>CP136057.1:129881433-131081433 GCA_032464435.1 Aegilops umbellulata | reverse complement strand
AGATGGGAGGAATGGAGAGCAGACTGGTGCCTGATCGTCGAGGAGAACCCGCAGCCATTCACCGTCGTGCGCCAAACCCCTGTGGTGCGCGGCAGGGATTGGAGCGCCGTGGCTCCGGACGATGGCAAGCTACGGATTGCCGTCACCCGGATCCTGCGGCTCAGGCGTGCCGGGGCTCACAGTTGGCACCATAGGCGCAGATTTCCTCCGCCGCCGCATCGCTCCCCTGCAGGAGAAGGGGAGACCCGCCTGGGAGTTCCAGAATGCGGCGGACATCATGAGGCTGCGCCCTGGCCTCAACTTCAATTTCACCGTCTTGGAGCTTGACGGGACACTCAGGGAGCTGTTCAAGCACGACCCCGACCACCCCGAATGGTTCAGGCTGCCGCGAGGCGTCGTCCCGTTGTGCAACAATTCGTCGCTCAGCCGCATCCTTGCAATGATGCCGCTGTGCGACTCGCACGGGATCGACTCCACTTGGCAGGAGCCCGCCGACGATGTCGTGCGGGCGTTCTTCGATGACTTGCTGGAGGTGCCAGTCGACGCCGACGAGAAGAAAGGTCTCACTCGGGACACCACCCCCGAAGAGCTAGCGTACATCGCCACTAGGTTGGAGGAGGCCGCGGCAGCCGCGGCCGTGGGCGAATTTGGCTTCACATTGGCGGAGGCGGACGCAGCGGAGGCGGAAAGCCTTGCCGATCGAGCGGAGTTTGCCGGCGAGGAAGAGCTTGCCAAGCACGGCGTCGAGGGCGAGCCTGCCCAGGATACGAGCGGCTTGCCGGAGGTCGGCGCCTCTTCCTCCCGTCCCCCGGGCAGCTCGTCGCAAGCAGAGCCCCCTGCCCAGCCACGGAGGCGTCTCCGCAAGGCCGGGGAGGTGGTGCGGCAGACGAGCCAACAACCGCAGCGCCGCGTGACACGCTCCTCTGAGGCAGCAGGAGCGGGGTCTTCGCGGGCCGCGGCTTCTGCCCCTGCCGCTTCTCGCGCCGCGGCGGCAGCTGGAGCGGAGTCGTCTACTGCTCCCGCCAAGTGGCCACGGGAGCCTACTCCCCCGCCTCCTCGCGCCAGGAGCAAGCCGGTCTTCGACTTCTCCGCGCTTAGCTCCGACGAGGAAGAGGGAGAGGAGTAAGATCCCCACTGTTCTTGTGCCTCTTCAATTCTTGTAGTTGTGCCTCGCATCTCATTTGCTTTCCTCCGAATTCGGTCCTTTTCAGGACTCTGGCTCAGAGGACGGCAAAGAGATCCAAGGTCCCGGTGGTCATCCTCGACGACGAGCCCTCCGTGGTGGCAGGGGGTGCGCCTGAGATGACCTTGCCGGACCCACCAACTAACCCTCAGAGCAGCCCCCAGCGCAGCCCCCAACGTAAGCATATGGCTTGCTTCCTGCCGTTGGGCGCGCCCGGGTACCTTTCGCTTTTCCTGACATCTGGCTGACGATTTGTGTAGGAGCAGAGCAGCCCCACCAGGAGCGTCCGGAGACCGCCCCCGATGAGCCACCCGCTACAACTACACCGCCAAGGGGGAGTTCCCCGGCAACGAAGGAGTCCCCGACAAGGGAGCAGTCCCCGGCAAGGGAGCAGTCTTCGGCGAGGGAGCAGTCCTCGGCGAGAGAGCGGTCCCCGGCAAGAGAGCAGTCTCTGGCAAGGGACGACGCAGGCGGCCCCTTGGCTACGGAGACCGCGACTGCAGACCCTGGCCCAGGTAACCCTCTTGCCTCGAAACTCCCCTGGGGTTCTTCTTCTTCTTTGGATAGTTGCTTGACTTCTCCCCCTCTTTCGGCCTTCAGACCCGCCCGCCACGGACCCAATGGAAACCGAGGTCGTCGTCGAGGAGGACGCACGCGGCCATACTGACGACGTGGCCGCCACCGGAGAGGCGGATGGTGCTGAAGATCCGGTCGGCGAAGAGGCCGCCAAGGCCGCTGTGGCAGCCGCGGGCGAGGGGGCCGGCGATCGTACTGATGGCCCTGAGGCCGCAGGAGCGCCAGGCGCTGCGCCGACCGCCGATCCCGCCTCCGCAACGGCGTCGGGCCCCGAGGAGCCCCAGCCAGGCGCCTACCTGAAGGCCGGCGACGATATCTTCATCAAGCTCCCCTGGGAGTCGACTTCCAGGGTGCCGGTCGAGGGGGAGACCTTGGATGGAGAGGTGCTCGCCTCCGCCGGGCTGACGCTGGTTGACGCGCCAAGCAGCAGCGGCGGCGAGCCTGAGGAGGAGCGGCTGCTCCGAAAGCTGGTGTCACTCTACCGCGCCCGACAAGCCCAGGTGGAACGCCGGGAAGCGCTTGTCGCGAAGGCGGGAGCGGACATGGAGAAGCGCGCCGGGGAGCTCCGGGAGCTCAACCAGGAGGCCCTTCGATCCTTGGCGGAGGAGCGAAGGCAGCTCGACGAGGCGCGGACGGCCTTCATCCTCGAGAAGGCAGAAGCTGAAGAGCAGCAAAGGCTTGCCGCCGCGGGGCTGGCCGCGCGGGAGGGCGAGCTGGTGCAGCAGAAAGCCAACCTCGCCAGCCACGAGGAGGAGGTCGCCGCGCGCGAGCAAGCGCTTGGCGGAGCCCTCAAGGAAGCGCAAGACGCCGCCACGGCCGCCGAGGCCGCCAAGGAGGCACTGGAGGCGAAGGTGGCGCAGCTCGACACTGATCTCAAGGCGAGCGGTGAGGAGCTCCCCGCGCTCAAACAGGAGCGCGAGAAGGGCGCCCACACCCTTGGCGAGCTGCAGGGCCGCTTCGCCGAGAAGATCAAGGAGCTCGACGCCGCCAAGGACTCCAACGCCGATCTCGAGGTGAAGTTGGGCACCTTGGCCAAGGCGCTGGAGAGCGCCAAGGAGCGGGAGGAGACCTTGCGGAAGGAGGTCGCGGACAACGAGGCGCTGCTGAAAAGCGCCGCGGTTACCCAGAACAACTTCAGGGCGACGGTGGAGCAGTGGACTGAGGGCCTTGTGGACATCGCCACCACCATCGACAAGGAGCTGACGCTGCTAGGGATGGAGGGACACGAGTATCCCTCTGGCGAAAATGCCCTGCCCAGCGCCAAGCTCACTTCGTTCTTCAAGGGCGTGGTGGCGGCCCTCAAGCATCTCCGGAATGCGATCCCAGAGCAGCTGGCCGGTGAGACGCGCGAAGCCGTCGCCGGAGCCCTCGAGAAAGTGTTGGTGAAGGTCGCCTTCCGCAACCCCGGCATTAGGCTCACCAACGTCCTCAAATCCCTGCCGGCGGACGCTGACCTCGAGGAGATCAGGGCCCTCGTCGCACCAATCGTGGAGAAGGTGGCCGGGATCAAGAGGATCGAGGGCGACCGTGTGGATTAGGCCGCCTCCCCTTTTCTTTTCTTGTCGCTGCTGGCCAAGTCATGAGAGCGATTCATTACGGCCGCGACAAGCTTGCCTTTGTAATATAACTCTATCTTAGGTAGTGACTGCACTGTTATTTCCTCTACTTGACTCCGTGCTTTGTATGTTTTTGCCCTACGCTTCTGGGGACTTGCCGGCGTAGGCCTCCGCCTTACCGCGGGCTCTGAGTGCGGGACATCAGCAGCCCGCCAGCGGCGCCACTACCGGCAAGAAACCTTGTCGCGGCTAGCTGCAGCTCACTTAAATTGTTGAGCAGGCTCAAAGCAAAGTAAGTGTTGCGACTGCAGTCGCAGCACACTTAAGCTGCTGCGCGAGCTCGAAACAAAGTAAGGATGCCACTCTGGTTGTAGCACACTTAAGTCGTTGATCGGACTCGAAACGAAGTAAGGGCGCAACTAGCCACGAGCCGGTCCCTCCGCGCACAGGTTTTCCATACAAAGCGCGGTCGTTCGAGGAAGATAACCTTAAAATTTTAAAAACTCGATTGCTCAAGCTTTAGCAACTTAGCTTCTTTGCGGCTCGCTGCCCGGCAAGGTCGCTTTCCGGCAAGGCAAAACATGGGGCTCGCCGTCGCTTACCGGGGGTCAGTGCTGCACAGAGTGTCAGATAATGCATGCAAAGAATGAAGAGCATGGGATCGACAAGGTGCGCGGAGCACATGAACCCAATCTGCGCACAGGGTCTGCGCCTGGCTCTGTACAAAGGATCACATGCAACAGCGGCAAGACTTTGTACAGAAGGGTGGTTGCCGGACGGGGTCCGACAACCGCGCCTTATGGGCGAAACTTACGAAGATGCCCAACGTTCCAGGAGTTGCTCACCGGAGTGGTATCTTCGGTCTCAAGGCGGACAACGCCAGGCCTAGCGACTCGTTTCACCCGGTAAGGGCCTTCCCACCTCCTCGGAACTTCTGGCACTAACTTTGCGGCTATAAAAGCGGCGCAAAGCTTGCTGGTAGCGAGAAGCTCGCACAGCGGCCTGAAGACGGTCCTCCTCAGGAGCAGCGCGTCATCTCGACGCAGCTGCTCTCGCTCGAGCTCAGCGTGAGCGAACACTCGAGGTGGCCCATACGCGAGATCCGTGGGGCTAACTGCCTCCGATCCATGGAATAGAGCGAAAAGTTGCCTGGTATGACCAGGGCTTGCCTACGCCGAGGGGCGTCGGCGCAGGTTTGGACGCCGTAGCGTCACGAGCTCGGTGCATGTTCGGACGCCGTGGCGCCATGAGCTGGCTCGACGACGCCCGTCCCGCCGCCGGCGCCGTCCCCACCACCCGTTTGCTTCAAGGGCGGCGGGTTCGACGCGGACGGACCAGCCACCTTCGGAGCCTTCTTCTTCGGTGGCATGTCGATGAAGACGATGGAAATCTAGCCTGTGCGGACGCCGGATCAGGTTCGCAAAGCCTCGACGCCCCCTACCTGGCGCGCCAAAGATGTCGGGGGAAATCGGCTTCCTCGAACACCTATGGGGACAGAGCCCCTTACTGGTTCGGCGGGTGGCGGAGGTTGCACGAAGAGAGGATCGAGGCGATGCACACAAGGGGTTTACCCAGCTTCGGGCCGCACGGATGCGTAAAACCCTACTGCTGCTTTGTGGTTTGTATTGTGTTCTTGCTCGGAG
The DNA here is from genome assembly GCA_032464435.1 of Aegilops umbellulata. Classification (NCBI taxonomy): domain Eukaryota; kingdom Viridiplantae; phylum Streptophyta; class Magnoliopsida; order Poales; family Poaceae; genus Aegilops; species Aegilops umbellulata. Next base: position 131,076,475 of record CP136057.1, on the reverse strand, counting down.
GCGTGTGGTGCTACAGTACCCACAAGCCGATGGCGAGGCCGAGCGTAAAAATGGGTGTCCTCTTTTCTCCCCTACGTGCGCATGGGGCCTCCTTTTATATGCTCAAGGGGTTACCCACAGGTGGCAGCGTAGGCGGGGGCAAAAATGGTAGAATGCTATAGTGGGTACAGCTGCCTGCACAGTGGCTGTACAGTGCTATCATACCTAACTCTGACGACGGGGGACAAGGGCATTAAATGCCCGTCCGCGTCGCCCAGACGGTGCAGGAACAGGACCGTCAGGAGCGCCACCGTTTGCCACGATGGCTACTCTGTCAGCTTCGCTTCGCCACCGCATGCCCCTGGCTGCACAGCCTCCCGCCACGTGCGCCTGGAATGCCCCCAGAGCGACACGTTGGTGGGTGAGTTGGAGCGCAGGCACGGGGTGGTAACTCGCCGCGGCAAGTGCCTTGCCATGGTGGACGCCTTGTCGCGCCCGGGAGCTTGTCGCTCACCGGGCCTTGCCGGAGCGCGGGAAGCGCCGTGGCGAGGTCCTTGTCGTGTCGTGGTTGGCCTTCCCGGCAAGCTCCTCTTGCCGGGGTCTTGTGCTTCGAGCGGCAGTCCCGGCAAGCTCCTCTTGCCCGGGCCTCGCTCTCTTCGGGTGGCCTTCCCGGCAAGCTCCTCTTGCCGGGGCCTTGGCTCAGATACTTTATTCTTGAGTGGCCCAAAAGGGGACCATGGAGGGTCTTGGCGATCACCTGGCAAGCCTTGCCGCGGGGTGCTACGACTGCCCGTGCATAAGTTCGGGGTACTAAGGTACCCCTACTTTAGTACACCGACAGTTGCATAGTTTGCTTGTTCTAATGATGTTATGGATTATATCGGGGGGTATAAGTCACGGAGAAGTTAGAATACTATAGGTAATATCCAATAATAAAATATGAATGGGTTAATAACAGTACCTAAAGTTTAGGATTTGCTTGGTATACTAACGGATCTGACGAGATTTCTGTAGTTTTGTGTGCTGAAGTTTTCAAGTTCTGGGTGAGATCATGATGGATGAAGGAATAAGGAGTAGCAAGACCCTAAGCTTGGGGATGCCCAAGGCACGCCAAGGTAATATTCAAGTACAACCAATTATATAAGCTTGGGGATGCCCCAGAAGGCATCCCCTCTTTCGTCTACAATCCATCGGTATATTACTAGGAGTTATATTTTTATTCATCACATGATATGAGTTTTTCTTGGAACGTCGTGTATTATATGAGTCTTTGATTTGTTTGCCTTATAGTTTGTCACAATTATTGTTTGTTGCACACATCTTTTTATAGGGACACACATTTATTCGTGATTTGTTAGAATACTCTATGTGCTTCACTTATATCTTTGGAGCTAGGCAGTTGCTCAAGTGCTTCACTTATATCTTTAAAGCACGACGGTGGTTATATTTTAAAGAAATAGTTGTACTCTCAAGCTTCACTTATGTCTTTTTGAGAGTCTAATAATTAGTAATGGGAATATGCATGGGTTATGAAATTGGTCCTAATATGATAGGCATTCAAAAGGGATATAATAAAATAAATTCATGTAGATCACTGAATATGATAAGTTTGATTCCTTGCAATAGTTTTTTAGTGGACTTGCAATAGTTTTGAGATATATAGATGGTGATATGTGTTGACACCTGATTTTGGCACAATGCAAAATGCAATAGAGATGGCCTCAAGTGACAAGGTATTTTACATGAGAAAGTTCACATTGCCGAGTGGGACAACTTTGATGATTGGACCATAATCATTCGGCATCTTATCAAAGACCAAAACTACATTGGGATTGTCATGTTTAGGTATCCTGAGTGCTTTTTGGTCGATTATGCTTCCAAGACAATCTCAGATGGAAAACAATCCAACACGAATCATCTTCGTCTCGTCCAATCGATCGATTTTCATATAAAAATCATCTCAATATGACTTCGTATGCAAAAGTTAGAGCTATCTGAGTGCAGCCCTGTCAAGAGGCAAAATATGATGTGCCCCATGTCTGATGGGTGTCTGATGCAATGCGTGAACGATTGGCTCTTCAAGATGGCTTCAAATCGAAAAACATTCAACATGTAAGTTGTTCGTCTCGTCGAAACAAGTAAAAATGCTTTTGGGCGCATTTTCATCCGAGGTCATTTACTAACACAAAAAAAACCCACAAGATGCAGCCAGTTTTAACCGTTTCGGAAAGCTTGCCGGGTGAAAAGCTTGATGGGCAAAGACCTTTCCGGGGAGGAAAGCTTGCCAGGGGAAAATCTTGCCGGGCGAAAGCCTTGCCGGGGCTGAAAAGCTTGCGGGGAAAAAGCTTGCCGGGGTGGAAACTGTCAAGGCCAATCCAACCAGGAGCTGAAGATGGGCTCAAATGATTATCTAGATGGACTCAGATGAAAAAGTGTTCAACATGAAAGTTATTTGTAACGTCGAAACGGTCAACTTTGCTTTTGGAGTCATCATCATCCGACGTACTATACGACCTGCAGAGACGCTACAAGAGTCGGACGGTCCAGTCAGCTACATGACTGAGTCCGACTCGAAATTAAAGAAGACCCCGTGGAGTATTCAAGATGGCCTTATTTGGAAAAGTGATCAACATAAGGATTGTTGGCCTCGTTGAAGTGTACAAAATTGATATTTGAACCGTCTCCATCGAAAGTCATATGCAGATTCCACGGCCCGCGCAAGGAGCAAGACAGAAGATTGGATCAGATTCGGGCTGAATCCAAATGGGACCAGAACTTGGACTCTAGGTCGTGAATTGATGAAATTTTCTTGTAAGGAAAGCTTAGATGAATACTTTGCTTGTAGTCCAGCCACCTCTTATATATGTTGGGGGTGACGGCCGATTGAACAACACCAATCGAACCAATCAATCTATTACACTTTCGTGTTCATCTACTTTTTATCTCTCCCTTGTATCTTTCTTCTCGTTCTTCGCTAGTTCTTCATGCCGGAGGGCTTCAGAATCATGAGCCTCTAGGGGCGAGCGAATCGACCTGGAGCATCCCATAGCCGCCGCGAGCCCTGATGGGGTCCCTCCCGGGTAAGCGGGGCTTCGGGTCTACAAAAGCGTCTGCCTGTTGTCCTGCGTATCGCGCTGCCGGTCGGATCTCCTTCGATGCGAGCTGCGGTGCATCACCCCCGGCGTCGAGGGTACACGATGACGTGTTCGTGTGTGAACACACTTTTTGGCGACTCCGCTGGGGACGAAGCTTCGAACGGTCGTTGGCCCGTTCTTGCTACGAAGAGATCGTCATCAAGTTGCTGAAATCTACAAAGGTAATATGAATACTGAATTCCCCTTTGTAGATGCAAAATAATTCATATGTTGTTGCTGGATCACCTAATGAGCATAATGTATCGGCTAGCCCTAGTTTTATCAATCATGCATCTAATTATGCGCAAGGGCCGATGCAAAACAATTTTCATGCTTCAACTTCTTATGATTTTAGCAACGTACAACATATGTATCCAAACTCTCATGCATCGGCAACCCCACAAATCCATATGCCGATGAACAACATGATGGGTTTGGTTAATCAATTTGAAACACGTCACGTTAAAATTTGCAATAGCATACAAGAAAGTGTTTCACCTTTTTATTCATCGGCAACTGATTTGCAATATGTGAATCCAACCTTGCCAATGGATGGGAGAATTGGCCATTCTAGCTATTCGGACAGTTACTCTCCAGCATCATATGCTACACCTCACGTTAGTAATTTTTCAGCACCGTATGCAACTGTAGATGTTCATAATTCGGCCCCGCATCTTCATGGTCACAGCCGAATAAGTGAAAATTTTACAGGAACACATGTGACGTCATCAAATACTATAGCATATAATGCATACTCTACGCAATTCAAGAATTTCGGCAACACTCACGAATCATTGCCGAAAGAATCTGAAAGCGTTGCAGAGCAATCCCTTCCAGAAGCGGTTGTGGCTGCATTAAAAAAGAGCTTGGCACAAAACAAGAGGATTAGTGCTCTTTGCCTTGAATAATATGAAAAGGGGTTGTTTCCTGATTATGCTGCAATAAAAGCTAGAGTTTTGCAAGAAGATGAATCTTTGCCAATTGATAAAATTGGCGAGCAAAAATATGGTTTTACAACAATGCATATGCCTTCACCTAATACTACATCATATTATACAGCCCCTACACAATTGCAAAGTTTCGGCAACACCCATGTGCCATTGCCGAAAGAGTCTACAAGCATTGGGGGGCAATCGTATCCGAAGTGGGCTGAAATTCAGAAAAAGATTAAAGCCAATTTCGCTGCTCGCCGCCAGAAACAAAAAGAAACAGAATTGGCTCAAGTGAAAGAAGCGTTGCCAATTGGTAGAAGCAATGTAAAGAAAGATGATTCAGAACATGAAAGTGCTCCGGTTAAAAGAGCCGAATCAAGAAGTATATATTCTGAATCCATCAAATGCAAGGAGGCAGGCATTATTGAGAAAGGGCATGGAAAGCATAGCAAAGCGACCATACTTGATTTTTCTAAAGATAATGGAACCTACTTCCTGCCCTATGAGTTTCGTGCCAGAGAAATTGATGAACTTCAAGGACAAGAACAAGTAGTCGAACAAAGTTCGGCCGACAAAAATCAATGTAATGATGCACGGAATCAAGAAAAAGATGATGAAGAGGCGTTGGGGAGCCATCCAAAGGCAGAGCAAGATATTTTTCAAGTCACACCACCATCGTGCTCTCCCAACATATTTGAAGAGGTATGTTTAGCAAGTAATTTACCTATTTTCAGATTTGGTCAGGACTTTATTGTTGATGCATCTATTAGAAAAATCCTCATAAGTAATTTTGAAAGACCAATGAAGAAGGGTAATTTACTTGCTAGCAATAAAGTTGTTATTGAGCATATCGGTCAACCCATTACGCCATTTATAAAGACCGATAGTGACTTATTATTACAACCAAAGCTTTCCCCGTTGCTTTATCTAAAGTTCATATCTATTTGGGTAGCTTTTCTTATTTCATACTTGGCTTGCACTTGGTCTCAATTGAAACATGTATGTTCTAACTATTTTCGTTTTAGAAATTTAAAGCCAAGGTTAAATTCTGTTGAGAAAACCGATGCTAGTATAATATCTTACCCAAAGACATCGGAAATAGAGTGCAAAACACAATGCATAGCCGAATGGTGTGGTGAAAAATCTGAACCATTCGTTTGCTTAATTCCAAAGCCGTTCTCACAGCAAGATCGGCTAGAAAATAAAAGGTTTACCTTTAATTCAAAAAATGTGTGATCAAATCTTTGATTTGTTGTTGAGGAATAATTATATTAGAATTCTTGATCACCATGTTGAGCCAGCTGTCCAGGGACGAATGTATTGTAAGTTGCATGATTCGTCCAAGCATAATTTTGAGGATTGTAACATGTTTCGTCAAATAGTTAAATCGGCCATTGATAAAGGACGATTGAAATTTGTTGAGACACCAAGAGATGACCAGTCTATTCCGATTGGTCCCGATGGTAGAAATTTTTTGCATCGGCTGCTTCAAGCCGATCCATTTGAAGAGAAGGTAAAAACTGCAGGTGATGGGATCAAGCTTTCAAGTAAAGAAGTTGTCGAAGAGCATAATGAACATAATCTTGAGGGCAAGAATTCTATCGAAGCGTCAATGGAGACGCCAAGGACTGGGGGGCAGCAAGGAAATCCAACGGTCGACGAAAGCAAACCAAAAGAAAACAAAGGCCGAAATAAGCGCAAGTGTAAAAGATTAAAAATCACCTTCGCTGAACTATTGGAGAAATATCAAAAGAAGAGTGAAGAGAAGAATGCTTATCGGCCCAATCATGCAAAGAAACCAAGATCACCCCCAAGGCGCAAATATGAGCATCGGTATTGGCAAAGTGAGAGTTTCAATGCAACATATTCATATCCTTATTTTGGGCCGCCAATGCCAATGCCGTGGATGCCTCCCTATGCTCATGTAGATCCATATTCATCATGGGACAGGTATGATACAAGGGCACATTCTCCATCTTATTTTAGACCATCTCTCCAATATTATGCAGCTCCGATAAGATCAACATTTGAACAGCCACATGTTAAAGACCATTTCAATTATAAGGAATCGGTCCGGACACCATGGATGAAAAAAGAGGTGGTCAAGCAAGTCTACCGCGTGAAAAGAGATGGTCGTAAGTGTGCTACTTCAGATTTGATCTCAAATAATAAAGAGCCAATTAAAGTGTTGACATTGGCTACAAAAGGCAATGAGACGAAGCAACCAATTATTGAGAGTCAAAGTGCCAAATCTGAAGAAAAGAAGTTGAGAGTGCACAAGGCCAAAAAGGAATTGCCATTGGTCAAAACAGAATCACAGCCGAGATGCCCACTCGGCTTATCGTATTGGCAAAAGAGGGAATTACACAAACTTAGTGCACAAGAACTTGAAGAAAGGAACATGGCATGGGTTCCCAAAGGAAGTGCTCAAAATAAGAATTATGTGCAAGCCTCCATTACAAGAAGTGCGGCAAAAGTGAAGAAGGAAAAGAGTAAAAACTATGAAGGACCAAGCCGAAGGTTTCAACATCTTTGGTCTACACATTATCCATATTCTTCAACTATGCCATTAACGCCTATGCCATGGAATTCGTCATCAGGTATGATTGGTAACCCTCAATGGGCTTATTTTAATCCATGGATGCAATATAATTTCTTATGTCATGAAAGGGTATTACCAAGTCACTGTACATTTGATTAGCTACAAGTTTGTTTCTGATCCAAAGGACCGAAATACTTGATTTTTCATTTCATTTGTTTATTTCGGCTATATGTGCTTTGAATGAAGTTTACATGGTAATGGCCGATATTTATCTATCGTCCTAAGAGTATGTCAATGCATGGCGGGTGTAGTATTCTAACATCGTCCTTAGTTTGATTGGAGAGCGAGACAAGGTACATGCTCATGGAAATTTATACGTATGCCTATATTATGATTAAATGGAGTTGAGACATCATGACCGATGCCATATATGCTGCATAGGCCAATTCATAGTTGCAGAATTGGTTAGTGGGCTTATACTTTGTTTGGATAGGATTTGGCTTATGCATCTTTGAGATCTATCAGAGGCCAAATCATAACTGATTTTATTACTGAACATCGGATTAATGACATGCATAATGTTGATATTTGCCTTGTCTTTCTAGTACTATGGAGATTATATATTGATGGTTAAATTTGTAGCAATGGCCAAGGTGTTGGTGTTGTTTATATATCTCCTCATGGTGCTGTTTTTGAAGCCTCGTGCCGCCTAGAATATTTTTGCACAAACAATCAAGCCAAATATGAAGCATTGTTATTCGGCCTAGAGATGTTACTTGCTATAGGTGTTACACATATTGAGGCTTACGGTGATTCGTTACTAGTAGAGCAGCAAGTATCCAAAGTCTTTCAGTGTTTGGACGAATCACTTAATGTTTATCTTGATAAATGTCTAGATATAATTTCTACATTGGATTGTTTTAGCATTACTCATATATCTAGGCATGACAATTGGAGAGCAAATGAGTTGGCACATCAAGCATCCGGCTATCATGTTGATCATGGCATGTTTCATATTTCTCAAAGACCGATGTCTTGTCTTGCCAATATAGGAGAGGCCGAACCAGAACCCACTGATTCGGCCCTTAACAAAAAATCTAGTGCAGGTGACAATACCGACTGGAGGAAGCTCGTTGTTGATTACTTGTGCAACCCGAGTGAAAGGGTGGACAGGTCTGTTCGGCGTATGGCTTTCAAGTATACAATGAGAGATGACGGTCTTTATCGCCGAACAGTCGATGATGTTCTTCTGAAGTGCTTGGACGAGGACCAGGCAAGAGTTACTATGGGAGAGGTGCATGAAGGCATTTGTGGCACTCACCAGTCGGCTCCCAAGATGAAATGGTTATTGTGACGTGCTGGGTTTTATTGGCCGACTATGATTAATGATTGCTTCAGATATTATAAGGGGTTTGAAGCTTGTCAAAAATTTGGTGATATTCAATTGGCTCCTGCTGCTATGTTACATCCTATTATCAAGCCGTGACCTTTCAGAGGTTGGGGTTTAGACTTCATTGGGCAAATCCATCCATCTTCCTCAAAAGGGCATCGGTTCGTATTGGTGGCAACTGATTATTTCACTAAATGGTCTGAAGCAGTACCTCTCAAGAACATGACACATACGGAGGTAATTCAATTCATAACCGAGCACATTATTCATAGATTCGGTATTCCTCAAACGTTAACTACAGATCAAGGTTCATCTTTTATGTCACACCAAGTCAGAGAGTTTGCCGAATCTTATAATATAAAGTTGCTCAATTCCTCTCCGTATTATGCCCAAGCTAATGGACAAGCTGAGTCTAGAATTAAAATTTTAATCAAGCTCATCAAGAAGAAGATTGAGGATAATCCGAGGAGATGGCATGAGTTGTTGTCTGAAGCTTTGTGGGCACATAGAATTTCAAGGCATGGTGCTACAAAGGTGACTCCATATGAGCTAGTATATGGTCAAGAGGCTATTTTACCGGTGGAAGTAAATTTGAATGCTTTGAGAATAGCCAAACAAAATGATTTATCGGTAGTAGACTTTTATAACTTGATGATGGACAATATTGATGAGGTTGCCGATAAACGTTTGGCTGCTTTGAAGGCCATAGAGAGAGACAAGTTGAGGGTGGCAAGATCATACAATAAGAAAGTCAAGTTGAAGAATTTTCAAGTTGGTGATCTCGTCTGGAAAGTTATTCTACCGATTGGTTCGAGAGATAGGAAATTCGGGAAGTGGTCTCCGAGTTGGGAAGGTCCTTTTAGGATTACAAGAATAGTTCCCGGAAACTCATATTTGGTGGAATCCATACAAGGGGCATTGTTACCTTGAGCTCTCAGTGGCAAATATTTGAAGAAGTACCACCCGAGTGTGTGGCAAGAAGCCTAAGTTGGGCAATGGCCGATATACGATTATCGCCCTTAGCACAAACATGGACGATACATAATTATCGCCCTGGAAAAAATACAGAGCCGATGGAGTGTTGACATCGTGCTTCAACATTACACTAGGCAAAGTATTTTCTGGCACGCAAGCTCTGCCAGAAAACAGGGGGGGCATGTGTTGACACCTGATTTTGGCACAATGCAAAATGCAATAGAGATGGCCTCAAGTGACAAGGTATTTTACATGAGAAAGTTCACATTGCCGAGTGGGACAACTTTGATGATTGGACCATAATCATTCGACATCTTATCAAAGACCAAAACTACATTGGGATTGTCATGTTTAGGTATCCTGAGTGCTTTTTGGTCAATTATGCTTCCAAGACAATTTCAGATGGAAAACTATCCAACACGAATCATCTTCGTCTCGTTGAATCGATCGATTTTCATATAAAAATCATCTCAATCTGAGTTCGTATGCAAAAGTTAGAGCTATCTGAGTGCAGCCCTGTCAAGAGGCAAAATATGACGCGCCCCATCAGACACATGTCTGATGGGTGTCTGATGCAATGCGTGAACGATTGGCTCTTCCAGATGGCTTCAAATCGAAAAACGTTCAACATGGAAGCTGTTCGTCCCGTCGAAACAAGTAAAAATGCTTTTGGGCGCATTTTCATCCGAGGTCATTTACTACCACAAAAAAAACCCACAAGATGCAGCCAGTTTTAACCGTTTCGGAAAGCTTGCCGGGCAAAAAGCTTGTCGGGTGAAAAGCTTGCCAGGAAAAGACCTTGCCGGGGAGTAAAGCTTGCCGGGGGAAAAGCTTGCCGGGCGAAGGCCTTGCCGGGGCTGAAAAGCTTGCCGGGAAAAAGCTTGCCGGGGTGGAAACTGTCAAGGCCAATCCAACCAGAAGCTGAAGATGGGCTGAAATGATTATCTACATGGACTCAGATGAAAAAGTGTTCAACATGAAAGTTATTCGTAACGTCGAAACGATCAACTTTGCTTTTGGAGTCATCATGATCCGACGTAGTATACGACCTGCAGAGACGCTACAAGAGTCGGACAGTCCAGTCAGCTACATGACCGAGTCCGACTCGAAATTAAAGATGACCCTGTGGAGTATTCAAGATGGCCTTATTTGGAAAAGTGATCAACATACAGATTGTTGGCCTCATCGAAGCGTACAAAATTGATATTTGAACCGTCTCCATCAGAAGTCATATGCAGATTCCACAGCCCGCGCAAGGAGCAAGACAGAAGATTGGATCAGATTCGGGCTGAATCCAAGTGGGACCAGAACTAGGACTCTAGGTCGTGAATTGATGTAATTTTCTTGTAAGGAAAGCCTAGATGGATCCTTTGCTTGTACGGGAAGTCCAGCCACCTCTTATATATGTTGGGGGTGACGGCCGATTGAACAACACCAATTGAACCAATCAATCTATTACACTTTCGTGTTCATCTACTTTTTATCTCTCCCTTGTATCTTTCTTCTCGTTCTTCGCTAGTTCTTCATGCTGGAGAGCTTCGGAATCACGAGGCTCTAGGGGCGAGCGAATCGACCTGGAGCAGACCATAGCCGCCGCGAGCCCTGACGGGGTCCCTCCCGGGTAAGCGGGGCTTCGGGTCCACAAAAGCGTCTGCCGGCTGTCCTGCGTATCGCGCTGCCGGTCGGATCTCCTTCGATGCGAGCTGCGGTGCATCACCCCCGGTGTTGAGGGTACACGGTGACGTGTTCTTGTGCGAACAATATGTGGGTTGTACTAGTGGATAATTGTGGTCTACTAAGAATATTGGTGTTAAGGTTTGTGATTCCCGAACCATGCACGTATAGTCTCCCCCTGTGCTAAGAAGTTGGAGCATGATTTATTATTGAGTGTCTTCCTTTGCGTGAAGGTCGGGCTCTTGTGATGGTTAACTCCTACCAACCTCCCCCCTAGAGGCATGCGTAGTAGTACTTTTCTTGAAGGGCTAATAGACTTTCGCAATAAGTATGGGAGTTCTTTATTACTAATGTGAGTCCATGGATTATACGCACTCTCACCTTTCCCCAATTTGCTAGCCTCTTCGGTACCATGCATTGCCCTTACTCACCTCGAGAGTTGGTGCAAACCTCACCGGTGCATCCAAAGCCCGTGATATGATACGCTATATCACGCATAAGCCCCCTTATATCTTCCTCAAAACATCCACCATACATGCTTATCATGGCATTTCCATAGCCATCTTGAGATATATTGCCATGCAACTTTCATCGTTCCGTTATTATGACATACATCATCATAGTCATATTGCTTTGCATGATCATATAGCTGACATGGTATTTGTGGCTCAGCCGCCATTCATCATTATCATACATATTACGTTAGCATCATTACACACCCTAGTACGCTGCTAGAGGCATTCATATAGAGTCATATGTGTCAATTTTATCGAGTTTTAAGTAAATAGAAGTGTGATGATCATCATTATTAGAGGATTGTCCCAGTGAGGAAATAAAAAGAGGGAGAAATAAGAGATGCCAAAAATAGCCCAAAAATGAGAAGAAAAAAGAGAGAAGGGCAATGCTACTATCCGTTTCACACTTGTGCTTCAAACAAGCACCATGTTTTTCATATAGAGAGTCTACTATGTTGTCACTTTCATATACTAGTGGGAATAATTCTTTATAGAACTTGGTTTGTATATTCCGATGATGGGCTTCCTCAAATGCCCGAGGTCTTCATGAGCAAGCAAGTTGGCTGTTGATATGTCTCCATCGTATCTACTTTTCCAAACTCTTTTGCCCTTGTTGACTCTAATTTGCATGATTTGAATGGAACTAAGCCGGACTGACGTTGTTTTCAGTAGAATTTCCATGGTGTTATTTTTGTGTAGAAATAAAAGTTCTCGAAATGACCTGAAACTTCACAGAGAATATTTTTGGAATAAATAAAAAAATTGGCGAAAGAATCATTGGAGGGGGACCCACCTGCTGTCCACAAAGGTGGAGGGCGCCCCCTGCCTTGTGGGTCCACTGGACCTCCACCGACCTCAACTCCAACTCCATATATTCACGTGCGGGGAGAAAAAAATCAGAGAGAGGGATTCATTTCGTTTTACAATATAGAGCCGCCGCCACCTCATGTTCTTCATCGGGAGGGCAGATTTGGAGTCCGTTCGGGGCTCCGGAGAGGGGAAATCGACGCCATCGTCATGATCAACCTTCCTCCATCACTAATTTCATGATGCTCACCGCCATGCGTGAGTAATTTCATCGTAGGCGTGTTGTAAGGTGATGGGTTGGATGAGATTTATCATGTAATTGAGTTAGTTTTGTTAGGGTTTGATCCCTAGTATCCACTATGTTCTTAGATTGGTGTTGCCATGACTTTGCTATGCTTAATGCTTGTCACTAGGGCCTGAGTGCCATGATTTCAGATCTGAACCTATTATGTTTTCATGAATATATTTGTGTTCTTAACCCTATCTTCCAAGTTATAGTAACCTACTACGGGTTGTGATCCAACAACCCCGGAGTGACAATAGTCGGGATACTTCCGGGTGATGACTGTAGTTTGAGGAGTTCATGTATTCACTAAGTGCTAGTGCTTTGGTCCGGTTCTCTATTAAAAGGAGGCCTTAATACCCCTTAGTTTCCATTAGGACCCTGCTGCCACGGGAGGGTAGGACAAAAGATGTCATGCAAGTTCTTTTCCATAAGCACGTATGACTATATACGGAATACATGCCTACATTATTTTGATGAATTGGAGCTAGTTCTGTGTCACCCTAGGTTATGACTGTTGCATGATGAATGCCATCTGACATAATTTTCCATCATTGATTAATTGCCTACGAGCTTTTCACATATTGATCTTTGCTACATTACTTTGTTGTTGCCACTGTTACAATTGCTACAAAACTGCTACTGTTACTTTTGCCACCATTATCGTTACTTCCATACTACTTTGCTACTAAATACTTTGTTGCAGATATTAAGTCTTTCAGGTATGTGGTTAAATTGACAACTCAGCTGCTAATACTTGATAATATTCTTTGGCTCCCCTTGTGTCAAATCAATAAATTTGGGTTGAATACTCTACCCTCGAAAATTGTTCGATCCCCTATAATTGTGGGTTATCAAGACTTTTTCCTAGCGCCGTTGCCGGGGAACATAGCTCTATTCTCTGAGTCACTTGGGATTTATACCTGTTGATCACTATGAGAATTTGAAAGATACTAGAACCAAGATTTTTTCCTCTACTACGAGGGGAGGTAAGGAACTACCATCTAGCTCTGCACTTGATTCACCTTCTTTTTTAAGTAAACTTGCGACACCTACACCTGCTATGGATTCTAATACGTTGCATGTTACTGATGATGCCACTTCTGCAATGAATGATGTTTATGGTGATACTACTCTTCTTGATAAAACTGTGCCACTGGGTGAATTACTTGATGAACGTCTTGCTAGAGTTAGAACTACTGATTATGCTGAAGATGATGATATTTCTGAAACTGATGAAATTGTTGAAACTGAAAACTTTGAAACACCTGATAAGACTAGCTCTCTTATGTATGAACTTCCAATTGTACCTGAGGGTTATATTATGGATGAAGAAACTGCTAGAGACTTTTTTGCTTGTAATGATAGAAATGATCTTAAGAAACTGTTAGCTAACTGAAAGAAAAGTCTTTGAATGCTAGAATGCAATATGATCCGAAGTTTGCTACTTCACCTATCTTTGTTACTGAAAAGGATTATGAATTCTCTGTTGATCCCGATTTAATTACTTTGGTTGCATCTGATCCTTTCTATGGTTATGAATCTGAAACTGTTGTGGCACATCTTACTAAACTGAATGATATAGCCACCCTATTTGCTCATGAGGAAAAATTTCGTTATTACTATATTCTTAAGTTGTTTCCTTTCTCGTTAAAGGGTGATGCTAAGTTATGGTTTAATTCTCTTGCTCCTGGTTGTGTGCGTAGTCCCTAGGATATGATTTACTACTTCTCTGAAAAATATTTCCCCTCTCATAAGAAAGAAGCTGCTTTAAAGGAAATATTTATCTTTGTGCAAATTGAAGAAGGGAGTCTCCCACAAGCTTGGGGGAGGCTTCTCCAATTGCTTAATGCTTTGCATGATCATCCTCTCAAGAAAAATGAAATACTTGATATCTTTTATAATGGACTAACCGATGCTTCTAGGAACCACCTAGATAGTTGTGTTGGTTGTGTTTTCAGGGAACGAACTGTTGAGAAAGCTGAATTACTATTGAATAATATATTGCATGATGATAATGATTGGGCACTTCCTGAACCAACTGCTAAGCCAACTCCGAAGAAAAGAGGTATTCTATTTCTCAGTCCTGAAGATATGCAAGAGGCATAGAAATCTATGAAAGAAAAAGGTATTAAAGCTAAAGATGATAAGAATCTACCGCCTATTGAAGAGATACATGGTCTTGATAACCCGACACAGGTAGTAGAGGTAAACTCTCTTTATAGATTTGATGAAGGTGATATTCCTCATAATAAGTCTGCTAGTCAATGCTTGGATGAGTTTGATAATTTTATTGTTAAACAAGAAAACTTCAATGCTTATGTTAGTAGAGAATTGAAACGAAATGCTTACATGCTTGACTGCTTGGGTAATTATATGAGTAGAGCTGTTAGTGGTCTGAAAATTATTAGTAAGCATGCTTCCATGGTTAAAACTCAAGTAGAGCAAGTACTTAAGGCACAAGATGACCTGCTCAATGAGATGAATAGTAAGAAGAATGATAATGTTGTTAAGAGTTATGACTAGAGGTGGTAAAATGACCCAGGAACCTTTGTATCCTAAGGGCCATCCTAAGATAATTGAGCAAGATTCTCAGAGAATTAATACTAATGCACCTAGTCCTAGTAATAAAAAGAAAAATAAAACTGGTAGGACTTTGCATGCTTCTAGTGAACCTGTTATAGATACACCTGAGAATCCCAATGATATTTCTATTTCTGATGCTGAGACACAATCTGCTGATGAACATGAACCTAGTAATAATGTTAATGATGATGTCCATGTTGATGCTCAACCTAGTAATGATAATGATGTGGAGGTAGAACCTGTTGTTGATCTTGATAACTCACAAGCAAAGAATCAACGTTATGATAAGACTTCATTACTAGGAAACATGGTAAAGAAAGAGATCATGGGTTCAGAAACCCATGCCCTTTCCTCCTAAACCATCCAAGAAAAAGGATGATGAGGATTTTGAGCACTTTGCTGAAATGATTAGACCTATCTTTTTGCGTATGCATTTGACTGACATGCTGAAAATGTCTCCTTATGCTAAGTATATGAAGGATATTGTTACAAATAAAAGAAAGATACCGGAAGCTGAAATTTCCACCATGCTTGCTAATTATACTTTTAATGGTGGACTACCAAAGAAACTTGGAGATCCAGGAGTACGAACTATACCATGCTCCATTAAAAAAAACTATGTTAAAACTGCTTTATGTGATCTTGGAGCCGGTGTTTGTGTTATGCCTTTCTCTTTATATCGTAGACTTGAATTGAATAAGTTGACACCTCCTGAAATTTCTTTACAAATGACTAATAAATCAACTGCTATACTTATCGGTATTTGTGAGCACGTGTCTGTTGTGGTTGCAAACGTTACTATCTTAATGGACTTTGTTATTCTTGATATTCCGAGGACGGCAGTATGTCGATTATCCTTGGTAGAACCTTTTTGAATACTGAAGGGGCTGTTATTGATTGCAATAAAGGCAATGTCACTTTTCATGTTAATGGTAATGAGAATATAGTACACTTTCCGAAGAAACAACCTCAAGTTCATAGTATCAATTCTATTGGCACCTCTGTTTTAAAACTCGAGCTCTGGCACCTCTGCAAATCTCCGCTTCCCTCTGCGAAGGGGCTATCTATTTACTTTTATTATCGAGTCATCATCCTCTTATAAAAAGCACCAGTTAGAGAGCACTGTTTTCATTTGTGTGCATTGTTATTAATTTATATTGAGTATGACTGTGACTGGATCTATTTTGCCATGAATTACAATGTCTAGTCAGTCCTTGACCTTCATGGGTGCTCTGCATTTATGTTTTGCGGTCTCAGAAAGGGCTAGCGAGATACCATTTTGTTATATCATATCACGATTGTTTTGAAAAAGTGTTGTCATTCGAGATTTATTATTACTACTCGCTAGTTGATTATGCCATTGATATGAGTAAATGTGAGACCTAAATGTTATTGTGAATAAGGTTATTTCATAATGTTTGCTGAAAACCTGAATGTTGGCTTTACATATTTGCAACAACAAGATCAAACAGAGTTTGTAAAAGTTTACTTTATCACTTTCAGTTTGTCAACTGAATTGCTTGAGAACAAGCAATGGGTTAAGCTTGGGGGAGTTGATACGTCTCCATCGTATCTACTTTTCCAAACTCTTTTGCCCTTGTTTTGGACTCTAATTTGCATGATTTGAATGGAATTAACCGGACCAATTCTCTTTTCAGCAGAATTTCCATGGTGTTATTTTCGTGCAGAAATAAAAGTTCTTGGAATGACCTGAAACTTCACGGAGAATATTTTTGGAATAAATAAAAAATATTGGCGAAAGAATCAACAGAGGGGGCCCCACCTGTTGTCCACAAGGATGGGGGGCGCGCCCCCTACCTTGTGGGTCCCTTGGACCTCCACCGACCTCAACTCCAACTCCATATATTCACGTTCGGGGAGAAAAAAATCAGATAGAAGGATTCATCGTGTTTTATGATACAGAGCCACCGCCACCTCCTGTTCTTCATCGGGAGGGCAGATCTGGAGTCCGTTCGGGGCTCCGGAGAGGGGAAATTGACGCCATCATCATCAACAACAATCCTCCAGCACCAATTTCATGATGCTCACTGTCGTGCGTCAGTAATTCCATCGTAGGCTTGTAGGACGGTGATTGGTTGGATGAGATTTATCATGTAATCGGTTAGTTTTGATAGGATTTGATCCCTAGTATCCACCATCTTTTGAGATTGATGTTGCTATGACTTTGCTATGCTTGATGCTTGTCACTAGGGCCCGAGTGCCATGGTTTTAGATCTGAATCTATTATGTTTTCATGAATATATTTGTGTTCTTGATCCTATCTTGCAAGTTATAGTCACCTGCTACGCGTTGTGATCCAGCAACCCCGGAGTGACAATAGTCGGGACACTTCCCGGTGATGACCATAGTTTGAGGAGTTCATGTATTCACTAAGTGCTAATGCTTTGGTCCGGTTCTCTATTAAAAGGAGGCCTTAATATCCCTTAGTTTCCATTAGGACCCCGCTGCCACGGGAGGGTAGGACAAAAGATGTCATGCAAGTTCTTTTCCATAAGAATGTATGACTATATACGGAATACATGCCTACATTATATTGATGAATTGGAGCTAGTTCTGTGTCACCCTAGATTATGATTGTTGCATGATGAATGCTATCCGACATAATTATCCATCATTGATCCATTGCCTACGAGCTTTTCACATATTGATATTTGCTACGTTACTTTGTTGGTGCCACTGTTACAATTGCTACAAAACTGCTACTGTTACTTTTGCCACCGCTACCATTACTTCCATACTACTTTGATACTAAATACTTTGCTGCAGATATTATGTCTTTCAGGTGTGGTTGAATTGACAACTCAGCTGCTAATACTTGAGAATATTCTTTGGCTCCCCTTGTGTTGAATCAATAAATTTGGGTTGAATACTCTACCCTCGAAAACTGTTGTGATCCCCTATACTTGTGGGTTATCAGATGCACACCCACTTAGTTTTCTGTTTGAGATTTCATACAGTTATAGCTCTTAGTGCATCTGTTGCATGGCAATCCCTACTCCTCTCATTGACATCAATTGATGGACATCTCCATAGCCAGTTGATTAGCCACGTAGATGTGAGACTATCTTCCTTTTTTGTCTTCTCCATATTAATCTCTTCCACCGCATTCTATTCCACCCATAGTGTTATGTCCATGGCTTACGCTCATGTATTATAGTATCAATCTTGGATGTTCTCTATGAAATTGTATGTTATTTTATATCATTTTTGGGACTAACCTATTAACCCAGTGCCAAGTGTCAGTTGTTGTTTTCTACTTGTTTTCGGTTTTCCAGGAAATTAGTGCCAAACGAAGTCCAAATGCTACAAAACTTTTTGGCAATTTTTTCTGGACAAAAGAGACCCTAGAAGCTTCGGGAGGAGAACAAACAAGAAGAGAGGAAACGACAAGGCAACAAAGCCCGCCCTGTTACCTTGTGGGCCCCACGTGGTTCCATCTGACCTAATTACACCTCTGTAAATTCTCTAAAATCGTAAAACCAACAGAGAGCTACCCCAAACACTTTTTTCGTCGCTGCAAGTTTCTATTCTTCCGTGATCCCATCTGGATACCTTTTCCGGCACTCTGCCAGAGGGGAATCGATCATGGAGGGCTTCTACATCATCCTTGTTGCCTTTTGATGATGCGTGAGTAGTTCACCACTGACCTAGCGGTCCATAGATAGTAGCTCGATGGCTTCTTCTCTCTCTTTAATCTTCAATACAATGTTATCCTTGATGTTCTTGGAGTTCTATCCTATGTAATCTTCTTTTGCGGTTTGTTTGTAGGGATCCGATGAATTATGGGTTTATGATCAGATTATTCATGAATATTAATTGAGCGCTTTCTGTATTCTTTAATGCATGATTACTATAGCATTGTATTTCTCTCTGATCTATCCATTTAATTTGGCCAACTAGAATGATTTATCTTGCAATGGGAGAGGTCTTTGCGATGGGTTCAATCTTGCGGTGCTCTATCCCAGTGACAAAATAGGGGACAATACATGTATATGTATTTGTTGCCATTAAGGATAAAATGATAGGGTTTATTCATGTTAGTTGAGTTTACTTTGTCTGCATCATGTCATCTTGCTCAAGGCGTTACTCTGTTTCATACTTAATACCCTATATGCATGCTGGATAGCGGTAGATGGGTGGAGTAATAGTAGTAAATGTAGGCAGGAGTCGATCTACATGTCTCGGACGTGATGCCTATATACATGATCATTGCCCTGGATATCTTCATAACTATGCGCTTTTCTATCAATTGTCCAACAGTAATCTGTTCACCCATCGTATGTTATCTACTCGAGAGAGAAGCCTCTAGTGAAAACTATGGCCCCCGGGTATACTTTTATCATATATAAAAACACAAAAATATCTTTCTGCACTTTTCTTTATTTTATTTTATTTTGCAATTTATTTATTTACCAATCACTATGAGGTTTAACCCTTGCAAGTAACCGCCGAGGGGATTGACAACCCCCTTGTTTGCGTTGGGTGCAAGTATTCAGTTTTGTGTGTGCAGGTGCTCCTAGCAAGGTTCTGTGTGGTTCTCCTACTGGATTGATAACCTTAGTTTTTAACTGGGGGAAATCCTTATCTCTAATATACTACTTCAGCCTCTCCTCTTCGGGAAAATGCCAACGCAACTCAAAAGTAGCATTGTCTTATGATCAACAATCTGGTCATCCTGGTAACTTTTACTCGCAACTTACTTGGAATACTGTATATATCTGGGTGTTACATACCATGGAATACAAGTGTGATTGGAATCATGTATTTCTCTTATCAGTATTTCAGAATAATAACTCTTGCTTAATACTCTCTCCATGTGACTTTGTCGAGAAACTCTTCTTGCATATTTCATACTAAGTTGTTTTGGTATTATGTCAATATGTATTCTGGCTAAGCCCGATTAGACATTACTATATCCATAGATCATTATTCTAATATCAGGACTATAAATTTGTAAGTGCATCTAGTGCCCCTTAGTGATTTTGGTGTATTGAAGACTTATATGTTAAGGGACTAATGTGTTTGTGAGTGTACACAGGTCTATAAGTCTATGAGGAGTTTGATATTTATGATGACAGTCAAGCCCTAAAAATGAATGTCTTCAACTGAATACTTTGGTTTTCTTAAAGACTTTGAAAGTGAGGAAATTGGTGTGACCTTGAAGACTTGATATTCATGCGAGGATTATGATGTGTGAAGACTTTTGTTTTCATAGTTTCATTTTCTCTTTCTTGAGTCATAGGAAATACCATACTGTTAAAGGGGGTCGAAGTAAAACTAAGCAAAAGTTTCCAAGTGATGCTCATCTCAAAATCCTACACCCACCCAATCCTTTCGTGAAGCCATTGGAAATCTCATACAGTTCAGTCCATTTCTTCAGTGACAGAGACGAAGATCTTCTATTTCTGAAGAATTTGTTCTGACTGAGGACTTAGGAATTCGCCAGTGCGGATTGCCTACAAGTGAGGAACATGATAGCCCTGAGGAATTTGATACTCAAATATCCGACCATTTTTGTCCTATGCGCCAGCTGTCCCAAAATATCTACCCACCTAACTATCATATCATTGAAGGGCATTTATGCCTTATCATGTCGGGGTGCTCCCTAGGCAATAATAGTCGCCCCCTACAACCACTAGTTGGTTGGCTGCTCCGAGAGAAACTGACACTTGTCATTGAGAGCATCCCATTCTCCGAGGACTTTGAGCGAAAATCATCAGTGAGGAAAACCCAAACCCAAACACCTATAAACCCAAAGTGATTGAGCATCACTCAAGAGATTGTTCTTGTGTGGAATCGATGCTTGTTACATTTGGGGACTGTGCACCCTCCAGACGGTTAGGCATCATGATCTAGAGCATCCAAGAAGAAACTATGGATCGCCGAGTGACCGAGTCTGTGAAGGTTTGGAAGTCAACTGAAGATTTACCACGAGTGATTAGGCGAGGTCTGTGTGATCTTAGCTCAAGGAGAATACTATGAGGACTACGTGTCCTCAGGTTTAAATACCTAGCCGCTCCAACCAGACGTACGACTGTCACAGCGGTTGGAACTGGTCTGCCAAATCATCGTCTTCAACAAGCTACTGGTTCTATTTCCTCAACCCTTTCATTTCCTAATTCTTGTGTTGATGAAATTGATCGTTACTATTTGAAGACTTTGACTCAAGACTTTCTCAATTTCCTCAATCCAAATTCTTCAGTCACTTTGTCTTCAGCCTGCTTATCCTGTTTACATGCTACTTGTGCTCTGTGTATGTTTCATTTCATCATGATGACTATGCTACTGCTCTGTTATGCATGCATCTGAGTACTTATTCTGCTGCTTGTAGTTTGTGACTTAGGAAATTCCTCAAGTTGAATTTCCTCAGTGATGAATTCGTAAAAATAGCCTATTCACCCCCTCTAGTCAATATAACGCACTTTCAATTGGTATCAGAGCAAGGTACTCCCTTGTTCTATGTGATTTTGGTTTAACCACGTGGAGTTTTAGTTATGTCGACTGCATGCATGATCAAGGTCTTAGGTGGGTGTCCTACCTTCGATGGGACGGACTACCCCTACTAGAAGAATAAGATGTGTATGCATGTTGAGGCAACAATGATCTCTGGTACGTTGTGGAAAATGACGTTCCCTCCATCACTCCTGCTGTGAACGCTGCTAATGTGAAGAGATTCAAGCAACTCGACTCTCAAGCAAAGAATATCATAGGTGGCTATCTGAGCAAAGGATAGTATGGCAGAGTGAGTGCTTTGGAGATTGCAAAGGTTACGTGGGATAGGTTGTCCAAGGTCATCGAAGGAGTCTTAACTCAAGGTGACTCTCGAGTTGACATTCTTCGCAATCTCTTCAACCGCTTCAAAAGACTCGACAATGAAAATGTTCAGCAAACCTTCGATCGCCTCACTGATATCTCAAATGAGCTTCAAGCACTTGGTGCCACTGACATCACCAACCTGAGGTGGTGAAGAAATTGCTGAGAATGCTTGATTCCTCATTCAACACTCTTGTACTGATGATTCAAGAACGTGGAGACTACAAGTCACTTGATCCTGCTGATATCCTCGAGAGGCTAAATACTGATGAGTTCCAACTTGCTAAGAAGAGAGACCTCTACGGATCAAGCTATGTAAGATCACGCGCACTAAAGGCCAAGGCAGTTTCCAAATCTGAAGAAGAGGATTCTGGTAGCAGCCTTGGAGATCCTGAAGAATTGAGCCAGGAGCTAGCAATGCTCGTGAGGAAATTCCAGAAGTTTTCAAGATGTAGTCGCTTTTGAAAATCTTCAAGAGGTGGTGTCATTAGATCAGATTCCTGATCCCGCGATTACAAGAAAAGGACTTGCCATAAATGCATTAGTGATTGTCCTCGGTGGGCGAAGGAATCAAAGAAGAAGAAGTAAAAGGATGATAGTTCTGATGACTCGAAGAAGAAGAAGAAATCTTCAAAGTCCTCATCGTCCAAATCTTCAAAGTCTTCATCTCAGAAGAAGAGCATTTTCAAAAAGTCTTGGGCATTCATCGGCAAGGGAATGGACTTTGAAGCTGAATCTGAGGAAAATGAGGAAGAGGAGGCATCTATGGAGTCAGGCTCTTGTGTGGCGAGCCTAGCCCTCACTATTGCTTTTGTCAGCAAGTCCATCTTCAACTCTGAGGAAAATGACTTCCCCAACACTGCTGACAACGGCGATGATGACTATGCTCCCACCTATTGCTTCATGGAAAAAGGTGCCAAGGTACTCAAATATCCCTCCTCTGAATCTAGTGAGGATGAATCTGATGAAAACCTCAAGCCTAGCTATTCCAAACTTGCTAAGATTATTGTCAAACAACAAAAGGCTTTTGAAAAGGTTCAAAATTTGCTAGACAAAAGCGATGACCTGTTGGGTGAGGAAATGGATTGAACTCAAACTCTGACTGATAATCTTCAGAGACTTCAGACTAAGTTTGATAGCCTTGAGAGTCATCATAACACTCTCTTAGCTGATCATGACAAACTTTCTTATGAATTTCTTCAAAGAAAGCAAGATCTTGAGAAGCTAAGGGTGAGTTATGAAGATCTTCAGAAGGAATGTGATTCATTGCTTGCTCAATAGATCAGTTCCGCTCAGGATGAATTCATTCCACCATGTTTGAAATACATTGACCATGAATCTGCTAATTCTTCACCTGAAAGTTCAAATGCTTCTATTGCTGCAAATTCTTCAAATGTCTCTGTGGTCACAAATTCCTCATCTGAGGATACCACAAGTATCACTGACAATGCAGGGTTGAAGGAATTGTATGTGACAGGCATGTACAAAAGCCTCAAAGGGCATCAGGCTCTTTGTGATGTGCTTAAAAAGCAAATCCTCAACAGGAACCCTAGGAAAGAGGGTATTGCCTTTGAAAGGAAACTCAATGGTGATGGGACCTATTGGAAACCTGAGCAGTATTCCAAAACCTCATGGGTTGCTGCAAAAGGACCTCCCATAGATCCATCCACTTTATCTGGCTTTACATGTGAATCTTCATATTCTTCTGATGAGTCATTTGACTCCAACTATAAACTGTTCAAATATCAGAATGGTGAAGTTTTTTCTAGATATGTTGGAACTAACTGCACGAACGGTCCTCCTATGAAGAAAATCAGGGTTCCCAAAAGGTGCCTTGAAAGTATTCAGGTGAATGTCATCATATGACACCACCTGTGAAGAATAGGAACCCCAAATTAAATTCTTCATATGGACCAAAGTCTTCATATGGATCCAAATCCTCATATGAACATCATCGTGTTAACTCTTCTGTTTCGCAGGGAAAGCCTAAGGGCTATGAATATGTGCATTATTCTTCAAATCATTATGTCCAGAAGACCTCGAAGAATTTCTCTGCTTATTCATATGCTTACTCTAACCCTTCTTCTATGAAACGAAGTGGACTGGCTTCTATGCCACCTTTCTCTTATGGAGCTCACAGAATGATGAACTCTTTGCCACCCCTCCAGATGTGGGTGGTGAAGAAAAAGAACTAATCTCTTATGCAGGGTCAGGTCTCCAGACAAACTTGAACGTCTGATGAATTTGCTAGAGACCTGAATTTGCTTGAAAGGACGCAAGCTAATCATGAAGAAATTAATATTCATTTCTCACGTCCTCATACTGCTTGATGAAATTCAACCTGATGAATTTGATGTCATATTCTTCACTGATGAAGTATATGAGTTCGTAAGATGCACTAATTCATCTGCAGGATGATCAACCCAAAGCTACTGAGTGGGTCCTCGACAGTGGATGTACAAATCACATGACCGGTGACAAGAACTTATTGATGGACACTGCTTTATCTCCATCACATCTGAAGCATATCACCTACGCTGACAAAGGCAAAAGCAAGGTATTGGGTCTAGGTAGGGTTGTGATCTCAAAGGATTGACACATGGACAAAGTCATGCTTGTCAAGTCCTTAGGATACAACCTCATGTCTGTCTCAATGCTTTGTGATCTTGATATGGTTGTCGTCTTTGGCAAATATCGTTGCATTGTGCTCATGGAATCTGACAATTCCAAAGTCTTCGAAGGCTTTAGGAGAGGACACTTGTGTATTGTTGATTTTTCTATAGGACCACAGCCTGCCACATGTCTACTTGCAAAAGCTTCAGAAGGCTGGTTATGGCATGGACGACTAGGTCATGCTGGCATGAGGAACTTACACACACTCGCAAAGAAGAAGCATGTCATTGGTATCGAGGGTGCCAAATTCCTCAAGGACCATATGTGCGGAGCTTGTGAAGCTGGAAAGATGACCAAGTCCAAGCATCCCTCGAAGACTATCATGACTACCACTCATCCATTTGAATTGCTTCACATGGATCTCTTTGGCCCTACTCACTATGCCACATTCACAAATGCAGCATCTCTATATGGTTTGTTATTGTTGATGACTATTCTCGTTACACATGGGTGCATATCATCACTTACAAAACAGAAGTGCAGGAAGTCTTCAAATGATTTTCCTCAAGGGCCTCAACAAATTTCGGTGTGAAGATCAAGCACATTAGGAGTGAAAATGGAACCGAGTTCAAGAATACTGGTCTTGATGACTATCTTGATGAACTTAGTATTACTCATGAGTTATCTGCCCCTTATACTTCTGAGCAGAACGGCGTCGTGGAGCGCAAGAACAGGACTCTTGTTGAGATGGCTTGCACTATGCTTGATGAATACAAGACGCCTCCTCGCTTCTGGCATGAGGCAATTGATACTGCGTGCCACATCATCAACAGGGTATATCTTCACAAATTCTTCAAAAAGACCTCATATGAACTCCTCAGTGATAATAGACTTTGGTGCTAAATGTTGGATTAGAGATCCTCATCACAATTCTAAATTTGCACCAGAAGCACATGAAGGTTTTATGCTTGGTTACGGGAAGGACTCGCACACCTACAGTGTCTTCAAGACCTTTCACCACAAGGTGATTGAAACTGTAGATGTGTGGTTCGATGAAACTAACGGCTCGGAAAGAGAGCACATACCTCCTGTGCTAGATGAAATGTCACATGAGGAATCCATCAAGTTCAAGGCTACTGAGGATGTCATACCCATTGAGGAATCTACTGAAGAAGTCATTCCAGATCATGAAGAACATCTTGCTGGTGCACCTGAAGAAAATGGCTCTGAAGAAAATGCTGAGCCTACTCAACATCGTCAACCCGCTGATCCTCGCGTCGCAAATGAAGTGCAGATCGAGAAAATGATCAACGACATCAACGCACTAGGTCCTCTCACACTCTCAAGGGCTTCACATTTGTCTAACTTTTGTGGGCACTTTGCTTTTGTCTCTATCACAGATCCCACCAAAGTTGATGAGGCATTTTTGGAGCCTGAGTGGATTCAAGCGATGCAAGAGGAATTACATCAATTCGAGCTCAACAATGACTGGGAACTTGTCAAGCAGCAGACCCACGCAATCACAATATCATCGGTACCAAATGGATCTACCACAACAAGAAAGATGAAAATGGCCTTGTGGTGAGGAATAAGGCTTGTCTTGTAGCTCAAGGCTACACACAGGTTGAAGGAATTGATTTCGATGAAACTTTTGCACCTGTTGCTAGACTTGAGGCTATTCGCATATTGCTTGCTTATGCTAACCATCGTAATATCATCTTATAACAAATGGATGTGAAAAGTGCATTCCTTAATGGTAAGCTTGAGGAAGAAGTATATGTTGCTCAACCCACAGGTTTTTCAGATCCTAAGCATCCTGACAAAGTCTTCAAACTCAATAAGGCCCTCTATGGCCTCAAGCGGGCCCCTCGGGTGGTATGATACTTTGAAGGAATTCCTCATGATGAAAGGATTCAAACCCGGTTCACTTGACCCAACTCTTCATCAAAACCTATGATGATGAATTATTCATGTGCCAAATATATGTTGATGATATTATCTTTGGCTATACTAACCAACGTTATAGTGACGAATTTGCCTATATGATGAGTCAGGAATATCAAATGTCTATGATGGGAGAGTTGAAATTCTTCTTAGGTCTTCAAATTTGTCAACAACGCAACGACATCTTCATATCTCAAGACAAATACCTCAAGGATGTGTTGAGGAAATTCGGCATGCAAGATTGCAAAGGCGTCAAAATCCCTATGCCCACAAATGGCCATCTATGAAGAGATGAAAATGGTATAGACTTCGATCAAAAGGTATATCACTCCATGATTGGCTCTTTATTGTATCTATGTGCATCTAGGCCAGATATTATGCTTAGTGTTTGCATGTGTGCCTGCTTTCAAGCTACACCGAAGGAAGCACACCATAAGGTTGTGAAACATATTCTTCAATATCTACTCACACTCCAACACTTGGATTACGGTATCCCAAGGGCTCGGCTTTTGATCTCATTGGATATTCTGACTCTGACTATGCTGGTGATAGTGTGGATCGCAAGTCAACATCTGGCAAATGCCATTTCCTCGGACGATCCTTAGTATGTTGGTCCTCGAAGAAGCAGAACTGCGTATCACTCTCTACTGCTGAAGCTGAGTACATTGCTGATGGTCCGTGCTGTGCTCAATCGCTATGGATGAAGCAAACCCTCAAGGACTACAACATCAATGTGAAGAATGTTCCACTCTACTGTGAAAACGAGAGTGCCATCAAGATTACTCATAACCCAATTCAGCACTCGAAGACAAAGCACATCCATATTCATCATCACTTTCTTCGAGATCATGTGTTGAAGGGCGACCGAGGGAGTCCTGGATTAGGGGGTATCTGGACAGCCGGACTATATCTTTTGGCCGGACTGTTGGACTATGAAGATACAAGATTGAAGACTTAGTCTCGTGTCCGGATGGGACTCTCCTTGGCCTGGAAGGCAAGCTTGGCAATACGGATATGTAGATCTCATTCCGTGTAACCGACTCTGTGTAACCCTAGCCCCCTCCGGTGTCTATATAAACCGGAGGTTTAGTCCGTAGGACCAACAACAATCATACCATAGGCTAGCTTCTAGGGTTTAGCCTCTCTGATCTTGTGGTAGATCAACTCTTGTAATACTCATATCGTCAAGATCAATCAAGCAGGAGTAGGGTTTTACCTCCATCGAGAGGGCCCAAACCTGGGTAAAAACATCGTGTCCCCCGTCTCCTGTTACCATCCGCCTAGACGCATAGTTCGGGACCCCCTACCCGAGATCCGCCGGTTTTGACACCGACATTGGTGCTTTAATTGAGAGTTCCTCTGTGTCGTCATCGTCAGGCTTGATGGCTCCTTCGATCATCGATAGCGATGCAGTCCAGGGTGAGACTTTTCTCCCTAGACAGATCTCTGTATTCGGCGGCTTCGCACTGCGGGCCAACGCGCTTGGCCATCTGGAGCAGATCAAGAGTTACGCCCCTGGCCACCAGGTCGGGTTTGGAAGCTTAAACTACATGGTCGACATCCGCGGAGACTTGATCTCCGACGGATTCGAGCCCTTGCCGAGTGCGCCGCACGGTCACGGTGAGCATGATTTAGCTCTACCATCGGACAGTGTTCGGGAAATCGCACCGGCGACCGCTCCGACCCTCAATTCGGAGCCAATTGCGCCATCCATGGAGGGGTGGGTAGACCCTGCCATGGAGGCCGCACTCTTAGTGGCGATCGAGCCAAGTATCGACCTTACCCTTCACGAGAGCCGTGACGCCAAACTGCCGGATTCTTCCCCAGCCACGGACTCCGAACCGCCTGCACCCGTGCTTATCAAATCCAACTGGGCGCCGATCATGGAGTTCACCTCCGCGGATATCTTTCAGCACTTGCCCTTCGGCGACATACTGAACTCATTAAGGTCTCCCTCCTTGTCAGGAGAGTCCGGGCCGAACTATATCTGGCAAGATTGGGATGTGGATGACGAAGAAAATCGCTGCCCACCTACCACCCACTTTGTAGCCACTATCGACGAATTGACCGACATGCTCGACTTCGACTCCGAAGACATCAACGGTATGGACGATGATGCAGGAGACGAACATGAGCCACTGCCCACAAGGCACTGGACGCCCACTTCATCATATGATGTATACATGGTGGACACACCCAAAGAAAACGACGATGAGGCACGGAAGGACGCAGCGAAAGATCATTCCCTCGAGAAGCAGTCAAGGCGGCGGCGTAAGCGCCGCTCCAAATCCCGCCTCGATAGAAACAGCGATCATACAGACCCAGCGATAGAGCAGGGTGAGCCAGCGGACGACGAACACGGCATTGAACCACCGTCCGACCAAGGCAACACGGAGTATCAAACCGAACAACCCGTCTCCGGCGAAGGTAACATTCCAGATGATATCACACCGGACAAGCTCCTGGAGCAGAAGAATCTCCATCAAAGGCTTGTCGCCACTGCTCGGAGTCTGAAAAAGCAGAAGCGAAAGCTCAAGGTTGCGCAAGATACACTCAGAATTAGATGGAGTAAAGTACTCAACACCACAGAAAAGTATGGCGGCAGTCGCCACACAAAGAGCTACCCGAAGCGAAAGCTACTACCTGAATTCGATGATGAGGCCTTAGATCCCCCGCAATCAAAAAATAAAATAGCCATCCAGTCGGATAGACGACCTCGTGGCCAACATAGAGCGGCAAACGACGCCGCACACAAGCCAGTACGCGATCCACGTGAGGGCTCGCATCAAAAGGATGGCCCAACCAGATCCATCTACGGGCCAAGAAAGCACGCTCCAGCATGCAATGCAACACAAAAAAATCCGAACACCACGGTACACCCAAATACAGGGGTGCCGCACACCCCCTATGTTTCACCGATGAGGTGCTGGACCATGAATTTCCAGAGGGATTCAAACCCGTAAACATAGAGGCATACGACGGAACGACAGACCCTGGGGGCTGGATTGAGGACTACATCCTCCATATCCACGAGATGATCACCATGCCATCAAGTACTTACCCCTCAAGCTCAAAGGGCCAGCCCGGCACTGGCTTAAAAGCCTCCCCTAAAATACCATTGGAAGTTGGGAAGAGCTCGAGGACGCTTTTCGGGCAAATCTTCAAGGGATCTATGTCCGACCACCGGATGCAGACGATTTAATTCATATAACTCAACAGCCCGGAGAGTCAGCCAAAAGCTTTGGAACAGGTTTCTCACTAAAAAGAACAAAATAGTCGACTATCCGGACGCCGAAGCCTTAGCAGCTTTTAAACACGGCGTTTGAGACAAATGGCTTGCCAGACACCTCGGCCAAGAAAAGCCGAGAACAATGGCAGCATTAACAAGCCTCATGACCCGCTTTTGCGCGGGCGAGGACAGCTGGTTAGCCCGATGTAGCACCAGCAACCCAAGTACATCCAAAGTCAGGGACGGAAACGGGAAGCCACGACGCAGCAAAAACAAGCGTCGGAATAAAGAAGACAGCTCGAAGAGCACGGCGGTAAACACCGGCTTCAGAAGCTCTCGGCCAGGTCAACAAAAGCTGCGCCCCAAAGGCAACAGAGACGAACTGTCCAGCCTAAACAAGATTCTGGACAAACTATGTCAGATCCACAGCACCCCCGATAAACCCGCAAATCATACCCACAAAGAATGTTGGGTCTTCAAGCAGTCTGGCAAGCTCAATGCCAAATACAAGGGGCAGGATACACCAAGTGAAGACGAGGGCGAGCCTCGCAAACAAAACACTGGGGAACAGAAGAAATTCCCACCAGAAGTCAAAACAGTAAACGTGTTACATGTGACGAAGGGGAGAAACAAAACGGCACTCCTAGAGACACATGCCCCAGGGCCTATCACCGCGGAGTTCTGCCACTGGTCGTCCCAACCAATCACCTTCGACCATCGGGATTACTCGACATACAGGATGGGCTGCCTTGGTGCTAGACCCGATAATTGACGGATACCACTTCACATGAGTCCTGATGGACGGCGGCAGTAGTTTAAACCTGATATATCAGGACACATTCCGCAAAATGGGGATAGACCCAACAAAAATCGGCCATAGCAATACTACCTTTAAATGAGTAACACCAGGCCCAGAAGCTCATTGCACAGGCTCCTTGCTACTAGAGGTTATATTCGGCTTTCCCGATAACTTTCGAAGCGAAAAGTTAACCTTTCACATCGCTCCGTTCCAAAGTGGCTATCAAGCACTACTCGGACGCGAAGCTTTCGCTCGCTTTAACTCAATACCTCATTACGCTTCTCTCACGCTTAAGATGCCCGGTTCACGTGGCATCCTTACAGCAAATGGAAGTATTGAGCGTTCATTGCGCGCGGAAAACCGTGCGGCTGCCTTGGCAGCCGCACACTAGACAGCCTGACCAAATAGAGCATCCCACAGGTTGTTAAGACCACGGACACGGTTAGACGAGTCCGGTGTAGCTATATAATTGATACAGGTTTGATGGCTATACCCCTATAATAATACAAGGGGCTCAACGCGTGTAAACAAGTGACAATTAGACTCAACTTTACTCATCTTGAACTGTACACGGTTTATTTAGTATAACCTACCTTTTTGCACGACAACTTCTCAGCTAAAGTTCCTCTCTTTTATAGATGACCATCATGCTACGCCCGTCCAGGATACGACACAACAGAGACACAGGCGCAGACCTGCAGTAGGGACCCGTTCCAAGGATTCTTTTCAGATTAAGACCCTGCGTAAACCTTTCTTACTGTCTCTCATTGATACACATCGCCCGGATTCTCCGTACAACTGAGAAGGATGCTAACATATTGGCATGTGGCCACGTCAGAATATTGCACGTACCTGGACACCAAGGGCTTGTTATAAAGGGCACTGTTTAGCCCGGTTTACATCATAAAGAACGAATACCTTAGGGAGTGTTCGGCGTCGCGAGTTTGGCCTTATATGCATCAGCTCTGAATCATGTCTTTGGTCAAATGCTGGGTTTGCCCGGCTCTTGTGTTTTGCTGCCTTACGTTCCACTCTATCGGCTAAGGCGGCACCAGGAGAACTACTGCGATTGTGCCCTGGGTCATCCGGACGAGCACCTTAGTAGAAAAAGCCGAAAACTGACTGTCATGATATAGCGTGAGACTGGTCAACCACTCGATGACCTAGCGAAATCTTCGGGATTCCTCCGCCTTAACGAAGGGACGTTTCCCGGCCAGGCATGTACGCGCCCCGAATTTGGATGAGCGCGGAGCCACCAGGGGCTATATAGTAGCCCCACTGTCAAACTCCTCTGGCTAAGTGAAAGTGTCAAAGCATTATAGTCCGATTGCCTAGTTCGCTACGCTATCACCTCCTTAATGGACCAAGATGTTGGATCAAGTGTGAACATGCGCCTTCTGCGAGCGCCCCCTCATTATATGCGTGGGGGCTGAAGCCGACGACTGCCATCTTTCAGGTTATATACATATATACATAAACGGCCGCACAGGGGGTATTATAATTCTTTTAAGCAAAAGTATAAAATAGCCTTTACAATTCAGTAAAACATTGTTTTTCAATGGGAATACATGTCATTAGAACATAATATTCTTCGAGCACTGTGCTTCTATTGAACGAGCGCCCTCGAGAACTTCTCGAAAGTAGTGCTCGGCAGGTACTCGGCTCTCGTTCGAATCTTGGGCTGTAATGGCGGTGGCCTCCATCTCCGCCCAGTATGTCTTCACGCGGGCAAGGGCCATCCGCGCACCCTCTACGCACGCCGACCTCTTCATCGCGTTGATGTGTGGCACCGCACCAAGGAACTGCTGCACCAAACTAAAATAACTGTTCGGCTTTGGCCTTTCCGGCCACAAATGGTCCACAACAGACCTCATGGCGAGTCCGGACAACCTATTCAGCTCGGCCCATTCGGCCAACCGATCAGTCAATGGAAGCGGACGCTCTAGAACGTTAAATTGTGACCAGAATAGCTTTTCCACCTCGCGATCTTTTTGATCTCGGAAGTATTCGGCCCATCGGCAGCACTCGCCGCTAAGTCCAGATATGCATCCGCAGAACTCCACAGCCGATCCAATGGGGCGTACTTAGGATCTCCGAACTTCATCCGCAGCATAAAGGGATTCCCAGCTGCGATATCCCCGGCTTGACGCAGCTCCTCCTTCATCGCTCTCATTGCAGAGCGGGTGTCTTTGGCCGCCATCGTGGCCTTCTCCAGGTATTTCCTCTTTGCTTGATCTTCCTTTTCAAGAAGCTTGCAACGGTCAGCGACATTCTTCAATTCCATAGCCATCCTGGCTATTTCCTCCTTGCTTTGGCAGTGAGCAGCCTGTTCGGCTTTCAGCTCCTCGATTGCCTTTAGGGCAGCCGCATCGCTTTTCCTGGCTTGTTCTTTGGCTCGGGCAAGTTCTGCCCGAAGGTTCTCCACGGCCGCATCAGCGTCTGTATTCACACACACACACGTTATAGATACTGGCATCATGCTCCTCTTCCCATGTGTCACCGGAGGAATCACATACCTTGTGCCTCGTCAAGCCGCTTGTTGACAAGTACGATGTCGGCATCTGCCACGTCAAGCTGCCGCTTTAACTCGACAAACTCATCAGTCTAGATGGCCACCGGACACTTCGCCACCTGCATATTAAGGCGGCAAGATTATTCCTGGGACTATGATCCTCTGTGCGCCGTCGTATTCGATAGCACCCAGAGTCTCAGGGGCTACTATCTCCATAGGGCGCATCTAAAAATGTGCGGTACTGTCAAAAATGTACATCCTTTCGCATACCTCAAAACCTGTCAGTAGACTCATAAAGGCTTCATGCAACCCGCTTTCGGCGGACGAGATCCTTTCAATCACCGTACCCATCAACGTGCGGTGCTCTTCTGAGATAGCCGCTCGCTCTAGCAGATCCCTCAGTACCTCCGACCGCACACCAGACGGTGCCGAACTCTTTCGATTGCTCTCTTCAAGAGCCGGATACTAAGGACTTCGGGTGACCATACGATTACCTTCCGGCCTTGCCGGATCAGGAGAAACCCTCCGCGACGACACCTCGGGGTCGCCCGCCTCATGAGGCGGTATGGCAGGGGGAGGCGTTTCGCTCTCCATCATCTCTGGAAGAAGATCCCCCGAAGACGAGCTCTGCTGAAAATCCGAACTGCAAAATAAAGGCTTCGGTTATTTTCCTCAGAAGTAAAGCGAGATATTTTCATTATTAAGGTACCCATTTACTTACAGCTCAGTGGAGGGCTGATCCCCTTGAGGGCATAGTGTGGCCGGGGTATCCCCCGGGGCAGGACCCTGTGGCGAAGATTTCTTCCCCTGTTTGGAGACCATTGTCTCCGGGTCCTCGGAGGCGGTCCTCTTTCTTCCCTGGGGAGAGGAAGTTTTAGTTCCTCCTCCCCGGCTAAACTCCTTCGAGGAGGCGCTAGCCTCCTTCCCCTTTATCTTCTCCTGAAGGCGCTTGATAAGGCGCGATCTCCAGCATCCTGGTTAACACGGGATCTGGTGAGATCTCAGGGAGGGGGTGTTGGGGAACGCAGTAATTTCAAAAATTTCCTACGCACACGCAAGATCATGGTGATGCATAGCAACGAGAGGGGAGAGTTTTGTCCACGTACCCTCGTACACCAAAAGCGGAAGCGTTAGCACAACGCGGTTGATGTAGTCGTACGTCTTCACGATCCGACCGATCAAGTACCGAACGCACGGCACCTCCGAGTTCAGCACACGTTTAGCCCGATGACGTCCCTTGAACTCCGATCCAGCCGAGTGTTGAGGGAGAGTTTCGTCAGCACGACGGCGTGGTGACGATGTTGATGTTCTATCAACGCAGGGCTTCGCCTAAGCACCGCTACAGTATTATCGAGGTGGACTATGGTGGAGGGGGGCACCGCACACGGCTAAAAGATCAACTTGATCAATTGTTGTGTCTCTAGGGTGCCCCCTTGCCCCCGTATATAAAGTATCAAGGGGGGTGCGGCCGGCCATAGGAGGAGGCGCGTCGGAGGAGTCCTACCCCCACCGGGAGTAGGACTCCCCCCCCTTCCTAGTTGGATTAGGACTTGGGAGGGGAAGGAGTGGAGGAGAAGGAACGAAGGGGGCGCCGCCCCCCTCTCCTTGTCCTATTCAGACTAGGGGGGGTGCGGCCAGCCCTTGCCTCCTCTCCTCTCTTCCACCTAGGCCCATTAAGGCCCATTAAGTTACCTGGGGGTTCCGGTAACCTCTCGGTACTCCGGTAAAATCCCGATTTCACCCGGAACACTTCCGACATCCAAACATAGGCTTCCAATATATCAATCTTCATGTCTCGACCATTTCGAGACTCCTTGTCATGTCCGTGATCACATCCAGGACTCCGAACAACCTTCAGTACATCAAAACATATAAACTCATAATATAACTGTCATCGTAACGTTAAGCGTGCGGACCCTACGGGTTCGAGAACTATGTAGACATGACCGAGACACGTCTCCGGTCAATAACCAATAGCGGAACCTGGATGCTCATATTGGCTCCCACATATTCTACGAAGATCTTTATCGGTCAGACCGCATAACAACATACGTTGTTCCCTTTGTCATCGGTATGTTACTTGCCCGAGATTCGATCGTCGGTATCTCAATACCTAGTTCAATCTCGTTACCGGCAACTCTCTTTACTCGTTCCGTAATACATCATCCCGCAACTAACTCATTAGTTGCAATTCTTGCAAAGCTTATGTGATGTGCATTACCGAGAGGGCCCAGAGATACCTTTCCGACAATCGGAGTAACAAATCCTAATCTCGAAATATGCCAACCCAACATGTACCTTCGGAGACACCTGTAGAGCTCCTTTATAATCACCCAGTTACGTTGTGACGTTTGGTAGCACACGAAGTGTTCCTCCGGCAAATGGGAGTTGCATAATCTCATAGTCATAGGAACATGTATAAGTCATGAAGAAAGCAATAACAACATACTAAACGATCGGGTGCTAAGCTAACGGAATGGGTCATGTCAATCACATCATTCTCCTAATGATGTGATCCCGTTAATCGAATGACAACTCATGTCTATGGCTAGGAAACATAACCATCTTTGATCAACAAGCTAGTCAAGTAGAGGCATACTAGTGACACTTTGTTTGTCTATGTATTCACACATGTATTATGTTTCCGGTTAATACAATTCTAGCATGAATAATAAACATTTATCATGATATAAGGAAATCAATAGTAACTTTATTATTGCCTCTAGGGCATATTTCCTTCAATAAATGCATCATCATCACTATCGGTAATGACATGCTCGTCATGATCATTAATAAATGCATCATCATCATCATGTGGAAGGCCACCTTTACGTAATCGGGCAAGCATTGACTGGTCATCCGCAGCAGTAACCTCTTCTAGTTCAGGCTCTTCTTTTTCCAGCTCAGGGGTGATTTGGATTCACTGTCGCTGTCTACTTCAATGTTCTGGGGTGAAGTAGAGCGCTTCTTGAAACATTTTTTGGAAAGGCATGTTTCTTGGAAGAATTATCCTTCATATGTGTCTGGGTTAATGTGAGGTTCATAATCCTCTTCATTGGGGGGGGTGGTCTAACACATGGCGGCACTTCATAAACGACATCCCAAACATTGAGATTTGGATCACTTTGACAGGCCCATGGTAGATAGGAAACTTGGGTTGCCTGTTGAGCCATAATATAGACATCGGGAACATCCAAATGGGTGCTTTGTTTGATTTCCACTAGCCCTAAGTGTTCATCAGTCCTTCTAGTCTCCTCCGGCTAGAACCAATAACATTTGAAGACTACGACGTTTGGTGGGTTTGCACCATAGAATTGAGTTTCATAAATTGCTTCAACTCTTCCATAATACTCAGTATCTCCTTCGCTGATAGCAGAGACACGACAATTTGTAGACTTTCGGTCGGCCATAGATAGATCTTTGCCATAGGTACGAAAGTGATACCCATTGATGTTGTATTTGTCAAATGAACGGACCTTAAAGTCAAAACCATTAGCGACTTGTCTCAATTCAGCGTCTATTAACTCTGAATTAGCCTACAAGTTTAATATGAAAGGGATTGTTGCATTAGCCACAAATTAGACAAAGAAATGAAATTGTCTAATAGAAATTACCGTTTGTTTGAACCAAGAGATGAAACCGGGATAGCCTCCTCCATGCTTTGCCAGAAGCTCATACTCTTCGACGGAATCCTTTTGGATCACCGCTCCATACGAGAATTTGGCGACGTATCGACTATATCAAATTTATCCGGGAATAAGAGCAGTTCAAAGGAATTAGAAGTTGCAAAACAATGTACCAAGAACTTACTCGATGTACGGCCACACTTCTATTAGGTTGGTGAAGATATACAACCAAATGATCTGTCATTCTTCAAAATCCAACGTTAAGGAATTAGAAGCACCGGCTAGTGCGAGATCCCTTTTGAATACGTTGAGGTTGGATCCACCCTTTTTAGGTTCGTCAGCATTGTACTGAGGCTTCGGATTATGCAAATGACTATTTTTGGCTTCGTAGTGTGCTGTAACGAAGTTTGCCGCCTCCTCAATAATGAATGCCTCAGCCATCAATGCTTCAATTCTATGTTTATTTTTACATTTTGCTCGTAGCGTCTTCTGCATCCTCTCAGTGGCATAGCACCAACGATTTTGCATGGCCCCTGTCGGTGTTCTGGGAACGGGGGTCCTCAGACTTGCCTGCCTGTGGCCTGCGGCGTGGTTCAAAGGGGGCCCAGCACGGCCCATCTTCATCAACACAGACCCAAGACCCTTGCGAGGGGCTAAGCCTCACGGGACGGACGACACGGAGCTTCCTCAGGCACGGCCTCATCAGGCTGGCTCGCGAGGAGGCGGAGAGATCAAGGCAGGGTACCTCATGAGGTGTCCATGACGCAAGCCATGATGACCAAGGGCGCCAGGCGGGCGCTAGCCCGCGCAGTGTCCTCCCTTTCCTCTTTGGTGCAAAGGGAGCAAGCACAGGCGGGAGGATCAAGCAAAGGCACCCGTTTCGGTGCAACGAGACCAAGACCAGTCCAACGGAAGGAAGGAAGTCATTATGGAGCCCAAGCCAGCGTCACCACCAGAGCCTTTGGCAGGCGAGGACCAACTTTAGTCAGGATAAGTGTACCAGATGTTCCCCTCCAAAATGACCAATTGTTGGTGCCCTTCCCGCTCAATATTTGGGAAGAGGCCCAGGGCCTTTGCCTATAAATAGTACTAGCCACCCCCAGGGGAGGGGGATTGAGAAATCTAACCAGCTAGGATCCAGAGAGAGAGAGAGAAGGGCGGCTGAGCTTCTCCTAGCAGTTCATCGCCTCGGCCAAGAACAGACCCTCGCGAGGCTGTTCTTCCTTGTATTGTTCA
Organism: Aegilops umbellulata; assembly: GCA_032464435.1. Lineage (NCBI taxonomy): Eukaryota > Viridiplantae > Streptophyta > Magnoliopsida > Poales > Poaceae > Aegilops > Aegilops umbellulata. Next base: position 131,038,865 of record CP136057.1, on the reverse strand, counting down.
TCATCAGCCCAAGAGGCAATCCACCACACCACCACACTGGAGTAGGGTATTACACCACATCGGTGGCCCGAACCAGTATAAACCCTGTGTCTCTTGTGTTGTTCTTCTCGTAGCTTAGATCCTTGCGAGGCGGAGGGGTGCAGGTAGGTAGGAAGCGTAATCTCCGCGTGCACCCCAGAGTCCGAACCTCAAGGGTCTACCGGAACCCGAAATCCGACATTTGGCGCGCCAGGTAGGGGTGCACCGGAGTTTTCCCTTCCGCCACCGCCGTGACCCGCCTCGTGATGAGTAGCGTGTCGCCCGCTCCGGCTGTCGGCGCCGGCACGGAGGCCAGGGGGCTCTGAGCCCTGGCCCCAGCCCTGCAGCGGGTACGGTGGCCCGACAAGCTCAAGCCAACGACGCCGCCGCACTACAGCGGTGCGACTGATCCACTGGCTTTGTTGCTGGTGTACGAGGAAGCCATCCTCGAAGCCGGAGGTGATGATAGGGTCATGGCCAACTGGCTTCCCATGGCCCTCACCGGCGCTCCGCGCGCATGGCTGCTCCACCTACCGGCAGCCTCCGTGGCCTCCTGGGAAGAACTCCGCAGCCTCTTCCTCGCCCAACACGCTACGCCAACACCCCCGGTCATCGCGGCCCTCCTGGGCGTCTCGTAGGCGCCGCCTACAAGTCACCACGTCAAGCCGCTCATTCGCCGGGTCAGCGCCGCTGCCGCGCGGCAGGGGGCTCTCCTGGAACGGTCGGCGCCAAAAGCCGGCCTGACCTTCGGCTCGGAGGACCACCCCACCAACTCGGCCGGCTCGGGCGCGCTCCTCATGCTATGTACCCCCACCATCTGCCAGGTGGCCGTCACCAGGACTCTCGTCGACGGCGGCGCGGGCCTCAGCGTGCTCTCGGTTGAGGCCTTCAACCTCCTCTGCATACCCCTGGAACGGCTGCAACCCAGCCGGCCCTTCTCGGGCGTTGGGGGCGGGTCGTCTAGCTCCCTGGGACAGATCCGGCTCCCAGTAACACTCGGCACCTACGACAACTTCCGCACGGAGCTGGTCAACTTCGACATCGCCCCCATCGGCCTCCCATACAACGCCATCCTCGGCTATCCAGTGCTGGCCCAGTTCATGGCCGTGACACACCCGGCGTACAACCTCATGAGGATGCCCGGGAGCAGCGGTGTCCTCACCGTGCATGGGGACACCGGAGACACGCTGCGGGTGCTCAAGCTCGCCTTCAAGACGGTGGCGTCGGCACAGCCCGCCGACTCGAAGACCCCCGAGCCCAAGGGGGCTGCACCCGCCAAGAAGAAACAGTTGTTCACCCAAGACAAGGCAGAAACCAAGAAGATAACCGTCGACGAAGACGGGTCCACCGACGCCACTTTCACCATAGGCGCCAACCTCGAGCCCGAACAGGAGGAAGCCCTGGTCAAGTTCCTACGCGCAAACAAGAAGGTATTCGCTTGGGAGCCTGACCAGTTGGCGGGGATCCCTAGGAGCGTAATCAAGCATCACCTCAACGTGTGCCCCAACGTGCGCCCCGTGAAGCAGAAGGCAAGGCGGCAGTCCACAGAGAAGCAAGCCTTCATCGTCCAAGAGACCCGCAAACTAGAGGCCGCTGGGGTCATTCGCAAGGTCCGATACCCGGATTGGTTGGCCAACCCCGTCGTGGTGCCAAAGAAGGGAGGGAAGGAGCGCATGTGTGTCGACTTCACCAACATCAACAAGGCATGCCCGCAAGATCCGTTCCCCCTCCCCCGCATCGACCAGATCGTCGATTCCACCGCAGAATGCGACCTGCTATGCTTCCTGGATGCCTTCTCTGGGTATCACCAGATCAAGATGGCGGTGGAGGACGTCGAAAAGACAACCTTCCTCACCCCGTGTGGGGTGTACTGCTACACATGCATGCCATTTGGGCTGCGTAATGCAGGGGCGACCTTTCAGCGGCTGATGCACATCACCTTGGGCCCGCAGCTCGGGAAGAATGTCGAAGCTTATGTAGATGACATTGTGGTGAAGTCTCGGGAGGCCAGAACCCTGATACAAGACCTGGAGGAAACCTTCACGAGCCTTGACGCAGTGAACCTGCGGCTCAACCCGGAGAAGTGTGTGTTTGGAGTCCCTTCGGGCAAGCTCTTGGGTTTCCTCGTGTCCCACTGAGGCATCGAGGCTAACCCGGAGAAGGTAAAGGCGGTCGAGGACATGAGCCCGCCAAAGACCCTCAGAGAAATGCAGAAGCTCACTGGGCGCGTGACCGCGCTAGGGCGTTTCATCTCCAAGTTAGGGGAGCGAGCGCTACCTTTCTTCTAGCTAATGAAGATAAAGGGGCCCTTCGAATGGACTGAAGAGGCCGACAAGGCGTTCCAAGATCTCAAGAGATACCTGACCAGCCCTCCGGTCATGGTGGCCCCGAGCCCTCAAGAGCCCCTGGTGCTCTACCTCGCCGCCACTCCTTACTCCGCCAGTGCAGCCCTAGTGGCGGTTAGGGAGGAGCGTCGAATCAAAACCGCAGCTGCCGCCCGGGACAAGGCAAAACAGGAACAAGGAAGGCCCACAGAAACCGCCACGGCAGTTGAGGAGAATCAGCCGCCGCAGAGGAGCGCACCAGAGGTGGAAGGAGCCCCTCACCCAGATGGTCAGCCTCCGGAGGCCTCATCGCCTCCGGAGGCGCGATTATCTCTGGAGGGCGCCACAAGCATTGACGCACCAAACCTCGTTGAGCACCAGTGTACTTCGTCAGCACGGTGTTGCGGGACGCGAGGGCACGGTACCCCATGCCTCAGAAGCTCCTCCTCGCGCTACTGGTGGCCTCGCGCAAGTTGCAGCACTATTTTCAGGGTCACCCCATCAAGGTCGTCTCGTCATACCCCTTGGAGAGAGTGCTCAGGAGCCCTAACTCGGCCGGAAGGGTCGCCAAGTGGAACATAGAACTGCAAGCGTTCCAGCTCGAATTCAGCACGACCAGAGTCATCAAGGGAGTAGCGTTAGCGGATTTTGTGGAAGAATGTACGGAGGCACCAGGCCTCAAGGCCGACGAGGATCGGTCCCTCTCCCCGGGGAGCAAGGCGCCGGAAGGCTGGTTCATGTACTTCAATGGGGCGTTCTCCAGGCATGGTGCTGGGGCTGGGGTTGGGGTGGTGCTTATATCGCCCACTCAGGACAAGCTCTACTACGCAGTACAGCTCTATTTCCAGCAAGGCGAAAAGGTCTCCGACAACATAGCGGAGTATGAAGGTCTAATAGCGGGCTTGAAGGCCGCAGTTGCCCTGGGAGTGAAACGCCTCACCATCAAGGGCAGCTCGTAGCTCCTTGTCAATTTCTCCAATAAGGTGTACGAGCCGAAGGATGAGCACATGGAGTCCTACCTCGCAGAGGTCCTCAAGATGGAGAAGCAGTTCTGGGGGCTGGAGTTGAAGCATGTGCCCCGTGGCACCAATCAGGAGGCCGACAACATCGCCAGACGGGCGTCCAGGCGGCTGCCTCAGGAGCCCGACGTCTTCGAGGAGCGGCTCTTCAAGCCCTCAGCCCTGTCGTCATTGTCAAACACGGCTCAGCCTCGAGAAGAGCTCCCCCAGCCACCTGCCTCAGGAGCCCCGGTCTATGGCCCGGCCTCAGGAGCGCGCCTGCTCCTGACGATGGAACCTCAGGAGGGGTGCTGGATCACGGAGCTCCGGAGTTACTTAACACAGGGGATCTTGCCGGAGAAGGAGGAGGAAGCGGAGCGTGTGGCACGGCAGGCCATGCCATACTGCATCAAGGATGGAGAGCTCTACCAGAAGCGACCAAACGATGTATCCCTGCGCTGCATCTCCAGGGAGCAAGAGGAACTGCTGGAAGACATACACGGCGGAGACTGTGGACATCATTCATCATCACGGACCCTCATCGGCAAGGCGTTTCACAGTGGGTTTTATTGGCCCACAACACTCAATGACGCCGTCAAACTGGTGAAGGCTTGTGAGGCCTGCCAGTTCCACGCCAAGCAGATCCATCAGCCGGCGGGAGGCCTGCAGACTATACCCCTTTCGTGGCCATTCGCAGTCTGGGGGCTGGACATCCTGGGCCCGTTTCATCGGGCGCCAGGGGGCTACCGCTACCTCTACGTCGTCGTGGACAAGTTCACCAAGTGGGCTGAAGTAGAGGTCGTCTGCACCATCCCCGCGGGTTCCGCGGTCAAGTTCATCAGGGGCATCGTGAGCCAGTTCGGGGTGCCAAACCGCATCATCACAAACAACGGTTCGTAGTTCACCAGTAACCTCTTTAAAACATACTGTGCTAACCTTGGGACGCAGATATGCTATGCTTCGGTGGCACACCCCCGAAGCAATGGCCAGGCGGAGCGAGCCAACGCAGAGGTCCTAAGGGGCCTCAAAACCAGGACGTTCAAGAAGAAGCTGGCGGCCTGCGGAAGAGGTTGGTACGACGAGCTTCTGTCCGTGTTGTGGTCCATCCGCACAACCGCGACCAAGCCGACGGGAGAAACCCCGTTCTTCCTGGTCTACGGAGCCAAGGAGGTCCTCCCTCACGAGGTCAGACGTCGCTCCGCGCGGTGGCGTTCGATGAGGCGCGGCAGGACACCATGCGGGGGATGGACCTCGTGCTGGGGGAGGAACGCCGCCGAGAAGCCGCACTGCGGGCGACGAGGTACCAACAAGCACTGCGACGATATCATTGCCGCCACATCCGCCCCAGAACTCTCGAGGTAGGAGACCTCGTGCTCAGGCGGGTGCTCTCCAGGGAGGGACTGCACAAGCTCTCTCCCATGAGGGAGGGCCCTTTCAAGGTTGCTCATGTTTCCAGGCCTGGCTCCGCGCGCTTGGAGACTCAGGAGGGGGTGCCGGTCCAGAACGCGTGGAACATCCAGCACCTCCGGAGGATCTACCCCTAAAAAGGCCCAGAGCCTATGAAGAAGGCGAACGCCTGTGAAGACCATCCTTTTTGGAAAAGGCCCAGAGCCTGTGAAGAAGGCGAACGCCTGTGAAGAATATCCTTTTTGGAAAAGGCCCAGTGCATGTGAAGAAGGCGAACGCCTGTGAAGATTATCCTTTTTGGAAAAGGCCCAGTGCCTGTGAAGAAGGCGAACGCCTGTGAAGATTATCCTTTTTGGAAAAGGCCCAGTGCCTGTGAAGAAGGCGAACGCCTGTGAAGATTATCCTTTTTGGAAAAGGCCCAGTGCCTGTGAAGAAGGCAAACGCCTGTGAAGATTATCCTTTTTGGAAAAGGCCCAGATCCTGTGAAGAGGGCAAATGCCCGTGAAGCTCGTTCCCCCTAAGAAAGGCCCGAAGCCTGTGAAGAAGGCCAACGCCTGTGAAGCTCGCCGCCCGTGACACTCTCACGTAATAATGAGTGGGGTTGTACACGCCCCGGAGTCTCAGGAGCGTCGGCCTCAGGCCCTGGGGCTCCCTCCCACGCCCAGTGGCAGCACTTAGCTCCGCGCTGGTGAGAAGACGTCGAAGACTAGATTAGGTGCCGGACGCGGCTTTTTCATTTGCTTTCCACAGTTGGCTTGTTCATTCTCATTCGAAGTTTTATTGGAGCTATTATCGCCTTTGACTTATGGTTCTTCGACTTTTTCACTCTCCTGCCTCGATTTCTCTTATGCAAGGCCTCGCGAGGGGAAGGGGCAGCCGAGCGCTCTCGCGAGCATTTCTGTCCTAGCCGTTCAAAGGTTTCGCGACCTGAGTCCATTACAGGAGCACCCCTCCAGTCCGTGCCCCACGGGCACCGCGACATGAACACAGGGCCTGGGTCGGTCGCCCCCCCCCCCTCACGGTTGGGGTTGGAAACTACCTACACATGGGCACGAAGCCAGAAGGCACGATAACGAAAGCAAAGCGATGATTAACAGCAATAACCAAAACACGCCCCCATGGGGCCCCACGTTACTATCTTTTTATGCAGGACAAAGGAAAAGAAAGAACAAATCGGGCGCAGCTCGCCTCACACCGGCCTGCAGGGAAGACTCGAGCCGCCTCCAGGACTTAGGCAGACTCCCTCTCGCGCTTCACCGAAGCGCGACGGCGGGCAGACGCGCCACCACCTCCCAGGCAGGTACGGCAGCGTGGAGGCTGGCTGCGGCCACCGCTAGAAGAGTCGCCACCTGAGGAGAACCGATGAAGCTTGGGGAACCCTGAGCACCGCCGATCACGTGAGCGCTGTCCTCTCCATCATCGCCGGGGCTGGGTTCCCGACCGCAGTCGTCGTCCTCAGGGCAGCACCCTGCGCGGCGACCATCTTCCCCGAACACCCTCACGAGAGGGTGGCGTCGCCGTCAAACTTGAAGTGCAGGGTGCACCGACGGCTCAGGCCCCGCGCGCGGGAAAACGTCTGCCAACCGCGGGCCAAGGCCAGGCTCCCAGCTGCGGAGACCTCCAGTGAAGCCCATGAGGCCCGGCTGCAGCAGCCATCTGCTTGAAGCCAGAGGCCGCCCGGGGCACCGGTCGGGAGCTCGCCGAGGAGGAAGCGAGGAAGATGAAGCCGGGTGCTAGTCGGCTCCACCGACCACACAACGAACTCTGGCAGCACCTCCGCCGCGTGAGAACGCGACCTACGGGGGCGCGCGACCGAGGCATGCCCCCCAGTCGCCGCTGGCCGCCCGTCACCGAGCTGGAAATCGCCCCCACCGCCATGGAGGTTTGTCGTAGTGGCCGTGGGATGTTTGCGAGGGCGCCCCCGGCCGCGCTTGGGCGGGGGAGAGGCAGGCTCAACCTGGCGAGCCTTCCCTTTCTCCGCGGCCGAGAACCTCCTTGACGGTGCCATGAAGAAGAAGGAGAAGCAAGGGGGATGGACTGGAAGGGCGCGTGTCATTCCGTACTTATAGCCGGCAAAGGCCAACCGTCGGCCTCCATGATCTCAGGTAATCATGACCCGTCTTGCATGCAGGGATTTGTCCAATCCGTGCAGGTGCCGAGGCGTCGTGGGGGAGCGGAGACGCCCACGTCCAATCAACTTCCACGCGGCACCCAAGGCCGCAGGCTGTTAGGGCCCGCGGCGCTTCGCCCTTGCCCTTTCGCTTCCCTGCATGGCCAAGCCCGGGCGCGCCTTGGGCCCGGGGGCTACTGTCAGCGTTTTGGGAACGGGGGTCCCCAGACTTGCCTGCCTGCGACCTGCGGCGTGGTTCAAAGGGGGCCCAGCACGACCCATCTTCATCAACAGAGACCCAAGACCCTCGCGAGGGGCTAAGCCTCGCGGGACGGACGACACGGAGCTTCCTCAGGCACGGCCTCATCAGGCTAGCTCGCGAGGAGGCGGAGAGATCAAGGCCGGGTACCTCACGAGGTGTCCATGACGCAAGCCATGACGACCAAGGGCGCCAGGCGGGCGCCAGCCCGCGCAGTGTCCTCCCTTTCCTCTTTGGTGCAAAGGGAGCAAGCGCAGGCGGGAGGATCAAGCAAAGGCACCCGTTTCGGTGCAACAAGACCAAGATCAGTCCAACGGAAGGAAGGAAGTCATTGTGGAGCCCAATCCAGCGTCACCACCAGAGCCTTTGGCAGGCGAGGACCAACTTTAGTCAGGATAAGTGTACCAGATGTTCCCCTTCAAAATGGCCAATTGTTGGCGCCCTTCCCGCTCAATATTTGGGAAGAGGCCCAGGGCCTTTGCCTATAAATAGGACTAGCCACCCCCAGGGGAGAGGGATCGAGAAATCTAACTAGCTAGGATCCAGAGAGAGAGAGAGAAGGGCGACTGAGCTTCTCCTAGCAGTTCATCGCCCCGGCCAAGAACAGACCCTCGCAAGGCTGTTCTTCCTTGTATTGTTCATCATTAGCCCAAGAGGCAATCCACCACACCACCACACTGGAGTAGGGTATTACACCACATCGGTGGCCCGAACCAGTATAAACCCTTTGTCTCTTGTGTTGTTCTTCTCATAGCTTAGATCCTTGCGAGGCGGAGGGGTGCAGGTAGGTAGGAAGCGTAATCTCCACGCGCACCCCAGAGTCCGAACCTCAAGGGTCTGCCGGAACCCGAAATCCGACAGCCCCCCAATCTTGCCTCGGTTGGGAGATGCAAAATCAAGTGCTGCATTTGATTAAAGAAGCCCAGTGGAAAGATCTTCTCTAACCTGCAGATTAACTCCGGCGCCAACTCTTCCATTTCTTATAGCAGGCCAGGCGATAGTTCTTTCGCACAAAGAACACGGAAGAAATAGCTTAGCTCTGTCAGTACTAGCCGTTCATCCTCAGGGATGAAGCCATGCAACATCACCGGCATTACCCGCTCAATCCATATGTGCCAATCATGACTCCTGAGACCAAATATCTTCAATTTATCAAGACTCACTCCCCTCTTTAGATTCGTTGCATACCCATCGGGGAACATCAACTGTTGTTGCACCCACAAGATAATTTCCCTCATAGCTGGCCTTCCAATATTGAACCATGCCTTTGGCTTCGTCCAGTTTTGCTTTCCTTTCGGATCTTTCATGTTTTGTAACAATTCATAGTGGTGGTTCTCATCATCATTCTCGGATTTTGAAGACCGAAGAAGAGTATCCCTTAAATATTGTCCATTCTCTTGAAGATTCATGGTTCTAGCTTGTTGCCATCCTCTCATAATTGTTTTGATTGTGAGGATTTTTTTTACCCATCCGGAGCTTTTCATGAGTTGTTTCCACTTCTTTCCTCCGAAGGCCATATTTTGTGACTCCTCATTCAAGCTTTCAACTCTCGTTCTCCAAATCTTACCGGTGCATCGTTCAGATATTCTCTAATCAGTTCATGATCTCTTCGTTCTCATGTATCTAAATCCTAGCAAGCATCTTCGTTCATTTGCTAATTCTTCCCGGTGTTTCTTTATCTTTTCTTCGTCCATTTTAAATTCTACCGGTGGTTCGTTGAAGACCTTCTCAAGTTTTTCGCTATATCTCTCTTAATTCTTTCTACGAGAATAAGTAGTATGCCAAATCCGTTGCTTGTCATCAATCTAAATTGGTGAAGGATACGCATAACATAATTCTTGTTCTTGTTTCATCCAAGTGATTAATTCTTTCTTCCGGAGTTCGTAATGGTATTAATTTCCCTGTTCTAAGTTGCTCGTCTCTTCTTTCCAGAGTCGTTCATCATGTCACATTTCTCGGTTCGAGATGCTTCATCTTTTTCTTTCCGGAGTTCCAAACTTTCTGCAATTATCTCGTCGCGAAGCTTCATCTAAATCATTGCAAGGCTTCAATCTTATTCTTTTCATCCTACATTTCTTTGTGATCATTCTTTTATTACCGGAGTTCTTCATGAAGGCTCTACATGATGGTTCACCAAGGATTTAATTCCTTCTCGAAGTGCTCATCGAGATTCTTTTCATAAGAGTTCAAGCATTCTTTATCTTGCATTTTAAAGTGCAATTCTTTCTATCTTATCTTTTGAGGTGGTATTATGTCATTCTTGATAATTGGAGTTCATGTCTCATGACTCACATGTTGTCAAGAATGAGGTATTTTAAATCCATCAATCCCTTCATTGGAGTTATCTTGGGGTATATTTCACCTAAAGCCTTCCCTAAGGATTGTTGCTATTTATGGTGCTCATTAATGACCCAAGTTCTTCTTTATCCTCCCGGTGAAATAAGTTTCTCGTCTCCTTGTTGATATCAATCCAATCGTTTGTTTCCGTTGGTGGCAGAAGCTCACCTCATAATGTTGAGATGTTTCTATAAGCCCGCTACAAGCTTATTCTTTTCGTTGTTGATTCTCCAACAACTCCGTTCAATTCTTCTTTGCAAGGATGCTTTTCAAGTTCATTTGTGGCAGAAGATGTCATTTTCTTATCCATTCCTTATTCCAATGATCTATCTTCTATTTCTTCTTTCGGAGGCTTTGTGATGTTGCTCTCTTCGACCCATCATCTTGTTTTGTCAAGATCACGTCCTTTTCCTTGCTAATCTATTTAACCGGGGTGTTGTATCATCTCTTCAAGTTCTTTTCATCTTATCAAATTTTGCCTCACTTCTCAACCGGAGTGCTGTCTGGAATCATTCTTACCCCTTGTGTCATTCGTTTAATTGTTCCGGAGGCAGTGTGTTGTTGTTTTCATCAAGTATCCTCTCATCTTGTCTAGTTCTTGTTCAATTCCTTCCATTTACAGTCGGAGTGCTGTCAAAATTATTTCATTCTTTTTCCTTCTCTATCTTATTTAACCGGAGTGTTGTCGTTATTCATCATTATCATTCCTTGTACATCTCGTTTCTACCAGAGTGTTGTCCAAATTCTGTCATTCTTGTTCCTTGACTATCTCATTATACCGAGGTGGTCATATTCTTTTCGTTCGTGAAGCTCTTTTTTCCATGTCTTTCAATCTACAAGGTTCTCGAATGTTCCTTGTTCCTTTTCAACTTTGTTAAATCTTCATTGTATTCTTTTCTCGAAATTGTTCAACCTATCAAGGTTCATTGGTTTCACTCATTTGTCAAAGAAGCAATTAGTTTTACCTCTCCTCTTCCTCTTCCGTTTTCCCTCCGGTGCCATCCTAGATCTCGGGACGAGATCCTCTCGTAGTGGTGGAGTGTTGTAACGCCCCGAGACCGATGCTCCAGAAGACTTCCAGCTACTCCGAGTTTCGTCGTGTGATTTGTTTTTGTTCGTTGCATTCATCCTTGCATCATGTGCATTGCATCATGTCATCATGCAACCCCTTTTAAAAACCTCAACTAAATAAATTGCATAGATCTTTTGATCTATTTAAATCGAGGGAAGTCACATGGTGATTTCTCTTTAAAACATATTCAAAGTCTCCTACTATTATTAGGGAGCTATAATGAATATTTCATTATTTGGAATTGATCATAACACACTTGCAAATAAATCCCAATGCCTTTGTTATCTCAATTCTTGGCCTCCAACTCTACCCATAAATCCTTTCGTCTTTTTCCGGAGCTCTGCCAAAACTCTCAATATTTTTGGACCTACCGAATACCCACTTCTTATTCAAACTCATTTGAATTTAATTCAAACGACTTCGAATTCAATCTTCACACACGCGCTAAATTCTATTTTCTTGGACCAAGCTCATTTTTATGAGTCCGGGAAAATTACCCCATGCGCAAATTCTTTCCCTAACCCTCTTTTTTTTTCTCTAATACTTTTCTGTTAAAAGGAAATAGAAGAGAGAGTAGAGAAGCCCAGCACAGCAGGCCACCTGGGCCTCCTACATGAGCAGCCTCCAAGGCCCATTTGCTCCCGCGCAGGCCCACCTAGCTCTCAACCCTAGCCCGCTCTGCCTCTCCCTCTCGTTCCCTCTGCCGCCGCCACTTCTCTCGACCCCGCGTCTCTCTTCACTCGTCCCGATCGGGATCGTCCTCGATCCTCCGCCTCCTCCCTCCTATGCCTCCTCCCTCCTAGCGCCTCCCACTGCCCCGCATGGCCGCGCGCCCGTGCCGAGCCCCCCCTCGCAGCCTCCCGCGTGCCTCGCGCTGGCCCCGGCCCCAGCCGGCCGCCGGAGCCCGTCGCCGCGACCGCGCCTCCTCCTCGCCATGGGCCCTCGCAAGCTCCCTCGTCCCGCCACCAGCCGGGTTGGACGCCCTGCTGCCTCATCGCCGCTCTATTCCTCGCCCGCCTCCTCGTCTACCCGGCATTGCTGCCTCATCAGCTCCGCCGCTGGACCTCGCCTCCGTCAGAGCCAGCGGCAGCAACAGCTGCACCCTCTCCGGTGCCATCTCGTGCTCGCCCCCGACCTGATTCACCGCCGTCGCCTTCCTCCGCGCCTCCATGCAGTTCCCCTCGCCGCACCTCGCCAAGCAGGAGCTCTGCCTCCCCTGCTTCGCACCAAGGCCGACGCCGGCCACTTCGACCTTCGCCGCCCTGCTGTCGCTGCCGTCCAGCCATGCCTCTGCTTCGCGTCTGCGACCTTCTGTCGTCGTCCCCATCGACCCGAGCCTCGGCCTCGAGCTGTTGTCACGGCCCCTTCCCGAGAGGAGCAATTTTGGAACGCCAAGCACCCCTTCAGATTCATCAAGACCCTCATGTACGACTACACCTGGTGATGCGACAAGTACCCCGACACCGTGTACATCTACACTGCCAAGACCGCAAGCGCCAAGTACCACGACGACCGTCGAGACCGCCAAGTTCCACTACCGTCGACCCCGAAGCCCTCAGATTCGTCAAGTCCGAAGATGCAAGTCTCACTCCGAACCATGTACGACGACCGTCGCCGGAGACCCGTGTGACGTGAACGTGAACGACTACCGTCGCGAGTACCTCTACCGTTGTCGTGTACAACTACTTCCACTACGCCCGCGAGAACGTCTACTTCCACTGCCGTCGCGAGAACGACTACTTCCACTACTACCGTCATAGAACAACTACTTCCACTACTTCCTTCGACGAACTTGAACCGTCCCGAATGCACGCTTCAAAGGTATACCGCCGAGAACGACCGCCGTGGACCGAATGCATGTGTCGAATGAGATGCTCGAGTTTTCACCGTGTCTGAATTGTCCCTCGTTGCCATGCCATCGTCTCGTGGGAACCCGGCATCCGGGATCACCCCACCATCTTGCCCAACTCGCATCCGCACGCTTCCTTTTGCACCGGTATCTCAATCGAGTACCGGAAACCGATATGTTGCCGTGGCACCTTTTTCGGATTTGTTGCCGTGGCACCCCTTTCGTTCCGCCATGGTGACCAAATGCTTCATAATATGCTCATGTTAACATTTTCATAAAATTGCTTAAAACTTGCATATGTCATCCGCATCATGACAACAACAATAAAAATGTTTTAAATGTTATTTGTTTAAATTTGCTTAAATGCCATGTTAAAATGTTTTATTCCATAACTAATTAACCGTAACTCGGATTTAAATAAACTTTATATGTAAATGGGGTGGAAAAATGCCTAGTTTAACATGGTGCACTTTATTTTCCTTTTTAACAACAATAAAATATGCTTTAGGACAGATCAGCACCAAATCTAAAATATGCATATGAGGATTTTTCCGGACTTGTTGTTTATTGTTTCCAGCCTCATTTAAACTTGTCTAGATAGGTAGTTCTGTTGTGCTTAATCTCTTGCCATGTTTAAAAACATTTAATATTGTTGGGTACATAAACAAGAGAGAACTAAATATTTGTTGTGGTGTTTTGTCAATATGCAACTCGTTGCATATTGAGCTCCACTTAATTTGTAGTATTGTTTGTGCACTTTGCCATGCCATGCATATTTAAACCGGACATGAATCATACTTGATTGTGCATCATGCCATGTTTATGTGATGATTGTTTACTATGTTGTTTGCTTCTTTCCGGGTTGCTTCTCTCGTTAGCTTCGGTTTTGTTCCGGAGTTGTGAGGATCCGTTCGACTACGTCCGTTTGTCTTCTTCATGGACTCGTTTTTCTTCCTTGCAGGATTTCAGGCAAGATGACCATACCCTCGAAATCACTTCTATCTTTGCTTGCTAGATTGCTCGCTTTTTTGCTATGCCTATGCTGCGATACCTACCACTTGCTTATCATGCCTCCTATATTGTTAAACCAAGCCTCTAACCCACCTTGTCCTAGCAACCGTTGTTTGGCTATGTTACCGCTTTGCTCAGCCCCTCTTATAGCGTTGTTAGTTGCAGGTGAAGATGAAGTTTGTTCCTTGTTGGAACATGGACTTGTTGTTCCTGTTTGGAACATGTTTACTTGTTGGGATATCACAATATATCTTATTTAATTAATGCATCTATATACTTGGTAAAGGGTGGAAGGCTCGGCCTTATGCCTGGTGTTTTGTTCCACTCTTGCCGCCCTAGTTTCCGTCATATCGGTGTTATGTTCCCGGATTTTGCGTCCCTAATGCGGTCGGGTGATTTATGGGACCCCCTTGACAGTTCGCTTTGAATAAGACTTTTCCAGCAAGGCCCAACATTGGTTTTACCATTTGCCTCAGCCTATTACTTTTTCCCTTCGGAGTCGCGCATCCCGAGGGTCATCTTTATTTAGCCCCCCCCCCCCCGGGCCAATGCTTGTCTAAGTGTTGGTCCAAACCGTCAGCCGCCGGTGGCCACCAGGGGCAACTCTGGGTTCGCCTACCGGAAGTTTGGACAATCCGGTGTTGCCCTGAGAACGAGATATGTGCAGCTCTTATCAGGATGTCAGCGCATCGGGAGGCTTTGCTGGACTTGTTTTATTACTGTCGAAATGTCTTGTAGCCGGGATTCCGAGACTGATTGGGTCTTCCCGGGGAGAAGGATTATCCTTCGTTGATCGCGAGAGCTTATCATGGGCTAAGTTGGGACACCCCTGCAGGGTTTGAACTTCCGAAAGCCGTGCCCGCAGTTATGTGGCAGATGGGAATTTGTTAATATCCGGTTGTAGAAAACCCGAAGTTGATCTTAATTAAAATACACCAACCGCGTGTGTAACCGTGATGGTCTCTTCTCGGCGGGGTCCGGGAAGTGAACACGGTTGTTGGAGTTATGTCTGACGTAAGTAGTTCAGGATCACTTATTGATCATAGTTGTTCGACCGTGCTTTGACTTCTCTTCTCGCTCTCATTTGCGTATGTTAGCCACCATATATGCTAGTCGCTTGCTGCAGCTCCACCTCATACCTTTTACCCTACCTATAAGCTTAAATAGTCTTGATCTCGCGGGTGTGAGATTGCTGAGTCCTCGTGACTCACCAGATACTTCCTAAACCAGTTTGCAGGTGCCGCTGAGACCATGCAGGTGACGTACCCGAGCTCAAGGAGGAGCTTGATGAAGATCTTGTTCATTGTGTTGTTTCGTTTCAGTTGATCAGTAGTGGAGCCCAGTCGGGGTCGATCGGGGATCTGTGTAGCATTTGGGGTAGTCTTCTTTTATTTTGGTTCCGTAGTCGGACCTTGATTGTATCTGTTTGATGTAATGATTTATTCATGTTTTGTGTGAAGTGGCGATTGTAAGCCAACTATGTATCTCTTTCCCTTATGTAATACATGGGTTGTGTGAAGATTACCTCACTTGCGACATTGCTTTCAATGCGGTTATGCCTCTAAGTCGTGCTTCGACACGTGGGAGATATAGCCGCATCGAGGGCGTTACAGAACTACCTAATCATGTGTTGAGGTCAAATATTCCATTCCAACCATATGAATCTTGATCTCTAGCCTTCTCCAAGTTGCTTTCCACTCAAATCATCTTTCCACCAAATCCAAATATGTGAGAGAGAGTTGAGTGTTGGGGAGACTATCATTTGAAGCACAAGAGCAAGGAGTTCATCATCAACACACCATCTATTACCTTTTGGAGAGTGGTGTCTCCTAGATTGGTTAGGTGTCACTTGGGAGCCTCCGTCAAGATTGTGGAGTTGAACCAATGAGTTTGTACGGGCAAGGAGATCGCCTACTTTGTGAAGATCTACCCTAGTGAGGCAAGTCCTTCATGGGCGATGGCCATGTTTGGATTGACAAGGTTGCTTCTTCGTGGACCCTTCGTGGACTCGTGCAACCGTTACCCTTCGTGGGTTGAAGTCTCCATCAATGTGGACGTACAATAGCACCACCTATCGGAACCACGCCAAAAATCTCTGTGTCTACATTGCGTTTGCTCCCTCCAAACTCCCCCCTTTACCTTCATGTGCAATGTTTTACATTCCACTGCAATACTCTTAGACTTGCATGTGTAGGTTGTTTACTTGACTGATGCTAAGTTGCTAAAATCTGCCAAGACTTAAAAGTGAGAAAAGGCTAGATTTTTATTTGGTCAAGTAGTCTAATCACCCCCCCCCTCTAGACATACTTTCGATCCTACAAGTGGTATCAGAGCTTTGGTCTCCATTTGCCTTGATTTCCATAGCTTTTGGTGATCATGGCCTTGGTTTCACAACCTAGGAGAGTATGACATCTAGCGAGGGAAATTACCATCATAGATGTCCTTACTTTGATGGTACTAATTTTGCTAGTTGGAAGCATAAGATGAAAATGCATATTCTTGGACATAACCCCGTCGTTTGGGCTATTGTGTGTATTGGGTTGCAAGATGAATACTTTGATGGGAGAGAACTGAACCGTTAAGCTACTGCGGAAGAGTTGAAGATGTTGCAATACAATGCTCAAGCTTGTGATATTCTCTTCAATGGATTGTGCCCCGAAGAATTCAACAAAATCAGCCGACTTGCGAATGCAAAGGAAATTTGGGATACTTTGATTGATATGCACGAGGGTACCGACTCCGTCAAGGAATCCAAATTGGATGTGCTTCAAAGTCAACTTGACAAGTTCAAAATGAAGGATGGTGAAGGTGTTGCTGAAATGTACTCTAGGCTTGCTCTCATCACAAATGAGATTGCCGGCTTAGGAAGTGAAGAGATGACCGATAGATTCATCATCAAGAAGATCCTAAGAGCATTGGATGGAAAATATGATACCGTGTGCACATTGATCCAAATGATGCCCAATTACAAAGATCTCAAGCCAACGGAAGTCATTGGAAGAATTGTTGCGCATGAGGTGTCACTCAAGGATAAGGAAGAGCTTCATAACAAATCAAGTGGTGCTTACAAAGCCTCATGTGATGCTCCCACATCATCTAGTGAGAAACAAACCTTCAATGAAGAATTGAGCCTAATGGTGAAGAACTTCAACAAGTTCTACAAGAGTAGAAGCAAGGAAAGAAGTTCCAAGTTAAGGTCCTACAATGACAAAAGATCTTCAAGTCGTGAACGAAATTGCTACAATTGTGGAAGACCCGGACACTACTCAAATGAGTGTACGGCTCCCTACAAAAGAAGAGAAGATTCTCCTAAAAGAAGTAGAAGAGAAGAATCACCACCAAGAGAGAGAAGGAGTAGAGATGATCGTTACGAACGTAGAACCTCTCAGAGAAGCAAGGATTCAGAAAGGAAGGACAAATCATCAAGGAGCTACACAAAGCGAAGACATCAAGCTCATGTTGGTGAATGGGTATCCGGCTCCGACTCCGACCATCACTCTGAAAGAAGTTATCACTCCGACTCCGAATATACTCAAGATGAATGTGTTGCCGGTCTAGCACTTGTGTCAACCAACTCCTACGACATATTTGACTCACCAAATGAAGGAATTGGAAGATGCTTCATGGCTAAAGGCCCAAAGGTATCACACCCCGAGTATGTTGATTTCAATAGTGATGAAGATGATTTGCTAGGAGGTGATGATTTACTTGTTGACAACTCTAGCTATGAAAACTATGATGAACTTGCTACTAATCATGTTAATCAAGATAAAACAAATGATGATGATAAGAAGGAGATTGAGCATCTAACTAAAGAACTAAACACTCTTAAGTTAGCTCATGAAACTACCTTGGAAGATCATCGAGAACTTTTAAAAACTCATGAGAAGCTACACTTTGAAAAGCTCAACCTTGAGCAAGAGCATGAGTTATTAAAGGCAATCAATGATGATCTTTGCAAGAAAAGTTCTTCTTACATTGCCAAGCATTTACTCTTGTCTACTTACATGCCACAAGTAAAATCTAGCAACAAGAGTAAGAAAGATTCTTCATCTAGTAGTAACAATAATCATGCTAAATCCAGTGTTGTTGCTTCTAGTAGTTCTCTTGATTCCATTAATGATTCTCTTAGCCAAGTTACACTTGAGCAAGAAAATAGCTTATTGAAGGGAATTATAGAGAAGGGTGTCTACAAGAGTCTTGCCGGAAGTAAGCAATTTGAGGAGATTGTACGCAAGCAAGGAAGACACCGGAAGAATCAAGGTATTGGTTTTGAACGAAAGTTCAATGCTAATGGAGTTGAGTGGGAATAAGATCAATATCCTAAGACGAAGTTTGTTCCTCAACAAGAGAAGTATGATCCTACTTCTTTCCAAGGAACACAAGCTCAAGATGATCTTCCACCACAAGGCCACAAGCAAAAAGGCAAGGGCAAGCTTCAAGAGGAGATTGATGCATTTGAAGAAGCTCCTAAGGCCTTGGTCAAGTGGGTTCCCAAGACTACATCAAGTTCTACTTCATCAAGTACGACTACAACTCCAAGGATTCCCATCAAGATGGTGTGGATCCCGAGGAAGAAGAACTAGAGAGTTCTTGAGGGTGACTCCACCAACATACTTCACTCATATCTTTTGGCAAGAACATGTGCAAACCACTTCCATACCTTGCACTAGTTCAAGGAGTCACAAACCCTCTTGTTGGTAAGACAAGGGGCAACGTAACTTAATGCTTTCATGGACATCATCTATGTGTACATCACTCTATGTCTATGGATATCCTTGTTTGGTCCTTGTGGGGCTAACCCGTGTAGGTATTGAAAGTGCAACTCACTCCAATGGATTGCTCCAAATGATCTACATCAACATTGAGCATCTACATCTTCAACACCTACATGAAGTCATCATCGACAAAACCCAAGGTTAGTTCATCCCTCTTAGGGGGGATATCACATCTAGGGGAGCTTTACTCTAATCAATTGAGCTAAAGCAACTCTAATGATGTGAACACAACAATGCTTTATGTAAAAGTGGTAACCCCACTTGTGCTTAAACGATGAGTATGACCTATGATCAAATGTTCTCATTTGACTCCTAAGTCAATATAGTCATATATAGATGACCTAGTCATCGCCAAATTGCTTGATAGATGCTAGAGTGTTTGTGCATGTTTTGTCACATATTTCATTTGCCATTTTATTGTGTGAGCATGTTGATTGCATATTTTACTCATTCGAGGACATCCATTTGTTGTTTTGAATGTTTGGCTTTTTCTCTTTTGCCAAATGGATGGACAAGAATGCCTAAGAACTCCGTCTAGCTATCTATGCTTTTCTCGTCTCAAACTCTATTCATGCTACATCACAAAGTTTGATCAATTCGGATTTGAACCACTCTGTGTGAGGAGCACTCGGAGTGCCCGATTCGTCATAGACTTAAACTTCCAAAACCTCTTTGTGCATTTCGGTATGACCGAGTCATCCACTTCGGTCACACCGAGTTCACTAAGTTGATCTAGGTTTTCAATCTCGGTGCAACCGATTTGAACCTTTCGGCCACAACGAGTTGCAGTAATCGCTTGTGATTCTACATCTCGGTGCCACCGAGTTGTTCCACTTAGTCACACCGACAGGGTCGGGATATATAAACCCAAAGGTGAGATTTTGGAAATTTCTTCAAACTCCTCAGCCCGCGCGTGTGTCCTGCTCTGCCTCCTCTGGTCTCCGGATCGTCTCCTCGCCGCCAGTGACCTCCCGCCGCTAGTTTCCATCACCGTCAACGGAAATCTGCTCCGCCGTTGCCGCCATAGCAAACCTCCACCGAACTAGGGTATGGGTTCGACTCTATGTGCTAATTCCTTAACTCCGATTCATAGCACATTGCTTTGCCATGATCTTTAATACATATGCAAACACTCTATCCATAGAAAACATCCTTTAGGTTATATTTGATTTGGAAATTTAGGGTTAGGTGTCCGCCGAACTCATCTCGGACCGACCGAGTTGTAGAAATCGGTCTCACCGATTTGGCTTAGGCCATAGCACATGCATTTTTGGTCTGACCGAAAACTGTACATCGGTGTGGCCGAGTTTGATTCTCTGTGAAACCCTAGCAGTCTTGGTGCCACCAAACTGTGACTCGGTCTGACCGAGTTCACTAGTTTATGCTCCAAAATTGCTTCGGTATCACCAAGTTCAACAAATCGGTAGCTCCGAAATGCTTTCTGTCGAGAACTAAAACTAAATTTTTGAGTCATCTGTTTTGCGAAAACTCTGCACTTTGTGATGCTCATCCACTCTACCTCATCTACATCTATTCACAGGGTCAGCTGTCAGTGAGTTTTCCAAGATGTCTAACCAGAGTGACAATCAGAACAAATCTGAGGAACAAGTGCATCTGAGTGAGGGTTCAGATCCCTCAAGCAGCTATGATGAGGGCAGTAGAAGCACACATAGTAACTTACCCAAGGCAGCCACTAGAGCAAGGAAGAAAAGAACCTCAGACTCTGAGGATGAGGACTATGTGGCTGTTGAGGATGAGGCTACATCAAAGAAGAAGGTGTTGAAGAAGGAGTATGGCACAGCTGCTACAACAAAGCCAGGATTGCATAAGAAGGCACCTGCCAGAAGAGTCCCAATGTCTAAGGCCAGGCAATCCACTCAGGAACCCTCCAAGTTAACTAGAGGAGAAGATGATGCCGAGGAAAAGAAAAAGGAGAGAAAAGGGGAAGATGGTGCAAGAAGGTAGACCCCATGGCTGAGTTCGAAAAACATTCTTCTGAAGATGATGAAGAAGAAGAGGATGCTGCACCAGCACCCAAAGCTCAGAAGCTTATGGGAGATGCTATCAAGTCAGGGGCTGCCCCATCAAAGCCCAAGACTGCTCCCAAAGCTCAAGCTCAAAAGCCCCCAAAGCCCAAGAGGAACACCAGAAGTATTCCTGCAGAAGAGAAGAACAAGGCCCCAGTGCCTCAAGCTGAAGAAGAGGATGATGAGTCTCTTGTTTTGAGAAAGCTGAAACACAATATTCCAGACCACAATGATGCTCATCTAGTGGCTGAGGACATGCACATCAGAAAGGATGCTGGACTGAGATTGTAGAGACAGTCTAATCCCTATGCTGCGAGGAGGAGGACTGCAGTTGATTACAAATATCATAGAAAAGAACAGCGAGACTTCTATGAAACAATTTTGCTTGACAAGAAGCCAATTGTATGTGACATGATATGGGTTGATTGGAAGTACATCAAGGAGAAGGAAGATCACTTCCCAGGAGTATATGACAGCTTCAAAGCATGTGGAGTTGACACATTTGTTGGGCAGAAGCTCACAAATGGAATGATGAGCTGATCATGCAGTTTTACTCCACTGCTCACTTTTATCCAGATGGGAAGATCATATGGATGTCTAAATGTACTAGGTACCAATCCACTGTTGAAGAATGGGCTAAATTGATCAATGCCCCAGAAGAACATGAAGATGACTTGGATGTGTATGCCAAGAAGAAGAAAGACCACAACACTATGGCAAACATGTACAAAGAGATCCTAGATGAAGCTTTGGAGACTCACAAGCTTGATCTGTACACTATCTTTTGTCTGGTCTGCCTACCATCAACACAATCCTAAGGCACACTCTGCTACCCAAATCAGGAGATCACAAGATGATCAGAGGACATTCCATCAACTTATTGCAAATCTTTGATGTCCCTCAAAAGTTTAAGGTCATGAGCCTGATTGTAGAGACAATCAAGAGGATAACTGCTGACCAAAAGAGAAGTTGTGGGTATGCTCCACATATTCAGGAGCTCATCAATGCTAAGTTGGGCACAGGAACATACTTGTTGGACAAGAAGCATCTACCTCTCTATCCTGAATTTGAAGACAACAAAGTTGTGATGGATGAGAATGAACCTTCATTAGCTCAAGCACAAGAGAAGAGAGCAAAAGCTAAGGCAGAGAAAGCTGCCAAGATGCCAAGTGTTGAGGAAGCATCTCAAGTATTCCTGAAGAGCAAGCAAGATCAGTTGGCTTATCTGATCCAACCTACTTTGAGGATTGAGAAGGGCTTGGCCACCCTGACTCAGAATCAGGAGAGCTTGGAGAGGATCATAGAGACAAAATTTTATGATCTTGATCTGAAGGTTATTGAGATATAAACAACAGTTGAGCAGCTCTAAGAGGAAGCAGATGAGAGGAAAGGGAAGTCAACTACTGATGCTTTTCGGCGAGTGACTAGAGGTCAGAGGTCTGCTGCAGTGCCAGTACCAAATATTAGAGCTACATTGTCAGCACCAGCAGCTACAGCTTCAGTGCCACCTCCAGCAGCCACTTCACCAGCTCCAACTACATAAACAGATGCCTTCATCCTTGGAGTTCTCTCTACACCACCTCCCGAAGACCAAGCCTGAGAGACGCATAGCACTATGCATTTTCGAACTTTTTGGTAACCTGTTGCCAAAGGGGGAGAAATATGTATAGATCATAGGCTTCAAGAGAGAGTGTTCACTACTGGAAACAGGGAATTTGCCATCGGTCAGCTCTTTGCCATCTGCCAGCGGATGGCAAAGAACGTCTTTGCCATCCGCTTACAAAAACAGACGGCAAAGAACCTGGTTGCCATCAGCCAGTTCTTTGCCATCTGCCAGCTGATGGCAAAGAATCTTTGTCGTCCGCTGGCAGACGACAAAGAGGTGGGTGGGGTCCAGTGGACGCCGGTGCTGTAACGGCCTATCAACCCAACTCTTTGCCATCTGCCAGCTGATGGCAAACTTTCCCGTCTGCTGGCAGACGACAAAGAAGTGGGTGGGGCCCAATGGATGACGGCGCTGTAACGACCCTCTAGCCCCACCTCTTTGTCATCTGCCTTTTATCTCTCTTGCTTTTGGTTGAACCTTTTGTGTGCTTGGTTGATACTCTATGTTTGTGTGAGATACTTGTTTGATCATGTGTTTGATCATATGCTACTTTAATGCTTGCTTGGATGATATTATCTCTTATATCTCTTATACACTAGTAGATAAAGGGCCTTTAGTCCCGGTTCATAAGGGCCTTTAGTCCCGGTTCTGGAACAGGGACTAAAGGGTCATTACTAAAGCCTCCCCCTTTAGTCTCGGTTCTTATACGAACCGGGACTAAAGGCCCTCCACGTGGCCGCTGCATGGAGGTCCACCTTTAGTCCCGGTTGGTAACACCAACGGGTACTAAAGGAAATTTTTTGAATTTTTTTTTGAATTTTTTTTTATTTTCAAAATTTTGAATTTTTTTAACCTCTAATCTATAATCACCCCTCCTCACTGCTCAATTTAACCTCTAATGTCTAATCACCCCTCATCATTCCAAATCATCTAACTTCTCGGACGGTCACCCATCCCTCTCACTACTCCAGCTCGAGCACGCTTAACTTTCGGGTTCTATTCTCCTTCGTTTCCAAGTCTGCACTTGTTGTTTTCCTCACAATAGTAAGATGTCAATCCTATTAACTCTCAGGAATTTAGCTTGAGCATGAAGTCACACATTTCACTGTTTGAGTTTGAAACTATTGTTCTAAAAAACAATAATTATTTAGTAACACTAATATTTCTTGAATAAGTAGTTTGACCATAATTTGACCAGATTTGACCAAAATTCAAAAAAGCTGAAATAATTATTTAGTAACACTAATATTTCTTGAATAATTAGTTTGACCATTGTTTGACCACATTTTGACCAGATTTGACCAAAATTCAAAAAAACTGAAACAAATATTTAGTAACACTAATATTCTTGAATAATTATTTAGTAACACTAATACTTCTTGAATAAGTAGTTTGACCATAGTTTGACCAGATTTAACAAAAATTCAAAAAAAAACTGAAATTTGAGCATAACTTTTTTCCTTTTAGAATTTGAGGATTCTCAAAATTTGCAAACAGGCCGTAGGCGGTCTCCATCGGATGCGGATTTTCGTGCTGAACATTTTGATATATTATACGTTCTTTTCTGACATCGTATGCAAAAGTTATAGCCGTTTTACGTTTTCCCTGCACTTTTTGCAAAACATGTCCAAATTTAAGTTTTTAAATTTTCCTAACTTGTAGATGTAGTAACATAACTACATCTCGAAGGATTTCAACTTTTGAAGTTTTTATCATTTTTTTGCTTTTTACAAAACTGAAAAGGCGATACACGGGGGGTAGGATTTGAAAATTGCACCATTAGTACCGGTTCGTGGCACGAGCCGATACTAAAGGTCTCAACCCCATTAGTACCGGTTCGTGCCACGAACCGGTACTAATGGGCATCGCACCCTTTAGTACCGGTTCGTGTCTCAAACCGGGACTAAAGGTCCCATTTGAACCGGGAGTAATGCCTTTCCGACGCCCTCGCCGCTCGAACCGGGACTAATGCTCACATTAGTCCCGGTTTGTAACGAAACCGGGATTAATGCCTTTTCTGGCATGAACCTTTGCCCCCTTTTCTACTAGTGATATGATCATTCACTTTGCTTGGTGATGAGTGCATGCTTTTAATTTTCTATCATTTTTAGCGCTCCACCAAGATGTATGTGACATGGAAGAGTGACCCATGATCCTAATCGATTGTGCATTTGCATTCAAAAGCAAATTTTAAAAAATGCACAAATTTAGGGGGAGCTCTTGCTTATCACATACTTCTCAAAGTGACAATGTATTTCAATCTTATTATCATTTGTCGAAGCTTTGATCTATATGTTGTCATCAATTACCAAAAAGGGGGAGATTGAAAGTGCAACTATCCCTGGGTGGTTTTGGTAATTATTAACAACATACAGCTCATTGAGCTAATGCTATTTTAAGATAAATATTTTAGGAAAGCTCAATGATTGGCATGGCATGGATTAGAAATGTGGACCCCTCAAAATGCTAAGGACAAAAGATTGGCTCATGCTCTAAAGCTCAAGACTTTACATTTTACTTTTAGTGATCCAAGATCACATTGAGTCCACAAGAAAAGCCAATACCATTAAAAGGGGATGAGGTGTTGATTAATGGGTTGCTTGCTCAAAATGCTTAGTGATATGCTCCAAAACCCTCAACCACTTTATCATATCCACATATGTCCCAAACCAAAAGTCAAACTCGGCCCCACTGAAACTTTCTATCCGGCACCACCGAGTTCAGTTGACATAGGCACTGCCACAAAACCCTGGTCACTTCGGTCTTACCGATAGGGATCTCCGTCTCACCGAGATGGGATTGCAAACTCTCTGTTTCCCTTCGTAACGTTTTGGTCCAACCGAGATGAGCGATCGGTCCCACCGAGTTTGCAATGCAAACTCTCTGTTTTCCTTTCGTAACGTTTCAGTCTCACCAAGATGAGCGAATCGGTCCCACCGAGTTTGCCTGACCAACTCTCTGTTAGCTTATTACCGAAATCGGTCTCACAGAGATTACATTATGCCCTAACCCTAATGAAATCGGTCCTACCGAGTTGACATGTCGGTCCCACCGAAAATCCTAACGTTCACATTTTGAACTAAATCGGTCTGACCGAGTTTCATTATTCGGTCCCACCGAGTTTGGTGATTTGTGTGTAATGGTTAGATTTTGTGTGGAGGCTATATATACCCCTCCACCCACTCCTCAATCGTGGAGAGAGCCATCAGAACATGCCTACAATTCCATCATACATTTTCTGAGAGAGAACCACCTACTCATGTGTTGAGGTCTAGATATTCCATTCCAACCATATGAATCTTGATCTCTAGCCTTCTCCAAGTTACTTTCCACTCAAATCATCTTTCCACCAAATCCAAATCTGTGAGAGAGAGTTGAGTGTTGGGGAGACTATCATTTGAAGCACAAGAGCAAGGAGTTCATCATCAACACACCATCTATTACCTTTTGGAGAGTGGTGTCTCCTAGATTGCTTAGGTGTCACTTGGGAGCCTCTGTCAAGATTGTGGAGTTGAACCAAGGAGTTTTTACAGGCAAGGACATTGCCTACTTTGTGAAGATCTACCCTAGTGAGGCAAGTCCTTTGTGGGTGATGGCCATGGTCGGATAGACAAGGTTGCTTGTTCGTGGACCCTTCATGGGTGGAGCCCTTCGTGGATTCGCGCAACCGTTACCCTTCGTGGGTTGAAGTCTCCATCAACGTGGATGCACGATAGCACCACCTATCGGAACCACGCCAAAAATCTCCGTGTCTACATTTCGTTTGCTCCCTACAAACTCCTCCCTTTACCTTCATGTGCAATGTTTTACATTCCGCTGCAATACTCTTAGACTTGCATGCGTAGGTTGTTTACTTGACTAGTGCTAAGTTGCTAAAATTTTCCAAGACTTAAAAGTGGGAAAATGCTAGATTTTTATTTGGTCAAGTAGTCTAATCACCCTCCCCCCTCTAGAAATACTTTCGATCCTACACTGTAACCCGGATATTTAAGCTACAGTAATCCCATGCTACTGATGCCACATCACCGCTATTACTGTTGTTAACCTCGCGATGTTTCAATCACGTTCGATTTCAAAATTCAAAATTTAATCAAACAACAAAAGTAAATAAAAGAACAAGGAGAAACAAAAAAGAGAGACATCCCCCGCTGGGCCAACTGGCCCAGCTGACCTACCAGCCCACGCCGAGTGGGGATAAGACTGAGCCCCCCACACACGATCCCCCTCACCCCCACGTTCCCCATTCCCCTCGATCTCCCCCACTTTCCCCACGTCGCTTGCTCTCCCTCTCCCTCCCCCTCAATCTAGATCAGGGGCTCGACCCCGCGGCGCTCCCGACGCCGCACGCCGCCCCCCGCCCGGAGAACCCCCCTGTCTGAAGCCTCGCCCTCCTCCCCGCCCCGACCTCGCCGACTGACGCTGCTCCCCGGAGCCGCTCCGCATCGCCTCGCCCCCTCATCTCTCCCTCATCGGCTCCGTCGAGCCTCGCCGACCCCCTACTCTGCAACAGCCCTGAGCGCCCCCTCCATCTCCCCTCTCTCTCCGTCGTACCGAGCGCCACCGCGGTGGCGCACGCACCTGCACTGGCCGCGCTCGCCACGCCTACACGGTCCGCCCGCCACGCTAACTTGCTGCTTGTCGTGCCCCGCGCCGGCCGTGCCCGCACCCTGCGCGTGGCCACCCGTGGCCGCGCGCCTCGAGCCGCTCGCCGCCTTCCCCTGCACCGCCATGGCCGCGCTCGGCCGCCGCCAACCCCGCAGCCCGCGCCTAGCGCCTGCTTGCCTCTCGGTGCCGCTCGCCGCTCCGGCCTCCCGTTCCACCCCACCGGCCACTACTGGCCCCTGCGCCCTTCACCTCGACGCCCCGTCGGCGTCGCCCGCTCGCCGGCGGTCACTCTGGACGAGCTCAGCCGCGGTTGGCTTGGGCCGAAGCCAAGTCGGGCCACCGCCCGTTAACCGACCACCCGGTTGCCCCCCCCCCCCACACACACCCCGAGCAGATGACAGATGGGGCCAGCCCCCTATGAAAACGTGTAAGAAAATAATAAAAAATTTTATTTAACAAATTTATTTAATTAATTTGCTTATTTAACTTAATTAATACTTGATTAGTCTGATTTAAACCTGTTAGTTAAGTTAGCTGAGAATGACAGGGGCCCCCCACACCCTTTTGACCAGTCAACGTTGACTGGTCAACTAGGACCTCCTGGCCCACATGTCAGCCTCTAGTACACTTCTGTGTACGCAGAGCTGGGTACCCGTAGCAATTTGTTATTTAATTTTCGAATTAATAATAATTTCAGAAAATGTTTAAAACTTTGAAAAATAATATAAAGTAATTCGTAACTCGGATGAAAAAGTTTTCTACATGAAAGTTGCTCAGAACAACGAGACGAATCCAAACACGCGGTCTGTTCATCTGCCACACGTTCCTAGCATAGCAAACATGCAACTTTTCCCCTCCGGTTCATCTATCTAACACATGTCCGGAACCGGGAAAACTTCCCCGGATGTTTCCCCCCTTCGCCAGTATCGCCTAACGCTGCGTTAGAACACCTCTAACACCGCTTATTGTCATGATTATGCGTATGTTTGCGTGTATTTACTGTTTCTTCCCCCTCTTCTCTCCGGTAGACCCCGAGACCGCAGCTGATGTCCCCGTGATCGACTACGTCACCGACGACACTCCTTTCCTTTTAGCGGAGCTTCCAGGCAAGCCCCCCCTTTGATCATCCAGATATCGCCCATTCCATTCTCTCATGCTTGCATTAGATTTTGCTACTATATTTGATTGGTTCTATTCTGATGCATAGCCTGTTTTTGTACCTGCTATTGTTAACTACCTGCTTCTCCTAAACTGCTTAGTATAGGTTGGTTAGAGATCCATCAGTGACCCCCACCTTGTCCTAGTTGCCCCTGCTTCATCATCGATGACTCGATCAACGTGATCGACGACCAGAGCCCGACACCTCACATCACATCACGCCCCTTCTGTTGCTCGACTCCGCAGAGCTATTATCGAGTGCCGAGGGTGATCCCTCATAACGCACTCCTGATGATAATTCTGTAGTGTAGCTATTCGGTCGTGGTCATTGAGGGTGATTTCCTATTTCACCATTCCCGGTACGGCTCTGTCGTTCAACACCTCAAGTGTGAACCTCGAGGGTGGTCCCTCTTACCTTCACCTTGATGATTACATTGAGTGGAATCCACCGGGGGTGATTCCTCGGGTTTTCCCCTTGATGTTTGGACACATGGTTACCTTGACTTTACTTGAGACCTTTGGGAAAGTCGGGCGGGGCCCGGAGAGCACCCGCAAGATGGTTACGAGGCACGGCCGGGCCGGCAAGCCGCCCCCGAGTGGGCTGGGCTAGCCCTTGCCGTATTTCCTCGAGACGGGGCGACGGGGTCACATTATCGTGAGTCTCTGCTCGTCTCCGCAAACTAATAATATGTTATGGTTTGGGTATTCTGGATTGGCCTTTTGGCCTTTACGCACTAACCACCACGCGAGTATAGTTATGGGCCTCGACGTCGTGGTATCTGTTGGGGAACGTTGCAGAAAACAAAAATTTTCCTACGGTTTCACCAAGATCTATCTATGAGTTCATCTAGCAACGAGTATTCAGATTAGATAGCATCTACATACCACTTTGTAGATCGCAACGGAAGCGTTCGAGTGAACGTGGATGAGGTAGTCGTACTCGCCGTGATCCAATTCACCGATGATCTAGTACCGAACGGACGGCACCTCCGTGTTCAACACACGTACGGAAAGCGTGACGTCTCCTCCTTCTTGATCCAGCAAGGGGGAAGGAGAGGTTGATGAAGATCCAGCAGCACGACGGCGTGGTGGTGGATGCAGCAGAACTCCGGCAGGGCTTCGCTAAGCAACTACGGGAGGAGAAGGAGGTGTTGCAGGGAGGAGGGAGGCGCCAGGGCTTATGGGTGCGCTGCCCCCCTCCCCTCCCCCCTTTATATAGGCCTCTTGGGGGGGCGCCGGCCCTGGGAGATCTAATCTCCCAAGGGGGGCGGCGGCCAGGGAGGTTTCCCTCCCCCCCAAGCCATCTAGGAGGTGCCTTCCACCACTAGGACTCCTCCTAGATGGAACCCTAGGCGCATGGGCCCTTTGGGGCTGGTTCCCCTTGGCCCAAGCAGGCCAAGGCGCACCCCCTAAGGCCCATGTGGCCCACCAGGGCAGGTGGCCCCACCTGGTGGACCCCCGGGACCCCTTCGGTGGTCCCGGTACAATACCGATAACCCCGAAACTTGTCCCGATGGCCGAAACAGCACTTCCTATATATAATTCTTTACCTCAGGACCATTCCGGAACTCCTCGTGACGTCCGGGATCTCATCCGGGACTCCGAACAATATTCGGGTTACTGCATATACATATCTTCACAACCCTAGCGTCACCGAACCTTAAGTGTGTAGACCCTACGGGTTCGGGAGACATGCAGACATGACCGAGACGGCTCTCGGGCAATAACCAACAGCGGGATCTGGATACCCATGTTGGCTCCCACATGCTCCACGATGATCTCATCGGATGAACCACGATGTCGAGGATTCAATTAATCCCGTATACGATTCCCTTTGTCAATCGGTATTTTACTTGCCCGAGATTCGATCGTCGGTATCCCAATACCTCGTTCAATCTCGTTACAGGCAAGTCACTTTTCTCGTACCGTAATGCATGATCCCGTGATCAAACACTTTGATCACATTGAGCTCATTATGATGATGCATTACCGAGAGGGCCCGGTGATACCTCTCCGTCAAGCGGAGTGACAAATTCCAGTCTCGATTCATGTCAACCCAACAGACACTTTCAGAGATACCCGTAGTATACCTTTATAGTCACCCAGTTACGTTGTGACGTTTGGCACACCCAAAGCACTCCTACGGTATCCGGGAGTTACACGATCTCATGGTCTAAGGAAAGGATACTTGACATTGGAAAACTCTAGCAAACGAACTATGCGATCTTATGCTATGTTTAGGATTGGGTCTTGTTCATCACATCATTCTCCTAATGATGTGATCCCGTTATCGATGACATCCAATGTCCATAGTCAGGAAACCATGACTATCTGTCGATCAACGAGCTAGTCAACTAGAGGCTCACTAGGGACACATTGTTGTCTGTTATTCACACATGTATTACGATTTCCGGATAACACAATTATAGCACGAATAAAGACAATTATCATGAATAAGGAAATATAATAATAATGCTTTTATTATTGCCTCTAGGGCATATTTCCAACAGTCTCCCACTTGCACTAGAGTCAATAATCTAGTTACATTGTGATGAATCGAACACCCATAGAGTTCTGGTGCTGATCATGTTTTGCCTTAGGGAGAGGTTTAGTCAACGGATCTGTGACATTCAGATCCGTGTGAACTTTACAAATCTCTATGTCTCCATCTTGAACATTTTCACGAATGGAGTTGAAGCGACGCTTGATGTGCCTGGTCTTCTTGTGAAACCTGGGCTCCTTGGCAAGTGCAATAGCTCCAGTGTTGTCACAAAAGAGCTTGATTGGCCCCGACGCATTGGGTATGACTCCGAGGTCGGTGATGAACTCCTTCACCCAAATTGCTTCATGTGCTGCCTCCGAGGCTGCCATGTATTCCGCTTCACATGTAGATCCCGCCACGACGCTTTGCTTGCAACTGCACCAGCTTACTGCCCCACCATTCAAAATATACACGTATCCGGTTTGTGACTTAGAGTCATCCAGATCTGTGTCGAAGCTAGCGTCGACGTAACCTTTTACGACGAGCTCTTCGTCACCTCCATAAACGAGAAACATTTCCTTAGTCCTTTTCAGGTACTTCAGGATATTCTTGACCGCTGTCCAGTGTTCCTTGCCGGGATTACTTTGGTACCTACCTACCAAACTTACGGCAAGGTTTACATCAGGTCTGGTACACAGCATGGCATACATAATAGAACCTATGGCTGAGGCATAGGGGATGACGCTCATCTCTTCTATATCTTCTGCCGTGGTCGGACATTGAGCTGAGCTCAATTTCACACCTTGTAACACAGGTAAGAACCCTTTCTTAGATTGATCCATATTGAACTTCTTCAATATTTTATCAAGGTATGTGCTTTGTGAAAGACCTATGAGGCGTCTCGATCTATCTCTATAGATCTTGATGCCTAATATATAAGCAGCTTCTCCAAGGTCCTTCATTGAAAAACTCTTATTCAAGTAGGCCTTAATGCTGTCCAAGAGTTCTATATCATTTCCCATCAAAAGTATGTCGTCTACATATAATATGAGAAATGCTACAGAGCTCCCACTCACTTTCTTGTAAACGCAGGCTTCTCCATAAGTCTGCGTAAACCCAAACGCTTTGATCATCTCATCAAAGCGAATGTTCCAACTCCGAGATGCTTGCACCAGCCCATAAATCGAGCGTTGGAGCTTGCACACCTTGTCAGCGTTCTTAGGATTGACAAAACCTTCCGGCTGCATCATATACAATTCTTCCTTAAGGAAACCATTAAGTAATGCCGTTTTGACGTCCATTTGCCATATCTCATAATCATAGTATGCGGCAATTGCTAACATGATTCGGACGGACTTCAGCTTCGCTACCGGTGAGAAAGTCTCATCGTAGTCAACCCCTTGAACTTGTCGATAACCCTTAGCGACAAGCCGAGCTTTATAGATGGTCACATTACCATCCGCGTCTGTCTTCTTCTTAAAGATCCATTTATTTTCTATTGCTCGCCGTTCAACGGGCAAGTCAGTCAAAGTCCATACTTCGTTTTCATACATGGATCCTATCTCGGATTTCATGGCTTCCAGCCATTTGTCGGAATCCGGGCCCGCCATTGCTTCCTCATAGTTCGAAGGTTCACCGTTGTCTAACAACATGATTTCCAAGACAGGTTGCCGTACCACTCTGGTGCGGAACGTGTCCTTGTGGACCTTCGAATTTCAGTAGGAGCTTGATTAGAAGCATCTTGATCATCATCATTAATTTCCTCTCTAGTCGGTGCAGGCACCTCAGAAACGTTTTCTTGAGTTTCGCCATTTTCCGGTTCAAGAGGTAACACTTCATCAAGTTCTACTTTCCTCCCACTTACTTCTTTCGAGAGAAACTCTTTCTCTAGAAAGGATCCATTCTTGGCAACAAAGATCTTGCCTTCGGATCTGAGGTAGAAGGTATACCCAACAGTTTCTTTAGGGTATCCTATGAAGACGCATTTTTCCGACTTGGGTTCGAGCTTTTCAGGTTGAAGTTTCTTGACATAAGCATCGCATCCCCAAACTTTTAGAAACGACAGCTTAGGTTTCTTCCCAAACCATAATTCATACGGTGTCGTCTCAACGGATTTCGACAGAGCCCTATTTAAAGTGAATGCGGCAGTCTCTAAAGCATAGCCCCAAAAAGATAGCGGTAAGTCGGTAAGAGACATCATAGATCGCACCATATCTAATAGAGTGCGATTACGACGTTCGGACACACCATTACGCTGAGGTGTTCCAGGCGGCGTGAGTTGTGAAACTATTCCACATTTTCTTAAGTGTGTGCCAAATTCGTGACTCAAGTATTCTCCTCCACGATCTGATCGTAGAAACTTGATCTTTCTCTCACGTTGATTTTCAACCTCACTCTGAAATTCCTTGAACTTTTCAAAGGTCTCAGACTTGTGTTTCATTAAGTAGACATACCCATATCTACTCAAATCATCAGTGAGGGTGAGAACATAACGATAGCCACCGCGAGCCTCAACACTCATTGGACCGCACACATCGGTATGTATGATTTCCAATAAGTTGGTTGCTCGCTCCATTGTTCCTGAGAACGGAGTCTTGGTCATTTTACCCATGAGGCATGGTTCGCACGTGTCAAATGATTCATAATCAAGAGACTCTAAAAGTCCATCTGCATGGAGCCTCTTCATGCGTTTGACACCTATGTGACCAAGGCGGCAGTGCCACAAATATGTGGGACTATTGTTATCAACTTTAACTCTTTTGGTATTCACACTATGAATATGTGTATTATCACGTACGAGATTCATTAAGAATAAACCATTAACCATCGGAGCATGACCATAAAACATATCTCTCATATAAATAGAACAACCATTATTCTCGGATTTAAATGAGTAGCCATCTCGAATTAAACGAGATCCAGATACAATGTTCATGCTCAAACTTGGCACTAAATAACAATTATTGAGGTTTAAAACTAATCCTGTAGGTAAATGTAGAGGTAGCGTGCCGACGGCGATCACATCGACCTTGGAACCATTCCCGACGCGCATCGTCACCTCGTCCTTCGCCAGTCTCCGTTTATTCCGCAGCTCCTGCTTTGAGTTACAAATGTGAGCAACTGCACCGGTATCAAATACCCAAGAGCTACTACGAGTACTGGTAAGGTACACATCAATTACATGTATATCACATATACCTTTGGTTTTGCCGGCCTTCTTGTCCGCTAAGTATTTGGGGCAGTTCCGCTTCCAGTGACCACTTCCCTTGCAATAAAAGCACTCAGTCTCGGGCTTGGGTCCATTCTTTGGCTTCTTCCCGACAACTTGCTTATCGGGCGCGGCAACTTCCTTGCCGTCCTTCTTGAAGTTCTTTTTACCCTTGCCCTTCTTGAACTTAGTGGTTTTATTCACCATCAACACTTGATGCTCCTTCTTGATTTCTACCTCTGCTGATTTCAGCATAGCATATACTTCAGGAATGGTCTTTACCATCCCCTGCTTATTGTAGTTCATCACAAAGCTCTTGTAGCTAGGTGGAAGCGACTGGAGGATTCTGTCAATGACCGCTTCTTCCGGGAGATTAACTTCCAGTTGAGTCATGCGGTTGTGCAACCCAGACATTTTGAGTATGTGCTCACTGACAGAGCCATTTTCCTCCATCTTACAGCTAAAGAATTTGTCGGAGACTTCATATCTCTCGACCCGGGCATGAGCTTGGAAAACCATTTTCAGCTCTTCGAACATCTCATATGCTCCATGTCTCTCAAAACGCTTTTGGAGTCCCGGCTCTAAGCTGTAAAGCATGCCGCACTGAACGAGGGAGTAATCATCGCAGCGTGACTGCCAAGCGTTCATAACGTCTTGTTCTGCAGGGAGAATAGGTGCGTCACCCAGCGGTGCTCGTAGGACATAATCTTTCTTGGCAGCTATGAGGATAATCCTCAGGTTCCGGACCCAGTCCGTATAGTTGCTACCATCGTCTTTCATCTTGGTTTTCTCTAGGAACGCGTTGAAGTTGAGGACTACGTTGGCCATTTGATCTACAAGACATATTGTAAATATTTAGACTAAGTTCATGATAATAAAGTTCATTTAATCAAATTATTTAATGAACTCCCACTTAGATAGACATCCCTCTTCTAGTCATCTAAGTATTGCATGATCCGAGTCAACAAGGCCGTGTCCGATCATCACGTGAGACGGACTAGTCAACATCGGTGAACATCTTCATGTTGATCGTATCTTCTATACGACTCATGCTCGACCTTTCGGTCTTCTGTGTTCCGAGGCCATGTCTGTACATGCTAGGCTCGTCAAGTCAACCTAAGTGTTTCGCGTGTGTAAATCTGTCTTACACCCGTTGTATGTGAACGTTAGAATCTATCACACCCGATCATCACGTGGTGCTTCGAAACAACGAACTGTCGCAACGGTGCACAGTTAGGGAGAACACTTTCTTGAAATTATTATGAGGGATCATCTTATTTACTACTGTCGTTCTAAGTAAACAAGATGCAAAACATGATAAACATCACATGCAATCAAATAATAAACATGACATGATATGGCCAATATCACATAGCTCCTTCGATCTCCATCTTGGGGCTCCATGATCATCTTGTCACTGGCTTGACACCATGATCTTCATCATCATGATCTTCATCATCGTGTCTCCATGAAGTTGCTCGCCAACTATTACTTCTACTACTATGGCTAACGCGTTTAGCAATAAAGTAAAGTAATTTACATGGCGATTCTCAATGACACGCAGGTCATACAAAAATAAAGACAACTCCTATGGCTCCTGCCGGTTGTCATACTCATCGACATGCAAGTCGTGATTCCTATTACAATAGCATGAACATCTCATACATCACATATAGATCATTCATCATACATCACAACTTTGGCCATATCATATCACAAAGCACTTGCTGCAAAAACAGGTTAGACGTCCTCTAATTGTTGTTGCAAGTTTTACGTGGCTGAATTAGGGTTCTAGCAAGAACGTTTTCTTACCTACGTAAAAGCCACAACGTGATTTGTCAACTTCTATTTACCCTTCATAAGGACCCTTTTCATCGAATCCGCTCCAACTAAAGTAGGAGAGACAGACACCCGCCAGCCACCTTATGCAACTAGTGCATGTTAGTCGGTGGAACCGGTCTCACGTAAGCGTACGTGTAAGGTTGGTCCGGGCCGCTTCATCCCACAATACCGCTGAAGCAAGATAAGACTAGTAACGGCAAGAAAAGTTGACAACATCTACGCCCACAACAAATTGTGTTCTACTCGCGCAAGAAGAACTACGCATAGACCTAGCTCATGATGCCACTGTTGGGGAACGTTGCAGAAAACAAAAATTTTCCTATGGTTTCATCAAGATCTATCTATGAGTTCATCTAGCAACGAGTATTCAGATTAGATAGCATCTACATACCACTTTGTAGATCGCAACGGAAGCGTTCGAGTGAACGTGGATGAGGTCGTCGTACTCGCCGTGATCCAATTCACCGATGATCTAGTACCGAACGGACGGCACCTCCGTGTTCAACACACGTACGGAAAGCGTGACGTCTCCTCCTTCTTGATCCAGCAAGGGGGAAGGAGAGGTTGATGAAGATCCAGCAGCACGACGGCGTGGTGGTGGATGCAACAGAACTCCGGCAGGGCTTCGCTAAGCAACTACGGGAGGAGGAGGAGGTGTTGCAGGGAGGAGGGAGGCGCCAGGGCTTATGGGTGCGCTGCCCCCCTCCCCCCCTTTATATAGGCCTCTTGGGGGGGGCGCCGGCCCTGGGAGATCTAATCTCCCAAGGGGGGCGGCGGCCAGGGAGGTTTCCCTCCCCCCCAAGCCATCTAGGAGGTGCCTTCCACCACTAGGACTCCTCCTAGATCGAACCCTAGGCGCATGGGCCCTTTGGGGCTGGTTCCCCTTGGCCCAAGCAGGCCAAGGCGCACCCCCTAAGGCCCATGTGGCCCACCAGGGCAGGTGGCCCCACCTGGTGGACCCCCGGGACCCGTTCGGTGGTCCCGGTACAATACCGATAACCCCGAAACTTGTCCCGATGGCCGAAACAACACTTCCTATATATAATTCTTTACCTCCGGACCATTCCGGAACTCCTCGTGACATCCGGGATCTCATCCGGGACTCCGAACAACATTCGGGTTACTGCATATACATATCTTCACAACCCTAGCGTCACCGAACCTTAAGTGTGTAGACCCTACGGGTTCGGGAGACATGCAGACATGACCGAGACGGCTCTCGGGCAATAACCAACAGTGGGATCTGGATACCCATGTTGGCTCCCACATGCTCCACGATGATCTCATCGGATGAACCACGATGTCGAGGATTCAATTAATCCCGTATACGATTCCCTTTGTCAATCGGTATTTTACTTGCCCGAGATTCGATCGTCGGTATCCCAATACCTCGTTCAATCTCGTTACAGGCAAGTCACTTTTCTCATACCGTAATGCATGATCCCGTGATCAAACACTTTGATCACATTGAGCTCATTATGATGATGCATTACTGAGAGGGCCCGGTGATACCTCTCCGTCAAGCGGAGTGACAAATTCCAGTCTCGATTCATGTCAACCCAACAGACACTTTCAGAGATACCCGTAGTATACCTTTATAGTCACCCAGTTACGTTGTGACGTTTGGCACACCCAAAGCACTCCTACGGTATCCGGGAGTTACACGATCTCATGGTCTAAGGAAAGGATACTTGACATTGGAAAACTCTAGCAAACGAACTATGCGATCTTATGCTATGTTTAGGATTGGGTCTTGTCCATCACATCATTCTCCTAATGATGTGATCCCGTTATCGATGACATCCAATGTCCATAGTCAGGAAACCATGACTATCTGTCGATCAACGAGCTAGTCAACTAGAGGCTCACTAGGGACACATTGTTGTCTGTTATTCACACATGTATTACGATTTCCGGATAACACAATTATAGCACGAATAAAGACAATTAT
The DNA here is from genome assembly GCA_032464435.1 of Aegilops umbellulata. Classification (NCBI taxonomy): domain Eukaryota; kingdom Viridiplantae; phylum Streptophyta; class Magnoliopsida; order Poales; family Poaceae; genus Aegilops; species Aegilops umbellulata. The sequence continues at coordinate 131,001,823 of CP136057.1, read as the reverse complement.
CATGAATAAGGAAATATAATAATAATGCTTTTATTATTGCCTCTAGGGCATATTTCCAACAGTATCAGCCGAAGCTTTGTCAGACGTCCACTTCAGGATTGCGGCATGGCCTGGTCGGCGCCCCAGTGGAGGTGGCCTGTATCACCCTGCGCGCAATGATCCGGAGTGCAACGGGCGATGAGCCCAGACCCCGGAGTGCTTAGGATGTAGACTGGCGGGGACCTCTCTGCTGAGCCTAGGTAGGGCTACGACGTGTTGATCTTCCGAGGCCGGGCATTGACCCTAGAAAGGTGTATCCGGCCATAGTGATCGAGCGTGTTGGAAAACGTGGTGCACCCCTGCAGGGAAGATACATATTCGAATACCGTGTCCACGGTAATGGACGTTTAGACTTATATCTTGATCTAATACAACTAGAGATGGATACTTAAGTTATGTGGCTCCAGGATTGCTTTCTCGCAGGGAGTCGAGGAAGGATCTCTGGGCATTATTGCTACAACATGCTTGATAATTAAACTGCTATTCCTTACTCTTCTTTATGCTGCAAGACGCTTGGAGTTGCTTGAAGATGCTAGTCTTCGATAGGCTAGGACCCCCCCCTATTCTGGCATTCTGCAGTTCAGTCCACAGACACAGCCCTTTCATTTGATACCAATGCATACTTAGTATAGATCTGATGCTTGCGAGTACTTTGGATGAGTACTCACGGTTGCCTTGCTTCCCCTTTTCCCCCTTCCTTCTCCTTTCCGGTTGATGCAACCAGATGGTGGCCCCTAGGAGTTAGATGCCACCCCCGACGACTACTGCTACTACCCCGAGGGTGCCTACTACTACGTGGAGCCCGCCGACGACCAGGAGTAGTTAGGAGGTCCTAGGCAGGAGACCTTGCCTCTTCGGTCATTGATGTTTGTGCTAGCCTTCTTAAGGCATCCTTGTCTAACTTTATGTCTGTACTCAGATATTGTTGCTCCCGCTGACTCTTGTGTATCGAGCTTGTATTCGAGCCCTCGAGGCCCCTGGCTTGTAATATGAAGCTTGTATTATTTCATTTTGTGTCTAGAGTTGTGTTTGTGATATCTTCCCATGAGTCCCTGATCTTGATCGTACACATTTGCGTGTATGATTAGTGTACGGACAAATCGGGGGCGTCACATACACTCTTCCACCTCGCCAACTCAGCAGCCAGCCAGCCAGCGTCGCACTGCATGCCTAGTCAGCCTGGACGCGCGTTAGAGCGAGGCAAAGCAGCGACAGACGGGACGGGCTTCGTTACCGCCCCCGATAAAGGAAGAGGACACCTAAGTAGCGCATTTAATGCGTTTTGTCCTGTGATGTCACGCGATAAAATCGACCACTGTACAACTTTCCACCTCCTGTGTGCCACTGTGGCAGCCCCTTTTGACTATAAAAGGAGGCCCATGGTGTACTGACAGAGGATTCAGACTTTTTGGACCAAGCACGCTTCGTAGCTAGTCCAAGAACGCCAGATAAACACAAGCTAGCAAGAGTAGGGTATTACGCATCACTTGCGGCCCGAACCTGGATAAATGACCCGTGTTGATCCTTCAAACCCACTCTTTCCACAGCCCCACGCTCGCCGATCGTAGAAGGGATTCCTCGTGATCCCATAGGTGTCGTTTCCACCGACATCTTTGCCGCGCCAGGCAGGGGGCTGCAAGCTATGAAAATCCGGTTCGAAGGTCAGCGCACCAACTTCTTCATGGGGATGGCTCGAGAGGAGAAGGAGACGTCGATCAGCCGCCCTCTGGTGCCGCCCACAGCCGTGACAGCCATCCGCGTGGCCACGAAAAGCTAAGTCACACAAAATTTTGAGTAATTTCATTTATATAAGTCTGTCTTCCTCGAAAGATCTCGTTCCTTGTATGGGAAACCTGCATGCAATGGGACCCTTCCACTATTGGAAACACCCTTGCTCTGTTTTGAGCCCGCTCGACAGTTCAAGCAGCCGCGCTGAGAACGGCAAGGTGGCCTACCCGCTACCAGCAGCACTCTTGTTTTGTTTCGAGTCCGCTCGATAGTTCAAGCGACCGCGCTAGGAGCGGCAAGGTGGCTTGCCCGGCAGCAAGCGCCCCTGGCAGGCTGCTAAGGATCCGTCCTCGAAGCACCCCGGCAGCCTTATCCGGCCAAGCGTAGGGTGCAAACATACAAAGAAGTATCTAACAGGAAGATAGCGTGCTTGACCTTAAAGTACTACAAAGTTATATTACATCAAGTAATCGCTGCGGTTCTAACTTAAGATAAAATTGTCTTGGTCTTGAACTCGCAGCGGCGATGACAAACGGGGTGCCTAGTCCCGGCGCTGGCCCTCCACCCTCTCGACTCCGTCGACGCAGTCGATGATGGGCTTGATAGGCTCCTTGAGCACCGCGATGTCCGTCTCCTCCGGAAAGCTCTCCAACGCGTCGGCAAAGTTGACGGTGGGGTTCCAGAATGCCACCTTGGTGAGCACCTTGGTTAAGGCACCTCGGCAGAGCCTCCGGGCCTCGTTGGCCATATAAGCTGCCCAGTTGGAGCGAAGATGCTCTAGGGCGTCGAGGATGCACTCGAAGAACAAGGTCAGCCTGACGTTGGGGCTTGTGTTCCTGTCCTCGGAGAGCTTGACGTCCGGCATGCCCATGACGACTAGCTGGGCAGTGAGTTTCCCTGCGACGATGATGAGGCGGCCAATCCATAGATTCATGCCCTTCGCTTACTCCTCGTACTCGCTGTTTCTCCTCCTCCAGGTCCTTGTTCAGGGTCTCCTCGCAAGCCCTGGCCTCTGAAAGCTTCCCCTCCAAGCCCTCCAGCTTCAGCCTCAGGTCATTGATGGAGTCCTTGGCCTTGGTGAGTAGCTTGGCCTTGCCAAGGACTGTGGCATGCTCCTCCACCAAAGCGCTGTTGGCTGCGTCCCTCTCCTCCATCAGCTCCAAGACCTGTTTCTTCAGCCCATCCCGCTCCACCTCAAGCTCTTTCACCTTGTCGGCATGGACCAGGGCCTGAGCATTGAGTGCCTCCTTGTGCCTCTACTCTAGCTCCTGGGTCTACCGCACGACGAGCCTCTCGACCTCCTCACCCTTGCCGCGGAGTGTGGCGGTGAGCGCCTCATCACGGGCGGCAAGGTCCTCCTCCTGGGAGTTCAGCTGAGCTTGGTGCTGGTGCCGAGCGGCCTCGTCCTTGGCCGCATGTTCCTTTGCCGCCTCCTGGGCCTTCTCGATATCGGAATGCTTCAGGATGAGCTCTTGTTTGCGCTCGGCCAGCAAATCCTGGCGACCTTCAGTTCTTCGTGGGCCTTGCAGAACCAGGCCTGCGTCTCGATGACGCGCTCCTCAAGATCCGCCTCCGCCTTCTCCGCCACCGCCATCCCAGATTTCGCCTTGTCCAGGCGGGCATGATGGAGCGCCTGGAGCTTCTGGAAGTTGGCGCTCATGGCCCAAAGAAGCTGCTCCTCTTGAGAACCGCCACCACCGGCGCATGGTTCGTCGACAACCTGAAGCCCGGTGGAGGCAAGCGCCTCATCGTCGAACACGTCCCCCTCGGTTGGCGCCCTGGTGCCATTCGTTCCTGGGAGGTGGATGAACAAGTCGTCGCCCATCCTCAAGTACTTGCCCGAGCCAGAGGCAGTAGAGGAGGAAGGTTGGTCGTCAACCACCCCCTCCTAGGCAGTGGCCTTGCCGGCCTCCCCGACAGGCCCCTTGTCGGCCTCCTCGGCAGCGGCCTTGCCGGCCTCCCCGGCAGGCCCCTTAGTAGCATCCTCAGCGGCGGTCTTGGTGGCCTCTTCAGCGGCGGTCTTGGCGGCCTCTTCAGCAGCGATCTTGTCGGTCTCGGCCTCGGCGTCCCTGGTGACCCCCTCGATAACGGTGTTAATATCCTCCCGGTCCGCCGAGGAAGGGTCTGGATACCAAGAAGGGGGATGAACCGGGGCCAAGGTCAAGGTTCAAAAAGAGAAGAAAACGGGGACGAGAAGCAAACGACTTACCCACACCGGGCTGGGAAGAAGTGGCACCCTCCCCGCCAGCGTTCGTTGCAGGGGTAGAACCACCGGCGCCCAAGCTCACCTCCTCCTCCTTCATACGTGTGGGCTCGGTGGTGGATGCCCTTGCCGGGGACGCCCCTTTGTGCAGCGTAGTTGAGGGGGCGGCGTGTTGGGAGTGGCCCTTGGCGGCTCCTCCTGCTGCCGTTCTCCTCCTACAAACCCGGCAAGGTCAGCATTAAGAGCTCACACTCCAATGTTCATCAATGAAGGAGTGGGTGATGAGCTCACGCTGGGGGCTGAAGCGGGGGCTGCGCCAGTGGCTATTGTCCGGCCTGCTCTCCACCAACACCGACGTATGCGAAGTACCCGCCAGGGGCTTGTCGCCCTCTTCGCCACCCTCTGGGCCAGCGTCTCCGTGTCCCTGTGAAGACCACGCCAAATACTTACTCGCTCTCCACCTCCCCCTCCATTGGCTTCCTCTTCCTCTTCGGGCTAAAAGATCCGAGGTCGAATTCGGCCTCCGGGGTGCTGTCCGAGGGAGAGGGAGAAGGGGATGGGGTCCGGCGCCGCTTGGACGAGGAGGAGGCAGTTGTCGTCTTCTTCGCCACCGCGGCCTTCATCGCCCTCGTCTGGCGCACGAGCTGCTCCTGAGCCATTGTCAACAGTTTTTTACAAATGTTTAGATTAACATTTTTTAATAAATGATGAACTTTTTTCACACACATTGTATACATTTTCATATACATGAGAAACATTTTCTTTATATATTTTTAACATTTTTAAATACTTGGCCAACTTTTTTTCTAATGTTTTATGAAAAGTGTTTTTTGTAGTACATTTATTGAGGATATTTTGAAGACTAAAGAAAAAATAAAGAAAAAATAAAACCAAATAAGTGAAAAAAGAAAAAGAGGTTGTGGCTCGAGCGGCCTGGGCTGCCCATCTTGCTCTCTCCTTCGGCGAGGGTTCCTTAGATCTCGTTTTAAGCGAGACATGAGGGGAACAGTTGACTTAATTGGGGGACCTCCTATACACCGCATATTGTGGCAAATGGAGCGCGCACCGCTCAGGGTGATCGACGACTGGGTCCGCCCAGTACAACCGAATCAAGTTGAACGCAATACAGCACGACGCAAAAACTACAAGAAAAAGAGGTGCCCGTGGGACTCAAACACGCTATCTGGCAATTTTACTCGCATGCAGCTAGCCACCAGAGCTCACGCCGGCAGTTACAAATGTTTAGCACGTACGTTTAAGAACAGAGAGTGGAGGCAGATGATCCCAAAAAAAGACAGTGGAGGCAGATTTCAAACATTTATTGATTTTTTTTACTATTTCATGGAAATAGTGAACAATTTTGAGATTCCTATTTTTTCAATGGGAAAAAATTATTTTCAACTTGACCAAATTTAAATTTTTTGAACATATTTCAAAAAACGTAAAGCAACCGTGAACAATTTTAAAAGTCCCAAACATTACTTACGAACGGCGAACACTTTTTGACAATTGCGAACATTTTTTTCAAAACATGAACAAATTTAAAACACCAAATATTTTTATGAACAAAAAAAATAAAAAACGTGGACAATTTTTGAAATGCCGAACATTTTTAAAAAAGAAATCAATTTTAATTTTTTGATTATACGATCAATATTTTGAATTATGAAAATTGTTTTGAAAACATGAACATTTATCTAAAATTTGCGAACAATTTTTTAGAATGGGAACATTTTTTGAATCCGGAACATTTTTTGAAAAGTTTTCAGAAATTTGAACAGAACCATTATGTAATTTTTTTGTAAAACAATAACATTTTTTCAAATTTATGAACAATTTTTTAAAACATGCGAACATTTTTTGAAATCACGACCACATTTCAAAAATTTGAATATTTTTTAAAAGCATGAACATTTTTTGTATTTGTGAACAAATTATTAAAATAGCAACAAATTTTGAATTTTTGAACAAATGTTGGAAATGAGAAAAAAAATTAAACTACCAAATAGTTTTTCAATTTTTGAGCAAATTTTGAAAATAAAAACATTTTCTCAAATGTGGAACAGATTTTGAAATTATAAACTTGGTTGAAATTACCGAACATTTTTCGAAAGAAAGCGAACAACTTTTTAGATTCTAAATAATTTCCAAAGTTTTGAACATTTTCTAAATTTCTTGTCAAAATTAAAAAACAGGAACATTTTTTGAAAATAATAAACATTTTTTTCATATTAGAATATTTTGGAAATATTGAACATTTTGTGAAAAAGAAAGAAACTGAAAAAAGAAAAAGGAAAGAATATAAAAGGAAAAGAGAAACAGAAAATGACGAAGAAAAAACGAAAAAAAATAAAACGAAAATAAAACAAAAAAAGAATACAAAGGAAAAAACCCGGTTCAAGGAACCTACTAGAAGGTTTCCAAAACCGGTTGGGCGCAGTGTGATGTTGGAACTAGGTCGTCCCATATCTCGTCGCTAGGATATCCTTGCCCTGTGCGAATGCCCGACAATTCGCCGCAAAGAGCGGCGCATAGGGTTTCCCTTATTTGGCGCGTTGCGTGCTGGGAAGAAGCGCAACCTGCACCGCACCGTGCACCGTTTTGGGCCAGTCTATATGCCGTCGACCAGTATTTTTCATTTCTTTTTCTTTCTTCTTTAAATAATATGGGAATTTCAGAAAACTTATGAAATAAAAAAAATTAGAAAAGAAAATATTCAAGAAACCTTTAAATGTTTGCAGATTCAAAGAAATATTCGAGATTTTAACATTGTTCATGAATTTAAAAAAAGGTACAAAAATGAAAGAATGTTCTTGATTTTTGGAAAATTCGAATATGAGACCGGGCTCAGATGATCTCGATATCTTTCCCGTTCGCTTGCATGAGGATCCGTGCCATTCGGTGTATTCAACGCAGTATTCGGGATGTATCAATCGAGAAAAACATGGTAAAGCTGGCGCATTTAATCTGACGGCAGTCGTAGCGGGCCAGGAAAATCGGCGCGGCCCAGCCATTTTCCTGTGCCACACTGACCTGTCATGCGACGTCTTAACGGGGGAAATCCTAAACGACGCCCGTTTCTTCAGGTTTCGCAAACGGGCGCACACCCCTCCGCCTCGCAGGGCCGGCCCGTTCTACTTGTTTTTTTTCTTTTTAAAACGCAAAAACTGAGAGGTGGCTTGATTCGAACCGTGGTTGCCAGATTTATCATACACTAAGGTCAACCAACTGGCCACCCCTGCCACATGTGTTTGGTAACTGCTTTTTCCTTCATTTGTTCTTTCCTTTTCCTTTTTTCTAGCAATAGTTCTCTTCATCTCTTTTTTTTTCTCGGAACAGCTTTCGTTTGGTTCTTTTTTCTTTTAACTAAATGCGTGAATATTTTTTAAAATTCATGAACTATTTTTCAAAAGTGATGAAAATTTTAATTTTTTTGTTTTCAAAAATGCGTGAACGTATTTTATAATATTTGATGAACTTTTTTCAAATTCGATGAACTTTTTTCAAACTTGATGAACTTTTTTCGAAGTTAATGAACTATTGTTCAAATTTGATGAACTTTTTTCAAAGTCGATGAATTTTTTTGTAACTCGATGAACTTTTTTCAAACTCGCTGAACTTTTTTGAAAGTTGATGAACTGTTTTTCAAATTTGATGAACTTTTTTCAAAATCGATGAATTTTTTTGTAACTCGATGAACTTTTTCATTTTTGATGAACTTTTTTCATGATTTTGTTTTCAAATTTGACCATCGATATTTTTTTCCAAAAAAGTTCATGAACTTTTTTGAAAAACATGAACTCCTTTTCAAATTCATGAACTCTTTCCCAAATTATTGTACTTTTTAGTTTAATGACTTTTTGTATTTGTGAACTTTTTTGAATCCATTAACTTTTTCGTATTTGTTCTTTTTATTTTAATGCGCGAGTCTTTTTAATATGTGAACTTAATTTTTTGTGTTTACTTTGAAAAACACATTTTCCAAAAATGTTTTGAAATAATTCAGGAATCAAAGCGCTACAGTAAATGATATATCTTTTTTTTAGAAACCAGTCAACGATATAACTCTGCTCTTAAATTGTTTGTCTTGTAATTAGTCGCCAGTACCTAGTTGGCGTGGTTGCTAGCCGTGCTCAATCATTGTACTCGTGGCGCGAGTTCAATCCACCAGATCGCTACTTATTGTGTTTTTTTTTGCGCTGCCTGGGAGCGAGCAAACAGTGTTGCTGGGCCGGCCCATGTACCACCACCTTCGAGCACCAGTAATCAATACCGGCGCTGAGAGCGCCGGTTAGGAGCTCTCTTAACGGCCACCACGCACTTCGATCGGCTCGTCCCCCAGACCGAAACCTACGCAAGATTATCCACTCACCCGCCGTAAGTAATCCCGCCTTGCCGCCATGTCCCAGGGAAAAGGGGTTTAGTACTTCCGTTCGTAAGCATGATTGGCATGGTTTACTACTTTCCCTCTTCCATGATATAGCTCTTAAATCGACCGTGCACATTTGATGTTTTCTCAAGTCTAACTCTGCTTTAAATGTTTTTAGAGGATTAGAATCTTCACAAATTTTTCCTATACCTTTGTTGATTCATACGACTAAACTTTATAGGATTTTTGGTTGAATTATAGATGGGCTTTTGCGAATAGCACCTTTTCAACCGAGTCAAAGAAACTCCCAATTATGTTATACACCTTACCAATATTGAAATTATTATCCCATAGGGCTTGTTTGGTTATAGGGGAACAAATACTCTAGTTGAAAAAATTCACCCAGGGATTGGGTTGATCCCCTTCTGTCACCCAATTCCCACAGGGATCAATCCCTTCCAACCACTTTTCCCTACCACCCCAAATTTTGTTTGGATATGGAAAAGGAAAATGTTCAGCAAGTCTATTCTCGTTTAATTTAGAAATCGCACCTGTGTGGTCTAGTGACATATTTAGCATAGAAACATGGTGCATATGCACCTCGGCAAACAAACACTATGTTGACAACGAGAACGTTAAGCACTCTAGTTTTGTGTTGTTTACTTCTATATATATAATCTAGACTGGGGGCATCAAACTGATTGTCCATGGTCCATATAGACCAAATAGAAATTGAGAAAAAAGAGTAAAATAATTGCAAATAAAAATACAGTGATATCTGACATGACAAAAATGTGGCCTAATGCAACAATACAAGCATAGCAACTTCATCGGCTGGAATGCAAGTCATAAAGCATTTCTACACACCACAACTGCTTGAACGGGAAGCACCATATGACGACAATGATCTCTTCTTTCATCCTCAGCTCATCCAAATCAGTAAAGTTACTATGAATTCATAAAGTTGGCAAAAGCAAAAAGGAAACACTGTACTGGAAGAAGAAAAAATAGACAATTTGATAATTTGGTAATGGATTAGCGGATTAGCGATATGCAAACAACAAGGGCAAATTGCCAATATTAAACTAGAAAGAAGTATGGGATTCTTCATGACTTGTTGAGGTTCAAGAATATGCCAAGCTAATAATGATTAGTGTGAATCTCGATTCAGTTATTTAACAATAAGAAGCAGCAGATTACTCCTAGTTCGACCTACTCTCGTCGTATTCATATTAACACTAAATGAAAAATGAATTCTTAAATAAGATATAACAACAGCTGAGAAAGACAAAGAAAACTAACCATCAAACAGTTCGTCGTCTTCCATTTGTTTCTAGGAGGGTGGTGATACAAGAAATAAGGAAACGATTGAGAGAAATCGAGAATCTGCTGAATCAAGTGCCAAGAAGGCTTCGGCTACTTCCATCAAGGCATTGTTAAGAGGGTTGTGTCTTGTTTATACTTTTCTTGAGCGGAACTTGTTTGCACTTGTGTATAGTTCAAATTCACACAAAGAGGGAGAGAAGATGTGGAGACTGGAATTTTGTCTATTTTGGGCCTATTTTGGGTCTATTTTGGGCCTATCCCAATAGCAGTTTTAGAAATTCGTAATAAATCTTAGAGGCCCACGCATCCCATTTGTGCAAGGCAAGAGGTGGAACCAAAGTTTAGTCCCACATTGCTAGTTTAGAGGGAGTTGGACCTCTTTATAAGGAAGACTCTTTCTCCACATGTATGAGGATGAGAACAAGAGGGACATCCAAGCGCGCTCCTCCTCCGCCGCCCGCCTCGAAGCGCCGCGGGAATGAGCCGAGCCGATGTCTAAATTTTTTCCACGCACTAAGGGTATACGAAAGGTCACTCCTTTTTCGGCTGTTGTCTGTTCGTTTCATCTCCCGCGTTCCGTTCAGCTCCCGGCGCAGCCTATCGCCTCCTTCTCTTGCGCCTATAAAAGGGAGGTCGCTCCTCTCAGAGAGACGCACCAGAACTTCTCCTTCCTCTCGCCACCAGTTCCAATCTCTGAGCTACTGTTGTCTTCCTCATCCCGGCTTGCGGCGTGCACCGCGAGTCAGGACAGCAGGCCTCCGAAATCGCACCTCTTTGAGTCTTGTACGGGAGAAGGGTGATAAGGTTTTTGGGGAGCGCTCCGCGCGACTACTGGCTGCTTCATCACGGACTCCGACGACTACTTCCCCGACAACGACTTCTTCCCCGACGTCGACGACCTCATCAACGACATGGCTGGAGAGGATGTCGACCCCAAGTCCAGTGCTTCTGCTGCTGCTGTCCCGTACGTGTTTTTGCTTTTTCTGTTAGAAGTCCTGCCACAGCTCTTTGCTCTAGTTTATGCCCTACATATGTTAGGTTCTACTTCATATATGCAACTTGCTATAATGTCTGCTCTAGATGTGTTTAGTTACAGTTCATATGTGAAGTTGTTGTTTACCTTCTCCTTGTCAAATCGCATTACTTGTTTTATCACTGCTATACTAATCGTGCTTTATCTAGTATTTCTGTTAATAAAATCATTCGGTAAATTGCTCATATTTCCAACAATCCAAAAACCTTATCATAGGCAATTTACCCCGAGTGATTTTGCTGCTTCCATGAGACCTCCTATGTTTGAGGGTATCCACTATAAGAGGTGGCGCGTGAGAGCAGTCTTATGGTTTCAAACCATGAGTTGCTATGACGCCACTCTTGGCAAACCTGAAGGAGAGCTTGATGCTCAACAGGCACAAGCTTTTTAGAAAATGGATACTCTGTTTAAGGCCGCTGTCTTGAGTGTTCTTGGTGAGAACATAGTTGATGCTTATGCGTCAATTGATAATAGAAAATATATGTGGGATGCACTCGAGGCCAAGTTTGGGGTCTCGGATGCTGGCACTGAGCTGTACATCATGGAGCAATTCTATGATTACAGGATGACTGAAGAGCGCCCCGTGGTTGAGCAAGCTCATGAGATACAGTCATTTGCTAGAGAACTTGAGCACTTCAGTTGTATGCTACCAGACAAGTTTGTTGCCAGAGGTATCATCACTAAGCTTCCTCCTTCGTGGAGGAACTTTGCTACCTTGCTGAAGCATAAGAGGCAGGAGTTTTCCGTCCCGGATCTCATTGGCACTCTTGATGTGGAAGAAAAGGCGAGAGCAAAGGACACATGTGCTTGAGGTATTAAGGGAGGATCTAGTGCCAATGTGGTACAGAAGCAGAACTTCCAGCCCCCACAAGTTCAAGAACAAGGGAAAGTTTGATGGTAAAGCAAAGTTTGATGGGAAGAACAAGGCTATCCAACACAAGAACTTCAATAAGAAGAATGACAAGAAGAAAGGTGTCTGTCATGTGTGTGGGGATCCTGATCATTGGGCACCTAGTTGCCCTAATCGCTATGACAAGCGTCATCCCGGGAAAGGCGGCAAGACCACTAATGTTGTCATTGGAGAGACTGACATGAAGGATGCTGGGTATGGTATATTTCCCACTATTCTTTCAGTATGTCATTATCCTGATTGGTTGATTGACACGGGTGCTAATGTGCATGTATGCGGTGATATTTCCATGTTTTCGTCTTATCAGACCGTAGGGACTTCAACCGTGCTGATGGGCAACGGTTCAAGTGCTTCTGTTCGTGGTGTTTGCACGGTCGATCTGAAGTTTACTTCGGGGAAGATCGTGTGGCTGAAGAACGTGCATTATGTCCCCTCCGTCAATAAAAATCTTGTTAGCGGATCTCTTATGTGTAGAGATGGCTACAAGCTTGTCTTTGAGTCGAATAAATTTGTAATATCCATTGTTGGTAAAGGCTGTGAGTCAGGAGGCTTGTTTCGTCTATCCTTATCAGACGTTTGCAATAAAGTTGTTAATCATATTTGCAACAATAGTGAATCAAATGTGTGGCATTCACGTCTTTGTCATGTTAACTTGGGTTGCATGTCGCGACTAGCGAAGTTGAACTTAATCCCTAGTTTCACCACTGTCAAGGGATCTAAGTGTCAAGTTTGTGTGCAAGCTAAGAAACCTCGTAAGTCTCACACGACTGCGGAAATGAGAAATCTTGCACCACTAGAGCTCATACATTCAGATCTATGTGAAATGAATAGTGTTTTGACAAAAGGTGGAAAGAAATATTTCATGACGTTAATTGACGACTCCACTAGATATTGCCGTGTGTATCTTCTGAAATCTAAGGATGAAGCTTTGAACTTTTTCAAGATCTATAAAGCTGAAGTGGAAAACCAACTTGATCGAAAAATTAAGAGGCTTAGGTCCGACCGTGGTGGAGAGTATTTTTTCAATGAATTTGATGCTTTTTGTGCGGAACATGGTATAATCCATGAGAGGACACCTCCCTACTCACCTCAGTCAAATGGGGTGGCCGAAAGAAAGAGCCATACTCTAACTGATTTGGTTAACGCCATGTGAGGGAGTCATGGATTAGGGGGTCCTCGGACAGCCGGACTATATGCTTTGGCCGGACTGTTGGACTATGAAGATACAAGATTGAAGACTTCGTCCTGTGTCCGGATGGGACTCTCCTTGGCGTGGAAGGCAAGCTTGGCAATACGGATATGTAGATCTCCTCCCTTGTAACCGACTCTGTGTAACCCTAGCCCCTCCGGTGCCTATATAAACCGGAGGGTTTAGTCTGTAGGACAAGAACAATCATACCATAGGCTAGCTTCTAGGGTTTAGCCTCTTCGATCTCGTGGTAGATCAACTCTTGTAATACTCATATCATCAAGATTAATCAAGCAGGAAGTAGGGTATTACCTCCATCGAGAGGGGCCGAACCTGGGTAAACTTTGTGTCCCCCGCCTCCTGTTACCATCCGCCTTACACGAATAGTTCGGGACCCCCTATCCGAGATCCACCGGTTTTGACACCGACACCATGTTAGACACATCGGGTCTCTCCAAGGCATGGTGGGGGGAGGCGATATTGACATCATGTCATGTCCTAAACCAAGTTCCCACAAAGAACAAAGAGACAACTCCATTCGTGGAATGGGAGAAGAAAAGGTTAAAGCTCTCTTATCTATGAACCTGGGGTTGTTTGGCGAAAGTCAATGTGCCAATTCCAAAGAAGCGCAAGCTTGGACCAAAAACTATGGGTTGTGTTTTCCTGGGATATGCTTTTCATAGCATTGGTTATAGATTCTTGGTTGTAAAATCTGAGGTACCTGACATGCATGTCGGTACGATCATGGAGTCGAATCATGCGACTTTCTTTGAAGATATCTTTTCCATGAAGGATATGGCTACCTCATCTAATCAGGAGATGCCTAGTTCATCGAATCAGGAACCAGTTACAATTACCGAACCTGCCATTTCGATGGAACACTTTGAAAGTCCTGTGGAGGAGAACAATGAAGTTCCTACTAGGAGCAAGAGGCAGAGGACTGCAAAGTCCTTTGGTGATGATTTTCTTGTGTATCTCATAGCACTAGTAGGAAAGGGGGCTATGGTCTAGGCCGGGGCAGCCCATTAGTCCCGGTTCAGTCTAGAACCGGGACCAATGGGGGCTTTGGCACCGGTTCATGAGCCCAGGGGGCCGGCCGGGCCACGTGGGCCATTGGTCCCGGTTCGTCTGGACCTTTTGGTCCCGGTTGGTGGGATGAACCGGGACCAATGGGCCTGGCTCCTGGCCCACCACCATTGGTCCCGGTTGGTGGCCTGAACTGAGACCAAAGGCTGCCCTTTAGTCCCGGTTCGTGGCATGAACCGGGACTAAAAGGTCGGCCCTCGCTGCACCCACAGTTTAGTCCTACCTCGCCAACCGAAGGGCGCCGACACCTGTTTATAAGCCCGTCCCTCTCTGCATTCTTGAGCTTCTCTCAAAGTGAAAATAGATGCACCTATAGAGGAAAATTGGACATAAATTCATAAATAGAAATTGATTATGAATTTATGTTTAATTTTCTCTATAAGTGCATCTATGTTCACTAACAGAGAAGTTTTTTATTTTTTTTGACCTAAAAGAAAAAAGAAATCACTAAAAAACTATTAGTATTTAGTATAAATAGAAATGACTAAAAAAGAAAAAGAAAAAAATGCCTATATGCACTAAGTAGTGATTCACACTAAGTAGTAGAAATGAAAAAATAAATAGCAAAAAAGAAAAAAATGCCTATATTCACTAAGTAGTGATTCACACTAAGTAGTAGAAATGAAAAAATAAATAGCAAAAAAGAAAAAAAATGCCTATAATATTTGTTATGACTAACTAAAATTACCAAATTGAGTATAATGGCATTAATAGAAAGTTTATAGTAAAGTTATTCATAAACTAGTGATTCACACAAATTTTAAAAGATTGAAATTTAAACTATTCAAATCTTAAAACTAATGGCACTAACAGAAAGTTTATAATTTTTGTGACCTAAAATAAAAAAGAAATCACTAAAAAACTATAAGTATTTAGTTCTAAGTAGAAATGAAAAAATAATGGCACTAGTAAAGTTAATCACAAACTTGAGATTCACACAAATTTCAAAGAATTCAAATTTTAACTATTCTAATTTGAAAACTAATGGCACTAACAGAAAGTTTATAATTTTTGGTATCTCTGTGCAGAAAGATTGTACATAGTAAATATAATACACAAAGGGTTTTCACAATAATTTAGTAAACTAGTGATTCATAAACTAGTGATTCACACAAATTTTAAAAAATTCAAATTTAAACTATTCAAATTTTAAAGCTAATGGCTCTAACAGAAAGTTTATAATTTTTGTGACCTAAAAGAAAAAAGAAATCACTAAAAAACTATAAGTATTTAGTTCTAAGTAGAAATGAAAAAATAAATAGCAAAAAAAAAATGCCACCTACTGGGCCACAACGGCCTGAATACGACTAGAAACCCAACTATGGGCCAGGATTCAGGCCCGCAGCAGGCCCAATAGGCCCACAGGCATTGCAGTGACAGATTAGGCCCAAAAGCCTGCAGTTGAGAGGAGCTCGAGAGGGTGGGCACAGCAGCGCTTATAAACCACTCCCGAGCCCTCTCAACTAGCGAGGTGGGACTAAACTTTTGGGCGCGGGGCAGTAGAAGGCCTTTGGTCCCGGTTCGTAGGACGAACCGGGACCAAAGGGGGCATTGGTACCCGTTCGTGGCACCAACCGGGACCAATGCCCCCCTTTAGTCCCGGTTGGTGCCACCAACCGGGACCAAAGGCCGCCGCTTCCCGCCCTTTTGGCTGCCGAAAAGAGGCCTTTGGTCCCGGTTCATGGCACCAACCTGGACTAAAGGAGGGCATTGGTCCCGGTTGGTGCCACGAACCGGGACCAATGCGCTGTCTATATAAGCAAGACTCGTGAAATTTTGGTTAAGTTCGTTCTTCCCCGCCCTCCCGACGCCGCCAGGCTACCCGCCGTATCCGCCTCGTCGTCGCTGTCGTCGCCCCGCGCCGCCCCGTCGTCGCCGTCGTCGCCCCGCGCCGCCCCGTCGTCGCCATCGTCGCCCCGCGCCGCCCCGATCGACGCTGTCGCCACCCCCCGCCCCGCGACGCCGCCCCGCCCCTGCCCGTCGCCGAGCCGCCCCGCCCCGTCCCGCGCCGCACCTCGCCGTAGCCGTCGCCGTCGCCGTCCCCGACACCGTCGCCGTGAGCAATTTAGATGTGTTAGATGTGTAGTAATTTAGATGTGTAGTTCATAGATTTTTTTGTTAGATGTGTAGTTCATAGGTTTTTTTGTTAGATGTGTAGTAATTTAGATGTGTAGTACATAGATTTTTTTGTTAGATGTGTAGTAATTTAGATGTGTAGTTCATAGATTTTTATGTTAGATTTTTTTCATGTTGTGTAATTAATTTGTTCATATTGTGTTAGATTTATTTATGATTTTTCTGTTGTAATTTAGATTTATTAATGATTTTTTGTGTTAGTATTTTCTTTGTCAATTTATTGTGTATGTATAGGAAAATTGTGAATGATATATGTCATTTATGAATATGTTCATATTTAGAATAGAGGAAAAAGGAAAAAAATAAGAAGAGAAAGTGTTTAATATAATTAGTTAGAAAAATAATAGAACTATAGTTAAACTAGTTCATATTTAGTAAGTGCTTAGTAGTTGAACTAGCTAGTTGATTTAATAAAACTGGTTTATTTTACTATAGAAGTAGTTTATTTTTAGCAAGAAAATTAATAGAACTAGTTTATTTTTTTAGTTAAAGCAATTATTCCCGCATCGACGTGGACGATGCCTATCCCGCATCCTCGTCGTCGAGTCGGGGGCGGACGACACCTGCTTGACCAGATGGGCCATGTCCGGGACTGGGCTCCGCCGGGGTGGTACTGGGAGGTGCTACCTTCCGGGGGGCGTAGCTTGGTGAGGAGCCAGCCCGTCGTTGACCCGATCCTTGTTTGGTGGCGGTCGCGTGGCCCAGTGACGGTGCAGAGACTTCCGGACACCGCGGAGGTGGTACATCACCGTGTCAGCGAGGAGGACCAGCACGTCCGTCGGTACATGGTTGCGTTGGAGGGCAGGTTCGAGAATACCTGGCAAGTTCTTCAGGGATCTCACTGGAGCTATGATCCTGTGATGGTTCCTTCCCTTTGGGTGTCCACCGCCCGCGCCGATACCCGTCGGGCGCTACTGTTCTAGCTGTACTGGCGATATGTATGATATATAATATTCGACGTGTATTAGTGTTAATATTCGATGTACGGACAAATGGAGACGATGTAGTTTTTCTTATAATTGAAGGCATCCTAATTAGAATACTACTTAATTTTGCGATTTGATTTTTCTTATTGAATGCTTAAATTGGAGAGCACTATGCAAGGCATATGCATATGATTAGTTGAATAATAATGATCTAATTTAGTCTTTGAATTATGAACGTATAGGAAATGTCATCATCGGACGACGAAAGTCTCCCAGGGGAGTGCGACTGGTGCCACGACGATCGAGGTGAGTGCGACAGGCCTCACCTGGACGATGGTCGGCGCTTCAACATTAAGCTCGAGGAGACCTTCGAAGTTGAAACGGTACGCAACGACGACAAGTGTTTTTTTTCATAATTAAGCATGGCTTCAACTATTTCAACGTGTAATTTTCATCTTTTACAACTCGAGTATAGTTGATCCCATGCCATGCAAGACGCTATGTCTTGCAGAGGATGGATTTTGAAGACCATGAAAATTTTTAAACGAAGAAAATTCACCTAAGGACCCATCATGATGTGGATTTTGATGTAAATTTGTATAATGCTGAGAGCGTAACCCATTTTGGTTGCAAAAATTGGGAAGCATTTTGCAAATTGTATGGTTTTGATGAGGGTATGCTTGTCACCATGGATCTTGGTGATCCTGAAATCGAGCAAGACAATATGGACATTTGGGTCCTTGTTGATACTCCTCCAGTTCTACCGCTATGTGAGTTTCTCAAACATAGTTAATTATTAATAGAACTTATATTGTTCATTTCAAAATAGTTGACAACTTATTTCCATTGACAGCTTATTTTGAAGTATCAAAGAATGTGCAGAAGATGGTAGATAGAACTTACTACACCGATGGCTCTGAGTTAACTTACAAGGAGAAAACTCATCTGGTTAACTTACAATATCTACAGTCGAACTCCTCAACATTATGGTGAATACGTGCCACTAGTGCACGTGTTGAACTACGGTAACTACCATGGAGATACCCTGGTAAGTTTTTTTTACTATTACGACATCCGTGCATCTTTTTGCATACTTCTAAAACTAGTACATCGATCATTGCTAACTACGAAGTTATTACTATGTTTTTCAACAGCTTATCCCAGAGGATTGTGTGCCTCATTTGATGTATCAGAATGGCGGCAGCCTTCATGTTTTGAACATATATCCAGGTCATCCTACGAATCTCAACTGTCCATACCGGATTTCTAAAAGAAGTGGAGACATGACAGTCAAAGGATGGAAAAAATGTATGGACAGTCGTAAGGAGCTTCTTGGAAGCAAAAGGAAGCGAGGCGCAAGAATTGGAGACAGGATGATCTCCATTCTTCATAATGGAGAGTCAGGGTCTATATTGTTTTATGCTATTTTACCTTAAGTGTGTTTAGGTCTGATTCTACCTGATACTTGATGATCATGTGCTAAGAACAATTATGTAGGGTTGGGTTTGATGACTATGAGGATGATGATCGTATGACTTATTATTAATAACGAATAGAAGTTGTATGATGATGCTTGATTAATTAGTAGGACTTGTTATTATATATGATGATGTATGATGCGAGCATGCATGAGTTATTATATATATATCTGCGGGTGAAATGAAACATAGCAGTAGCGTAGGTACGTAAACCAAGGAGTACATATAAGATAGGACACTTCTCTCTATTAGCTAGCTAATAACCCCCTAAACCCCTAAAACAGCCACTTTTTTAAAAAAAAAAGAAAAACCTCCTGCTGACGCGTGGAACCCTTTTGGTCCCGGTTTATGTCATAAACCGGGACCAAAGGCGCCCCTGCCTGGGCTGCCAGCAGCGGCCACATGGAGGCCCATCTGTCCCGGTTCTGGTTTGAACCGGGACTAAAGGGTGAGGGTATTAGTAACGACCCTTTAGTCCCGGTTCGGGAACCGGGACTAAAGGCCCTTACGAACCGGGACAAAAGGCCGGCTTTTGTTGGAAATATGCCCTAGAGGCAATAATAAAAGCATTATTATTATATTTCCTTATTCATGATAATTGTCTTTATTCGTGCTATAATTGTGTTATCCGGAAATCGTAATACATGTGTGAATAACATACAACAATATGTCCCTAGTGAGCCTCTAGTTGACTAGCTCGTTGATCGACAGATAGTCATGGTTTCTTGACTATGGACATTGGATGTCATCGATAATGGGATCACATCATTAGGAGAATGATGTGATGGACAAGACCCAATCCTAAACATAGCATAAGATCGCATAGTTTGTTTGCTAGAGTTTTCCAATGTCAAGTATCCTTTCCTTAGACCATGAGATCGTGTAACTCCCGGATACCGTAGGAGTGCTTTGGGTGTGCCAAACGTCACAACGTAACTGGGTGACTATAAAGGTATGCTACGGGTATCTCTGTAAGTGTCTGTTGGGTTGACATGGATCGAGACTGGGATTTGTCACTCCGCTTGACGGAGAGGTATCACCGGGCCCTCTCGGTAATGCATCATCACAATGAGCTCAAGGTGATCAAAGTGTTTGATCACGGGATCATTCATTACGGAACGAGAAAAGTGACTTGCCGATAACGAGATTGAACGAGGTATTGGGATACCGACGATCGAATCTCGGGCATGTAAAATACCGATTGACAAAGGGAATCGTATACGGGATTAATTGAATCCTTGACATCGTGGTTCATCCGATGAGATCATCGTGGAGCATGTGGGAGCCAACATGGGTATCCAGATCCCGCTGTTGGTTATTGCCCGAGAGCCGTCTCGGTCATGTCTGCATGTCTCCCGAACCCGTAGGGTCTACACACTTAAGGTTCGGTGACGCTAGGGTTGTAGGGATATGTATGTGCAGTAACCCGAATGTTGTTCGGAGTCCCGGATGAGATCCCGGACGTCAAGAGGAGTTCCGGAATGGTCCGGAGGTAAAGAATTATATATAGGAAGTGCTATTTTGGCCATCGGGACAATTTTCGGTGTTATCGGTATTGTACCGGGACCACCGGAGGGGTCCCGGGGGTCCACCAGGTGGGGCCACCTGCCTTGGTGGGCCACATGGGCCTTAGGGGGTGCGCCTTGGCCTGCTTGGGCCAAGGGGAACCAGCCCCAAGGGCCCATGCGCCAAGGAGACTTGGAGAGGGAGAGTCCAAAGAGGGGAAGGCACCTCCGAGGTGCCTTGGGGAGGATGGACTCCTCCCCCCTTGGCCGCACCCCTTCCTTGGAGGAATGGGCAAGGCTGCGCCCTCCCCCCTCTCATGCGCCTTTTTAAAGGGAGGGGAGGGAGGGGTGGCCGCACCCCAGGCCCTGGCTCCTCCCTCCTCCCTGCAACACCTCCTCCTCCTCCCGTAGTTGCTTAGCGAAGCCCTGCCGGAGTTCTGCTGCATCCACCACCACACCGTCGTGCTGGATCTTCCTCAACCTCTCCTTCCCCCTTGCTGGATCAAGAAGGAGGATACGTCTCCCGTCCCGTACGTGTGTTGAACGCGGAGGTGCCGTCCGTTCGGTACTAGATCATCGGTGAATTGGATCACGGCAAGTACGACTACCTCATCCACGTTCACTCGAACGCTTCCGTTGCGATCTACAAAGTGGTATGTAGATGCTATCTAATCTGAATACTCGTTGCTAGATGAACTCATAGATGGATCTTGGTGAAACCGTAGGAAAAATTTTAATTTTCTGCAACGTTCCCCAACAGTGGCATCATGAGCTAGGTCTATGCGTAGTTCTTCTTGCGCGAGTAGAACACAATTTGTTGTGGGCGTAGATGTTGTCAACTCTTCTTGCCGCTACTAGTCTTATCTTGCTTCAGCGGTATTGTGGGATGAAGCGGCCCGGACCAACCTTACACGTACGCTTACGTGAGACCGGTTCCACCGACTAACATGCACTAGTTGCATAAGGTGGCTGGCGGGTGTCTGTCTCTCCTACTTTAGTTGGAGCGGATTCGATGAAAAGGGTCCTTATGAAGGGTAAATAGAAGTTGACAAATCACGTTGTGGTTTTAACGTAGGTAAGAAAACGTTCTTGCTAGAACCCTAATTCAGCCACGTAAAACTTGCAACAACAATTAGAGGACGTCTAACTTGTTTTTGCAGCAAGTGCTTTGTGATATGATATGGCCAAAGTTGTGATGAATGATAAATGATCTATATGTGATGTATGAGATGTTCATGCTATTGTAATAGGAATCACGACTTGCATGTCGATGAGTATGACAACCGGCAGGAGCCATAGGAGTTGTCTTTATTTTTTGTATGACCTGCGTGTCATTGAGAATCGCCATGTAAATTACTTTACTTTATTGCTAAACGCGTTAGCCATAGTAGTAGAAGTAATAGTTGGCGAGAAACTTCATGGAGACACGATGATGAAGATCATGATGATGAAGATCATGGTGTCAAGCCGGTGACAAGATGATCATGGAGCCCCAAGATGAAGATCGAAGGAGCTATGTGATATTGGCCATATCATGTCACGTTTATTATTTGATTGCATGTGATGTTTATCATGTTTTTGCATCTTGTTTACTTAGAACGACGGTAGTAAATAAGATGATCCCTCATAATAATTTCAAGAAAGTGTTCACCCTAACTGTGCACCGTTGCTAAGGTTCGTCGTTCCGAAGCACCACGTGATGATCGGGTGTGATAGGTCCTTACGTTCGCATACAACGGGTGTAAGACAGATTTACACACGCAAAACACTTAGGTTGGCTTGACGAGCCTAGCATGTACAGACATGGCCTTGGAACAAAGAAGACCGAAAGGTCGAGCATGAGTCGTATAGAAGATACGATCAACATGAAGATGTTCACTGATGTTGACTAGTCCGTCTCACGTGATGATCGGACACGGCCTAGTTGACTCGGATCATGTAATACTTAGATGACTAGTAGAGGGATGTCTATCTAAGTGGGAGTTCATTAAATAATTTGATTAAATGAACTTTATTATCATGAACTTAGTCTAAATATTTACAATATGTCTTGTAGATCAAATGGCCAACGTAGTCCTCAACTTCAACGCGTTCCTAGAGAAAACCAAGCTGAAAGACGATGGTAGCAACTATACGGACTGGGTCCGGAACCTGAGGATTATCCTCATTGCTGCCAAGAAAGATTATGTCCTACGAGCACCGCTGGGTGACACACCTATTCTCCTTGCAGAACAAGACGTTATGAACGCTTGGCAGTCACGCTGCGATGATTACTCCCTCGTTCAGTGCGGCATGCTTTACAGCTTAGAGCCGGGGCTCCAAAAGCGTTTTGAGAGACATGGAGCATATGAGATGTTCAAAGAGCTGAAAATGGTTTTCCAAGCTCATGCCCGGGTCGAGAGATATGAAGTCTCCGATAAATTCCTTTGGTGTAAGATGGAGAAAAATGGCTCTGTCAGTGAGCACATACTCAAAATGTCTGGGTTGCACAACCGCTTGACTCAACTGGAATTTAATCTCCCGGGTGAAGCGGTCATTGACAGAATCCTCCAGTCGCTTCCACCTAGCTACAAGAGCTTTGTGATGAACTACAATATGCAGGGGATGGTAAAGACCATTCCTGAAGTATATGCTATGCTGAAATCAGCAGAGGTAGAAATCAAGAAGGAGCATCAAGTGTTGATGGTGAATAAAACCACTAAGTTCAAGAAGGGCAAGGGTAAAAAGAACTTCAAGAAGGACGGCAAGGAAGTTGCCGCTCCCGGTAAGCAAGTTGCCGGGAAGAAGCCAAAGAATGGATCCAAGCCCGAAACTGAGTGCTTTTATTGCAAGGGAAGTGGTCACTGGAAGCGGAACTGCCCCAAATACTTAGCGGACAAGAAGGCCGGCAAAACCAAAGGTATATGTGATATACATGTAATTGATGTGTACCTTACCAGTACTCGTAGTAGCTCTTGGGTATTTGATACCGGTGCAGTTGCTCACATTTGTAACTCAAAGCAGGAGCTGCGGAATAAACGGAGACTGGCGAAGGACGAGGTGACGATGCGCGTCGGGAATGGTTCCAAGGTCGATGTGATCGCCGTCGGCACGCTGCCTCTACATTTACCTACGGGATTAGTTTTAAACCTCAATAATTGTTATTTAGTGCCAAGTTTGAGCATGAACATTGTATCTGGATCTCGCTTAATTCGAGATGGCTACTCATTTAAATCAGAGAATAATGGTTGTTCTATTTATATGAGAGATATGTTTTATGGTCATGCTCCGATGGTTAATGGTTTATTCTTAATGAATCTCGTACGTGATGATACACATATTCATAGTGTGAATACCAAAAGAGCTAAAGTTGATAACAATAGTCCCACATATTTGTGGCACTGCCGCCTTGGTCACATAGGTGTCAAACGCATGAAGAAGCTCCATGCAGATGGACTTTTAGAGTCTCTTGATTATGAATCATTTGACACGTGCGAACCATGCCTCATGGGTAAAATGACCAAGACTCCGTTCTCAGGAACAATGGAGCAAGCAACCAACTTATTGGAAATCATACATACCGATGTATGCGGTCCAATGAGTGTTGAGGCTCGCGGTGGCTATCGTTATGTTCTCACCCTCACTGATGACTTGAGTAGATATGGGTATGTCTACTTAATGAAACACAAGTCTGAAACCTTTGAAAAGTTCAAGGAATTTCAGAGTGAGGTTGAAAATCAACGTGATAAAAAGATCAAGTTTCTACGATCAGATCATGGAGGAGAATACTTGAGTCATGAATTTGGCACACACTTAAGAAAATGTGGAATAGTTTCACAACTCACGCCGCCTAGAACACCTCAGCGTAATGGTGTGTCCGAACGTCGTAATCGCACTCTATTAGATATGGTGCGATCTATGATGTCTCTTACCGACTTACCGCTATCTTTTTGGGGCTATGCTTTAGAGACTGCCGCATTCACTTTAAATAGGGCTCCGTCGAAATCCGTTGAGACGACACCGTATGAATTATGGTTTGGTAAGAAACCTAAGCTGTCGTTTCTAAAAGTTTGGGGATGCGATGCTTATGTCAAGAAACTTCAACCTGAGAAGCTCGAACCCAAGTCGGAAAAATGCGTCTTCATAGGATACCCGAAAGAAACTGTTGGGTATACCTTCTACCTCAGATCCGAAGGCAAGATCTTTGTTGCCAAGAATGGATCCTTTCTAGAGAAAGAGTTTCTCTCGAAAGAAGTAAGTGGGAGGAAAGTAGAACTTGATGAAGTGTTACCTCTTGAACCGGAAAATGGCGAAACTCAAGAAAACGTTTCTGAGGTGCCTGCACCGACTAGAGAGGAAATTAATGATGATGATCAAGATGCTTCTGATCAAGCTCCTACTGAAATTCGAAGGTCCACAAGGACACGTTCCGCACCAGAGTGGTACGGCAACCCTGTCTTGGAAATCATGTTGTTAGACAACGGTGAACCTTCGAACTATGAGGAAGCAATGGCGGGCCCGGATTCCGACAAATGGCTGGAAGCCATGAAATCCGAGATAGGATCCATGTATGAAAACGAAGTATGGACTTTGACTGACTTGCCCGTTGAACGGCGAGCCATAGAAAATAAATGGATCTTTAAGAAGAAGATAGACGCGGATGGTAATGTGACCATCTATAAAGCTCGGCTTGTCGCTAAGGGTTATCGACAAGTTCAAGGAATTGACTACGATGAGACTTTCTCACCGGTAGCAAAGCTGAAGTCCGTCCGAATCATGTTAGCAATTGCCGCATACTATGATTATGAGATATGGCAAATGGACGTCAAAACGGCATTCCTTAATGGTTTCCTTAAGGAAGAATTGTATATGATGCAGCCGTAAGGTTTTGTCGATCCTAAGAATGCTGACAAGGTGTGCAAGCTCCAACGCTCGATTTATGGGCTGGTGCAAGCATCTCGGAGTTGGAACATTCGCTTTGATGAGATGATCAAAGCGTTTGGGTTTACACAGACTTATGGAGAAGCCTGTGTTTACAAGAAAGTGAGTGGGAGCTCTGTAGCATTTCTCATATTATATGTAGACGACATACTTTTGATGGGAAATGATATAGAACTCTTGGACAGCATTAAGGCCTATTTGAATAAAAGTTTTTCAATGAAGGACCTTGGAGAAGCTGCTTATATATTAGGCATCAAGATCTATAGAGATAGATCGAGACGCCTCATAGGTCTTTCACAAAGCACATACCTTGATAAGATATTGAAGAAGTTCAATATGGATCAATCTAAGAAGGGGTTCTTACCTGTGTTACAAGGTGTGAAATTGAGCTCAGCTCAATGTCCGACCACGGCAGAAGATATAGAAGAGATGAGTGTCATCCCCTATGCCTCAGCCATAGGTTCTAGTATGTATGCCATGCTGTGTACCAGACCTGATGTAAACCTTGCCGTAAGTTTGGTAGGAAGGTACCAAAGTAATCCCGGCAAGGAACACTGGACAGCGGTCAACAATATCCTGAAGTACCTGAAAAGGACCAAGAAAATGTTTCTCGTTTATGGAGGTGACGAAGAGCTCGTCGTAAAAGGTTACGTCGTCGCTAGCTTCGACACAGATCTGGATGACTCTAAGTCACAAACTGGATACGTGTATATTTTGAATGGTGGGGCAGTAAGCTGGTGCAGTTGCAAGCAAAGCGTCGTGGCGGGATCTACATGTGAAGCGGAGTACATGGCAGCCTCGGAGGCAGCACATCAAGCAATTTGGGTGAAGGAGTTCATCACCGACCTCGGAGTCATACCCAATGCGTCGGGGCCAATCAAGCTCTTCTGTGACAACACTGGAGCTATTGCACTTGCCAAGGAGCCCAGGTTTCACAAGAAGACCAGGCACATCAAGCGTCGCTTCAACTCCATTCGTGAAAATGTTCAAGATGGAGACATAGAGATTTGTAAAGTACACACGGATCTGAATGTCGCAGATCCGTTGACTAAACCTCTCCCTAAGGCAAAACATGATCAGCACCAGAACTCTATGGGTGTTCGATTCATCACAATGTAACTAGATTATTGACTCTAGTGCAAGTGGGAGACTGTTGGAAATATGCCCTAGAGGCAATAATAAAAGCATTATTATTATATTTCCTTATTCATGATAATTGTCTTTATTCGTGCTATAATTGTGTTATCCGGAAATCGTAATACATGTGTGAATAACAGACAACAATATGTCCCTAGTGAGCCTCTAGTTGACTAGCTCGTTGATCGACAGATAGTCATTGTTTCTTGACTATGGACATTGGATGTCATCGATAATGGGATCACATCATTAGGAGAATGATGTGATGGACAAGACCCAATCCTAAACATAGCATAAGATCGCATAGTTCGTTTGCTAGAGTTTTCCAATGTCAAGTATCCTTTCCTTAGACCATGAGATCGTGTAACTCCCGGATACCGTAGGAGTGCTTTGGGTGTGCCAAACGTCACAACGTAACTGGGTGACTATAAAGGTATGCTACGGGTATCTCTGAAAGTGTCTGTTGGGTTGACATGGATCGAGACTGGGATTTGTCACTCCGCTTGACGGAGAGGTATCACCGGGCCCTCTCGGTAATGCATCATCACAATGAGCTCAAGGTGATCAAAGTGTTTGATCATGGGATCATGCATTACGGAACGAGAAAAGTGACTTGCCGATAACGAGATTGAACGAGGTATTGGGATACCGACGATCGAATCTCGGGCATGTAAAATACCGATTGACAAAGGGAATCGTATACGGGATTAATTGAATCCTTGACATCGTGGTTCATCCGATGAGATCATTGTGGAGCATGTGGGAGCCAACATGGGTATCCAGATCCCGCTGTTGGTTATTGCCCGAGAGCCGTCTCGGTCATGTCTGCATGTCTCCCGAACCCGTAGGGTCTACACACTTAAGGTTCGGTGACGCTAGGGTTGTAGGGATATGTATGTGCAGTAACCCGAATGTTGTTCGGAGTCTCGGATGAGATCCCGGACGTCACGAGGAGTTCCGGAATGGTCCGGAGGTAAAGAATTATATATAGGAAGTGCTATTTTGGCCATCGGGACAATTTTCGGTGTTATCGGTATTGTACCGGGACCACCGGAGGGGTCCCGGGGGTCCACCAGGTGGGGCCACCTGCCTTGGTGGGCCACATGGGCCTTAGGGGGTGCGCCTTGGCCTGCTTGGGCCAAGGGGAACCAGCCCCAAGGGCCCATGCGCCAAGGAGACTTGGAGAGGGAGAGTCCAAAGAGGGGAAGGCACCTCCGAGGTGCCTTGGGGAGGATGGACTCCTCCCCCCCTTGGCCGCACCCCTTCCTTGGAGGAAGGGGCAAGGCTGCGCCCTCCCCCCCTCTCATGCGCCTATATAAAGGGAGGGGAGGGAGGGGTGGCCGCACCCTAGGCCCTGGCTCCTCCCTCCTCCCTGCAACACCTCCTCCTCCTCCCGTAGTTGCTTAGCGAAGCCCTGCCGGAGTTCTGCTGCATCCACCACCACACCGTCATGCTGGATCTTCCTCAACCTCTCCTTCCCCCTTGCTAGATCAAGAAGGAGGAGATGTCTCCCGTCCCGTACGTGTGTTGAACGCGGAGGTGCCGTCCGTTCGGTACTAGATCATCGGTGAATTGGATCACGGCAAGTACGACTACCTCATCCACGTTCACTCGAACGCTTCCGTTGCGATCTACAAAGTGGTATGTAGATGCTATCTAATCTGAATACTCGTTGCTAGATGAACTCATAGATGGATCTTGGTGAAACCGTAGGAAAAATTTTAATTTTCTGCAACGTTCCCCAACAGCTTTCTACTAGTGTAGATGACACTCCCAGTTCTATTTCAGAGGCCTATGCATCTGAAGATGCTGACTACTAGAAGAAAGCGGTTCGTAGTGAGATGGATTCCATCTTGGCGAATGAAACTTGGGAGATAACTGATCATCCTTATGGTTGCAAACCTATAGGATGCAAATGGGTATTCAAGAAGAAGCTTAGGCCTGATGGTACTATTGAAAAGTACAATGCTCGGCTCGTGGCTAAGGGTTATACCCTAAAGGAAGGCGATTACTTCTTTGATACTTACTCACCTGTGGCTCGACTGACCACTATTCGAGTTCTACTTTCACTAGCTGCCTCACATGGTCTTCTCGTTCATCAAATGGATGTTAAGACTACTTTCCTAAATGGGAGTTAGACGAGGAAATTTATATGGAACAACCAGATGGGTTTGTACTAGATGGTCAGGAAGGAAAAGTGTGCAAGTTGTTGAAGTCTTTGTATGGACCCAAGCAAGCGCCAAAACATTGGCATGAGAAGTTTGAAAGAACTTTAACAGCTGCAGGCTTTATTTTAAACAAAGCTGACAAATGTGTGTACTATCGCCATGGTGGGGTGAGGAAGTTATCCTTTGCTTGTATGTTGATGACATACTGATTTTTGGAAGAAATCTGAATGTTATTAAGGAGGTCAAGGATTTCCTATCTCGCTGTTTTGACATGAAGGATTTAGTAGTAGCTGATGTCATTCTGAACATCAAGTTGTTGAGAGACGATGATGGTGGGATTACATTGCTTCAATCTCACTATGTTGAAAAGATCCTGAGTCGCTTTGGCTATAGTGACTGCAAGCCCTCTCCAACACCATATGATGCGAGTGTGTTACTTAGAAAGAATCGAAGAATTGCTAGAGATCAATTGAAATATTCTCAGATTATTGGCTCACTTATGTACTTAGCCAGTGCTACAAGGCCTGACATCTCTTTTGCTGTTAGCAAACTGAGTCGGTTTGTCTCAAAACCAGGATATGTGCATTGGAAAGCTCTAGAGAGAGTTTTGCATTATTTGAAAGGCACTGCGAATTATGGAATTCACTACACCGGGCACCCAAAGGTGCTCGAAAGGTATAGTGACTCAAACTGGATCTCAGATGCTGATGAGATAAAGGCCACGAGCGGTTATGTATTCACTCATGGAGGTGGCGCTATTTCTTGGAAGTCTTGCAAGCAGACCATCTTAACGAGGTCAACAATGGAAGCAGAACTCACAGCACTAGATACAGCTACGGTCAAAGCAGATTGGCTTCGTCGGCTCTTGAATGACTTGCCGGTTGTTGAAAAACCTGTACCGGGTGTCCTTATGAACTGCGACAATCAAACTGCGATCACGAAAGTGAGCAGCTCAAAGGATAACATGAAGTCATCAAGACACGTTCAGAGAAGGTTAAAGTCTGTCAAGAAAATGAAAAACTCCGGAGTTATTGCATTGGATTATATCCAAACGTCTAAAAATCTGGCAGATCCTTTTACTAAGGGTCTATCACGTAATGTAATAGATAATGCATCGAGGGAGATGAGTATGAGACCCACAATATGAGTTGTTCACAGCGGTAACCTAGTCTATGTGATTGGAGATCCCGTGAATTAGATGTGGAAGACAAGCTGTTGGTCAACTAAGAGGGGAGTATCCTTACTATTAACAATACCACTCCATGAAGATGCAATACTCTCCTAAAACTACATGGCAGGTTGATGTATATCTTAATGTATTCTAAGTGGCTCATTTAAGCCGAGATATTGTCCTGCAGAACATGTTTTGAAGAACACACCTATATGAGTCTGATTGTTAAACGTCGCAATCTATGAGAGTAGGGTTCTCTCTAGTAAACTCATGAAAGGTCTCGGAGTATGACGCATAAGCTCCACCCGCGGGGAAGACCCATGGTAGCCACGTACCGGTCAAGGCTTTATGTGAAGCTAGATTCGCAGAAAACTTGCAGTTCAAGGCCCAGTCCACTGTTCAAGTTGCTTACTAGTGTAGCATACAGTTCTAGGTGGAAGTTCAACTTAACAGTCTCCACTACAGTACCGCTATAAAAAACAGTGTTTTGGAACCAAAGGCAAATTTTGTGTGCCTCTGGGATCTGGTGGGGGATTCCTAGAATTTTTTCTATTTAATAGCAGTTTCAGAAATTCCTAATAAATCCTAGAGGCCCACGCAACCCATTTGTGCAAGGCAAGAGGTGGAACGAAAGTTTAGTCCCACATTGCTAGTTTAGAGGGAGTTGGACCTCTTTATAAGGGAGGATCTTTCTCCACATGTACGAGGATGAGAACAAGAGGGACATCCACGCGCGCTCCTCCTCCGCCGCCCGCCTCGCCACGTCACACCACGCCTCATCACGCCGCGCCGCGCCGTGGGTTGCGGGAATGAGCCGAGCCGATGTCTAAATTTTTTCCATGCACTATGGGTATACGAAAGGTCACTCGGGAGCTGGAAAGTTTTTACTGTAGTGGATATTGAATACGAACGCTGCACCCGTCGGCTGCTGTCTGTTCGTTTCATCTCATGTGTTCCCTTCAGCTCCCGATGCAGCCTCTCGCCTCCTTCTCTTGCGTCTATAAAAGGGAGGTCGCCCCTCTCAAAGAGATGCACCAGAACTTCTCCTTCCTCTCGCCACCGGTTCCAATCTCTGAGCTACTGCTGTCTTCCTCATCCCGGCTTGCAGCGTGCACCGTGAGTCGGGACAGTAGGCCTCCGAAACCGCACCTCTTTGAGTCCTGTACGGGAGAAGGGTGATAAGGTTTTTGGGGAGCACTCCGTGTGACTACTGACTTCTTCATCACGGACTCCGACGACTACTTCCCCGATGATGACTTCTTCCCCAACGTCGACGGCCTCATCAATGACATGCCTGGAGAGGATGGCGACCCCAAGTCCAGTGGTTCTGCTGCTGCTGTCCCGTACGTGTTTTTGCTCTTTCTGTTAGAAGTCCCGCCACAGTTCTTTGCTCTTGTTTCTGCCCTACATATATTAGGTTCTACTTCATATATGCAACTTGCTATACTGTCTGCTCTAGATGTGTTTAGTTACAGTTCATATGTGAAGTTGTTGTTTACCTTCTCTTTGTCAAATCGCATGACTTGTTTTATGACTTCTATACTGTCGGATTTCGGGTTCCGGCAAACCCTTGAGGTTCGAACTCTGGGGTGCGCGCGGAGATTACGCTTCCTACCTACCTGTACCCCTCCGCCTCGCAAGGATCTAAGCTACGAGAAGAACAACACAAGAGACACAGAGTTTATACTGGTTCGGGCCACCGATGTGGTGTAATACCCTACTCCAGTGTGGTGGTGTGTGGATTGCCTCTTGGGCTGATGATGAACAATACACGGTGGAACAGCCTCGCGAGGGTCTGTTCTTGGCTGGGGCGATGAGCTGCTAGAGGGGTTCAGTCGCCCTTCTCTCTAGATCCTAGCTGATTAGATTTCTCGGTCTCTAGATGCCTCTACCCCAGGGGTGGCTAGTCCTATTTATAGGCAAAGGCCCTGGGCCTCTTCCCCAAATATTGAGTGGGAAGGGCGCCAACAATTGGGCATTTTGAAGGGGAACATCTGGTACACTTATCCTGACTAAAGTTGGTCCTCGCCTGCCAAAGGCTCTGGTGATGACGCTGGCTTGGGCTCCACGGTGACTTCCTCCTTGTTGCGGAGCTGGTCTTGGTCTCGTTGCACCGAAACGGGTGCCTTTGCTTGATCCTCCCGCCCGCGCTTGCTCCCTTTGCACCAAAGAGGAAAGGGAGGACACTGCGCGGGCTGGCGCCCGCCTGGCGCCCTTGGTCGTCATGGCTTGCGTCATGGGCACCTCATGAGGTACCCCGCCTTGATCTCCCCGCCTCCTCGCGAGCCAGCCTGATGAGGCCGCGCCTGAGGAAGCTCCGTGTCATCCGCCCCGCGAGGCTTGGCCCCTCGCGAGGGTCTTGGGTCTGTGTTGATGAAGATGGGCCGTGCTGGGCTCCCTTTGAGCCACGCCGCAGGCCGCAGGTAGGCAAGTCTGGGGACCCCCTTCCTAGAACGCCGACAGTAGCCCCCGGGCCCAAGGCGCGCCCGGACTTGGCCGTGCAGGGAGGCGAAAGGGCAAGGGCGAAGCGCCGCGGGCCCTAACAGCCTGCGGCCTTGGGCGCCGCGTGGCGGTTGATTGGACGTGGGCGTCTCCGCAACCGCGCGAGTTGACAAAGGAGCGGCATCTGCCCAGGTTTTGCTTTTTTCGCTTTCTCCGGTTGCTGCTCAGATCCCCTTTCTTGCGCCCCTCCTTCCTTCCTCCAAATCTCCAGATCTACTTAGACCGCGTGACCTAGAAGCCATGGCGCCTCGTCAGTCCCCGACCGAAGCTTGGTACTCGTCTGCCTTGGAGTCGCCAAACGTGTCGGAGGCGAGCCTCGCCCGGTTGCGCCGGATGGCGACGGCGCAGGGCATCGACGGGGCGAAGGTGTTCAAGGCCGGCTCCGCCACCCCTGAGGGCCGTGGGAGCACCTTTTATCCGCTCTTCGTAAGTTCCATTGCTGCTGGCCTTGTGCCTCCCTTCTCCGAGTTCTTCCTTTCTGTCCTCCGCCAGTACAAGCTACAGGCTCTGCATCTCCATCCCAACTCTGTCCTTCTCCTGGCGATCTTCGCCTATTACTGCGAGGCTCACGTTGGGGTACAACCCTCAGTGGCCTTGCTGCGCCACTACTTCTCCCTCCGGGTCTCTCGCGGTTCTCCCTCCGCGTGCGCGAGCTTCATCGCGTACGGTGGCGCCATTGCCATTTCGAAGCCCGGGAAAAGAATTGAGGGCTTGAGGAGCAAATGGGTCTTGGCAGATGCTGGGCGCGTTCACCCTCGGCTGATCTTGCCCACGGAGCTGCCCACGAGCTCCGGTGATTGGGGTCGAGCAGAACTCATGGACCCCTGTGCGAAGCCGGTGTTGGAGAAGATGGACGCGGATCTGAGGTCGGCCAGCATGGCGGCGGCGAAGCTGACCGGCGTGTCGCTGCTGAGGGAATTCCTGGAGCACCAGCTGGCTCCGCTTCGGCAGTACTCACCTCCGATGTGGAGGCCTCATCCGAGCCCCGCGGCCTTGGGTGACGGAGATCTGGCCGCGGTGCTCCAATCTCTGGTTGGGGTCGACGTGGCGAGGTTGGAGGGCGCTCCTACGCCCTTGTTCCTCCGCGACGACTGGGAGCAGGTGGTGGAGTCCATGCCTGTCTTCAACGGGGACGGGCCTGTTGGCGTTCTGGGAACGGGGGTCCCCAGACTTGCCTGCCTGCGGCCTGCGGCGTGGCTCAAATGGGGGCCCAGCGCGGCCCAACTTCATCAACACAGGATCCAAGACCCTCGCGAGGGGCCAAGCCTCGCAGGGCGGGCGACACGACACTTCCTCAGGCACGGCCTCGTCAGGCTGGCTCATGAGAAGGCGGAGAGATCAAGGCAGGGTACCTTGCGAGGTTCCCATGACGCAAGCCATGACGACCAAGGGCGCCAGGCGGGCGCCCGCCCGCGCAATGTCCTCCCTTTCCTCTTTGGTGCAAAGGGGGCAAGCGCAGGTGAGAGGATCAAGCAAAGGCACCCATTTCAGTGCAACGAGAGCAAGACCAGTCCAACGGTGGGAAAGAGGTCATCGTGGATCCCAGGATGGCGTCACCACAGGGCCTTTGGCAGTCGAGGACCAACTTTAGTCAGGATAAGTGTACCAGATGTTCCCCTTTGAATTGGCCAATTGTTGGCGCCCTTCCAGCTCAATATTTGGGAGGAGGCCCAGGGCCTTTGCCTATAAATAGGACTAGCCGCCCCCAGAGCAGAGGCGGTCGGTATCTAGCAATCAGGCACACCGGATCGACGATCGAGCATTGAGAGCAAGCATAGAGCAAGCAGATAGAGAGAGAAAGAAGGGCGATTGAACTCCCCCAAGCAGTTCATCCCCCTAGCCAAGAGCAGACCCTCGCGAGACTGTTCTCCCTTGTACTGCTCATCATCATCAGCCCAAGAGGCAATCCACCCACCACAAACTAGAGTAGGGTATTACACCACAATGGTGGCCCGAACTAGTATAAACCCTGTGTCTCTTGTGCTGTTCTTTCTGTAGTTTAGATCTTTGCGAGACGGAGAGGTAGAGGGCATAATCTCCGTGCGCACCCCTGAGTTCGAACCTTAAGGGTTTGCCGGAACTCATGGTCCGACATTTGGCGCGCCAGGTAGGGGTGCGCCGGAATCTGTCTTCCACCGCTCCGCTCTCCTCCGACCGTCGCATCCATGTCTGACGCTCGTCGGGCCCACGCCGAGCGCCGGGCCACCACCGCTTCCCGCGTCGCCCAGACGGCTCCCGTCGGTGGGCGTTCTCGTCGTCCCCCATCGCCCGCCGTCAACACCGCCACCCGCCCGGCGGGAAACGAGCAGCAAGCACCACCCCAGCATCCGCCTATGTGACAGGGTGACTACGCCACAACATTGACACCTCCGGTCGTTGCGGCCCTCCTGGGCGGCTCGCAAGCACCGCCCACGAGTCGCCATGTCAAGCCGTTTACCCGCCGGGTCAGCACCGTTTCCGTGCGGCAGGGGGCTTCCTCGGACCGGGTGGCGCGCGAGGATGATTTGACCTTCAGCTCGGAGGACCAACCCACCAACTTGGCTGGCTCGGGCGCGCTCCCCTTGTTGTGCACCCCCACCATCTGCCAGGTGGCCATCACCAGAACCCTCGTTGACGGCGGCGCGGGCCTCAGTGTGCTTTCGGTCGAGACCTTCAACCTCCTCTGCATACCCCGGGAGCGGCTGCGGCCCAGTCGATCTTTCTCGGGCGTCGGGGGCGGATCATCCGACTCCTTGGGACAGATCCGACTCCCGGTCACCTTCGGCACCAACGACAACTTCCGCACGGAGATGGTCGACTTCGACATCGCCCCCATCGGCCTCCCTTACAACGCCATCCTCGGTTACCCGGCACTGGCTCAGTTCATGGCCGTCACGCACCCGGCGTACAACCTCATGAAGATGCCCGGGAGCAGCGGTACCCTCACCGTGCACGGAGACACTGGGGACGCCCTGCGAGTACTCAAGCTCGCCTTCAAGACAGCGGCATCAGCACAGCCCGCCGACGCGGAGGCCCCTGAGCCCAAGGGGGCTGCGCCTGCCAAGAAAAAGCAGTTATTCACCCAGGACAAGGCAGAAACCAAGCAGATACCCGTGGACGAGGACGGGTCCTCCAGTGCCACTTTCACCATAGGCGCCAACCTTGAGCCTGAGCAGGAGGAGGCCTTGGTCAGGTTCCTGCACGCGAATAAGAAGGTGTTCGCTTGGGAGCCCGATCAGTTGGCAGGGATCCCCAGGAGTGTCATCGAGCATCACCTCAACGTGTGCCCAAATGTGCGCCCCGTGAAGCAGAAGGCCAGGCGGCAGTCCACAGAGAAGCATGCCTTCATTGTCCAAGAGACCCGCAAGCTAGAAGCCGCCGGGGTCATTCGCGAGGTCCGAGACCCGGATTGGTTGGCCAACCCCGTCGTTGTGCCCAAGAAGGGGGGGAAGGCACACATGTGTGTCGACTTCACCAACCTCAACAAGGCATGCCCGCAGGATCCGTTTCCGCTCCCCCGCATCGACCAGATCGTCGATTCCACCGCGGAGTGCGACCTGCTATGCTTCCTGGACGCCTTCTCCGGATATCACCAGATCAAGATGGCGGTAGAAGACGTTGAGAAGACCGCCTTCCTGACCCCGTGCGGGGTATACTGTTATACATGCATGCCGTTTGGACCGCGTAACGCATGGGGCGACCTTTTAGCGGCTGATGCACATCACCTTGGGCCCGCAACTCGGAAAGAATGTCGAAGCCTACGTTGATGACATTGTGGTGGAATCTCGGGAGTCCAAGACCCTGATTCAGGACCTGGAGGAGACCTTCGCGAGCCTCGACGTAGTAAACCTGCGACTCAACCCGGAGAAATGTGTGTTTGGCGTCCCCTCGGGCAAGCTCTTGGGCTTCCTCGTATCCCATCGTGGCATCGAGGTCAACCCAGAGAAGGTCAAGGCGGTCGAGGACATGAGTCCGCCAAAGACCCTCAGAGAAATGCAGAAGCTCACTGGGCGCGTGACCGCACTAGGACGCTTTATCTCCAAACTGGGGGAGCGAGCACTGCCTTTCTTTTAGCTGATGAAGAAAAAGGGGCCCTTTGAATGGACTGAAGAGGCAGACAAGGCGTTTCAAGACCTCAAGAGGTACCTGACCAGTTCCCCAGTCATGGTGGCTCCACGCTCTCAAGAGCCCCTGCTGCTCTATCTCGCCGCCACTCCCTACTCCGCCAGCGCAGCCCTGGTGGCGGTTAGGGAGGAGCGCCAAGTCAAGATCGCAGCGGCAGCCCGAGGCAAGGCAAAACGGGAGCAAGGAAAGCCTGTAGAAGCCACAACCGCAGTTGAGGAGAGTCAGCTGCTGAAGAGTGCACCGGAGGCAGGAGAAGCCACACGCCCGGATGGTCCACCTTCCGAGGCCACGTCATCTCGTGAGGCGCCCTCACCTCCCGAGGGCGCCGCAACCCCAGATGCTCTCAGCCTTGTTGAGCATCCAGTCTGCTTTGTTAGCACGGTGCTACGGGACGCGAGGGCACGGTACCCAATGCCTCAGAAGCTCCTCCTCGCACTACTGGTGGCCTCATGCAAGCTGCGTCACTACTTCCAGGCCCATCCCATTAAGGTCGTCTCATCGTACCCCCTGGAGAGAGTGCTCAGGAGCCCTAACTCAGCAGGAAGGGTCGCCGAGTGGAACATAGAGCTGCAGGCGTTTCAGCTCGAGTTCAGCACAACTAGGGTCATCAAAGGAGCAGCATTAGCGGATTTTTTGGCTGAATGGGCAGAGGCACCAGGCCTCAAGGACAACGAGGATCGGTCCCTCTCTCCAGGGAGTGAAGCGCCGGAAGGCTGGGTCATGTATTTTGATGGGGCATTCTCCAGGCACGGCGCAGGGGCTGGCGCGGTGCTGATATCACCCACTCAGGATAAGCTCTACTATGCCGTACAGCTCTGTTTCCAGCAAGGTGAAAAGGTCTCCAACAACATAGCAGAGTATGAGGGTCTGATAGCCGGATTAAAGGCCGCCGCAGCTCTGGGAGTGAAGCGCCTCACCTTCAAGGGCGACTCGCAGCTCCTTGTCAACTTCTCCAAAAATGTGTATGAGCCGAAGGACGAGCACATGGAGGCCTATCTAGCGGAAGTCCGCAGAATGGAAAAGCAGTTCTGGGGGTTGGAGCTGAAGCACGTGCCCCGTGGCACCAATCAGGAAGCTGACGACATAGCCGGACGGGCATCCAGGCCATTGCCGCAAGAACCAGGCGTCTTCAAAGAGCGGCTCTTCAAACCTTCAGCACAGCCGACGTTATCAAACATCGCTCAGCCTCGAGAGGAGCTCCCTCGGCCGCCAGCCTCGGGAGCCCCGATTTGTGGACCGACCTCAGGAGCACGCCTACTCCTGACGATGGAACCTCGGGAGGAGTGCTGGATCACAGAACTCCGGAGCTATTTAACACAAGGGGTCCTACCAGAAAAGGAAGAGGAAGCAGAGCGTGTGGCGCAGCGAGCCACGGCATACTGCATTAGAGATGGAGAGCTTTACCGGAAGCGACCAAATGATGTATCTCTGCACTGCATCTCCCGGGAGCAAGGAAAGGAACTACTGGAGGACATACACGGCGGAGACTGCGGACATCACTCATCATCACGAACCCTCGTCGGCAAGGCATTCCGTAGCGGGTTCTATTGGCCCACCGCGCTCAACAACGCAGTCGAATTAGTAAAGGCTTCTGAGGCCTGCCAGTTTCATTCTAAGCAGATCCATCAACCGGCGGGGGGCCTGCAGACTATACCCCTCTCGTGGCCATTCGCAGTTTGGGGGTTGGATATTCTGGGCCCGTTCCCTCGGGTGCCAGGGGGCTACCGCTACCTCTACGTCGCCATTGACAAGTTCACCAAGTGGGCAGAAGTGGAGGCCGTCCGTACCATCCCCGCTAGTTCCGCGGTCAAGTTCATCAGGGGTATTGTGAGCCGGTTCGGGGTGCCGAACCGCATCATCACAGACAACAGTTCGCAGTTCACCAGTAATCTCTTCAAAACATACAGTACTAACCTTGGGACGCAGATATGCTGCGCCTCGGTGGCACACCCGCGAAGCAATGGGCAGGCCGAACGAGCCAACGCGGAGGTCCTGAGAGGCCTCAAGACCAGGACGTTCAAGAAGAAGCTGGAGGCCTGCGGCAGAGGTTGGTACGACGAGCTACAGTCCGTGTTGTGGTCCATCCGCACGACCGCGACCAAACCAACTTGGGAGACCCCATTCTTCCTGGTCTATGGAGCTGAAGCAGTCCTCCCTCACGAGGTCAGGCGTCGCTCCGCGCGGGTCCTAGCGTTCGACGAAGCACAGCAGGACGCCATGCGGGGGATGGACCTCGTACTGGGGGAGGAACGCCGCCGGGAAGCCGCGTTGCGAGCGGCAAGGTACCAACAGGCGCTGCGACGATATCACTGCCGCAACATCCGCCCCAGGACCCTCGAGGTAGGAGACCTCGTGCTCAGACGGGTTCTCTCCAGGGAGGGGCTGCACAAGCTCTCTCCCATGTGGGAGGGCCCGTTCAAGGTTGTTCATGTTTCCAGGCCAGGCTCCGTGCGCTTGGAGACTCAAGAGGGGGAGCCGATCCAGAACGCGTGGAACATCCAGCACCTCCGGAGGTTCTACCCCTAAAAGGCCTAGAGCCTGTGAAGAAGGCGAAAGCCTGTGAAGACCTTCCCTTTTTGGAAAAGGCCCAGAGCCTGTGAAGAAGGCGAACGCCTGTGAAGACCTTCCCTTTTTGGAAAAGGCCCAGAGCCTGTGAAGAAGGCGAACGCCTGTGAAGACCTTCCCTTTTTGGAAAAGGCCCAGAGCCTGTGAAGAAGCCGAACGCCTGTGAAGACCTTCCCTTTTTGGAAAAGGCCCAGAGCCTGTGAAGAAGGCGAACGCCTGTGAAGACCTTCCCTTTTTTTGGAAAAGGCCCAGAGCCTATGAAGAAGGCAAGTGCCTGTGAAGCTGATCACCTCTAGGGAGAAAGGCCCGGGGCCTGTGAAGAAGGCCAATGCCTGTGAAGCTCGCCGCCCCGTGACACTCTCACGTAATAATGAGTGGGGCTATACACGTCCCGGAGTCTCAGGAGCGCCGGCCTCAGGCCCTGGGGCTCCCTCCCATGCCCAGTGGCAGCACTTAGCTCCACGCTAGTGAGAAGACGTCGAAGACTAGATTAGGTGCCGGACGCGGCTTTTTTATTTGCTAGCTGGCGCCGAGGACGGCCCCGCCAAGCTGCTTCCCTTCCTGGTTCGTGCTCTTGAGGATGTCGCCCTTGGCCTTGGTCCCACGGCCGAGGCCGAGGCGCGTGTCCTGTCTTCTGCAGCGCTGACGCGGGTCTTCACCCACATTTACCTTCGCGACCCCAACATCGACCTCGACAGCCTGCTGGAGCCAGTGAGCGGCGAGCGTGCCGCCGTCGCTGCCGATGCCGTGAAGGGCCGCGCGGAAGCTCTGCTGGGGAAGTTCCGGGCCTTCAGCACCAAGCCGAAGCAAGGCGCTGCCGACCCTGCTGCTCCATGAGGTGAAGCCACTCCGCACTGCTCCACCGCCGACAAGTGACTCTGCTGCGGCTCCTGTTCTGCTTTTGATTCCTGCACATGTATCATGCCTCGGGGAGGCGTTTAAATTTGCGTTTGGCGTTGAGATAACAGCGTGGACTGTAATACTTGCTTTTAAATTCCTTGAATTTATGCTTCTCCTTCCTACTTGCCTATGTTCTACGTCGGCAGAGCTCGACCCCGCGCGTACCTCACCCAGCATTAGCCCCGACCGGAAACCAGGACGGGACCAAAGGAGTGAGGGGCTACGTGACAAGTTAGGCTCTTGAGTCGCGATGCTCAGGAGTCCCCCTTGGCGCACGAACAGCAAGTAGGGAGGCGATCCTTGAAGTTTACGCTTTCCCTTCCTACTTGCTTATGTTCTACGCCGGCAGAGCCTAGCCCCGCGCGTACCTCACCTAGCATTAGCCTTTCAGAACTAAGGAGTGAGGGGCTAGAGGACCAGTTAGGCTCCTGAGTCGCGATGCTCAGGAGTCCCCCTTGGCGCGCGAACAACAAGTAGGGAGGTGAGATGTGGGTGGATCTACCGTTCTACGTCTGCAGAGCCCGGCCCCGCGCGTACCTCACCCAGCGTTAGCCTTTCGGAACTAAGGAGTGAGGGGCTACGGGACTAGTTAGGCTCCTGAGTCGCGATGCTCAGGAGTCCCCCTTGACGCTCAAACGGCCTTCATACCTTGGCTTCGCTCGGGGAGAGACGCGCAACGAACCAGGCCCGGAGGGCCTGGCTGGGTGGCGTGCGTCTGGGCGTGACCCAGGCGCAGCCCCCGTGCCCAGCCCCCTCGCGTGACACTCCCAGGGGGAGGCATTGCGATGAGGCTAGACACTGAGCTCTGGGCTCCCTGAGGTTGATGTGGCCCGGGGGCCACCCTCAGTTGTTTATCACCAGCGCGGAGCATAGCGCTTCCGTATGTGTACGGGCATAGCCGCTCCTCGGCAGTGTCGTTAGCCAGCGCGGAGCATGGTGCTTCCACTGGTACGTGGGAGGGGGATCCCCTCCGGGAGGAGCCCCCGGGGCGTGTACAGCCCCGCCCTGACACGTGGCTGGCACGGTAGGGCCTGGTGAGGTGTATCTGGGCACCCGTGAGCCAGCGCGGGACTCACGGGGCCCTACCTCTAGGCGGGTTGCGCCTGGCACTGGGCCTTATCTTGTGGTGTGTTCCTGCAAATTGGGTTATATGCCTGCACTCTACGTCCTCGGGTCCCGGCCCTCGAGCTGGTCTCAGCCGTCGCTGGTATGCCAGGTCGTGATGCTATGGACAAGGCCAGAGGGTGAGGGCTGGAGAGCCAGTAAGAGCCCTGAGTCGCGATGCTCAGGTACCCCCCCTTTAACGTGCAAGTGGTCGATGGAGAAGAAAAGGTGCCGTGGACCGGCATCAAATAATCAAGCATGGTGGACCAAACGCATAGCCATAGATAAACGTAGAAGGGATACATGCCGCTGGGTCTGGCCCGAGCGGCTTGGGGATGATGCAGCCTGAGGGGCGCCCCCAACAGAGTAAGCTAACAACATGAAAATAAAAGGGATACATGCCGCAGGGACGGACCCACGCGGCCTGGGAATAATGCAGTCCTGGGGGGCGCTCCCAGCTAGAAATGAAACTTAAAAGGTGTCACCTGATGATGTTGAGGACGAACGAGTGTTGGTGCAGCAGACTCGGTGGGCTGCAGAAGCCGATCCTCACGAGCCCCCAGGCCCTGGGGCCTCGGGAGGCTCCGGAGGCGCTGGTGGCTCCTCGTGGACCATCTCCATCTCCGCCAAGGCTGCGGAACGCCTGGCCTCTTGAGCTTCCATGATGCCCCTCATGAGGCGCTGGTACGTGGCAGCCACGCTCGGCAAGCCGTAAGGCATGCGAACGTAGCTGTGGGGTGGACCTTCGCAGCGCCCCACTCGCGAGGGCCAGAGGCGCTCCTGAGTGGCGACTCGATTGAGCCCTGGTACGTCGACACAGACGCGCAGCCCACCATCCTCGCCTGGATGGGGAACCACAGCTGGTAGGCGGCGGCCGCCTCTCGTGACCTTTGACTCTTGTAGCTCTTGAATGACCTCGCTGACGAACTCCTGAGGGTCTGGCCCCCCTTGCCTTACTCCTTCTTGAGGGAAACGTGCTTCGAAACACGCCTCCATGTGGTGCCCAAGCGCCTCCCTCGTGACCTTAGCCAGGTCGGTGGCCCTCCAGGGGAGAGCCCCCGAGCCCTGCCTGAGGAGGGCGCTGGGCGTCCTTTCCTATGCGATGGAAGGAGGTTCCCCCTAGGCAGCCACGGGCCCTGAGGGGCCTGCCTCCTGAGGGACTGGGCCAGACGACGTCTTCTTCTTCTTGGGGGTGGTCTCGGAGAGCCTCCTGCTTCCGCGATCCGGGTCTTCCAGCGATGCGGCCTGAAAGGCTCGTTCCAGGGAACACACCGCGTCTTTCTCTTCACAGGACACCGTGATGACTCCGCTGCTCCCTGGCATCTTGAGGACGTTGTAGCCATGGTGAGTCACGGCCATGAACTTGGCCAGCGCCGGGTACCCGAGGATGGCGTTGTACGGCAGGCGAATGTGAGCGACGTCGAAGTCGATGAGCTCGGTGCGGTAGTTGTCGCGTTCTCCGAAGGTGACAGGGAGGCGGTCCTGCTCGATCGGGACCGTGGAGTCGTCAGTGACTCCGGAGAAAGGCTTGGTTGGCTGAAGCTGATTGTAGGGCACTTCGAGATTGTTGAATGTTTCCACGGACAGGACGTTGAGCCCTGCCCCGCCATCGATGAGGGTCCTGGTGACCACCACGTTGCTGATGATCGGGGAACAAAGCATCGGGAGGACTCCGGCTATGGCTGCACACTTGAGCTGATCCGCTGAG
Source organism: Aegilops umbellulata (assembly GCA_032464435.1). Classification (NCBI taxonomy): domain Eukaryota; kingdom Viridiplantae; phylum Streptophyta; class Magnoliopsida; order Poales; family Poaceae; genus Aegilops; species Aegilops umbellulata. The sequence continues at coordinate 130,959,616 of CP136057.1, read as the reverse complement.
CTGAACATGATGGCGCACGATGACCACCTGAGAGGGCGTGTGGCTTCGAGCTTGGGGAGGACTGCATTCACTTCGTGGGCAAACTTCTTGAAGATGCGCTGAGAGGCTGGGGCTTGAGCTCCGCCCAGGATGCAGGCGAGCCCCCAGCCCCCTCGACCTGGTGGCGGTCCTCGTTTCTTCTTGGATGCGGCGGCAGCGGAGGGAGGGCTGCGTTACCTTGTGGGCGATCCTCGCGAGGCTGATCCCTCCAGTCTCCCTCGCGAGGCGGGTCTTGCCAGCGGTCCTCGCGAGGTCGATCGCGCCACCCTTGGCATGGGCCGCGGTCTTCCCAGCGTCCTGCGTTCCTTCCTCCTCCTCGACCGTAGCCCCTGTCAGCGCGGTCGGGACGACGGCCGATCCTTCCTTCTCGCACGGCTCGGACCTCCTGGCATTCGTTGGTGTTGTGGGTGTGGAGGTCGTGGTACACACAGTACCGACTGCCCTTGGAAGACCCGGGCTGATCTCGGCCCCGCTTGGTGTCCGGGTCTGCCGTGGGCACGGCAGCCCCCTTGCGCTTCACATCCTTGGCCTTGGACTTCTTCTCTTCTGGGTCTGCGGCAGGCAGCTCGAGGAGGGAGAGACGCCCTTCCTCAGCCCTGGCACACTTGGTCGCCAAGTTGAACAGCTCCAAGGAAGTGCACAGGTCTTCATGCATCGCCAGCTCCTCCTTCATCTTGACGTCGCGCACGCCGTCGGAGAAGGCTGAGATGATGGCCTCCTCGGACACCCTGGGAATCTTGAGGCGTGCGTTGTCGAAGCGCTGGATGTACTTTTGCAGGGTCTCTCCGGGCTGCTGCTTGATGCGGCGCATGTCGCTCATGGCGGGTGGCCGGTCGCGAGTACCTTGGAAGGCGATGAAGCGGGTGCGCATATCGTCCCAGGAGGAGATCTTGCCTGGGGCCAGGTTCAGGAGCCAGGTGCGGGCCCCGTCCTTGAGCACCATGGGGAACCAATTCGCCATGACCTTCTCGTCTCCGTTGGCAGCTTCGATGTCCAGCTCATAGAGCTGGAGGAACTCCGCAGGGTCGGTCGTGCCGTCGTAGCAAGGAGGCAAGTCTGGCTTGAACTTGCCGGGCCACGCGACGCTGCGCAGCTCGGTGGTGAAGGCGCGACAGCCCGCCGTGGCCACGGGAGGCCTTGGGTGACGGGAAGCTTGGTCTTGCAGGTCCCCGCACGCTGCAGCTGGGAGCAGCGCAGGGTCTTGACGTGCGGGAGCAGGAGCGTGGCCGCGACGTGCCGGAGCGTGGAGCGCCCAGGCGGCTTCTTGCAGGCGAGGGACTTCTTGGCAGCTCTGCTCTTGCCGCGCTGGTGCCGGGCGGAGCGGGTTCCAGCCAGGGGCCACGCGCCTTGCGGCCGGGGCGTCTTCTTGGTGAGGAGGCGGCTGGGGCGCCCCCGGAGCTTCGCCGCCCGCGCGGGGCGGGGTGCGGTGCAGCGGGACGGACGGCGCAGGAGAGCCCCCCGCGGCGCGGACGAGCTCGGTGACGCGGTCGAGCCACTCTTCGTAGACGTCATCGACGGGACAGTAGCGCAGGAGCTCGTTTGCCGCGATGGGCGCAGCCCGAGCCTCCAAGGGCGCGCGGAGCGCGCGGGACGAAGAATCAGCTGGGGTGAGCGAGGGAGTAGCGGTGCGGCCGTCTCGCCGCACGAAAGGATGCTGAGACGACGCTTGCTGCTCGTTCTCCGCCGGGCCGGTGGCGGCGTTGATGGCTGGCGACGGGGGACGGCGGGGACGCCCGCCGACAGGGGCCGTCTGGGCGACGCGGGAGGCGAGAGCGGCTCGGCGCTCGGCGCGGGCCCGACGAGCGTCAGACATGGACGCGACGGTCGGAGGAGAAACGGGCGGTGGAAGACGAATTCTGGCGCACCCCTACCTGGCGCGCCAAATGTCGGATTTCGGGTTCCAGCAGACCCTTGAGGTTCGAACTCTGGGGTGCGCGCGGAGATTACGCTTCCTACCTACCTGTACCTCTCCGCCTCGCAAGGATCTAAGCTACGAGAAGAACAACACAAGAGACACAGAGTTTATACTGGTTCGGGCCACCGATGTGGTGTAATACCCAACTCCAGTGTGGTGGTGTGTGGATTGCCTCTTGGGCTGATGATGAAAAATACACAGTGGAACAGCCTCGCGAGGGTCTGTTCTTGGCTGGGGCGATGAGCTGCTAGAGGGGTTCAATCGCCCTTCTCTCTGGATCTAGCTGATTAGATTTCTCGGTCTCTAGATGCCTCTACCCCGGGGGTGGCTAGTCCTATTTATAGGCAAAGGCCCTGGGCCTCTTCCCCAAATATTGAGCGGGAAGGGCGCCAACAATTGGCCATTTTGAAGGGGAACATCTGGTACACTTATCCTGACTAAAGTTGGTCCTCGCCTGCCAAAGGCTCTGGTGATGACGCTGGCTTGGGCTCCACAGTGACTTCCTCCTTGTTGCGGAGCTGGTCTTGGTCTTGTTGCACCGAAACGGGTGCCTTTGCTTGATCCTCTCGCCTGCACTTGCTCCCTTTGCACCAAAGAGGAAAGGGAGGACACTGCACGGGCTGGCGCCCGCCTGGCGCCCTTGGTCGTCATGGCTTGCGTCATGGGCACCTCGTGAGGTACCCCGCCTTGATCTCTCCGCCTCCTCGCGAGCCAGCCTGATGAGGCCGCGCCTGAGGAAGCTCCGTGTCGTCCGCCCCGCGAGGCTTGGCCCCTCGCGAGGGTCTTGGGTCTGTGTTGATGAAGATGGGACGTGCTGGGCCCCCTTTGAGCCATGCCGCAGGACGCAGGCAGGCAAGTCTGGGGACCCCCGTTCCCAGAACGCCGACATATACTAGTCGTGCTTTATCTAGTATTTCTGTTAATAAAATCATTCGGTAAATTGCTCATATTTCCAACACTTACTAGAGAGAAGGCGACAATTGTCGTCTATTAGTCGTCGCCGGCTGCCGCGCCTTTGCTCATCGTAGTCGCTATTCCTCACCGTTTCTTGTGCCACCCCCCCCCCCTCCGTGTACCTCGGCTCTTCATAGTCTTTTAGTTTAGTAAGTTCAGAACTACAACAAGGATGAACCATTAGGAATTCCTGTTACAGATTTACCAATGCCAAATACACAATGAGAAGGAAATAAAAGGAAAGACATGGTTAGAGATGTGTGGGATACAGAAGAAAAAACAAGTTACATGCCACGACCGATGTACGAAAATAGTTTCTTAACCCTTAAATACAATTTTGCTCAATGATTGTCTCCTGAACTTTTGAATGCCTCCTGAACTCTTGAATGTCTCCTGAACTAGGAAGGCACCTAATAGTGCAGTTTTGCTCAATGCAAGTGTCCCTTCAATGCAGCGCGGGTCTTTCACGATGATGCCAACTCTAAAAGCTATCATCACTTGCTCATCCAAGAAGCAACGACAAATACACTGAACCGCGCAGATTGCACATGACTAGTTCAGCACACGCTGCAGAATAACAAGCTGTAACCTGAATTCACAAACAAACACCCATCTAATTCTGCACCCTCAAAGTAGGGGAACATCAGTAATTTTGAAGTGCCAGCTGAACTAAGTTTACATATGTATCACAACAATAACTAAAATAAACTAGCAGTTCCATTTTGTTTTCCTTCTACAATCATTAAAACAACTAACTAGCACACCACATAGCTCGTAGAACTGGAGGAAACCATCACAACATTTGCAAAAAAATAAATAAGAACAACCTAACAAAGCAAGGATGCATGGCGTACCTTTTTTTCCAACCCGGAGCCTCAGGGTTCACCCTATCCGTCGATTGAGCAGACATTGTCGGAGAAGATTGGTGTCGCCAGTGGATTGATTGTATGCAGCTCCCTTGCGACTGCGCACCCACTATTTTTCTTGCAACCTGAGCCGGCATTTGAGTCCACCTGAGCAGTAGGGGCGACATCAACTCGCGGAGCACCGCCAGAGGGACCGGATCTGGATGATCTAAACTGCCCGCGAACCCTTCATGGAGCGGACCTGCAAGTTATGCCAACAAGGGATGCCGGACTGAGCGTTAGTTCTCGAATGTGTCCTTTGGGGCACACAAATCCTTGAATTCGCCAGATCTCCAATCGGGCAGGATTCAATTACCTGTCCACAGCATCCAGCAGGAAGTCAAGCCCAGCATCTTCCATCGCTCACTATCAGGACCCAAGCCGAGAGTTTACTGACGAGGAGATGCAGCTACATGAGATTCAGAGAAGCGACGGTCAAGATGGACGCCAGAGATATCAACGGCTCGGATTACATTCTCACCGTTTCACCTGTAACTGTTACTTTTGTCGACACTGTTATGATCGGTAACAGTAGCTTTATCGCGCGTGAGCTGTGAGCTGTCCTGTAAGCTTATAAGGCACGCAAGGGGAGGAGATGGACAAGAAGATTCTTAGCATATACTGTAGTTGTTAGAACCCTAGCTAGCGAACCAAGTCAGGGTCTCCGATCTCGTGAATTTCCCCAAATTGTATCCCTAAATTGCTATTGTTTTTCCACTGATAATGCAAGAGATCGTGATGATCGAGTTGTTCTGGTAATTTGATCCTCACAAAGGTATCAGAGCGCCAATTGTAGTCCTCGGTGGCGATTCAACGACGGCGAATTAGACCGTGGAGAGCAGGAGGTTGGGTTCTCTCGTAAAATCCCTCCCGTCCCTCCCAGTTTGCGGTGGTGGCGTCAGGTGGCGGCGACACGACGGCAGTGACTTTCGGGCACAGATCTCTGAGTCCGATCTGGTTGCTGAGAGATCTTCTCTCGATGGTAAAATTCTGGGATTTGACGGGATCCGTGCGTCAAGAGGAAGATTTCGTGGAGCGAAGCTAGCGGGATCGGTCTCAGTCGCAGATGGCGGACACAAGAGCCAAGGTCCAGATCACAGTGGATCGAGTGGAGAAAGAGGTAGCAGATTTGAGGGCAGAAGTAGAAGGTTTACAAGAGCTCAAACAAGAGGTGTCAAAACTCCGGTCCGAGATGGTCACTATGCCGAAAGTAGAGGCCAAACTGTCTGAAATGAACGAGGGAATTCAGCAAACCTTACAGTTGATTTTGGAGAAGATGAACATATCAACTCAGAAAGCAGAGCCAATCTCTTCAGATATGAAAGTCAAGGAAAGTCAGACAACTGCTAGTGGTCATATATCAGTTTCAATGTAGAACAATATGCAAAATGAAACAGGTCCAGTGATGAGAAATTTAGAGCAAGAGTTCAGAGGACAAGAGAAATTACCAGTCACAAACACAGCTGGTCTCTAAACTGGGTTACCAGTATCACAGTTAGTAACTGAAAGCACAAGAGTTAGTGATGTTTCACAACAAGAGGCTCCAGTTATTGCGCAATTCAGAGGAGCTCCTACAAGTGTTAGTGCAACAGTACAAGCTCATACTCTAGGATTTTCAGGAACCAGTGGGTATTTTGCTCCTGTTAGTGCTCCGCTTTTCTCTCCACCTCACACTTACAATCCCATCACAGGCCAGTACATCAATGCAACAACAACAGCTCAAGGGGTCTCTCTTGTGTATCAAGCAGTAGGAAATCTCTATGATATATAGAGAAATCAACATGCTACTCAATTAGGAGGTCCATCATATTTTGCAGAAGCAGTTCTCAAAGGACCAAGGTTGGAAATTCCCCTTTTTAATGGAGAGGATCCTATTGGATGGCTCATAGCCTGTGAAAAATTCTTTGACATGTCTGGCACTCCATATGAGCAATGGGTAAATTTGGCTACTGGTCATTTACAAGGCAGAGCTTCTAACTGGCTGAAAAATATTTGTGTTCCATGGCAAATGGTTACTTGGCAACAGTTCTGCCAGATGATAGTTGACAGGTTCTCAGAAGCAAGTGTTCATGAAGCCGTGGAGTTACTGAAGAATATCCAGCAAACCAACACTGTCACTCAGTACATTGACAACTTTGAGCAATGTGTAGCCCTAGTCAAAAGAGATTATCCTTGTCTCCAAGAAAATTTTCTGTTGAGCTGTTTCATTGGGGGTTTAAGGAGTGACATCAAACATGAGGTTTGTGGACAAAAACCTACTGGGATTATAGAAGCTTATTGGTATGCAAAAGTTTATGAGAAAGCTGCAGCTGCTAGGAAAGTTCAGGGTTTTCCAGCTTACAAGTCCTGGAATTATTCTTCTTCTTATAGAAATCAATCAGCTCCATTACAAGTGCAAGTACCTTCTCCAGAAAAGTCCACTGTCCCTTTTTCCAAAGGAGGCCAGAGCTTGCTGGTACTGCAGAGAACCATGGAAAAGACAGAAAAAGTGCAAAATTGGGAAAACCTTACATATTCTGCAAGAACTGGATGAGGATGAGGACAGTGATACTGCAGAAGAAGGTGCAGGTGCAGATCAAACTTACCACACTGCCCCAAATATTCCTGACAAAGAAAAGAGCAGCAGTCCTGTAGAAAAACCTGCACAAGCTATGCACATTTCAATACATGTTGCAGAAGGCACTCGTGGATCAAATACACTATCATTGATTGTGGAGATTGCAGGAAAGAAAGCTACAACTTTGTTTGACAGTGGATCTTCACACACATTTATCAGCAAATATTTTGTAGTAAAAAGCAATTGTTATCAGCAGCCAATCCAGCCAAGAAAAGTAACTGTTGCTGGTGGAGGGAAGCTAAACTCACTTTCCAAAGTGCCAACAATGGATTTTAAGATCCAAGTACATACATTCTGTAGTAGTTTTAAAGTACTGGAGTTACAATCTTATAACATCATATTAGGAGCAGATTGGATTTACCAATACAGTCCTATTTGTCTAGATCTAGTAGAAAGAATGTTGGTGGTTACAAAACAAGGACAACCAGTGACATTATATGACCACTCAATACCAGAAAAACACTATTTATTGTCAGCAGATAGAATGGAAAAGTTACTACAGAAATGTGTTATGGGGTATATTCTGCAGAGCACTAGCTCCAGTGGCAGTACAACCTCTGCTGAAAACATTTGCAAACATATTTGCAGAATCAACTTCACTCCCTCCAAAAAGGACTTGTGATCACAAGATCATATTACAGGAAGGAGCAAAACCTCCAAACTTAAGGCCCTATAGAGTACCACACTATCAGAAAACAGCCATGGAAGAGATCATAAAACAACTGATTAAAAAAGGAGAAATACAGGAAAGTTTCAGTCCTTTTTCATCTCCTGCAATTATGGTCAGGAAAAAAGATGGTGGATGGAGGTTATGTGTGGACTATAGGGAACTAAATGCAATAACTGTGAAAAACAAGTTTCCAATGCCCATTATTGAAGATCTATTGGATGAACTACATGGTGAAGAAGTGTTGTCCAAATTAGATCTGAGGTCTGGATATCACCAAATCAGAATGGCCATAGAGGATATTCCAAAAATTGCCTTCAGGACTCATATGGGCCATTATGAGTACACTGTAGTACCATTTGGACTTGCTTGTGGACCAGGTACTTTCCAAGGTCTCATGAACACTGTGTGTGATGAAATAAATGAATCAGAAGGAGAGAAGTGCATTATGGTTTTCTTTGATGACATGTTAGTTTTCAGCAAGTCTATGGAGCAACACTACAGACACTTAGAGAGAACTTTCACTATATTAAGGAAACGTGAATTATATGTGAAGCAGTCCAAATGCATCTTTGCCACAGACCAAGTTGCATATCTGGGACACATAATCTCTGACAAAGGAGTAGCTACAGATCCAGACAAGATAAGATCAGTGCAGGAATGGCCAGAACCTGAAAATGTCACAAAACTAAGAGGTTTTCTTGGTCTAACTGGATACTACAGAAGATTTGTGAAAGATTATGGTCACATTTGCAGACCACTGCATGACATGTTAAAGAATGATGCTTTCAAATGGGGACCTGAACAAAGCAGAGATTTTTAAACCCTAAAGAATACTATGACCTCTTGTCATGTTCTAGCTATGCTAGATTTCTCTCTTCCTTTCACAATTGAAGTTGATGCATGTGCAAAAGGAATAGGGGCAGTTCTCATGCAAAAAGCGAGACCTATTGCATATCTCAGTAAAAGTTTAGGTCCCAAGTCTGCAGCTCAATCCATCTATGAAAAAGAAGCTTTGGCAATTCTCGAAGCTCTTAAAGATTGGAGGCATTATGTGTGGGGAAACAAACAGATCATCAAGACAGATCAACAGTCATTAAAATATATGGCTACTTAGAGATTAACTCAAGGAGTGCAACACAAGTTGCTCCTTAAACTATTGGAATATGACTATTCCATTGAATACAAAAAGGGAAAAGAAAACACAGTAGCAGATGCATTATCTAGAAGAGATAGCACTTTCCAAATGCATCGCAACAGTGTGACTACAGTGATCCCAGCATGGACTGAAGATGTGATGAAAAGCTATCAGGGAGATGCAGATACTGATAAAATCTTGCAAAAAGTAGCTGCAGACATTGATCCCACTCCAAAATTCTCCACCCACAATGGGTTATTGAAGTATAACAACAGGATGTATGTGGGGGCCAGCACACAATTCAGACAGCAATTGTTGCAAACATTTCACTCCTCTGCTTTAGGGGGACATTTTGGCATTAAAGCAACTTATTACATGATTAAAAAGGTGTTTTACTGGCCCAACATGAAGAAGGACATTGAAAAATTTGTCAGTCAGTGCCCTGTGTGTCACTAAATAAAGTAGAGCACATCTATCCTCCTGGACTGTTGCAACCACTGCCAGTGCCTGATATGGCTTGGTCTCACATAACCATGGATTTCATTACTGCATTACCTAACTCTCAGGGCAAATAGGTTATTCTGGTGGTTGTGGACAGATTGGCCAAATACTCTCATTTCATTCCATTAGCTCATCCTTACACAGTCCAAACAGTTTTTCAGGCACTAATGGATAATGTCATTAAACTGCATGGTTTGCCCATGTGCATAGTGTCGTGGAATTGTCACGGCAGATGTCCTTAGTGTTAGGACTTAGTCGCGAGGCCAACGCATCTATGCGGTAGTTTGAAGGGGTTGGTCGGAATCGAGAGACGCAAGGCGGATCATCACACAAGACGAGGATTTAGACAGCTTCGGGCCCCGGGAAACATCATCCGGAATAGCCCTACATGCTGTTTGTGGCTAGGTCTCATTATGCTCACGAGGGAGTTGCCGGTGAGCCGGCTCTTTGTGTCTAGCCCTAGATATTGTTTCTTGTTGCTTGTCCCTCTTTTGGGAGCCCTGCCCCTCCTTATATAAGTTAAAGGGGCGGGTTACATGTAGAGTCCTAGTAGGACTAGGACTAGTCTATATTTTCTTACAAGTTGAGTACAAGTCCGGGTCTTGCTTCCTCGTAAAGGAAATATTAGTCATCCCTTTCCTCTTAAGCCGACCTACCATAACGTAAGCCGGCCTTCTGGGCCTTGAGCCTCCTGGGCCCCTGGGTCTTGTCGCTCCTCTGATCCGCTTGCCAGGTCACCCATAAGTCACCAGGATCGGGCGGGTCACTTAGTATGTCGTCCTGTCAATGCAGGTCATTAGTGAGTCACCAAGTCCGGCTAGGTTATACATCCAGCTGGGTCATACCACGGGGTGTATCCCCGACATTAGCCCCCAAGTTTAATTTGGATTTATCCATGTTAAACTGATCTGCAACATAAACACAAGAACAAATTGATAGGTTGTACTCCGGGTTAAATATTCCTGTAAGCCGACACTTGATCATCCTTAAGTCCTTGTCATCTCCTTCTTGATATGTATCCATAATATCATAGCAAATCTCCTTAGCAGATATGTTCAAATTTTGCCAATGAAAAAAATCCAGATACTTCCTTTGAAAAATCCGGGTCAACAGGCCAGCTTCAGAATCAATTTGCTGACATTGGTCTCTTGTTGAGAAATATTGTAAGAGATAATTCACTTGAGTCGGCTTTCAGTGCTCTGACTTTGACAAAAATACTGGTCTTCAAATATTCAACTTATATTCAGCCGGCTTGAAGATATAAAACTTGCCGGTTTATAATTACCAAAATTGCCGGGTTATAAATAGATGATGTCGAGTCATAATTGTCGTTGATGCCGGTTTATGATTTTTGCAGACACCTGGTCAATCTGATTTACTCAAACTGATAATTTGAAGATATTTCTCCCTTATATCCATATTACCTGTAGCCCCCAAGGGCCGGTTTAATCAGCATGAATAAGCCGGGACTTATCGCCGTGGTTTTAAATAAAATCCAGTTGTGTAGCCCCCATGAGGCGGCTATAGTCATAGTAGTGTAGCCGGGTCATCATAGAATTGTCTTCAACAAAGAGCAATATGCATTAGTCCCCAAGTGTCAGGTCATTATGTAATAATGAGCAGGGACTTTGTAAATATGATGATGTAGATTTGAGCAATAACTTGTAGCCCCCAAGGGCCGGCTTAGTAAGATAATACTGAGCTGGGGCTTTTCATTGAAAATAATATCATATGATGTAACTCCCATCCTGGGGCTTGAACCCATGTCCACAAGGTTAAGAGCTTTGTGCTCTACCAACTGAGCAGTGGATCCTTCAATATAATGGAATAAGGATTGTGTACCTTGAATTTTAACAGGAGCAATTGGTAGCCCCCAAGGGCCAACTCATTTAGAATGTGATGAGTCGGGTCTTCAATAAGTTGAGGAAAAAATGACTTTGCATTAGCCCCCAAGTGCCATGGTGCATGCTGGCAGTGACATGGGACTTGCATATTTGATATAATCTCAATCTGAATAACATATCCCCCAAGTGCCGGGTCGTAAGCCTGCAGCAACTCGGGACTATTCCTTCCATTGTAGAATAAATCGTATCCATTGATAAAAATAATAGCCGTTGCGCTAAAGCGACTTTGAAAACCTCAATCATTACACTGGTTATTGATAATCACAATAGAAATCCAGCCATGTTGGCTATTCAAGATTTGAATAATATAATCCGGTATGAAAACCTCAATCATTCAATATCATCATGAAAATCCAGCCAGTTTTCGCTATTAAAGATTTGAATACCTCATCGGTTGACAAGTAAATCCGGAGTTTAAATACCTGGCGGCTCTTGGCCAATGATGACTTAATGTTCATTCATTGTAAGCGTGAATTTTTGTAACCCGGCAGCTTATAGCCTTTGAGAAAATCCAGAACGGATAATCATTTTGAAGCATCAATTTTAATGATGAGCTTGGACTTAAACATTTATATAAGACATAGTTCTGCAAATCCTGCACAAAGTTTAAACAACATATACCCTGGCGACTTAACCTCAAAAGCCAGGGCGGGTAACCACCCAAATATAGTCTTATCCTGCACACAAGTAGATCACAAGATCCCTATGATCCTTTGAACGATACCACCGGTTTATATGACCCGGACAGTGAGGGTGAGAACCCAATTCTGTAAAAGCCGGCACATATGATGTTTGTTATGTGCTGACAACTTTATTGACCAAGGTTAAGCCAGTGGAATCAAAGCCACTCCCTAGATGCTTTCAAATATGATCAAAAAAGTCTCAAGACAAAGTCAAATAACTGCGATTGCAAAAACTTGTACAAGAAACAGACAAAATTTTGAGGCTTCTGATTCGAATACGATCAGTAAACCGTTCCAAAGGGGTTAAGCTAAGATTCGAATACGATCATATAGCCCCCAGTGGCTTTGGCGATGCCGATCAAGAGGGTATCGACAAATATGTTCTCTTTGGTTCGAATACGACCTATGTTTGAACAGGAAGCCCCCAAATGACCTTAAGAGTTGTTTAGCGACACTGATTCAAATATGATCCACGTCGATTCCCAAAGGGGTTGAGCTATGATTCGGATACGATCAAGAAGCCCCCAAGTGGGTTCGGCAGTTTGCCAATAAAAAGGGTATCGACAGCTATGTTCTCTTTGGTTTGAATACGACCTATGTTTGAACAGGAAGCCCCCAAGTGACCATATAAGTTTTGGCATTGCGCCGATCAAGAGGGTACTGATAGCTATGCTCGATGAGCAGGAAGCCCCCAAGTGATCATATAAGTTTTGGCATTGCGCCGATCAAGAGGGTACTGATAGCTATGCCCGATGAGCAGGAAGCCCCCAAGTGATCATAATAAGATAAGCCGTAAGGAAGGATACCCAAGTTTGAACAGCGCGTCGTGGCAGCAAGTTCTTTTTGGCAACTTTTAATTTTTCTGAGAACTCGAACTTGCGAGAGATTAATTCTTTTTGAACCGGAACTTTAAACCGGATTTAAAAACTTCAAAACTTTGTGAGAGACAAATTTACCTTGAGCCGGATTTTGAAACAGATTTGAGAGCTTCAAAGCTTTGTGGTAGATAAATTTCTTTTGAACCGGATTTTAAACCAGAATTCTCATTCTGAGCCGGAAATCTTCTAACGGTCTTTAAATTTTCATCGATCTTGCATTAATCTCCGGGGCCCAGGTTATTTTTCCCTTCAATGACTCGGAGTTCTTGAATTCATTTAAACCGGCTAATTTCACTGAGTCATACCATTGTAGCCCCGAGTCCCAAGACGACTCAAGCAGTTGGCTTGAGATTCTCCATATTTGATCATAATAGAAGGTGTATATCATTGGCGTTGATAGCGCGATGTGAATCCACAGAAATTTGAGGTGACTGCGGCGGGTTATAAATGATCCCTATGAGCCGTGTCAACAACTCGGCCAATGGTTCCTTCCAACTGGCTGTTTGAAGTTAACGAAATTGTAGTGGCGGCGGCTGGTACGCCTGCCCATTGAACCATCCAGTGCAGACGGCGGCTGATAATATATGATAATTTGCCTCCAATTTGTTGGAAGAAAACCGGGCTTCCCAAGCAGTGACTCGCTCATATTGAATAACCAGCTCATGCAGACACGTGCGGCCCGGTGTGTTGATGTAGACCAGGTCGCGAGAGACAGACGGTAAAGATGACCGCGACATCTGAGGCGGCACAGACAGATGAACCGGTCGTGGCGTTGTAAGCCGGTGCGGACGAGCAAGTTGTCCTGCTTGTTGTAAGCCGACGTGGCTGCGAGAGACGGCCACGACATTGTAAGCCGGCGCGGTCGCGAGAGACGGCCACAACATTGTAAGCCGGTGCGGGAGTCCGTTTGAGTAACGACGACCACCTGTGCCAAAAGATGTTGGCGTGCCTCCATCTCCGCGGTATAATATCATTTTTTGTCATAAATAATTGCCCTGCATAAACAATATTGCAGACCAAGGCAAAGATAAACTTGTTCTTTGATAAAAACAACATGTGTTTAATAAGATAAGTTCAGATAGATATCACCTGATGTTTGTGAATGATAGATGATCTGTATGCCGCGTCAGCGGTGGCTCAGGCAGACCGGTGACTCCCGGCGGCTCAACACAACAGAGGCAGCTCAACGTGGACCCGACGGTTTAACGCGGCGGCAACGGTGACGTTGGGATGAAGCCTTTTCAGAATTGTTTCTGTACTGACATCTTTTTTGTTCGAGGGGCAGCCGTACCACCAACAATGATTAGTCTCAGACCCTTCTTAATTAAAATAGCACAAGTGTCGTCGTTGGTCTTGAGCCTTTGGAACTTGGCATTCAACTTGTGCAGCACCTTGCTAGGAGACTCCTCAAAAATATGTGCAAACTGGAGTAACGGGGCAGTAAAGAGCGCTGCGGTGGCTCGGCGGGACAGCAGCAGTGGGCGGCCCGTGATGGCGACTCAAAGCCTGGTCGGCGCGGCGGCTCTGCAGTGGCTAACGGCAATGGCTGTGGACTCAGCAGGGACCGGGTCTTCGTGCAACCATGGCAGCAATTTTAGGCAGCTCGACGGCGCGCTACAACGACGGTCGAGCAAGGAGAGGTCAACCGAGACACAGTAAAGGCGTGGCAGAAGCAACGCTCGCAGGCGGCGGGTCAGACTTGAAGCAGGCCGACCGCAGCGGCGGTTTGGAACACCGGCGGCGGCCGCTCGGAGGCCGCGATGGTTGTAGCAGAAGAGGCTCTGGCAGGACATGGCGGTTCAACGCGGGTCAGCCCGGAGGGCGACCGGGCGGCTCACGGCGCTGGGCGAATCTCCCTTGAAGCTCATCGCATGGCAGCGGTTCGTAGCATAGTAACCGAGAAGAACCATGGCAGACACGGAACGGCAGCAGAGGAAAGCGAAACGTGATCGGGCAGGCAGCAGAGGAAAGCGAAACATTGATTCCTCCTCCGGGTCGTGGCCCCTCTCCTTTTTTTAACATGGCTGAGCAAGCCGGCTTAGATCAGTTTCCTCTGTATGACCACTTTTTGCAGGTGGTAATATGCCTTGGCAGACGCATCAGTTGATGGTAAAAGCAAAAAGCACGTCACAGTGGATATTGGAGTACTACTAGTTGATGACTTGATTTTGGTCTTCACGCACAAAGCAGCTGCGGCAGATTGATTTTTTGCCTCGGGATTTGATACGTACGGATCAGTAATTGCAACCCGGCGGAACAGCAACGACAGCTGCAGCTTTTAGGGATTTTCAATCGGCATCGCGGTGGAACAGCAAGGACGAGTGCGGCTGCGGCAACTTAGCAGAATTTGTAGTCAGACGGATCGCTTGAACTCCAGTTGGCCTCGGAGCAGTAACGTGACAGATAAAGCACCTCGTGCAGAAGATGTCATCTCGGACTCGTCGGATTGAGACGACGTGACGGCGACGCACACAGCCCTAATTTTTTGTTTAACCTTTAAACCTCACGGATCAAAAATCTGATCCGACGAACTTGAAACTGATGCGGATCTTTTCAAACTGGCTCTTCTTTATCAGAAAAATTACGAGTTCCTCGATCCCTAGGAGAGATCCCTCCAAAAAATCAACACCATCATGCGCGAGCCCCACGGTGGGCGCCAACTGTCGTGGAATTGTCACGGCAGATGTCCTTAGTGTCAGGACTTAGTCGCGAGGCCAATGCATCTATGCGGTTGTTTGAAGGGGTTGGTCGGAATCGAGGAACGCAAGGCGGATCATCACACAAGACGAGGTTTAGACAGCTTTGAGCCCCGGGAAACATCATCCGGAATAGCCCTACATGCTGTTTGTGGCTAGGTCTCATTATGCTCACGAGGGAGTTGCCGGTAAGCCGACTCTTTGTGTCTAGCCCTAGATATTGTTTCTTGTTGCTTGTCCCTCTTTTGGGAGCCCTGCCCCTCCTTATATAAGTTAAAGGGGCGGGTTACATGTAGAGTCCTAGTAGGACTAGGACTAGTCTATCTTTTCTTACAAGTTGAGTAAAAGTCCGGGTTTTGCTTCCTCGTAAAGGAAATATTAGTCATACCTTTCCTCTTAAGCCGGCCTACCATAACGTAAGCCGGCCTTCTGGGCCTTGAGCCTCCTGGGCCCCTAGGTCTTGTCGCTCCTCTGATCCGCTTGCCAGGTTACCCATAAGTCGCCAGGATCGGGCGGGTCACTTAGTATGTCGTCCAGTCAGGGCGGGTCATTAGTGAGTCGCCAAGTCTGGCTGGGTTATACATCCAGCCGGGTCATACCGTGGGGTATATCCCCGACACATAGTGTGTGATAGAGATTCTATATTCAGTAGTGCACTATACCAAGAACTTTCCAATGCATTCGGAGTGCAAATCAGATTTAGTACTGCCTCACATCCTCAAACTGATGGTCAAACTGAGCGAGTGAATCAGTGTTTGGAAGCTTATCTCAGGGGCATGGTGTTCCAGGAGCCAAAGAAATGGCTACAATGGTTACCTTTGGCAGAACTGTGGTACAATACTAGTTACCATTCCTCTTTGAAATACACCCCCTTTCAAGCTCTCTATGGTTATAAACCTCCTCAGATTGGGGAGTTTGCCTCTGACCAGCTACTATCTCCTGAAGCAAAACTGACAGTTTCTGAAAGAGAACACATGATGCAACACCTAAAAGCAAACCTGGAACACGCCCAAAGGAGGATCAAACACTTTGCAGACAGGAAAAGGACGGAGAGACAGTTAGAAGTGGGAGACAGGGTTTTTCTGAAAATCCAGCCATACAGACAGAATGGTTTTGGTCTGAGGGGTTCACTCAAACTTCGCTCAAAGTTTTATGGTCCATATAAAGTACTGGAAAGAATTGGAGAAGTATCTTACAAACTTGATCTGCGAGAGGGGACTAACATTCACCCTGTTTTCACATTAGCCAGCTGAAGAAACACATCGGCCACCAAGCGGTTCCTCTTCCTCATGTGCCGCTGGTTACACCAGAAGGCTATGTCGAAACCATACCAGTAGCAGTGCTGGATTGTCGCGTCATCCAGAGGAACAAAACACCAGTGGGTCAGTGCTTGGTACAGTGGGAAAGTTTGGCTCCAGATGATGCAACATGGGAGGACGCAGCGTTCCTCAACAAGACATTTCCAGGTCACAAGCTTTCTCGCCTCAAGGACAAGGCGATCGTCATGGCGGCGGCATTGTCAGGACCCAAGCCGAGAGTTTACTGACGAGGAGATGAAGCTACAGGAGATTTAGAGAAGCGATGGTCAAGATGGACGCCAGATGTCGGGGATATAACTATTTGTGTAAGCCACCTATGAGGGGCCGGGTTACGCAAAGAATGACACATCAGAAGAAGCCCAAGACCAAAGCATGAAGATGGCGGTTCAATAAAGGGGCTAAAGCCCACCGGCGACTTAAGGCCCGTAGTGGTAAACAACCATGATGGCATGACTTGTATCATAAGGTAGAATTAACTAGTCACAGAGCCGGACACTGTCTATGAGCCGGCCGGGACTCTGTAGGCCGTAGGGCGTCAACCCGTGTATATAAGGGGGCGACCCACCGGCGGCTTAGGGAAAGAAAACAACTCATCGAGAACCGGGCATAGCGTATCTCGCTCCCTGGTCGTCGAAACCTCAAGCAATACCAACCCAACTAGACATAGGCCTTACCTTCACCGTAAGGGGCCGAACTAGTATAACTCTCTCGTGACCTTTGTCCCGATTAACCCCTTTAAGCTTCCTAGTTGCGATGGCTCCAAGACTAAGTCCTTGCAAGAGGACATCTGACGTGACAATTCCACGACAGTTGGCGCCCACCGTGGGGCCAGCGCACGGTGGATTTGAGTTGTTGAAGGGCAACTTCGAAGGGCTCAAGGGATACGCAGTCGGCTGGATGACCAAGAGTCGTCGCGGCAAGGTCTACATCGACGACGAAGGCTGGGGCCCCGATGCCGGCTCAATTGAGTACGGGTACCGGGTCCCCTTCGGCGGAATCCACGTCTTCATCGGCTGGATTGGTGAGCCGGGCCCTGAGCCGGACAACTGCACCGACCTCGTCGAGACGGCTCAGCGCGCGAGACCCGCCCGAGCTCAACCCGTCGTGAAGCGTGCCTTCGTGGGCTGCATCCATGGAGGGGAATTTTCTGAAGGATCTGAAGATGGTGGAGAGACGGTCGTCTTCTCCGACGGTGATTCGTCCACCGGTTCAACAGATTCGCTGTATCTAGTGCAAGATGGCGGGCTTGGGGGTTGTTTCGATGGCTCTAGTATTCTGGACCCCTATGAGCCACCAAGCTGGGAAGGAGTCTTCATGGCTGGAACTCAACCCGGCCAAAATTCTACGGCCGCAGCAACAATAACATTTGGGTCAGGAGTAGCCGGGGCAGGAGGCCCTGTGCGCCCGCCAGCTCAGGTGCTGATGGATCTCATGGATAAGTTAACGGCCCTGTTAACCGCCACAGTTATTCCTGTGAATCAAGATGAGCATAATGCAGAAGTGGCACAGGTGCGCGAGGAAATAGCTCAGGCCAAGGAGGCCTTAGCAGCTGAGGACACCAGGTTGGCTACAGAACGAGCGGCGTTAGACGCACGGGCACAACAACTCCAATCAGAGGCTTACCAGCTTACGATGAGCCTGAACGCATCTAACGAGGTGATGAGGAGGAGGCATCAGAAGACTCAATCCCGTTTGCCTCCGGTTTATGACCCTCGAAATCTTTTCGCTACACCCGGAGCCGGCCCAAGTAACCCGCCAGATGCAAATCAGTTCATGACAGCCGGAGCAGGAGGACCGGTTCAGCCTCGGGTCATGGCACCTCCTCATGGGAATATGGCACCGCCCCGTTACGTACCGATACCACCAGGTCATTTTTCTAACCCCATGGAGAACTTGATTGCAGCATCAGCATGTTTGGCGGCTCTCCCAGTGGACGGTGATGATCCAACAGTGGTGGAGACACGGAGGATCAGAGAACTTGTCCAGACGGCTCTGGCTCAGCAAGAGATTTATTCCCATAGCCGTGACATGATTCATTCAACTCCTCCGCCCTGGTTAGCTCCGCCTCATCGAAACCGGAGCCCGAGTTATAGCAGGCACATGGAGTCAGAGGCTTTGTCAAGCAACACCCAGCGCCGTAACTAGTCCGGCGGTTATTAACCCGGTGCAGGACCGGATACGTCAGAACGAGGAGCGGGCGGCTCAGCTAGTGGATCGGCTAGCGGCTCAGCAAATGGATCACCAGCCTTTCCGGATTATCTGACGACTTTTGCCGAAGCGGGAGTAGCCACCAGAACCGGCGGTGTTCCGTGTCTAGTGCCGGCTTTATGTAATGTGCGTTTCCCTAAGGATTTCAAGGGACCCCAAAAAGTGCCAAATTATACGGCCGACTTACAGCCCGGGGCCTGGATTGAGAGCTATGAGATGGCTATGGAGTTGTTGGAGGTCAGTGATGCGGCAATGGCTAAGTACTTCACTATGATGTTGGACGGAACGACTAGGTCTTGGCTAAAGGGCCTGCCGCCCAATTCCATTAGCTCATGGGCGGAGCTGAAGGCCCGGTTCATTCAGAACTTTAAGGATACTTGCAAACAATCTATGTCGATTGTGGACTTGACAAATTATAAGCAAGAGGAGGGTGAATCCACCACTCATTGGGTACGCCGGGTCAAGGAGATAATACATTCGTCTGACAAGATGGATGCCGGCTCAGCGGTCCTCATGTTGGAGAAGAATTGTTGATTTGAGCCTCTGAGACAGAAACTGGGGCGCCTTAAACGTGATTGCAATGATATGGGTACGCTGATGGCGGCTTTAGTCAAATATGCCGACTCTGATAGTACCAAGGATCCCACGTCTGATGAAGAAAAGACAGGGAAGGGAAAGAAGAACGGCAATGGAAAGGGTCAGCAGCATAACCCGGGGAATCAAGGAAGCAATAAACGCAAGGCCAATGGTAACCCGGAGTTTGTGGCCAATGCTAATGCACAGGGTAACAATCAGAGGCGCAAGGGAAAGCCACCCCCTCGGGCTGGCGGGTCAGGTCCATCTCTTGAGCAGCTACTCAATGAGCCCTGCCCGAGACACGGCACCCGGGAACGACCCGCCACCCACTTATGGAAGGATTGCGCAATCATGAAGGCTTTCAAGAATTCCAACATGTTTGACAGCAATCATGGGTCGGGTGGCGGCTCAGGTGCCGGTGGCTTTCATGGCCCGGGCGGTGGTTTAAATTCCGGCTTTCAGGGAAATCAAGGCGGCTACAACCAGCAACAGTCTTGTCAAGGAGGGCAACAACAGCAGCAGTCGGGTTATCAAAGCCATCCGAAGCAGCTGAATAGTGGATAGTATCATGTGTTCACTACTAGCTTGTGCAAACGTGACCAGAAGGTTCATAAGAGGGCGGTGAACTCTGTTGAGCCGGCTGTCCCCTGTTATTTGAGGTGATCAGAGCAGCCCATCATATGGAGCAGGGAAGATCACCCTCTCCGGGTTGATAATCCAGGTCAGTTAGCCTTGGTGGTAGCACCTTAGGTTGGTGGATATAAATTCACTAAGGTACTCATGGACGGAGGTAGCAGCATCAATATCCTCTATTACGAGACCTTTCGGCGCATGGGGTTGACTGATAAGGATTTGAAGATGCCCAACACCGTTTTCCATGGAGTGGTGCCTGGTAAGTCGGCTTACCCAGTTGGCAAGATTGAACTGGAGGTGGCTTTTGGAGATGAGTATGATTCCAGGGCTGAGAAATTAACGTTTGAGGTGGTTAAAATCAAGAGTCCATATCATGCTTTGTTTGGGCGGCCGGCTTATGCTAAGTTCATGGCACGACCGTGTTATGTTTATCTACAGCTTAATATGCCGGGTCACAAGGGCACCATCACCGAGCATGGGAGTCAAAAGATAGCCCTGGAATGTGAAGAAGGCGATGCGGCTTATGCTGAGTCTGTTTGTGCAACAGAGGAGCTGAAGTTTTATCAAAATAATGTTGACCCGGCGGATATGACCTCCCTGAAGAAGCCAACCACAGAGCATGAACCGGCGATGAAGTTTAAGTCGGCTGCTGAAACCAAGCTTGTTGATTTTACTCCAGGCGACTCATCTAAGCAGTTCAGTATTAGTTCCAATTTGGATCCCAAATAGGAAAGCGTGCTCATCGAGTTCATCCGTGAGAACCGGGACATCTTTGCATGGAAGCCTTCTGACATGCCGGGTGTACCGAGAGAACTCGCTGAGCACACTCTTAATATTGATCCGAAATATAAGCCGGTTAGGCAGTTTCTTCGATGGTTCAATGAAGAGAGACGGAAAGCCATTGGTGAGGAGGTGGCCCGGCTTTTGGCGGCCGGGTTTATTATTGAAGTTTTTCACCCTGAGTGGTTGGCTAACCCGGTGCTTGTACTTAAGAAGAACGGCACCTGGCAGATGTGTGTGGATTACACGGACTTAAATAAAGCTTGCCCGGCTGATCCCTTTGCTCTCCCCCGTATTGATCAAATCATTGATGCTATGGCGGGTTGTGAGCGCTTGAGCTTTTTGGATGCTTACTCTGGTTATCATCAGATCAAGATGGAAGTTAAGGACCAGGAGAAGACGGCTTTCATTACTCCGTTTGGAGCCTTCTGTTATGTATCCATGCCATTTGGGCTCAAGAGTGCCCAGGCGACTTATCAGCGGTGTGTACAGAACTGTCTCCACGATCAGATTGGGCGCAATGTTCACGCTTACGTGGATGACATAGTGGTGAATTCCACAGAGGAGGAAACCTTGATATCTGACCTGAAGGAAACCTTTGATAATCTCCGGGTTTATAAGATGATGCTTAACCCGGCCAAATGTGTGTTTGGTGTGCCTGCAGGCAAGCTTCTGGGTTTTCTGGTCTCCAACAGGGGTATTGAAGCTAATCCGGAGAAGATCAAGGCAATTACCTCTTTGGCTAAACCGGCGTGCATCAACGATGTTCAGCGATTGGCGGGTCGTGTTGCAGCTTTAAGCCGGTTCATAAGCCGGTTAGGTGAGAAGGCCTTACCGGTGTATCAGATGATGAAGAAAACAGACACTTTTATCTAGAGTGATGCTGCTAATACTGCCTTTGAAGATTTAAAGAGACAATTATCTGAGCTGCCGGTCCTTGCGGCTCCCATGATAGAGAGCCATTACTGCTATATGTGGATGCTAACTCACGAGCTGTCAGTGTTGCAATCGTGGTGGAGCGCAAGGAGGCTGGCAAGGAGCATCCGGTTCAACGGCTGGTTTACTACATCAGTGAGGTGCTCATTGAGTCTAAGCAAAGGTATCCACATTGGCAGAAGCTAGTTTACGGGGTGTTCATGGCAAGCCGGAAGCTGAAGCAATACTTCCAAGGTCACCCTATCACTGTGGTAAGTTCTGCCCCCCTGGGGGACATCATCCAGAATAGAGAGGCCACAGGACGAGTCGCCAAGTGGGCCATTGAGCTTGGGCCTCATGGTTTGAAATACATGCCTCGGACTGCTATTAAGTCTCAAGCCCTGGTGGACTTTATCAATGATTGGACAGAGTTGCAGGCACCCGAGGAGAAGCCAGATAACACATATTGGTCTATTCACTTTGATGGGCCCAGGCGGTTAGAAGGCTCGGGGGCTGGAGTCGTTTTAACTTCCCCTCGAGGTGACAAATTTTGTTATGTGCTCCGGCTTATGTTTCCTTGTACTAACAATGCAGCTGAGTATGAGGCCTTACTCCATGGTCTCCGGATGGCCAAAGAGATGAATTTGAGCCGGGTAATGTGCTTGGGTGACTCAGATCTCGTGGCTCAATAGGTGTCAGGCAAGTGGGATTCCAAAGATCCCCTTATGGCGGCTTACTGTTGTGAAGTTGATGCTGTGGCTGGGCACTTCAAAGGTTATCAAGTGGAGCACATTGATCGAAGGAAGAATGAGGCAGCTGATGCTTTAAGCCGGCTGGGATCTCAGTGTAAGCCGGTGCCGCCTAACACCTTTCTCGATCTTTTGCATAATCCTTCTGTCAAGGTACCCACAGAGGAAGACCTAGCGGTGCCAGACCCGAAGGCACAACTCGTAGCAGCTCTTCACGTCATCCCGGATTGGACAGTGCCATATTTGGCCTACATGACCCGAGGAGAGTTGCCTGAGGATGAGACCTTGGCGAGACAAATCATCCGGCGGTCCAAATCCATGACAATTGTTCATCGCGAGTTATATCACCGCAGCATCACTGGAGTGTTTCAATGTTGTGTGTCGCCTGCGGAGGGTCAGGAGATACTTCGTGAGATCCATGAAGGGGATTGCGGTCATCATGCCGGCTCAAAATCTCTCGTGGCCAAGGCTTTCCGTCACGGTTTTTATTGGCTGACGGCTCATGCTGATGCGGAGGATCTGGTCAGTAAATGTGACGGATGCCAGAAATTCTCACAACGAGCTCATGTGCCGGCTCAAGAGCTGAGGATGATTCCAATTACTTGGACGTTCGCAGTCTGGGGGATTGATATGGTCGCGCCTTTCAAAAGGTCTAAGGATAAAAAGACGCACCTCCTGGTGGCAGTGGACAAGTTTACAAAGTGGGTTGAGGCAGAGCCGGTCAGTAAGTGTGATGCAGCCACGGCGGTTCAGTTCATGAAAAAGGTGATCTTTCGTTTTGGTTTTCCACACAACATCATAACTGATAATGGCACTAATCTCTCCAAAGGTGCCATGGAAGAGTTTTGTCAACGAGAACATATCCGGCTTGATGTTTCGGCTGTTGCTCATCCTCAATCTAATGGTCAAGCAGAAAGAGCTAATCAGGAGATCTTGAAGGGTATTAAACCCCGGCTCTTGGTCCCCTTACAGCGGACGCCGGGTTGTTGGGTGGATGAGTTACCTTCTGTACTTTGGAGTATCAATACTACGCCTAACAGATCTACGGGTTACACACCTTTCTTCATGGTATACGGAGCAGAGGCGGTCCTGCCAAGTGACATCCGGCATGACTCACCCCGCGTGGCGGCTTACGTTGAGGCTAATAATGAAAAAGCTCGTTAGGATGCACTTGACTTGTTGGATGAGGAGCGAGACTTGGCAATAGCCCTCTCGGCGATTTACCAGCAAGACCTGTGCCGCTATCACAGCCGCCGGGTTAGATCCAGAACCTTTCAGGAAGGCGACTTAGTGCTCCGGCTCATTCATGATCAGTCTGATATGCACAAGCTATCCCCTCCTTGGGAAGGACCCTTTGTGGTCAGCAAGAATCTGAACAACGGGTCATACTACCTTATCGATGTTCGAGAGCACAAAGAATCACGTAAGTCGGAGGAGGAAACCCGCCGACCGTGGAATATCGCTCATCTTCGACCTTACTATACTTGAGCCACCGGCTCTCAGGATGTATATATTTTGACGATGTATATATTATATAAAGCAATAAAGCAGGACCTCTGTCCTTATCATCCTCAAAAGTGTACATGCCTTCTTTATCATGTTGTTGAAACAACCAACAGGGAGCGGGTCATATCTGAATCTGGCTTTCCCTTTGGTCCGGCTTATGATCATATCTGAATCTAGCCATGATTACTTGGGGGCTTCCTGTTCAAACATAGGTTGTATTCGAACCAAAGAGAACATAGTTGTCGATACCCTCTTGATCGGCATACTGCCAAACCCACTTGGGGGCTTCCAGATCATATCTGAATCATAGCTTAACCCCTTTGGGTCTGACGTGGATCGTATTCGAATCAGCATCATTAAACAACTCTTATGGTCACTTGGGGGCTTCCTGTTCAAACATAGGTCGTATTCGAACCAAAGAGAACATAGCTGTCGATACCCACTTGATCGGCATCGCCAAAGCCACTGGGGGCTATATGATCGTATTCGAATCTTAGCTTAACCCCTTTGGAACGGTTCACTGATCGTATTCGAATCAGAAGCCTTTAAATTTTGTTTATTATTCATCATACTTTGTAAGCGTAAGTATTTAACTATCTTGAGGTCCTCTTGGAAGTACTATGGGTTGGTTCTCGTTCCACCGGTTTAATATTGGTCACCTTAACTTATCCTCATGGTTTAGGTCACATAAGCCGGCGAGATTACCAAAAGGATCGTAGGTATGCTATTGTGATTATGTTTAACATATGTAATCATAAACCGGCCTTTATATGATGTTTTGGTTCACACTCTGGGTTATCAGTACCTTATGTGACCCCCGATGCGATAAGTCGCCAAGGGAATTCTGTTTGTTTTATATGCAGGACAATGCAAGCAACTTTTTGTTTAACATAAAGGAAATAGAAGATCAATATAAACTGGAAGTGTATAGCGATGGCGGCTTAAGGAAGTGTTGAGCGCCATAAACATGCGCGAAGGCATGGCAGAAATCAAGAGTTTTTCTACCCTGTTACAAGACTCCACGAGTCTGAATAATAAAGCATTGTTTTTTCCACAAAGACATAAACAGATGACGCCTGGCGGTTCACTCCTTTGGTTGTCTTGAAGATTCCGGGTTATCCTTCTCCGCTCCTCCGTCGGCTGCCCTGTCCTGGAAGGTTGATGATGCCCAGTCAATGCCATTCAAAGCTTCAAACTCAACTTCGTCATCTATTAAACCGGTTGGGTCGACTTCAGGGGCAAAGGTATGCTTATGGATTGGAGGGATCAGGCTGATTTCATCATAGAGAGGCGTTGGAATTCTCCGATTCTCGCTATCATAACCCGACCGATACTTGGTAAGGTCAGTATCGTTCCCAATAAGAGTAGCCATAGGGCGTATATCCTTGACACATGCGGTGAAATCCTTTTCGTCAAACAATGTCCCATCCTCCTTCAAACTCGGGTATCCAAGAGCGAGGTCGGCCGGGTCTAGTTCTGGCACCCATGCTTTAGCCTGGCTCAATGCGGCTATGGCCCTGGCTCTTGCGGACGCCCGCCTTAGTTCTTGGACCCACTGAGGTAACACAGCAAGCCGCTTCAGCACGTCTTGCAGGAGATGAGGGACTTCATTTGACAAAGCTACAACGGCCAAAGCACATTGTGACCCGGTGTAGAGTTGTTCCACCAGAGTATAAACCGCCTTCAGCTTGGTCAACATGTTCTGCTTGAGGTTTGTGCTCCTGGGGCCTGCATTATTAAACATAAGGTGAGCCGGACGTAACAATTGAAATAATCATTGAAAGAAGGTTTGCAATATTTAAGGTTTGTATGAGTAACTTACCAAAGATTGCTGAGACCATTTGAGATATCTGGCGCTTTAAGCCGGACAACTCGGCTTTTGCTTTTGCAAGCGATGCCTTTGCCGTCTCGGCCCGGGTCACCAGTGAAGCCTTTTCATCAGCCCAGGTTTTCTTATCCGTTTCAAAGCTTTTCTTCAACTTCTCTTGTTCAGAGACGCTGAATTCAAACTTGGAGTTGGCCTTTTGAATTTCAAGTTCTTGAGCTGCCAGGCGGTTCTTCAGGTCAGCAATCTCCGACTCAAATTGACTTATGGTGGCCTGCATTGATGCCGGGTTATAGTCAGGATCATTATAAGATAACATTAAGTCCCAAGCACTTTGCAAGCAAAGGTATTTGACACTTGGGGGCTAATGTATACTGAAGAACTCTAAATTACTACGCCGGTTCATGGAAATTAAGTCCCAAGCACTTTGCAAGCAAAGATACTTGACACTTGGGGGCTAATGTGTATCGCAAGTTCAAAGTATCATGCTACAACTGGGTTAAATATCTTCTTTCTAAGCCGGACAAGCAGTGCTAGGCAGTTTTCTAAGTCTATAGCTTATTTACTTATAAGAAATAGCCTTGGGGGTTGGTACAATAAGTATGGTTAAGGAAAAGTAGCATAAGTCATACCTCAGATTTTTGTTATCTGCTTCACCATGTCAATTTCCAGGTCATGGCTGCTATGTACTTGATTGATATAGCCAGAGACGATCTCTCCAATACTCAAATGAGTGTAGTTAGCGACGTCCAGATTGGCCTTTTGGCGTTCCAAATATTCCTCTTTGGCAGAGCACTTAGCCAGCACAGTGGGCTTTCCCGGCTCAATAAATTCACTTTTGGTAATCTCAGCTTCCGGGTCATCCGCTTTAGCCGGGCTAGGAGCCTCTGGGTTATCAGAGTCGTTGAGAATTTGTTCAACAGGCGGGTCATAGGTAGTTACTGGAATGTCTTGAGATGGTTCAGGCAGCGGCTCGGGAGCAGAAACATCAGGAGCAGCCGTGCCAAGCTCTAGTTCAGTCACGACAGGGTCTTGGGCCGGCTTATTTTTCTACACTTTCTTCCTGGGCTTCACTTGTACTCTGTGGACAAATCAGAGGAATTAATACAAGAAGACGAGCAAAATAAGTTTAAAGTAAGCAAGTTGTCATTACCCTGGTGCGGTCTTGAAAGCCGGCATATTTGATTGCATAGACTCGCCAGATGAGGGTGAAGTATCCTGATAGTTGGAGTCAGATGAATTGAGAGGTTGAGGAATGAAACCCGCCAAAGGTAAAAGATGACGTAAGTCGGAGATAACCTCAGGCTTGCACTTCCTGGTCACGTCAGGTAAGCCGGAGGAGAGTTCCGCATCTTTGCCTGTCCGGGTCTGCTGTAACGCCCCGAGACCGATGTGCCAGGTGTCCTCCGATTAGTTGTTGTTGTTGCCTCGTCTTTTGCTTGCGTGTCGCATCTTGCCATGTCATCATCCGCTTTGCATCATCATGTTTTCGAAACTTGCATCCGTCCGGGTTCTCCGAGTTTTCTTCCTTGTTCGTTCCGAGACCAACCACACTTGCACGCGCCCGCGGCATGTCCGAAATGTTATTTTATAAGTGGCATAAAAATGTTCTCAGAATGGGATGAAACTTGTCGAGCGGCCTTATTTTAGTGTAGACAGACCGCCTGCCAAGTTTCATCGCATTCAGAGTCCGTTTGGTGCCCCAACGGATAACTATAGCGGCATTATAGTCGGTCAAATCGTCGGACGTTTTCGGTCTCCGGAAACGGTTGCCGGGCTGCACTTCTCCCCCTCTCGTCTCAGCCCGAGGCATTCTACACGGTCACTTGCAGCCCACCTAGGTCCACCCTAACCCCTCTCTCGATCGGATCCGTCGGATCGCGACCGGAGGCTTCGAAAACCCCTCCTAACCCCCCCACAAACCCTAATCCTAACCCCCTCTCCTATATTAACCCCTCCCCATGCCATTTTTGGGCAGCCTAGCCTCCTCCTCCCTCAATTTCCGCGCAGCCGCCACTTCCCCCCTGTCTCCTCGCTTTCAGCACCGCTAGCCCGCGCCCGCCACTTGTCGCCGCCGCCGCCGCCGCCACGCACCACGGCGAATCCCAGCGCGCCACCTGTCCCGAGCGCTGTCTCCAGCCAACCCCCACGCGCCACGTCGCGCCCAGCGCCCCACCAGCCCCCGCGGCCCGCCTGGACCCAACCGAGGCCCGCCCGGGCCCAGCCGACCGCCGCCGCGGCCCGCGCCCTACGCGACCGCCCGCGCCCCGAGCGCCTGTGCCGCCCGAGCGTACCCCGCGCCAGATCGCCGTCGCCGTCGCCGTTCTCCGCCGACCTCGCCGCCTTGCAGCCCCGCCGCCGGCGACCTCCCAGGCCGACCCCGCCACTCTGCTCTCCCGCCGCTCTCTCTCTCCCTTCCTTTTTTCCCCTCTCTCTCCCTCACTGTCCCTGCCTCTCTCTCTCGCAGATCCGCCGCCGCCATGGAGTTGCGCCTCTCCGAGGCCCGTCGACGCCGGGAACGAGACCCCGGGGCCGGATCCACCCGGATCTGCCCGTTCCCGTCCCGCTGGCCAGACCTCCTTCCTCCGGTGCCCCAAGCCCCGCCGCGCCATCGTTCGCTGGCCGCCGCCGCCTTCCAGATCGGTCGGGAGGAGCCCGATCCCCTCCCCGTTGACCGCGAGCGACCGCGTGTGCCTCCCCACGGCCATCTCCCTCGTCCCAGACGGCCCGATCGGCCTGCTCCTCTCCGCGCTCTGGGCCAAGGCCATGGTGAGCCACCCAAGCCCAGCCGCCCCTGGTTTCAGCCCATGATGTGTTTTTTTCCGTTGGACGAATTTCCTATTAATCCGGTGATTTACCTGTTTTACAGAAAAACCCCTAAACTTCATGCATATAATTACTTTCAAACCGTGCATCGGATTAAATTGATTTATATATGAAACTTGCTCAGAATTTTGTGTAGTTTAATAATATCCAACTTTCATCTATGTTTGATATGTTTAAAATGCTGTTTGTTTAAATTTGCTCAAATGCCATGCTAAAATGATTTAATTCATAACTATTTAACCGTAACTCAGAATCTAATAAACTTTATATGTAAATGGGGTAGAAAAATGCATAGATTAACATGTTGCACTTTATTTTCCTATTTAACAATATTAAAATATGTTTTAGGCAGAACAGTACCAAATTTGAAATGTGCACATGAGGATCTTCCGGACTTGTTGTTTGTTGTTCCGGCCTCATTTAAACTTGTCTAGATAGGTAGTTTTGTTGTGCTTCACCCCTTGCCATGTTAATCAACATTTAATATTGTTGGGTACATAAACAAGATCGAACTAAATATTTGATGTGGTGTTTTGTCATTATGCAATTCGTTGCATATTGAGCTCCACTTAACTTGTAGTGTTGTTTGTTGCACTTTGCCATGCCATGCCTCATTTAAACCCGACATGCATCATCCTTGATTGTGCATCATGCCATGGTTATGTGATGGTTGTTTACTATGTTGCTTGTTTCTTTCCGAGTTGCTTCTCTCGTTAGCTTCGGTTTCGTTTCGGAGTTGTGAGGATTCGTTCGACTCTGTCGGTTTGTCTTCTTCATGGACTCGTTCTTCTTCCTTGCGGGATCTCAGGCAAGATGACCATACCCTCGAAACCACTTCTATCTTTGCTCGCAAATTGCTCGCTCTTTTGCTATGCCTATGCTGCGATACCTACCACTTGCTATATCATGCCACCCATATTGCCATGTCAGCCTCTAACCATCCATGTCCTAGCAAACCGTTGATTGGCTATGTTACCGCTTTGCTCAGCCCCTCTTATAGCGTTGTTAGTTGCAGGTGAAGATGAAGTTTGTTCCTTGTTGGAACATGGAGATGTTGTTCCTTGTTGGAACATGTTTACTTGTTGGGATATCACAATATATCTTATTTAATTAATGCATCTATATACTTGGTAAAGGGTGGAAGGCTCGGCCTTATGCCTGGTGTTTTGTTCCACTCTTGCCGCCCTAGTTTCCGTCATATCGGTGTTATGTTCCCGGATTTTGCGTCCCTAACGCGGTCGGGTGATTTATGGGACCCCCTTGACAGTTCGCTTTGAATAAGACTTTTCCAGCGAGGCCCAACATTGGTTTTACCATTTGCCTCACCACCACCTACTTTTCCCTTGGGAGTATTTAACCCAAGGGTCATCTTTATTTAGCCCCCCGGGCCAATGCTTGTCTAAGTGTTGGTCCAAACTAGAGCACCGTGCGGGACCGTCCCTTGGCAACTTGGGTTATGTTGGTACCTGTACGCTTAGCTTATCCGGTGTTGCCCTGAGAACGAGATATGTGCAGCTCCTATCAGGATGTCGGCGCATCGGGCGGCTTTGCTGGACTTGTTTTATTGCTGTCGAAATGTCTTGTAGCCGGGATTCCGAGACTGATTGGGTCTTCCCGGGGAGAAGGAATATCCTTCGTTGATCGCGAGAGCTTATAATGGGCTAAGTTGGGACACCCCTGCAGGGTTTTGAACTTTCGAAAGCCGTGCCCGCGGTTATGGGCAGATGGGAATTTGTTAATGTCCGGTTGTAGAAAACCCGAAGTTGTTCTTAACTAAAATACACCAACCGCGTGTGTAACCGTGATGGTCTCTTCTCGGCGGGGTCTGGGAAGTGAACACGGTTGTTGGAGTTATGTCTGACGTAAGTAGTTCAGGATCACTTCTTGATCATAGTTGTCCGACCGTGCTTTTGCCTTCTCTTCTCGCTCTCATCTGCGTATGTTAGCCACCATATATGCTAGTCGCTTGCTGCAGCTCCACCTCATACCTTTTACCCTATCTATAAGCTTAAATAGTCTTGATCTCGCGGGTGTGAGATTGCTGAGTCCTCGTGACTCACCAGATGCTTCCAAACCAGTTTGCAGGTGCCGATGAAACCGTGCAGGTGACGCCCCCGAGCTCAAGGAGGAGCTCGATGAAGATCTTGTTCATCGTGGTGTTTCGTTCTTATCGATCAGTAGTGGAGCCCAGTTGGGGTCGATCGGGGACCTTTGTCGCTTTTGGGGTTTCTTCTTTTATTTTGGCTCCGTAGTCGGGCCCTGATTGTACTTGGTTGATGTAATGCTTTACTCTTGTAATTGTGTGAAGTGGCGATTGTAAGCCAACTATGTATCTTTTTCCCTTTTGTATTACATGGGATGTGTGAAGATTACCTCACTTGCGACATTGCTTTCAATGCGGTTATGCCTCTAAGTCGTGCTTCAACACGTGGGAGATATAGCCGCATCGAGGGCGTGACAAGTTGGTATCAGAGCCTTCCCCGACCTTAGGAGCCCCCACTGATTGATCGTTTTTAGTGGCCGAGTTGTGTCTAGAAAAAATGTTTTGAGTCATTTAGGAATTATATATCGGAGAGTTTAGGAATTCTTTTTACTTCCCAGTCTCCTCATCGCTCTGGAAAGGCTTCCTGACGTAGAGTTTTGACTCTTCTCTTCTCAAATTTCACTAAAAAAATTTTTTTAGGATCACGCGGGTATCTTAGAATCGTTCCGATGGTTTTATGATGACAACATTGTCTTGGTTGCCTCCTGACATTTAGGGGTTGTGGCAGTGTCCCGGGGAGTTGAGCTCCGAGGTGTTGTCGTCATAATCTTATCGTTGCGGTTTTGGAATACCTGAGTTTAGCACGCCGACATCGAAAATCTCTTTTGTACAGTTGTTGGTGAGATAACCCTGATAGCCCAGTACTGAGGCGAGTGCGGGAGTATTGCCATGACTCGTATAACGGATGCTTTTCGAAGGTTGAGGTAGACGATTTCCGAGGATTTCTTGGTTATGTGTTGAAGGATGGATACAGCTGGATCTAGGTATTGTTAGTTTGGGTGATATATTTTGTGTCCCCTGTATCCCCAACACCTGATTGCATAACCAGAAGGTTTCGGGAGTTTATAAGTGGGAATTCAAGTATCTCGTAGGATATCTTTCCAACAGACACATGATACGATATGGGATCTATCATATGTTTGTTTCCGGCTTATTCTGCAAGTCAATCCTTTGTTTTGTTTTATTTGTGGTATTCGAGTTGCTTCGAAGTCAAATGAGGATTCCATACCTTTTCCACGTGGTGTTCTCATATCCCTATGTGGATACCAATCCTTCTTGATCATCGAGATTGTCATGTTAATTCTTTTCCAACCGGTGTGTCCCTCTTCAAGTGGTTCCGATCACTTCAACATTCGCAAGATCAATTATCAGTTGTTCTCAACGGTGTTTGCTTCATCCGTTCCAAGTTATCTTTGTTTTCCCGCCCTCCCACCCTTATTTCCTCAAGGACGCAAATTTCTTGATCAAGTATCCATCTTATCGATGTGAAGTTTCTCCATTCTTTCCTTCAATGCTCTTATCCGGTGATTATCAGGAGGATACTAACGGAGTTTCAAGTTCGTCATTCGTCATTCTTTTCTTCTCCGGTGGATTTAATTCTAGATTTCGGTGTTGATCATATCTTTCCTTGTTTCAAATGTTTTCTAATGTCGGTGTATCTCTTAATCATTCACTTCTCGCTATTCAATTGTTCCGGAGTGATGAAGATATCTCAGAAGATTCAAGTTTCCATTCTCAATTCACTCAAGTTCTTTTGAGGATGCTATCTCATTCAAGCCATTTAATTCAACCGGTGCAATCTCTCCTTTCCAGTAATCTTTCAACGGTGTTTATTTTGAGTGGACCCAAACCCACAGGTCTTTTCCCAGGATCTTACCTGACTCTTCTATTTTCCCGGCGCGATTCCCAAATTCTTTTCAAAGTTTGACGTAAGAATGAATTGTCATCAGTCATATGTCT
Organism: Aegilops umbellulata; assembly: GCA_032464435.1. Lineage (NCBI taxonomy): Eukaryota > Viridiplantae > Streptophyta > Magnoliopsida > Poales > Poaceae > Aegilops > Aegilops umbellulata. Next base: position 130,927,379 of record CP136057.1, on the reverse strand, counting down.
TTCTCCAAGATCCTTCAATTCTTTCATCGTTGGTTCAACCTTCCTAATTTTCATTCCGGAGTTCCTCAACAATTCATGGTGGTGTTTCTCATCATCTTTTTCAACTTTTGAAGATCGAAGAAGAGTTTCTCCTAAATCTTGCCTCATTCTCTTCAAGATTCATGGTTCTAGCTTGATGCCATCCTCTCATAATTGTTTTCGATTGTGAGAATTTTTTTCACCCATCCGGAGCATTTCAGAAATCTTTTCAGTTTGATTCTCCAGAGCCATCATCTCAATATTATTCATTCTCAGCTTCGTCTATCGTTCTCCAAATCTTACCGGTGCTTCGTTCAAATATCCTCTAATCAGCTCATAATCTCTACGTTCACTTATATCTAAATTCTCTCAAGTATCTTCGTTCATTTGCTAACTCTTCCCGGTGTTTCTTTATCTTTTCCTTTGTTCATTTTCAAGTCTTACGGTGGTTCGTTCAAGATCATTCTTCCTTTGTTATCATATAGATTCATTCTTTCTTTCCAACCCTACCGGTGGTTCGTTGAAGACCTTCCCAAGTTTGTGCCATATCTATCTTAATCCTTTCTATGGGAATAAGTAGTATGCCAAATCCATTGCTTGTCATCAAGTTAATTGGTGAAGGATACGCATAATGTAATTCTTATTCTTGTTTCAACCAAGTGATTAATTCCTTATTCCGAAGATTCATCAAAATTCTTGATTTCAATTGTTTCATTTTGTCTCCCTCAGAGTTCCAAGCTCTCGCAATTATATCACCACGGAGATCCATCTAAATCATTGCAAGGTTTCACCTGGTGTTTTCAACTTCTCTTTCTTTCTATCATCCTTCTGATTACCAGAGTCCTTCATGGAGTTTCTTCATGGTGGTTCATCAAGGATTTAATTCATTCTCGAAGTGTTCTCAAGATTCTTGTTGGAAGAGCTCAAATATTCTTTTTTCTGCATTCCGAAGTGCAATTCTTTCTACCTTATCTGTTGAGGTGGTGTTATGTCGTTCTTGACAATTTCCCTTCATGTTTCATGATTCACATGTTGTCAAGAATGAGGTATATTAAATCCATGAATTTCTTCCTTGGAGTTATCTTGGTTTAGATTTCACCTAAAGCCTTCCCTAAGGATTGTTGCTATTTGTGGTGCTTATCAATGACCCAAATTCTTCATTTGTCCTCCCGGTGAAATAAGTCTCTCGTCTCCTTGGTGATATCAATCCAATCTTTGGGTTTCGTTAGTGCCAGGTTGTCACCTCATAATTTTGGGATGTCTCCCATAAGTCCACATCAAGCTTAAGCTTTCGTTGTTGATAATCCAACAACTCAGTTCAACCTTTTTCTTCGTAAGCTTTCTCTTTCAATTTTATTTGCGAGAGTTGTCATTCATCTTCTCCGTTCTTTTCTTTCCAACCATCTAGTTTTCCATTCTTTCGTTACGGAGGCATTGTGATGTTGCTTTCTTCACTCATTATCTCGGATTGGGAGGACTGTGTTCTCTTCGTGCTTATCCATGTAATCGGAGTGTCGTGCCCTCTTTTCAAGTTTTCCCCATTTTGCCAAGTTTACCTCCCTTCTCAACCGGAGTGTTGTATCATCTCTTCAAGTTCTTTTCATCTTATCAAATTTTGCCTCCCTTCTCAACCGGAGTGCTGTCTGAAATCATTCTTACCCCTTGTGTCATTCGTTTAATTGTTGTGGAGTCAGGGTGTTGTTCATTTCGTCAAGTATCGTCCAATCTTCCCAAGTTCATGTTCAATTCCTTCCATTTTCAGTCGGAGTGCTGCCCAAATTATATCATTCTGATTCCTTCTCTATTTCATTTTGACCGGAGTGGCTTCAATGTCAATCATGTCATTTAAGCTCGTCTTTTTCGCCGTATTTCTGGTTCCTTGTCTAACGGAGTGTTTTCCACTTCGTTCAACTTCATTGTATTCCTTTTCTCTCAATTTGTTCAACCTCGTAAGGTTCATTGGTTTCACTCGTTTGTCAAAGAAGCAACTTTGTTTTACCTCTTTCCCTTCCGTTTTCTATCCGGTGCCGTCCTAGATCTCGGGACAAGATCCTCTCATAGTGGTGGAGTGTTGTAACGCCCCGAGACCGATGTGCCAGGTGTCCTCCGCTTAGTTGCTGTTGTTGCCTCGTCTTTTGCTTGCGTGTCGCATCTTGCCATGTCATCATCCGCTTTGCATCATCATGTTTTCGAAACTTGCATCCGTCCGGGTTCTCCGAGTTTTCTTCCTTGTTCGTTCCGAGACCAACCACACTTGCACGCGCCCGCGGCATGTCCGAAATATTATTTTATAAGTGGCATAAAAATGTTCTCGGAATGGGATGAAACTTGTCGAGCGGCCTTATTTTAGTGTAGACAGACCGCCTGCCAAGTTTCATCGCATTCAGAGTCCGTTTGGTGCCCCAACGGATAACTATAGCGGCATTATAGTCGGTCAAATCGTCGGACGTTTTCGGTCTCCGGAAACGGTTGCCGGGCTGCACTTCTCCCCCTCTCGTCTCAGCCCGAGGCATTCTACACGGTCACTTGCAGCCCACCTAGGTCCACCCTAACCCCTCTCTCGATCGGATCCGTCGGATCGCGACCGGAGGCTTCGAAAACCCCTCCTAACCCCCCCACAAACCCTAATCCTAACCCCCTCTCCTATATTAACCCCTCCCCATGCCATTTTTGGGCAGCCTAGCCTCCTCCTCCCTCAATTTCCGCGCAGCCGCCACTTCCCCCCTGTCTCCTCGCTTTCAGCGCCGCTAGCCCGCGCCCGCCACTTGTCGCCGCCGCCGCCACGCACCACGGTGAATCCCAGCGCGCCACCTGTCCCGAGCGCCGTCTCCAGCCAAACCCCCCGCGCCACGTCGCGCCCAGCGCCCCACCAGCCCCCGCGGCCCGCCTGGACCCAACCGAGGCCCGCCCGGGCCCAGCCGACCGCCGCCGCGGCCCGCGCCCTGCGCGACCGCCCGCGCCCCGAGCGCCCGTGCTGCCCGAGCGTACCCCGCGCCAGATCGCCGTCGCCGTCGCCGTTCTCCGCCGACCTCGCCGCCTTGCAGCCCCGCCGCCGGCGACCTCCCAGGCCGACCCCGCCACTCTGCTCTCCCGCCGCTCTCTCTCTCCCTTCCTTTTTTCCCCTCTCTCTCCCTCACTGTCCCTGCCTCTCTCTCTCGCAGATCCGCCGCCGCCATGGAGTTGCGCCTCTCCGAGGCCCGTCGACGCCGGGAACGAGACCCCGGGGCCGGATCCACCCGGATCTGCCCGTTCCCGTCCCGCTGGCCAGACCTCCTTCCTCCGGTGCCCCAAGCCTCGCCGCGCCATCGTTCGCTGGCCGCCGCTGCCTTCCAGATCGGTCGGGAGGAGCCCGATCCCCTCCCCGTTGACCGCGAGCGACCGCGTGGGCCTCCCCACGGCCATCTCCCTCGTCCCAGCCGGCCCGATCGGCCTGCTCCTCTCCGCGCTCTGGGCCAAGGCCATGGTGAGCCACCCAAGCCTAGCCGCCCCTGGTTTCAGCCCATGATGTGTTTTTTTCCGTTGGACGAATTTCCTATTAATCCGGTGATTTACCTGTTTTACAGAAAAACCCCTAAACTTCATGCATATAATTACTTTCAAACCGTGCATCGGATTAAATTGATTTATATATAAAACTTGCTCAGAATTTTGTGTAGTTTAATAATATCCAACTTTCATCTATGTTTGATATGTTTAAAATGTTGTTTGTTTAAATTTGCTCAAATGCCATGCTAAAATGATTTAATTCATAACTATTTAACCGTAACTCAGAATCTAATAAACTTTATATGTAAATGGGGTAGAAAAATGCATAGATTAACATCTTGCACTTTATTTTCCTGTTTAACAATATTAAAATATGTTTTAGGCAGAACAGTACCAAATTTGAAATGTGCACATGAGGATCTTCCGGACTTGTTGTTTGTTGTTCCGGCCTCATTTAAACTTGTCTAGATAGGTAGTTTTGTTGTGCTTCACCCCTTGCCATGTTAATCAACATTTAATATTGTTGGGTACATAAACAAGATTGAACTAAATATTTGATGTGGTGTTTTGTCATTATGCAATTCGTTGCATATTGAGCTCCACTTAACTTGTAGTGTTGTTTGTTGCACTTTGCCATGCCATGCCTCATTTAAACCGGACATGCATCATCCTTGATTGTGCATCATGCCATGGTTATGTGATGGTTGTTTACTATGTTGCTTGTTTCTTTCCGGGTTGCTTCTCTCGTTAGCTTCGGTTTCGTTCCGGAGTTGTGAGGATTCGTTCGACTCCGTCCGTTTGTCTTCTTCATGGACTCGTTCTTCTTCCTTGCGGGATCTCAGGCAAGATGACCATACCCTCGAAATCACTTCTATCTTTGCTCGCTAGATTGGTCGCTCTTTTGCTATGCCTATGCTGCGATACCTACCACTTGCTATATCATGCCACCCATATTGCCATGTCAGCCTCTAACCATCCATGTCCTAGCAAACCGTTGATTGGCTATGTTACCGCTTTGCTCAGCCCCTCTTATAGCGTTGTTAGTTGCAGGTGAAGATGAAGTTTGTTCTTTGTTGGAACATGGAGATGTTGTTCCTTGTTGGAACATGTTTACTTGTTGGGATATCACAATATATCTTATTTAATTAATGCATCTATATACTTGGTAAAGGGTGGAAGGCTCGGCCTTATGCCTGGTGTTTTGTTCCACTCTTGCCGCCCTAGTTTCCGTCATATCGATGTTATGTTCCCGGATTTTGCGTCCCTAACGCGGTCGGGTGATTTATGGGACCCCCTTGACAGTTCGCTTTGAATAAGACTTTTCTAGCGAGGCCCAACATTGGTTTTACCATTTGCCTCACCACCACCTACTTTTCCCTTGGGAGTAATTAACCCAAGGGTCATCTTTATTTAGCCCCCCGGGACAATGCTTGTCTAAGTGTTGGTCCAAACTAGAGCACCGTGCGGGACCGTCCCTTGGCAACTTGGGTTATGTTGGTACCTGTACGCTTAGCTTATCCGGTGTTGCCCTGAGAACGAGATATGTGCAGCTCCTATCAGGATGTCGGCGCATCGGGCGGCTTTGCTGGACTTGTTTTATTGCTGTCGAAATGTCTTGTAGCCGGGATTCCGAGACTGATCGGGTCTTCCCAGGGAGAAGGAATATCCTTCGTTGATCGCGAGAGCTTATAATGGGCTAAGTTGGGACACCCCTGCAGGGTTTTGAACTTTCGAAAGCCGTGCCCGCGGTTATGGGCAGATGGGAATTTGTTAATGTCCGGTTGTAGAAAACCCGAAGTTGATCTTAACTAAAATACACCAACCGCGTGTGTAACCGTGATGGTCTCTTCTCGGCGGGGTCCGGGAAGTGAACACGATTGTTGGAGTTATGTCTGACGTAAGTAGTTCAGGATCACTTCTTGATCATAGTTGTCCGATCGTGCTTTTGCCTTCTCTTCTCGCTCTCATCTGCGTATGTTAGCCACCATATATGCTAGTCGCTTGCTGCAGCTCCACCTCATACCTTTTACCCTACCTATAAGCTTAAATAGTCTTGATCTCGCGGGTGTGAGATTGCTGAGTCCTCGTGACTCACCAGATGCTTCCAAACCAGTTTGCAGGTGCCGATGAAACCGTGCAGGTGACGCACCCGAGCTCAAGGAGGAGCTCGATGAAGATCTTGTTCATCGTGTTGTTTCGTTCTTATCGATCAGTAGTGGAGCCCAGTTGGCGTCGATCGGGGACCTTTGTCGCTTTTGGGGTTTCTTCTTTTATTTTGGCTCCGTAGTCGGGCCCTGATTGTACTTGGTTGATGTAATGCTTTACTCTTGTAATTGTGTGAAGTGGCGATTGTAAGCCAACTATGTATCTTTTTCCCTTTTGTATTACATGGGATGTGTGAAGATTACCTCACTTGCGACATTGCTTTCAATGCGGTTATGCCTCTAAGTCGTGCTTCGACACGTGGGAGATATAGCCGCATCGAGGGCGTGACATCTGCCTCCGGCTCTCATAAATCTGTCGCTTCAAAAGAAATTGAGGATCTTGGTAAGCTAAAGGGTGTGAAAATCTTACTTTCCGGGTCACTCTTCGGATTTTCTGCCTTGGTAGAGGCTCTGAGTCGGAGGAGATTATAGTTACCTCTTCCTCAATGGCTTGGCTGTTTCCTGTATCCTCCTGACAAAAGGGATAATGTCAATAAAATGATGGTAAAGGAGTCGGAGGAGTTAAGGGTTACCTCTTCTTCATCATCATCGGTATCATCCAGCTTTAACATATCTGAAGCGCTTGGCTTCTTCTTCTTTGAGGTTCCTGTCTTGGCGGTTTTCCTTTCGGCTCTTTTGGCCGCTTTGGCCAGTTTGGCTGCCTCATGATCATATTTGACTTTCCAGAAGTTATCATTTGCCTGTGAGTAATGATACAGGGTTATGAGTAAAAAACAGGGTATAACACAATAAAGGTAATTGTTGAGGATAATGACTTACTGCAGGGGCCGGATTCTTCTTACAGAAGGGAAGTAAGCCGAAGGCGTTACTAACCACCGAGCCCTCTTTCAATAAAGATTGGGTCATGAATTCAACCATGTCATCTGGTAAGTCGTCAGGACTATGACGCAGTGGGTCATCCTTCTCGCCTGAGTAATTACACATTAAGCCGGGGCGGCGGCTTAATCGAATCACCCGCCAGGAAATCCAGACCCGGACCAAATCAATACCATCTAAGCCGTTCCCCAAGAGAGCTTTGATTTTCTTGATGGTGGGAGTGGGTGGAAGACGTTCAACAGTAGTTAATTTATCCAGCAGCGGGTGGTTAGACTCAAGGCGCAGAGCGCGGAAGCCGGGCAGCGGGTTCTCATCAGTCGGAGAAGTGTCCTGGCAATAGAACCACGTCTGGTTCCAATCCTTTGGGTGGCTTGGCAGTTCAGCATAAGGGAAAAGGCAGTCTCTCCGCCGCTGAATTGAGATGCCGCCAAGTTCCAGACTAGGTCCGTTGGCACGTTCATTCTGCCGGTTTAAGTAAAACAATTCTCTAAACAAAAGTAGGCTGGGCTCTTCTCCAAGGTACACCTCGCAGAAGACTTGGAAGTTGCAAATATTTTACACGAAATTGGGCCCGATGTCTTGAGGTCTTAGGTCAAAGAACTGAAAAATGTCCCCGAAGAATTTTGAACCGGGTGGAGCAAATCCCCGGCTCATATGATCAGTAAAAACGATCACCTCCCCCTCTTTGGGTTGAGGTTTCTCCTCGGACGGGTCAGGAGCACGATAAGACATGACCTCCTTCTTGGGCAGATGGCCGGACTTTACAAACTCGGACAGGGTGCTTTCGGTGACAGTGGACCTAACCCAGTTGCAGGTCACATGAGCTTTGGGAGCCTTAGGAGCCATTATGCAAGTGGAAGCCAATGACAAAATAAGAATTTCCGGTTCAATTTTAACCTGGAGAAGAACATTTTTAAGTTTACTCAAGATGGCGGCTTAAGATGGGGCCTAATGATGTATGATTAATTATGCAGTGATGCTTAAGCCGTTGCGGGCTTCAGAAGTAGTTAAGTGATCTTAAGTCGCCGAAAGAAACTAAGGCAGACAATCAGTGTTGTCTTCTTAAGCCGGCTACATAGGCTACCGTGGCTAGACAGATCTAACAGATGCAGTTTTTGACTAAGTGTGAAACAAACAGGTTTCACAAGTTACAACTATTACTTTGGATCAAATGGTCGTTCTGAAAAGAAAAATTTCTAGACCTAAAACTAGTGCGGATAAGTTCGTACACTCAAAAGAAGCTTCTGAATAAAGGAGAAGGGATCCATTTGCATATATAATGGGGATGAAACAGCTACCACAGTAGCTCTATACCATCTAACGATCAGAAAAGGGCGTTGGAGGTGAGATCTATCAAAGGTTCGTAGCGGGCGGCGATGAACACCGACAAACTCGACGAACACTATAATGCAGATCTAAGATAGAAAAGAAAAGGGACTTACAGATGCAGGGCTGCGGTGGAGGTTCGTCGCATTTCTCTGGTCAGATTCAGGTCGATGCAGCGGCCTCAGTTGGTGAAGACAAGGAGCTCGACGGCGGCGGCTGCGGCGGCGGAGCTCGAGTAACAGAGAGGCAGGGAGAGAATGAAGATGACTGAGGGGACACTACTGGAATCAGCTACTTTGCCATCTGCCAGCTCTTTTCCTTCTGCTAGTAGATGGCAAAGAAGGTCTTTGCCATCAGCTACATAAAAGCGGACGGCAAACAACTGGCAGATGGAAAAACATGCCTTTGCCATCTGTTAGTTCTTTGCCGTCAGCTGGCGGACGGCAAAGAGAGAGGTGGCCTCCCACTAACGAGCCGTTTATGAAAAATTTAAACGCCCCCTCTTTGCCGTCTACTAGCAGACGGCAAAGAGACAAAAAGGCGGACGGCAAAGCCGAGCCTAACTAACAGCCCCACCCCCCGCCCGTTAGTCTCTCTTCTCTCCCTCTCTCCTCCCCGACGTCCACCAGATCCACACCCACCGCCGCCCCCGCCACCCGTCGCCGACCCCGCCCCGCTGCCCGGCGCCGCCCCCGCCGCCCGGCGCCGCACCCGCCCGCGCCCCCGCCCCTGCTTGCCCCATCGCTCCACCACCCCTCCGCCCCCACCCCACCCGCCGACGCCCCGCCACCCGCTGCTCGGCGCCGCCCCCGCCGCCCGGTGCTGCCCCCGCCGCCCGGCGCCGCCCCCGCCTCCCGGAGCCTCCCCCACCACCCCTCCGCCCACCCCACCCGCCGACGCCCCACCACCCACCGCCCGGCACCGCCCATGTCGCCGGCCCACCCGCCCCACTGCTCCAAGCGTCCCATTGCTCCGGTGAGACTTTCATCGTTTTTCCCTGTTTTTTCATTTTTTTTGCTATTTAATTGTTAGTGGTAGATATGTGTTAATTAGTGTTAGTGTTAGAAAAGAATTAGAAGAAGTAGAAGAAGAAGAAAAGAAAAGAAGTAGAAAAAAGATGAAAAAAGAAGTAGAAGAGAAGAAGTAGAAGAAGAAGAAAGGAAGAAAAGAAAAGAAGTAGAAAAAAGATGAAAAAAGAAGAGGAAGAAAAGAAGTAGAAGAAGTAGAAGAAGAAGAAAAGAAGAAACGAAAAGAAGAAGAAGGATAGAAGGAAACACCCCGACCCCCTGACCCCGACACCACACCCCGACACCCCGACCCCCTGACCCCCTGACCCCGACCCCGACACCACACCTCGACCCCCTGACCCCGACACCCCGACCCTGACACCACACCCCGACCCCGACACCACACCCTGACCCCCTGACCCCCCTGACCCCGACACCCCGACCCCGACACCACACCCCGACACCCCGAACCCGACACCACACCCCGACACCCCGACCCCGACACCACCCCCCGACACCCCGACCCCGACATGAAACCCCGACCCCGAAACAACACCCCGATCTCGACACGGCACCCCGACCTCGACACGGCACCCCGACACTGACACGACACCCCGACCCCCGACACCTCCCGAAAAGGTGTTCTTTGGCAAGAGACACGTCTTTCCAAAAAGCGTTTCAAGAACCGCTATACTTCACCCCAAAACATTGAAGTAGACACCGACAGTGAATCTGACATCACCCCAGAGGAGGAACAAGAAGAGTCGGAACAAGAAGAGGTTACTGCTGCGGATGACCTGTCAATGCTTTACCGATTACGTCAAGGTGGCGTTCGACATGTTGATGCCACTGAACCCTATGAGCCCGTCATTGATTATAGTGATGATGATGATTATGCATTTATTGATGATACTGATCGAGATAATTAGTAGTGTCAGGTATTCAATTTTTTTATGTTGTACTTGATGATGATACACTTAAGTGATATACATATTATTATTCATGTTGGTATATTTTTATGTTGTACTAATTTCGTTTACTATTTGTCATGGCAGGTGTTGAAAGATGGTGGGCGCTGGTCGGGAGCGCGCCGAGGCCTCTTCTTCGTCGGTGCGTGATGCGAGGCCTTCCATTACACACACACCTCTTCGCCGAGCGTTGCTGGACAGTATGGCGACACCGACGGGCCCTTCTTCGTCGACCGCGGTGCCCAGCAGGGGACGAGGTAAGAAGAAGAGAGGAGCTGGAGCACGTGGTCGCGGGAGAGGAGGTAGGGTGACTGCTACGGCGCCTTCCTCGCTGCCACCCCCAGCTGTTTCACCCGAGCACATGACTGCTAGGGTGGACTCGTCCGAGGAGGATGCTACACGGACTCCGGTCCATGAGCCTCGGGTCGACGAGCCTTCAGCCCACGAGAGTTCGACCCACAAGCCTCAGGTCGACGGGCCTTCGGCCCACGAGAGTTCGGCCCATGATACCCCGGAGGAGCACACGTCTGGATGGGGTACCCTGCCGGATCAGCCTGAGGAGCCGAGTGGCCATGCTGATGATGGCGGGGAGCCGACTGATATTGACGAGGAGGGGGGCACCGTCTACCATCGTGGTTGTACACGGCTCCTGTCCGTGCCGGTGACCCATGAGCAGAGGTGGTTGATTTTCCCTGATGGTGAGAGGTAAGTGAATTTAATCTTTTTGTACCTTCTACATTTACGTTTCTTCAAATAACTAATGTGTTGGCCTTGTCATGCTGCAGGGGTTGGGACCACCATGAAAGTGTCCGCCGGCCCAACTCCGTCCTTGGAGTTCTTTGTCGGCAAAACTTCCCGGGGTTTGTCACGTTGCCTGGTGAGGGTCGACTTCCAGAGCTTGGATTGAGTTGGGAGCACTACTTGGCTGCCCCGGCCCCGCCGGGTGAGATTATCGACGGTGTCTTGTTCAAGACGAGGGTAGACATGGTGATTAGAAAGTTCTGGGTAATTTCTCCTTTACACAATTAAAAATCTTCAACTAGCTAGTTATTAATTGTACTAATCAATATTGTCTCATTTGATTGCAGACATTCTACAGGTGTGAGTAGGGATACGAGGAGGAGGCGGCAGATGTTATCGACAAGGAGTGCAAGCGCCTACTACAGAACTTACGGCATGAGGCTCGGGTGCAGGCTATTCGAGACTACTACGCCTCACGTGGTATCAAGAAGCCCAAGCAGGCGTGCCGCGAGAAGTTCTTGAGTAAGGAGCAGTACATGAAGGTAATTCTTAAGGCCTTGTACTTACTTCCTTCATTTAGTAATTCATAGCCGTAGCGCTCAAGTTTCTATATGCTAACTTAGGTCCCTCCAAGATGGTGTGCGGGTCGGATGGATTGTTGGGAGGTGTTTGTCAATGAGTGGTGCTCAAAAGAATGGCAGACCGCCCACAGCGAGGCCAATGACAAACGTGCCCAAATGGAAGGTGTGCCACACCATCAAGGCAGCTCCAACTTATTTCAGTACGGGCAGAACTGGGTACGTGGTTTGCTTCATGATTCATGCAATTCATTCACCATGCTAGCTTGAGCCCCTTAATTACTAATTTACTTTGTTTCTCCCTTTCAGGCATGCTACAATAAGGCGGATAAGGTGCCAGAGGTGTACGACCTGTATGCCATGGCCCACACTGGCCCTTACAACAAAGTCAAGGCATTCTCTGCGTCTGACCTCGATGATCCAAAGAACTTCACCAACATCTCCGCCCATGACAAAATGTTCGCTATTTTAAAAATGTTCGCTATTTTAAAAATGTTCGCTATTTTTAAAATGTTCGCTATTTTAAAAATGTTTGTGAATTCAGAAATGATCACGATTTCAAAAAGTAAAATGACCATTGAAAAAATGCTCACGGGTTTTAAAAATTGTTTACAATTGATCATATTATAAAAAGATGGCCACGTTAAGAAAAATGTTCACAAATTTGTTAAAATTGTTGCGGAATTGAAAAGATGTTCTCAATTATATAAAAAAAATTCATGATAACAAAAAAATGTACAAGATACTGAAAGAAAGTTTACAGCTTTGAAATATGTTCACAAAATTTTAAAGGAATATTTTTAAAAGAAAGAAAGGTTAAAAAGTTAAATCAACAAAAGAAAAGTAAAAAATAAAATGAAAAAAGGAGAGGATTTCTAAAGGAAAATGATCACGAATTTATAAATGTTCTAGGATTTCGAAAGTAATCGCGCATGTGGAAACGTGTTCGGTATTTGCAAAAAATGTTGCCCAATTTTTTTAAAACAAGAAGTTTCAGAAAAATGTTCATGATATTTACTAAATGTTCTAAGTGTAAAAAAATCTTAAAAACTGTTCCTGATTTTCAAAAATCATGAATTTGTAATAACAAAGAAATAAAAAGGAAACGAAATATGTATATGGCAACCGTGTGGCAGATTGCGAAACTGCCACACGCATCCAACGCTATCACTTCCCTCCCGATCTCCTTCCTTCCCCGCACCCGATTTCTTTCCTTTCCCGCACGCCTCCCGATCTCCTTCCTTTCCCGCACGTCCTCCCCCACCGACCTCTCCCGATTTCTTTCCTTTCCCGCACGCCCTCCCCGATTTTACCGTGCCTTCCTAATTTTCGTAATCGTCAATTATGGCCCACGCGCCTTCCTGATTTTTGGCAAAAATAATGCTTGGACTAGGATTTGATCTCTGGTCTGCAGGTAATCAACGAAGGGAGCTAACCACCTCACCTATGACACTCATTGTTGAGCACGCTAAGGGAAATACTGTTTTTTGACATGTTCGTGGTAACTTTGATCATTGGGAATAAATTTGTTGAACCCGCCCCCCGGTAATTTCTGTAAATAGCACGATAACATTCACGCCATAGACCTGATAATTTAGATACAAACATCATGGTAACTTTAACCATTGGGGAAGACAAATGTGAAAAGATACACGATAATTTATGTGTAAATAGATGGTAATATATGCATCGCACATCTAATAACTTAGGCAGAAACACCATGGTAACTTTGACCGTAGGGATTTTTTTTTTGAAAAGATACTCCGGTATCTTCTGTGTAAATAGCACGGTAGTATATCTCCCTCCCCTGGCATTTTATGTGTAAATAGCATGAAAACATATGCACTGCGATAACTAAACACCATGATAAGTTTTTGACCCGTGGGGGGGGGGGGATTTGCTGAAACATACCCCTGATAAATTTTGTGTAAATAGCATGATATTTTAAGCACTACGAGCTTGATAGGTTACCTAGAATCCCCATGATAACTTTTTGTCCCGGGAAAAAGTTGTTCAAAATATCCCCAATATTTTTTTGTGAAAATAACATGATAATATAAGCACCGCATAACCGATAACTTGCAATATAAACATGATGGTAACTTTTTTACCAAAGGAAACTAAGTAGTTAAAAACATACACTCGCCTCGCGCGTGGGCCTCTTGGATGAACACAACACATGGCGTGTCACGGGAAAGTCACATAATGTTTAGTGTCATGAGGGACACACGTGCTATAGGCGTGATAAGTTACGCAAAAACATCGTGGTAATTTTTGACCTATGGAAAAAGCTACCGAAACACACCCAGGTTTTTAGGTGCAAGTACCTTGATAATATACAAACTGTAGACCCGGTAACTCATGTACAATCCCTCATGGTAACTTTGACCGGGGAGAGGTTGATGTACATATACCCTGATAACTTATATGTAAGTACCACGATATTTTACACATCGAAGACCTTATAACTTGTGTACAAAACCAGTGGTAACTTTGAAGGGATGTAGTTGTTGAAGCATAGATACCTGGTACGTTCTATGTAAATACTCCCTCCGTCCGGAAATACTTGTCATCAAAATGAATGAAAGGGGATGTATCTAGATGTATTTTTGTTCTAGATACATTCTTTTTTGTTCATTTTGATGACAAGTATTTCCGGACGGAGGGAGTAGCACGGTAAGTTTTGCAACACATGCCTGATAAATTGCATACGAATACCATGGTAACTTTGTCCTGAGGAGAAATCATGTGGTAGACGTGAAGAAGTGGTAGTTTTCTCGAGGATGGGCGCCCGAGATGTGCGGGAGAAGCAGGTTTCTCTGGCGAGCATGCGGGGTCGTTTGGGAGGAGGCGAGGTCAAATGACGAGGGATCGTGTGGTACTTTAAAATGAAAGAGGAGAGGTGTGGCAGTTTTTCTTATATGGCACACATGTGCCAAATATCACAGTCCAAAAGGAAATGCAAAAATCAAGAAAAAATAGTTTTTAAGCAAGAAATTATATTTGGCATGGACTAGAAACTTTCAAGAACCGCAAAAGGAGAGCTAGTTGGGCCGGCCCAACTGAAGTAACGGCACCGGGGAGTATATGATTCCTTGTTACCGCACAGTACGCGGGAAATAGGATTCCCGATGCTATAAGAGCCGAATAGAAATTCACGGTGTTGCTTTGGTATGTATTCTTGATTAAAGAACAACATACTTCTAATGAGCCATGGGCTCTAGCTTGCGGTCTTTTTTCTCCTTCTTTCTTATTTTCGCTCGTAGTTCTACCATGGGCACCCATACCCGCTCGTTTTGAGGGTTTCGCTAGAGGGTTGCAGCCATCACCGCCGCAACAGAGTTTTTGGTCCCCTTGCCTCCGGCTGCCATCTTGGCGCTGAGAGGTGGGGGGGCCTGTCTTCAAGAATCCTATGTTCTTTGTCATCATCTATTGATCATCGTACTTTGTGAGAATAAATTTACTCTTTTTTTTCTGGCAGTGCCATGAGATTGGAGAATTTTCTATCCTAGCAGATTCAATTATTCAGATGTAATGAGTTTATGTTGGTGTGTCAAACTTTTTTGTTGGTTTGATTTTTGTGGAGTTGAAATCTTTCATTGACACAATGGTGAAGATATTGTGATTCGACAGCTTGCACTTCTAAGGTATCATTCCCGGCCCAAGTACATCCATCGATCAATACTTCTCATCTTTGTGGATGGGTGACTCAAAGTGCTTTCAAAAATCATTATTGGTAATGTTTGTGCGACTGAAAGAGTGACAACACCGTTGCTCCAGTCCAATTGCAGTTTCTTTATCGAAATTATTGGAGTATTTCTTCTAGTAGAGGTTGATACAAAAAAGGTGTTTCCAAGAGATTTTATTGTAATTCTTAGTCATAAGAGTTATGTTGTATTTTCTTGGATCTTATATCCACACTAGTGTACCTGTAATTGTTATGAGTATAAATAAAATTATTGTTGTTTATAAAAAGGGCGATCCTTATTTATTTAGTTCAATGGGATGGGCAATACTCTTCTCCCCTTCCTCTCTGTTCACCGCTACACAACCCTCCTCTAGTGCCGCTACCCAGCCCCCTCTACCTACGCAATCACTACTTCTTCCCTACCTTGGCGCTCTTCCTCCCCTTCCTCCTCCACCTTCGTAGCTCCCTTCTCTGATAATGATTCATCCTTCTCTAAATATGTGTGATGATGTTGTGAATAGTGATGCTCTGAATCTAGTCGAAGTGTTATATTGTTGTAATTTAGTGATGCTCTGAATCTAGTGGGGGAGTGGTGGTGGACTTAGTAAGAGGAGGTGGTAGCCAGAGAAGGGAGGGGAGGCACGTAGGTCCCTTCTCCAATCATTGTGTGGTTGACTTCCTTCTAAACTATATATGAGAAATGAGTGTATATGCGGATGTGGTGTTTCGGAACCCAGACTCAAATGAGCCCAGGGGTGAAAAGTAAAATCAAATAAAATAGAAAAATGAACAAAATTTTAAAAATTGTGGTGCCAGATGCTCTTGTGCGTGAACTTCGTGCAAAGTTTTGTGAGGTTTGGACATTCGGAGAGCTCGTGACAAAAAGACAAATTTTGGGCGTCTAAGAAACTTTTGAAAATGGCACTATTAGCGCATGATTTTTTTCTTTTTTGCCAGGTGCTCCACGAATGTCCAAACTTCACAACATTTTGCATGGAGTTCAAACATAGGAGCATATTGAAAACAGAAAGCATGGCCCCTCTACGGATTGCAGGCGTACAGGCTTAATGATCCGACAACGCTTTGCTGTCCAGAGCTAATCATCACCGGAGAATTAGAGGGGGAAGAAGAGAACCCCACATGGCCTCTCTATTATGAGCATTAGATAGATCTAGATCTAACTCTAATTAGATCAACTCCAAATTAGAACTAGAACTAGATGAGGCTCCAAAACTTGTGTCCCAAGGGGCAAAAACCTCTACTATATATAGGTTGTAGGGGAGAGGAGGGGCGCCACAAGTGGAGGAGGGCTCCTCCCCGTTGTGCCAGCCCTAGCGGTGGAGGAGTCCTTCTCCACCTCCAATTCGACCCCCCTTTAGCTTGTGATACCAGCTAGTGGAGTGCCACATATTGTTGTTGGGCCCTAGGGCCCAATAGCTCTCAAGCACTTGGCCTTTTTATGTTTTCTTTGGCCCGTTGATATTAAATTAATTCTAATAGCCTCCTTATCAATATTAGAACCTTTTATTATTAATTTGACATCTCTGGAAACACTTTCCATCTATATATCCATTCTCGGTATTACCCGCTAAACACTAAAACTCTTCTGGTAACTCCAAAACGCTTATGGTTTCTCTCGAAACTATTTCTCAAATATTTTTTATAACTATTATTCCACTAACACTCAACATATCGTGATTCCCTTAAGCATGTGACCCTGTAGGTTTGGTAAAACATAGACATGAACAAAACTTCTTTCGTTCCATGACCAATAGTAGAACTGCGGACATCCATATCGATCCCTATGGATACATGAGTGATATTCGAGTGAACCTTTGGTCATCGTTTGCTATTCCCTTTGCTTTGTGATACTTTACAAAACCTGAGGTGAGATATATACAGCCGGTCTATTATGCTAATATTAGTAGAATAATATTCTGCACACTTTCGAACTACACGCTCAACGCAAGTGCATGTCATTTTTGAAGCAAGAGTACTGCAGTACTGAGATAAGTGAACTTCTCGTTGCAAAAAACCGCATGCGATTTTCTCATACTGTTTTTGGTCCAAATTTTAAACCATTTGTCAAAACGAGGCATGCAATATACGTTGGAAAGCTATGGATTAGGCGCAACTTCGCCATATTGAACACTTTTCAAGGTTCTTCATGGTTTCAGAGCAGTTTCAAAAATTGTGCGGCGCATGATGAGTGGCAGCGAGCATATTTTCATAATTGTTTCTAAATTGCTCGTCGAAGTGAATCAAATGGCACGCCGTTGGAAAGATATCATTGAGACACAAAATTTTCATATAGAACACCCTCTCTAATTCCGTATGGCTTAAGAGCAGTTTCAAATTTACCAAATCGCAGAAATTCTGTTTATTTGTGATATGTTCGGTACTATTTTCGCTGCAGTTTTTTAACCGTTTGTCAAAATAAGGCGTCTTATACGCCATTGGAAAGCTATGGAAGAGGCGCAACTTCCATATGTAGAACATGTTTTGGGATTCCTTACTATTTAAAATTAATTTTGAATATAGTGCGGCAGCCAATGAGTGACAGCGGTCGTTTGTCATAAAAAAATCAAATCGCTCGTCGTAATTATGCAAATGAAAAGCCGTTGGAAATATATCGACGAGGGCAGTTTTTTCATGTAGAACACTCTCTTTAATTCCTTACGGTTTATGAGCAATTTTAATTTTACCCAAGTACGAACACTATTTTTCACGACACCAAAATCGATGAGTGAACTGCATCAGATAGAAAACCGCACTACTTCAGACAGAAAACAACACTGCATTAGACGGGCAAACAAACTGCATCATTTCTTTTGTCAGACGTAAATTTTCCCAGCCGAGGAAATGAACCGCGCCTCACATCGGGCGTAAATGAACCACAACAATATCGAGAAGTGAACCACATTACCTATTTTTTCATTTCCATAACAATTTTTTTGCACTTCACATTTGGGAGTAAGTGAATCGCGGCACTACCAAAAATGCACCGCTTGAGTTTTTGCTGTAATTTTTCTAACTTTTTTATGAACGAGATTGGACCGCAGAAATAAGGGCAAGTGAACCGCGACATGTATCAAAGTGAACTACATAAAAAATTGTCGTTTATTAACTTGTTTTTGTTTTTAACTTTTTTTTGTAAATTCATCTGCACTGCATGGTCATTTTTAGTGAGGTGCATCTTCATTTTTTCTGGATTGCATGAACGGGGCGAGTGGACTGCATTCAACATTTTTTCCTGCGGCCCGCCGAATTGGCAATGCTACGCCAAGAATCTTGGCCCATTCTTTTATTTCACATTGAACTACAGAAAAAATCAGCGAGCTTCAAAGAAAATCTGATGAACTACAACAGTTGACTGCACATACAAAATAATTTTTTTGGATAAGAGTAGTAAACCACATGAGGGGAAGTGAACCTCGGAGCGAGTCAAAGTGAACCACACCTTTTGCCATCATTTTCCTTGGGTGTTCATACTGCACTTCAGGTGACAAGAGTAGCAAACCGCATGGCTGAGAGTAGTGAACTTCATAGTTTTTCCTGATATTTTTGTTTTATACAGTGAACCAATTTGACTAGCTACAAAATGAACTGCGCTGATTGTTGAGCCGAACTAGCTACAAAATGAACTACACTAGTAGAGTAATCATTGTCAGGAACTGCATTTTCGTTACACTTTTACCCTGTACAAAAGTACACCGAGTGAGTAAACGACCGAGTGTACTTCGACATGACTTTTTTTCATGCAAAATGAACAACCCATGGATGTGAAAACATGAATGAATGCACGTTCAGAGCAATGCAAACCGCATCAAAATTCCTCAAATCAAAACAACAAAACCAGGGACAACAGAAAAGAAATAAAAGTACACCAAGGCCATCCGAACCGCGCACGTGGCCCATCTGAGCTGCACGCCAGGGCCATCTGAACCTCGCACGTACGCATGATTTCTGGTCCAGAATTGCCAGCAATGCACGATCACGACACGCATACTACACCCCGGCGCTGCTGGACACAATAGCCCGCCCAGAGCCGAACTAGACTCCTGAGAAGATGCGAGGTCGAGCAGCGGAAGTGAGGGGCGGCGGGGTGGCAGGGTGGCGCGAGCAGTTCACTCTGAGGGAGGAGACCCGCGCTGCTACCAGTCCATGGCCACCCTTCATCGCTGGGGGAAGGAGGAAGGTGGAGCAAGAAAATGGCGGAGGGCTCAATTGTGGAGGTGGGAGCTCGGGCCAATCCCGTTCGCCGGCAAGCCCGACGGTTGCGTATGAGGCCGGCCATCCGATGGTAGTCGTTGCAGCGACGGAGGCAGTGGCCGCTCTCGATGTTAGTTTGGCAGAGGCACTTCCCACGGTGGCCCGTATTCGATGGTGAGGCGTCGCCTGAGTCCGCAACGGCCTGGATCCGATGGCGGCCTTGCGTGGGTATGCACTGGCCTGGATCCGATGGCAGGGCATCGCGCGGGTCAGTAGTGGCCTGTATACGATAGCGCGGGGGGGGGGGGGGCACCGCGGCCTAGATCCAGCGCCTTCTCATGCTGGAGAGGTGGCCAGAGGGGTTGGGGTGAGGGTGGCTCGCCGGCTATGGGAGGACGGCTGCGGGGGCTGTGGTAGTTAGTCCGGGGCTCGGAGGGATGGGGGAGGTGGAGGAAGGTGGGGGTACGAGAGTCGGGATGGTTGGGTAGGTGGTCAATCGAGACGAAGGTGGAAGGAGGTGGTTGGGTGGGGCACGAGGATATGTGGGGGGAGTGGGGTGGGATTTCGGCCCGGGGGCTGACCTTTTTTACCTTCGTGGGTCGGGCTACTGTGGGGCTGGGGTGTGTGCAGAACAAGATTTTTTTTCTCTTAGAATAAGACTCTTAAGGGTATCCTCTTGGGCCATTCTCATGCTCATGATACCGGTCTCCTCATTATAGGTTTTGTTCTTCTTTCTTGTTGACATGTTCGGGCATCCCTGTGACCTAATCACCTGTGTCTAGCTAGATGATGATGGATACTGTCACACCGAGAGGGCCTTAAGAATATCTCGTCATCATCGGAGGAGCAAATCCCATTCTTGAGCTATCTAGTCCCTTGTCAAACTTTCCGGTGAATCTAAAAGTTTTTGTTATGATCACCGTGTTACAGATGAAGTTTGAGCAACCCGAAAGTACATCGTATGGTAAGAAGAGACTATGATACTCTCATGGTCTAAGGAACTAAATCATACGTTAAAACTCTTTGTTATATCGATTGACTTGTGACAATACTATGTCAAAGTATAACAAACAAGTTGGGTCAATTCAATATGATCGTTTTTCCAGTGTCATACTCTCAATGTTGTTTTGGGACTACCTTTACACTTAACAATATCCCAAGATCTTGAAAACATGATCAACACACAACACTTGAACTAGTCCTAGAGGCAAGACTAGGAATTAGGTTTTACCGTTTATAATTCCACACGTGCTTGCGAGTTTTCTACTGAATCACATATTCCATAATCATAGAAGTTATAACATAGAATATAAACTCTTAATTATAGATGTGAAAATATAAAATATTATTGCCTCTAGGGCATATTTCCAACAACATGGTCGATAGTGGTTTCGGGGTGGAGTAATAGTAGTAGATGCAGTTGGATATCAGTCTACTTTCACGGAAGTAATTTCTATACAAGATTATGCCATTAATGGTCATAATTATGAATGATGATTTTCTATCAATTGTCCAACAGTAATTTGTCTGCCATGATATTACCTGCTTTCGATAGAGATGCCACTAGTGAACCTATGGCCCCGAGTCCATTCTATATTGATACTTGAATTTACACAATTGCTTTTTATTCACTCTCATATTTTGTCGTTCCACTATATCATTATACATCCACTATTTTCTTTTAATCTTGTAACTAGAAAGATGTGGGGATTGACGTCCCCTTGCCAAGTTGGTTGCAAGCATTTGTTTCGTTTGTGTGTAGGTGTTGCTTATCTTGTTAGCTTGTTAACTCCTACTGGTTCAATTAATCCTTGGTTCTTAACTAAGGAATATACTTTATACTGCTATGCAAGATCACCCTTCCTCTTTGGGGAAATCCAACAACTTTCCTACGGGAGTAGCATAAGAATTTCTGGTGCCGTTGCCGGGTAATCTGCATCTACCAACTTAGGTGTCTTTCACACAAACCCTTTATTTGCTTGTTTTATTTTCTTATCTAGTTGCCTTTTGCTTTTTATTTGCCATTTTCTTTGCTTGCAAAAAAATTCAAAAAATATAAAAAATCTTGTGTTACTATTTTTGTTTTTTTGCCACTATGTCTATTTCTGAAAATACTAAGATTTTCCATTTTGCTAGTACTAACAAAAATGAATTTTAGTGCCCCTATTACTCCCCCCGCCACTAGTGTGCAGTCTTATGAGATTAAAGCCGGCTTGTTAAATCTTGTGATGAAAGATCAATTTTCTGTAAATTATAATGAAGATGTTGCTGCCCATCTTAATACTTTGGTTGAATTAATATGCAAAAAAACAAAGATGTGGACAATGATACTACAAAATTGAAGTTATTTCCATTTTGTTTGAGAGACAGAGCCAAAGAATGGTTAGTTTCTTTGACAAAAAATAGTATTGACTCTTGGTCTCAATGCAAAGATGCTTTTATTCGTCAATATTTTCCTCCCACAAAAATTATATCTTTGAGGAATCAAACTACGAATTTTACATAACTTTATCAAGAACATGTTGCACAATCATGGGAAAGAATAAAACTTATGTGGGGCACCCCGATCCGCATGGAGCAGGGGGCCTTCGCACGTCATCCCAGGATAACACCTGACGCACAACAGGTCCATGATACAGCATTCCAGGTACAAGAATATTCATCAAACACATATATATATGATTACAACATTGATGAATACAATTATCTGGCATAGCCCTAAGGCTATTTAAATGGCAGCGGAAATCTATTCGAATGGCGGCAGAAGTCTTGGTTTGGCAGCATAACAACTCTGGCTGGGCTCCACAACTCACAGGACTGGCAAGGTTACGACCTTGCACGGCGGAACAAGCGAACATTCGGGTACGACCTACAAAACTGGCATGACACGCCAGGTCAGTACATTGAATGTACTTGCAAGACAACCAAATACATAGCATCCAAACAAGCAGAAGACAAAGCAGGAACCAAGCGCATGCAACAATCTTTCTCATATCAATTACTAAACATGGCATTATATAGACCAACTAAGCATGAACAGTATCATAGCATCTACTAACATGGCAATGACATGGCATATCAAAACGTGCTTCTAACATGGCAATAGAAAAACATAGCATATCATCTCAATCATGGCATAATTTAACATATCAATCAAAGCATGGCATGGCATCATGAAACTATGTTGCATACAAACTACCAGTCATATTCAAAGCAGACATAAGATGTTAACTTTATGCAACCATCTCGTGTTCGGCCATGGTTCTTTAAATGCAACATATTACTCAAGTAATGCAACCAAACTTGTGCACTAAGTCCCTAGGACTCTCTTACCAACGGGTTGCCTCGCAACCGAACGGTGATCACTCGCGGATCACGAACGGAACCACACTTGGTTCAACACTCACCGAGACCTCGTCTCGTGATCATGTCAAAACATCGTCGTGACTTCTCACAACTATCCCATAGTCCAAATCACCAAATTCTTGATACCACATTTATTAACTTAATTATTTCAGGTTTATCCTACTTTTCGACCAAGACCCGATAGTGTGACGTACTACGAAATGTGTGGCTATCGATAGACTTTATAAACACTCTGTAGAGGTAGCGCACTGTACCCACACCACGGAACCCATGGCCTCGCACTCCCATTCGGGTGGACCAACGGCGTTCCGACAAAACCGACCTACTGCCATGATACTCTCCCGGCCACTCCGACCAACACCCCTTTTAGGTCCAGTCCTGGGTGGCCCCGTACCTACCAAAGGCACCAACGCCGTCGTGGCAAAACAAAACGGACCCAAACGGGGACATGAGCTCAAAACCAAACCCGGGCACAGAAGGCTTATGTCTGCCTACCTGATCAGGGTAGCGCGCGCCCATAACCTTCCCTCGTTGGAGGCACCGGCGAGAGGCACGACAATAGATCACATTAGGGTCTTCCCATAAAGGCAAATGTGGCTGCACTAAAAAAGTTCGATTTGGTGGCACTATGACTCGATCCCATCGATGACGGAGGAGGTTTGTTATTATTAAGTCATTTTACTATCTTCTCCATCATCATGAACATGAATTCAACAATGAGCATGCATCATACAAATGCTTTAATAAAACACCAAGCCTCTCAAATGAACAACAACAACATAAAGAACATGACAATACCAAGTACGGTGCATTAAATAGCATTTTATAATGATGACATGAAAATAAAGTAGAGTAGTGACATGGCATTATCAATAACAACATTCTAATTAACATGGCAAAAGATATCATGAAATCACAAGCATGCATGATAAGCATAACGGAATAACTGCAGACAAAAATGATAAGGAACAACTGCAACTACACACACACACAGGGTGCAAGCAAAGTCAACATGCAAGTTCAGGGCTCATGATAAGAGGTTGGCTTGCCGGGGGTTGATAAATACTTCGGGAAGAAGTGTGAAACGATCGTGGAAAGATTTGCCGGAAACAGTTCTCTGCCGGAGGGGGGCTGTTTACGGGCAAGGGCAAAAAGGTCATTCTCATTGTGTGAAAACATTATGAAAATGATGCCAACGGAAAGAGCTCGACGAGCAGAAAATGTGAGCGCTAGAATCACCTCAATCGGAGTTACGGTTGAAAATTTGTGACCGTTCACTTTTTAGGCAGAAAAAGGCACTAAAAGTGAACGTTCACAATTTAACCTTTTCGGTGGGTGGGGCTGAAAAATAGAAAGCGTTTTTCTGAGAATACGCCTTCAGAAAAGTTTAAACGCATTTTGATCTAAAGAAGCACGAAAATACTCTTTCGGACAACTGAAGACGTAATACAGAGGTTTACGCCTCCACTTATCCACGTCAGCGTACCTGGTCAACGCCGTTGTTAGACTGGTGGGTGGGGTCCGTGCGAGGTGGCGCCCGCCTGGCCCTGACATCTTCAACCTCCCGCTCGGGATCGAGCGAGGCCGGGGGAGGGGATTGCCCCAATGGTGATCGTCGGCGACTCCGGCCACCGCTCGTGACGGCCAACCTACCCAGATGCTCAGGAAGGAGAGATGCATCTCGGGGTGGTAGCCACTGCCGCCGACGAGCGCCGTAGTGGGAGCAGCAAGGCACGTGGCAGAGGGACGCTTCGGCTGCCGGAGACAGAGAAGCTACGATGGAGGAGGGAAAGGGCTGAGGCTATAGGGAGTTTCGCCGGAGCCTGAAGGATGCAGTGGTGGAGGTGGAATGGAGGGAGGGGCGTGGCATCGCCAGAATCAGGCAAGACCCGAGGTGGCGGCCACGGCGGCGGTGGTGGTCGAGAAGAAGCTCCGAGGCGAAATGAGGAGCGTGGGGAGACGTAGAGGAGGGTGGGGAAGCTGTTGAAGAGCTCGAGGGGGTCGTTGGCTCCTTATATAGCCGGTGCGAGGTGTGGCCGAGCCGAGTGCCACCGGGCGAGTCCGGCCACAGCTCTGCCGGCCACAGCTATCACGGGGAGGAGAGGGAAGGCGACGAGGAGGGTGCGGACGAGTGCCAGAGAGTCACGGAGATGAGCGAAGCTCACGGACGAGAGGAGGAAGAGGACACCAGCGAGGAAGAAGACAAGCTCACGAGAGCGCACTGTTCGGTCGTTGGCACGGCTCGTCGGAGAAGAAAACAGAGGGGGCGAGCGGTCCAGAGGGAAGAGGACGCCGAGGGGGAACTGTAGGACACTAATGGCGAGGCCAGAGCCGGTCGGAGTAGCGTTGCCGACGAGAACAGTGGCTAGACCACCATTTTGGGCTGGCATTGCCCGTGGTCACCACCGACAACACGAACTCTGGAGTTTTTTCTGATGCCAGGTCATGTCTAGCGCGTAGTCCGTCGAAGATAGAGTGTTACTACGGTAAAGAAACGGGCAGAGACAAATGAGGCTGAGTAAACTAAGCTTCACAAGTTTGTTGTTGCAAACTTGGCCACATTCTAGAGATAAAACTAGAGAGGTTAAAAGGTAAACCTGATGTCTGGTAGGCTTAGGGTAGAAAAGACTATGATCTTGGGAATTATGAGGTTATTTGGTTAAGTATTTAACATAGTTGGAGTGCAACTACCAAATTTGGTCCAGAAATCAAATGATGAAGAAGCACTCACTAGGAGTGTTAGATTGGGCTAAAACTTGGCACAACTTGATGATTTGGACATACCATGATGTTGTACAAATATCATACCAAATGGACTTGCGAAAATGGTACTTCCTTCACAACTATCATTTTTGCCAAGAAACTTGAGAAAAATCCTTAGGGCAGATGCCTAAATGAAATGAGCCAAACTTTTGTGTAGATAGGTTATATGGATAGGAGAAGACCTGGGAAAAGTTTCAGCCATAAGGAAGCAAGATAAGATGCACTTGCTTCACAAACTGAAAAATTGGATAGGAACCAAGAATTACTCCTGTGCTCACATAGTTCAATGGAATGAGCTAAATTTTGGTGGAGGGTGGTAATATGATCATTAGAGACTAATGGAAAAGTTTCAGCTCATTTTGACTATCTATGAGGGTACTTCTTTCACATACAAGCAATCTGAACAGAAACTTGAGAAAATTTCCAAGGAAGATTGGATAGATGGATTGAGCTGATTTTTGGTATCCAGAGATGATTCATCAATCTTAATTATCGTGCCAAATCTCAGCTCAAATGGATTAAGGGTTCAAGCACTTCCTTTGAAAAAAATTCAGATAGGGCAGAAACTTGCATTGGATCATGTGCTCAAATTATGAACTTTGGAGCATGGGTTTGGATGGAAATGTTGGACATATAGCAAGTACAAGGTCCACAAATTATTTGGGAATTTTCCTTGCTATAAAAATGGTAGTTCCTTTGGAAAATGGCAGAAATGCAATATTGACATTAAATAGGAAAAGGCAATTTTCCTTATTTAATTATGGCCAATATATTTGCCAGAGCTTGGATTGGGCATAATTATCAACTCCACCAATTCTCATGAATTTAGGAGATGGCTAGCTATGCCTTTGGATTTTATTCCTCAGAAAGGCAAGAAAAGGAATAAATCATAATTCAAAAATATTGCATGCGACTTAGCAATATTTTTGCACATCCAAGGTTCAGAAAGATAGGAGGATCTCTGGGAACAATTGGGAGGATCAACAAATCATGGAAAATGATGGCTCCTTTGTAAGCACAAAGGATATATCCAAATTCCAAAAAATTGGAATTTAGGGTTTGAGAGGGTTTGAGATGATGCAAATGAGATCTTGCTCATTGACAAAGGCATGAGCAAGGTCTTGAAAGATTGAAAATGACAAGAAATCTCATAGTCATCCAACAAACTCAGGGGAAAGATTGAAAAACGATTGCTAGGAAGGAATAACAGCACAAAAATTGATAACCCTATTTTGGGGCTGTTACAACTCTTCCCCCCTTAAAAAGAATCTCGTCCACGAGATTCCTAGGGTTACAGCACAACTGAAACGATAACCACTCCGGGGAAAAACCTCGAGGTTAATTTTTAACCCTTTGGTTAAATTCAAACGAGATGGGGGCACCGATAATTGGTACACCCGGGGAGGGATATGGCAAACCTGGATATATCCACTGCTAGGGGCACTCGAGATCAAACTCCAAAAAAGCTAGATGCACTCAACGAATAGTGGTTTCACCTGCTGACACGTGGGTCCAGGGCCCATTGGCAGCCTCCTTCTTCTACCTCCGGCTTGCTGCTTCTCCTACGCTACTGCTTCGCGTGCGGCTTGGCGCAGCGCGCATCTAGCTCCTAGGGCAATGAGGACCCTAGAGACATAGTGCGCGGCATGCACAACGTCGGTGCAGCGAGCACTCATGTCGCGGGCCAGCACCTTGTCGGCACTGCTCGCGGATTTGCCTCCTGGACACCGGTGATCGAGCGACGAGCGGTTTTCCTAGACCTCGCTCACCGTACACCAGGGTTGGACTATAAAAGACAGCAGCGCGACTCTCCTCCAACGCACAAACACAATGCCGCTCTACTACCTCTTTGGTTTGGGCGAGATCGAGCCGAGCTCCTTCGGCGAGGAGGTATTCTTGGTGGTGCTACGGTTGTTCCTCGCAGCGCTGCTAGGCACACTGATCGTCTCGTCGATCCTCTGCTGATTCTCATCAGGAATGATCGAGCTCGGAACAACACGCGGCTCGGTGTGGTGGCTCGGGATGCGGGAGAAGATGGCGCACTGGGTGGTCCTCCGCCATGCTTGATTCTCCGAAGCTTTGCGCCGGCGGAGTAATCGCGTGCTGCGGTGGAGCGGGTGGCGACTAGCCTGGCGTCACGCAAGGCTGAGATGATGGTGGTGATGGGGTCCAGATGCAGGTGAGGTGGCTGCGCCATCTCAAGAATCACACGGAGTACAGAAAAATTTTGCGATAGCTCCACGAAATGTAGGTGTCGTTGTAGAATCGAGGGTGAAACCTGTATCGGGGTAGATGTACTGGACCGAGGGAAATAAAGTTGGCAGTGTTCCTCCGAAAATGAAATCAGGAAAAAGAATTAGAGACGAGGAATTTCCAGACGGAAATGTCTCTGCGAGGTTCTAGATTTTGAAAATCTGGCACACGGTGTATGCACGGATAGATAGGGACATGTGACTTTGCATTCCCCTGAGTACTGCCCGAATGTACTCGTGGGTGAACCGGGTATGCGTGCAGTATGCAGTATAATATAAACTAGCAAACAAACAGAGGCAATAATCATGCAACGGAAAAACACACCAGACAAATCATACTAGAGTGTTTTACTGCTAGTGGGTATATGTACTCCTGGCATACATATACCTACACCAGCGCGCATTTTATTATAGACTCAACACGAGTCAATGTTATTCAGTGTATGCGATCTACTAATTAAAATATTGTTAGCAACACAGTGTCAACCCTGTCCAACATTTCTGCTTGACAGAGAGACAAGCAAAAACAACACCGAAACCAAAAACACGACAACATTCAGAACATATGGGTTACAACAGTGCAAGCATACAACAAAGCACGAATAGAAACACTCACCCTGGGATACATGGTTCTATCCTCATATCGGGGATGAACCGACAGACTGATCATCTCACTGCGTGACTGAGGTCATGTAGAGTACTTGCCTTGCTGGGGCTCTCCGGGAGGACGAAGACTGAGCCAATCTCCATCTTGATTGTTTGACACTACTATGGGTTGGGGTTCAGCTGCTGGGGGCGTGGCTGAAATTGATCTGAGCAAATGTTGTTGGTGGATCCGTAAAAGAGCCTTGTCGACGGTGATGATGTTTGGCTTGGGCCACAACACAGGCTGAGAGGATAGCACTGGTTCGGTTGGCGTTGGGCAAACGACTTGAGATGCGAATTTACGAGCCTCACGGTAATCTTCCTTGACGACTTGTACCGCATCATTTTCCATGGTTCTAAACTCGGCAAGTATCTTTGAAATCATCATCCCCTGGGCAGTGATATACTGCACCAGGTGAGCGATTGCGTGGTCATCTCCTTGGATAGCGGGAGAAGGCTGCATTCCTGCTTCTGCCACAATGGGGGAAAAGCAGAACTCCCGCCTCGTTGCCACATGCGGGAACTTGGTTCAGAGGTGTAGGATACCCTCCACAGCATCGGCCTGAATGGCTAGATCAATGGTAGGCATGGCTCTACGCTGAAAAACCAACGGCTGGCCATCTACTGCGAGACCTAGGCTGATGTGCACTCTTGCATCAAAGCGATGAAGGTGAGGGATGGGTGCCGATTGGAACACCAGGTAATCGGGGCTAGCCTTACAGCCAAAGGCTTTGGTGAGCATCTCGGTAAGAAGGGGTGGAAAGCCAGTGTGGTTGGCGGCACAGGTGCGGGTGTAATACTTGGAAGCTTTGAAGCTGCTAGTCATGGCTGGAGTGTTGCTAGCTAGGCTTCTCTGCAGGAACATGGCTGACTGCGGGGCCAGCAATACAGCGAGCGGAAAGGGGGCTTTTATAGGCAGCTATGTGGGACATGCCCGCATGGTGTGGCCCCTTTCCCTTAATGGTGAAAGGCAAGCGGCGCGGCCGACCAGAAAGGATATGGTTGCTATTCATTCCACGGATAACTAGACGACGACAGCGGGGTGAGGACGTGGCGGTCTCGACTGCGCCACCTGTTGATTAACAGTGGCCATGCCGGATGCCAGGGATTGGTCAAATCCCTTAGGGCCATTACGGGTTAATAGTAGCGGTGATCTAATACTAGGATAACCTATGCCAGCCTGGCTGCTCTGATACCATGTCCTGTGGCACCCCGATCTGCATGGAGCAGGGGGCCTTCACACGTCACCCAGGATAACACCTGACGCACGACAGGTCCATGATACAACATTTCAGGTACAAGAATATTCATCAAACACATGTATATATGATTACAACATTGATGAATACAATTATCTGGCATAACCAAACCCGGGCACACAAGGCTATTTAAATGGCTGCCGAAATCTATTCAAATGGCGGCAGAAGTTTGGTTTGGCAGCATAACAACTCTGGCTGGGCTCCACAACTCACAGGACTGGCAAGGTTACGGCCTAGCATGACGGAACAAGCGAACCATTCAGGCACGACCTACAAAACTGGCATGACACGCAAGGTCAGTACATGAATGTACTTGCAAGACAACCAAATACATAGCATCCAAACAAGCAAAAGACAAAGCAGGAACCAAGCGCATGCAACAACCTTTCTCATATCAATTACTAAACATGGCATTATATAGACCAACTAAGCATGAATAGTATCATAGCATCTACTAACATGGCAATGACATGGCATATCAAAACGTGCTTCTAACATGGCAATAGAAAAACATAGCATATCATCTCAATCATGGCATAATTTAACATATCAATCAAAGCATGGCATGGCATCATGAAACTATGTTGCATACAAACTACTAGTCATATTTAAAGCAGACATGACATGTCAACTTTATGCAACCATCTCCTGTTCGGCCCTGGTTCTTTAAATGCAACATATTACTCAAGTAATGCAACCAAACTTGTGCACTGAGTCCCTCGGACTCTCTTACCAATGGGTTGCCTCGCAACCGAACGGTGATCACTCACGGATCACGAACGGAACCACTCTTGGTTCAACACTCACCGAGACCTCGTCTTGTGATCATATCAGAACATCATCGTGACTTGTCATGACTATCCCATAGTCCAAGTCACCACATTCTTGACACCACATTTATTAACTTAATTATTTCAGGTTTATCCTCCATTTCGAGCAAGACCCGATAGTGTGACCTACTACAAACTATGTGGCTATCGATAGACTTTATAAACACTCTGCAGAGGTAGCGCACTGTACCCACACCATGGAACCCATGGCGTCGCACTCCCATTCGGGTGGACCAACGGCGTTCCGAAAAAACCGACCTACTGCCATGACACTCTCCCGGCCACTCCGACCAACACCCCTTTTAGGTTCAGTCCTGGGTGGCCCCGTACCTACCAAAGGCACCAACGGCCACCGTCATGGCAAAACAAAACGGTCCCAAACGGGGACATGAGCTCAAAACCAAACCCGGGCACACAAGGCTTATGTCCGCCTACCTGATCAGGGTAGCGCGCGCCCATAACCTTCCCTCGTTGGAGGCACCAGCGAGAGGCATGACAATAGATCACATTAGGGCCTTCCCATAAAGGCAAATGTGGCTGCACTGAAAAAGTTCGATTTGGTGGCACTATGACTCGATCCCATCGATGACGGAGGAGGTTTGTTATTATTAAGTCATTTTATTATCTTCTCCATCATCATGAACATGAATGCAACAATGAGCATGCATCATACAAAAGGTTTAATAAAACACCAAGCCTCTCAAATGAACAACAATAGCATAAAGAACATGACAATACCAAGTATGGTGCATTACCATAGCATTTTATAATGATGACATGAAAATAAAGTAGAGTAGTGACATGGCATTATAAATAACAACATTCTAATTAACATGGCAAAAGATATCATGAAATCACAAGCATGCATGATAAGCATAACGGAATAATTGCAGACAAAAATGATAAGAAACAACAGCAACTACACACACACAGGGTGCAAGCAAAGTCAACATGCAAGTTCGGGGCTCATGATAATAGGTTGGCTTGCGTGGGGTTGATAAATACTTCTGGAAGAAGTGTGAAACGATCCCGGAAAGATTTGCCAAAAACAGTTCTCTGCCGGAGGGGGGCTGTTTATGGGCAAGGGCAAAAAGGTCATTCCCACTGTGTGAAAACATTATGAAAATGATACCAATGGAAAGAGCTCGACGAGCAAAAAATGTGAGCGCTAGAATCACCTCAATCGGAGTTACGGTTGAAAAGTTGTGACCGTTCACTTTTTAGGCAGAAAAAGGCACTAAACAGTGAATGTTCACAATTTAACCTTTTCGGCAGGCGGGGCTGAAAAACAGAAAGCGTATTTCTGAGAATACGCCTTTAGAGAAGTGAAATCGCATTTTGATCTAAAGAAGCACGAAAATACGCTTTCAGACAACTGAATACGTAATCCAAAGGTTTACGCCTCAACTTATCCACGTCAGCGTACCTGGTCAACACCGCTGTTAGACTAGCGGGTGGGGTCCACGCGAGGTGGAGCCCGCCTGGCCCTGACGTCTTCAACGTCCCGCTCGGGATCGAGCGAGGCCGAGGGAGGGGATTGCACCGATGGTGGTCGCCAGCGACTCTGGCCACTGCTCACGACAGCCGACCTACGCAGATGCTCAGGAAGGAGAGACGCATCTCGGGGTGGTAGCCGCTGCCGCCGACGAGCACCGTAGTGGGAGCAGCAAGGCACGCGGTGGAGGGAGGCTTCGACCGCCGGAGACAGAGAAGCTACGGTGGAGGAGGGAAAGGGCTGAGGCTACGGGGAGGTTTGCCGGAGCCTGAAGGATGCAGTGGTGGAGGTGGAATGGAGGGAGGGGCATGGCATCGCCTGAATTGGGCAAGACCCGAGGCAGCGGCCACGGTGGCGGTGGTGGTCGAGGAGAAGCTCTGGGGCGAAATGAGGAGCATGGTGAGACGTAGAGGAGGGTGTGGAAGCTGTTGAAGAGCTCGAGGGGGTCGCGGGCTCCTTATATAGCTGGGGCGAGGTGTGGCCAAGACGAGTGCCACCGGGCGAGTCCAGCCACGGCTCTGCCGGCCACAGCTGTCACGAGGAGGAGGGGAAAGGCGACGAGGAGGGTGCGGACGAGCGCCAGAGAGTCACGGAGACGAGCGAAGCTCACGGACGAGAGGAGGAAGAGGACACCGGCGAGGAAGAGGATGAGCTCATGGGAGCGCACTGTTTGGTCGTTGGCACAGCTTGCCGGAGAAGGAAACAGAGGGGGCGACCGATCCAGAGGGAAGAGAACACCGAGGGGGAACTGTAGGACCCTGATGGCGAGGCCAGAGCTGGTCGGAGCAGCGTTGCCGATGAGAACAGTGGCTAGACCACCGTTTTGGGATGGCATTGCCCGTGGTCACCACCACCGACAACACACACTCTGGAGTTTTTACTGATGCCAGCTCATGTCTACCGCGTAGTCCGTCGAAGATAGAGTGTTACTACGGTAAAGAAACGGGCAGAGACAAATGAGGCTGAGTAAACTAAGCTTCACAAGTTTGTTGTTGCAAAGTTGGCCACATTGTAGAGATAAAACCAAAGACGTTAAAAGGTAAACTTGATGTCTGCTAGGCTTAGGGTAGCAAAGACTATGATCCTGGGAATTATGAGGTTATTTGGTCAAGTATTTAACATAGTTGCTGTGCAACTCCCAAATCTGGTCCAGAAATCAAATGATGAATAAGCACTCACTAGGAGTGTTAGATTGGGCTAAAACTTAGCACAGCTTGATGATTTGGACATACTATGATGTTGTACAAATATCATACCAAATGGACTTGCCAAAATGGTACTTCCTTCACAGCTATCGTTTTTGCCCAGAAACTTGAGAAAAATCCTCAGGGCAAATGGCTAAATGAAATGAGCCAAAATTTTGTGGAGATAGGTTATATGGACAGGAGAACACGTGGGATAAGTTTCAGCCATAATGAAGAAATATAAGATGCACTTGCTTCACAAACTGAAAAATTGGACAGAAACCAAGAATTGCTCCTGTGCTCACATAGTTCAATGGAATGAGCTGAATTTTGGTGGAGGGTGGTAATATGATCATTAGAGTCTGATGGAAAAGTTTCAGCTCATTTTCATCATCTATGAGGGTACTTCCTTCACAGACAAGCAATCTGAACAGAAACTTGAGAAAATTGCCAAGGACGATTGGAGAGATGGATCGAGCTGATTTTTGCTATCCAGAGGTGATTCATCAATCTTAATCATCTTGCCAAATCTCAACTCAAATGGATCAAGGGTTCAAGCGATTCCTTTGCAAAAATTTCAGATATGGCAGAAACTTGCATTGGACCATGTGCTCAAATTATGAACTTTGGAGCATGGATTTGGATGTAAATGGTGGAAATATAGCAAGTTCAAGCTCCACAAATTATTTGGGAATTTTCCTTGCTATAAAAATGGTAGTTCCTTTGGAAAATGGCAGAAATGCAATATTGACATTAAATAGGAAAAATGCAATTTTCCTTAATTATGGCCAATATATTTTCCAGAGCTTGGATTAGGCATAGTTATCAACTCCACCAATTCTCATGAATTTAGGAGATGGCTAGCTATGCCTTTGGATTTTATTCCTCAGAAAGGCAAGAAAAGGAAGAAATCACAATTCAAAAATATTGCATGGGACTTAGCAATATTTTTACACATCCGAGGTTCTGAAAGATTGGAGGATCTCTGGGAACAATTGGGAGGATCAACAAATCAAGGAAAATGATGGATCCTTTGTAAGCACAAAGGATATATCCAAATTCCAAAATTTTGGAATTTAGGGTTTGAGAGGGTTTGAGATGATGCAAATGAGATCTTGCTCATTGACAAAGGCATGAGCAAGGTCTTGAAAGATTGAAAATGACAAAAAATCACAGAGTCATCCAACAAACTCAGGGGAAACATTGAAAAACGATTGCCAGGAAGGAATAACAGCACAAAAATTGATAACCCAATTTTGGGGCTGTTACATTATGCCTAAAAATTGACCCACACATTGATTAAATCTTTGGATGCCAGTGCAAATTTCTATGTGGGACTAAAATTTGTTTCCATAAACTTTCTAGATTCTGTTATAGGTGGTACGTTCATGGGGATAACACTTTGGGAACCCACCAAGCTTCTTGACAAAATAAAAGTATGATAATTAATTAGAAGTGTGATAACTATTTAGATCTTTACGCACTTTCTGTTTTTGACAGAATCTGTTTTGTTTTCTTTTTTGCTTCTTTTAAAGTTTCCATGACATATATTGGGGAATATAAATTGTGGAAATGATAGTACACACTAGACATCATTTGTAAATAATTATGAAACATGTCTTGATGAGTGGATGATTATTTTTATTGTACTAACCTATCTCACAAGTTATGTTAAGTTTTGTGTGAATGTAGTTTTCACGTTTTGGGTGAGGTAGCGATATAAGGAGAATAATAAGTAGCAAGAGACTAATCTTGGGGATGCCCTGGATGGCATCCCCTCTTTCCTCTTCGAAACTATTGGTATATCTGACTTGGAGCTATATTTTTATTCTTTAGATGATATGTGTTTGTCGGATTCAGGGCTCCGCAGACCCAAGAAAGGTTCGAACTCTAGGGCGTGTGTGAAGAACTCAACCTATCCAGCCAACCAGTTCATCACCCCCACGGCCTAGCTCGCTGAACAAGAAAGGAAAGGGACACATCAGTTTACCCAGGTTCAGGCCACCTTGTGGTGTAAGACCCTACTCCTGCTTTGTGGTGGATTAGCCTTGCGAGGGGCGGAGGGTGAGCGAGTACAAGGGAAGAATAACCTCAGGAGGTCTGTTCTTGTGTGGGTGTGAGCTAGCGAGGTCTCTCTTGGATCGGCCCCCTTCCTATGGTGGTGGCTAAGCTATATTTATAGTGGCCTTGGTCCTCTTCCTCCAAACAAAGGTGGGAAGGGATCCCACAATGGCCAATTTTGAAGGGGGACAAGTAGTACATATTATCCTGATGAAAGGTGGTCTTCTCCTGCAATGCTTCTGGTCGTGATGTCGTGGTGGGCTCGGCGATGACATCCGTCCTGGCGGTCCAGGTCTTATTGCATGGGAATGGAAACCTTTGGCCAATTACTCAGGACCCGCGCCTGCGCTTGCCTCCTTAGCACCAAAGAGGAAACATGCTGCTCTGCGCTCGCCGTCGCCCGCCTGGCCTTGGTCGTCATGGTTTGCATCATCTCAACCTCATGAGGTGGTTGCCTGCATAGAAATCTCCGCTCCTCGGGAGACAACCTGGGGAGGCTGCTCCATCCGGAGGTCTTGGTGGCGTCTGCCTCGCGAGGCTTGGCCCCTCGCGAGGGTCTTGTCTTGCTGGTGCTGAAGATGGGCCGTACCAGGCCGTTGATGGAGCCACACCGTGGGTCGCAGACAGGCAAGTCTCGGTACCCTGGTTCCTAAAACGCCAACAGTAGCCCCCGGCCCAAGGCGCGCTCGGACTTGGCTTCGAGGCAAAGTCAAAGGGCAAGGGCGAAGCGCCGCGGGCCCCAATCGCCTGCGGACCGAGTTGATGCATGGCACTTGATGGGACGTGGGCGTCTCCACTTCCCCATGCCGCCTCGGCAATCGCTCGACTTGACAACTACCTAATGCATGTAAAAAAAACCATCATTGCTTGGAATCATGAGAGGCCAGCGATTGGCCTCCCTTGTCTATAAATGCGAGAGGGGGTGGAGCCCCTTGCTCATCTTCATCTTCTTGCCACTTGCTCCTCCTTCTTCTTCTCCGTCCCATCATATTGC
Source organism: Aegilops umbellulata (assembly GCA_032464435.1). NCBI lineage: Eukaryota > Viridiplantae > Streptophyta > Magnoliopsida > Poales > Poaceae > Aegilops > Aegilops umbellulata. Next base: position 130,891,465 of record CP136057.1, on the reverse strand, counting down.
CAGAGCGTCCATGGCGCCAGTGAGGAGGTTTTTCCCCGCGAAGAAAGGAAAACCCCATCAGGTGGAACCTGAGCTGCTCCCGCCGAAGAAGAGGCCTAATTGTTCTCGTGATGCCGCCGTGGCACCCATGGTGATGCGACCTTGGCATGAACGCGCTCCGCCGGACTTCCCGGTCCCCATGTATGCTTGTGCGCAAAGCCCTGCGCATAGGAACGGCGGTAGACGCCATGAGGAACGGAGCTGCGGAGGAGGACAAGCGGTGGGCATACGGCCACCCCGCTCGCGGACCCATGCCGCAGGCACGACCCGCGAATTTGTGGTGTGGGCGGAAATGTCACCGCGCACATGGCTCCGGCTCTTGCGACCCCTGGCGAGGGAGATACCGTCGAGGGGGCCCTTCGAGTTGTGGCTGCAACATGATGGTTGTTGTAGCCAGGCTTCAAAAGCGGTAGTCGAGGTCGTCAACTCTGGTGACGTCTTCATGACTTGAGGATGGGGCGCGATTGTCCGCGCCTACTGCCTGGAGGGAGGCCACGCCATCCACGTCGAGTACGACGGGGCGTCGACGCTCTTCTTCAAGGTCTTCAGAGAGGACGCCCGACACTTGGAGTGCTACCCCGGGGGAGGAGGTCAAGGCAGTGTCTCCCTGGTAGGCCGGCAAGGCGGCGAGGTCACCGGGGGTGAACTTGCCCTTGGCCTTGTCCGTGATTCTTCTGACAGCAGCAACGCCAATTCCGGGCATGCCTCAAGTGACGACGACAGCTACGAGCCGCCGCGCCATTGTGGCCGAGCCTAGTGGAGGCAAGGCGCCTGCCTGTCACCGTGGGCGACGTTGTTCGGGGCCGCGGTCCTCGGGAGACCCTTTTTATTTTGTTTCGTTCCTGTGGAAAACCATGAAGGGCCCCGCGGGGGTATGCAAAAATTGTGATGCTTTTCTCTAAATGATATTATTCCCAGCCGATATCGTGTTTACGCTTCTTGCTTTGGCATGGCCCCCCTTTAATTCTCGTGGTAGCTTAGTGCTCTACGCCGATAGGACCCAGTCCTGAGGCAAGCTTCGGTCATCACTGGTATGCCAGGTCGCGATGTCGTGGTCAAGGCCAGTGGGTGAGGCGCTCGAGGTCCGGTAAAAGCCCCTGAGGCGCGATGCTCGGGGGTCCCCTTTGGCGTGCAAGCGGCTCCCAAAAGACTGAAAGGGAAACGTCCTTGCCAGAGCGAGATCGCTAGAGACAGAGTGCCGATTGTAAGGTTCATGCCATCATGCGAGTGTGGGGTAACTTATCTCGGCGAGCTCGTGGTGATTCTTTTGCTGCGAGGACAACTTCTTGTGTGACGTCAGGCTGCGTCCTTCTCTTGGTGGTGCTTCCGATCAGAACCCGTGCCGACTCCCTCTTTCCTGCTCATCTGGATGCTCTACGTCCTCGGGTCCCGGCCCTCGAGCGAGGCCCGGCCGCCGCTGGCATGCCAGGTCGCGATGCCGTGGTCAAGGCCAGGGGGTGAGGGCTCGATATCCAGTAGGAGCACCTGAGGCGCGATGCTGAGGGCCCCCCCTTTAACATGCAAGCGATTTGCGTGAAAAAGGGAGGTTGGCCACGAGGGGGTGCCTAGGAGGAGTTGTGTCCTGACGTGCCAGCGGGCTGCTCGTGGTCCTGGCTCCGGAGGTTCCTGCGAGTTAGCCGAAGAAGGAAAACATAGCACATAACCGCGCTTGTTGTCCTACCGGTGATCTTTCCACAAGAAGATGAAGGCACTGAGGACCTAGTGAGGTGACATGCGCGGGGCCGGCCGCGAGCTAGAGCTCGGTCTCTCAAGTTTATCAGCGCTGCAGGGATGGACCCAAGCACAGGCGCCGTGCCAGCAGCCCCCGTTGCAGGATGAGCAAGAGGCGGGTTAGCAATGCGCGGAGGCTGCGAGGGGCGACTCCATAGGTAACGAGACAGCAGGGATAACGTCAATAACCATGATAACATAAGCATGCATACTGGTTGGGAGTACATGAATCAAAATGGTGCGGCTGCGGGACTGGCCCTAACAGCTTAAGGATAATGCAGCCCGAGGGGCGCCACAATTGAACAAACCAAAAAGTCACCTAGTACCGTCGTCATAGAAGTGTTGGAGTAGCTAGAGATGCATGCTGAAGAGGTCATTCCTCACGAGTCGTCTGGCTCCTCAGCCTCAGGGGGCTCCGGAGGTCCAAGAGGCTCGCGAGGGTCCGACATCTCCTCCGTCAAGTTTTCCTAGCGTCTGGCCTCATGAGCCGCCAGAACGCCCTGCATGTAGTGCTGGTGCATGGCAGCCATGTTCAGCAGGCCGAACGACATGCAGACATAGCTGCGGGGCAGACCCCACTCCGTCCAACATGGAATGACCAGAACAGCTCATGAGAAGCAGCCCTGTTGAGTCCTGGAATGTTGACGCACACACGCAGCTCGCCACCCATGTCAGGGGCAGCAGCTGCGTTGAGCGATGCAGGGCGGCGCTCTCCGCGCATGGCTCACGCCTCCTGAAGCTCTTCGATTGCCTTGGTGATGAACTCCTGAGCGCCAGGCGCCTCGCACCTTGCGCCCTGCTCATGGAAGCGTGTGTTGAAACATGCCTCCACATGGTGCCCAAACGCCTCCCTCGTGATGTCGGCCAGGTCAGAGGCCCTCCAGACGACAGCCCCCGAGCCCGTCCTGAGAGGGGCGCCGGGCGCGCCTTCCTATGCGAGAGGGAAGGGCGCCCCAGCAGTGGGCGCGGGGCTTGAGGCACGATCATCAGATGCCTCAGCCTCCTAAGGACCTCTAAGGAGGAGCTGCTTCTTCTTCTTGGGGATGGCCTCGGGAGGACGGATGGCAGCCTCGTTGTCTAAATTCTCGACTGCTGCGGCCTGGTAGGCGTGCTCAAGGGAGCACACCGCTTCCTTCTCATCGCAGGCGACCGTGATGGTGTCACCGCTTCCTGGCAACTTGAGGACATTGTAGCCTTGGTGAGTCACTGGCATCAACTTGGCAAGGGTCGGGTACCCGAGGATGGCGTTGTACGGGAGGCGAATGTGGGCGACGTCGAAGCCGATGAGCTCGGTGCGGTAGTTGTCGCGCTTGCCAAAGGTGACATGGAGATGAATCTGTGCCAAGGGAACCACTACAGAAAAATACACTTCCATGATGATATGTGTTTGTCACAGTAGGTCACGTTTTCTGTCATGCATGTACATCCATGACGATTTTATGACAGAATCAAGATAGTCATACATGTGCTGTCATAGAAGTGCTCCATGACATTACCAAAATTATCATAATGGAAGTGTCCACTTCCATTATGATAAATCGGGTGTCACAGAAGTGCTTTCGTCAAGGGTGACTGACACGTGGCATCCAGCGTAACGGGTTGCCGTTAAGCTATCAGGATCCGGTTTGGATCCGATAACCCGTTAACAGCCCGAACCAATGGGGATTTTCCACGCGTAAAATTCTCAATGGCCAGAGTAACCACGTGTCGGCTCACCTTTGGGATAGATGTCATCCACTCATTGGACCGAACGCGCCTATGGTTCATCAACACGTGGCACGGCCCAACAGAGGCCCATTCCAGTGAAAAGGCCGGCCTGTTTGACTTGGTCAAAAGGTAGCGGGCCGGCCCACGAAAAGCCTGTTAACGACTTGTTCGCATATAGACCATTTACAGACCACTAACTCACGGCCTACCGGAATTTGGCCCAGTAGCGTCATATGGGTCGTCCAATATGATATCAGCCCGTTGTAACTTCTGGCCCATGTATGGCTATCGGTGTCAAAACTGGCGGATCTCAGGTAGGGTTCCCGAACTGTGCGTCTAAGGCGGATGGTAACAGGACGCGGGGGACACGATGTTTACCCAGGTTCGGGCCCTCTCGACGGAGGTAATACCCTACTTCCTGCTTGATTGATCTTGATGATATGAGTATTACAAGAGTTGATCTACCACGAGATCGTAGAGGCTAAACCCTAGAAGCTAGCCTATGGTATGATTGTTGTTGTCCTACGGACTAAACCCTCCGGTTTGTATAGACACCGGAGGGGGCTAGGGTTACATAGAGTCGGTTACAAGGGAGGAGATCTACATATCCGTATTGCCAAGCTTGCCTTCCACGCCAAGGAGAGTCCCATCCAGACACGGGACGAAGTCTTCAATCTTGTATCTTCATAGTCCATCAGTCCGGCTAAAGTATATAGTCCGGCTATCCGAGGACCCCCTAATCCAGGACTCCCTCAGTAGCCCCTGAACCAGGCTTCAATGACGATGAGTCCGGTGCGCAGATTGTCTTCGGCATTGCAAGACGGGTTCTTCCTTCGAATACCCCATAGAAGATTTTGAACACAAGGATAGTGTCCGGCTCTACAAAACAAATTCCACATACCACCGTAGAGGGAATAATATTTCCACGAATCTAATCTGCTGACACATTCTGTAGTATGACATCATACCACGCCCCGGTCATTATTCGAACCATTTTTCTCAACCAGCTACCGCACATCTTGCGAGGCCATTTTCTTGGCACGTCTTGTCGAAGCAGAGATCGTGTCCCCTTATCACGGGATTCTCATCAATACGGGTGTGGGTAACCCAACCGCGCCATCAATTACGACGCTTGGGGAATAAGCGAGTTCACAAGGCAGGTGGGGAGGTGTATAGCTTCTTCCGCCCTTATAAAGAGACAAGGATTCCCCCTTTTTACCCACGCCTTCTTCCTCGCTCATCCATTCTTGCACACTCGAGCTCCAGCACCCAAGTTCGCGTTTTTTCTCCTCAAACCACTCCAAGCATGTCCAGAGCGGGAGGCAAGTGGATGGTCTCCTCCGTCAAGGAGGAGGACATCAAAAAGCTATGGGGAGCCGGATATCTGGCTGCGGATATCACACACCGGCTGCCAGATGAGGGGCAGATCGTCCCTACTCCAGAACCCCATGAGAGGGTGGTTTTTCTTACCCACTTCATCCATGGACTGGGATTTCCCCTCCACCCGTTTGTCCGCGGGCTCATGTTCTATTACGGGCTGGATTTTCACGATCTGGCCCCCAATTTCATCCTCAACATCTCGGCGTTTATCGTCGTGTGCGAGGCCTTCCTCCGCATCAAGCCCCACTTCGGCCTGTGGCTAAAGACCGAAGGTGGTGGTCGGCCAGCAAGCGGAGTGCGGAGGCGCCATGGTGGGCAAAATGCCCAACGTCATGTGGCTCGAAGGCTCCTATGTGGAGACCATAAAGGGGTGGCAATCGGGGTGGTTCTACATCACCGAGCCGCGCGACACCAACTGGGTGGCAGCCCCCGAGTTTCGATCCGGAATCCCCACGCGGCTCACCTCCTGGAAAGAGAAGGGCCTATCTTGGGGTTCCCCGGTAGAGCTGACCGGACTCCAGACCTGCATCAAGAACATGATGAGCAAGAAAATCAAGCTCGTCAATGTGGTCCAAGTCATGCTCTTCCGCCGGATCCTCCCGTGTCAAAGACGGGCATTCAATTTATGGGAGTTCGACCCAGCCAAGCACCAGACGCTATGAAGGCTCTTCGACACGATGCACAAGGACATCTGGAAGGTGCTGTTCAAGGGCGCCGAGGTACCTCCTCCCCTTACCGAGGACCACGGACTCAGCGCAAAGCGCCCTGCCAATCCGGTAAGTCTTCTATATCTCATAAGATGTTTATTCTCCCCAGTTTAACCACGCACGGGATCTAAGCCTCCATGCCATTTAACAGGACTGGGTGGCGACAGTGGAGCAGATCGATTGCCCAGCCCTCCTGCCCGAAGATCCAGCAGATGCTCTCCTAATGGAGATGCTGGTTCCGGCACCTTATGAGGTGCTGGTGAAGAAGGCCAAGAAGAAGGCCACGAGGAACAGGAAGGGTCTCCGTCGCAAGGTTATATCGGACTCATCGTCCGATAACACCGAGGCGCACTCCTCCCACGAAAACGAGGAGGAGGAAGAGGAAAGTCCCCCCCCCCTGCCGAGGGAGACAAGAAAAGGAAAGCCACCCCGTCCGGGGAGGCCGAAGGGTCCAAGAAGGGAAGGACCCTCCTCCCGGACTGGTCCACGACGGCCACCTATAGCGACGACGAGTGGTTGCCCAGGGACAAGCCCCTGGCGAAGTCATAAGTATCCGGATACCATAATAATTCTTGGTACGTCTTATTGTACTATTTCTTATCATGTTGCGCGTGATTACGCAGCCCCTCCCGAGCCCGCATCGATGTATCTTCGTTGGATGATTCTTTGGGCCCATCGGACCTGAACAACGATTCACTTCCGACCGCCTCCTCCCCTCGCCCTACGGACAACATCGAGGTGTTGTCTCAAAGGGCACCGAACCAAGGGGAGGTAGTCCTGGAGGCACCTCAAGGCGACATTCCGGACACTGGGCGCAAGGGGAGCAAGACTCCCATGGGCTCCTATGACGGAGGCAGCAAATTCGGCCCCCAACCGAATACTGCGCTGGAACCTCCACTGGTTCCGGACTCTGCCAGGCGACCCCTCGCTAAGAGGGGCAAGCCGCCTGTGTCGATGGCCTCTGTCCATCCAGAGGCATCGGACGACTTGCTGGAAGCGCTTCGTGGCGCTTCCATCGATGAAGAGCATCGCACTATCATGAGTGCGGTGATCGAAAAGGTTCAGTCCGCCAAGAGCGGACTGACTGAAGCCTGTACCAGCCTCCTAACAGGCTTTGAGGTAAGCAACCGGATTATAAAAGAATATTACCGCAAAGACAGTAGCCCCGGATGCTCTGTTTGGCGTTCGTGAAGAAAGGCTGAATAGAGGATCAATGTCGGTGTCAAAACCGGCGGATCTCGGGTAGGGGGTCCCGAACTGTGCGTCAAGGCCGGATGGTAACAGGAGACAAGGGACACGATATTTTTACCCAGGTTCGGGCCCTCTCGATGGAGGTAATACCCTACTCCTGCTTGATTAATATTGATGATATGGGTAGTACAAGAGTAGATCTACCACGAGATTAAGGAGGCTAAACCCTAGAAGCTAGCCTATGGTATGATTCTGTATGAAGATGATTGTCCTACGGACTACAACACTCCGGTTTATATAGGCATCGGATAGGGTTAGGGTTACACAGAGTCGGTTACAATGGTAGGAGATCTCGAATATCTGCATCGCCAAGCTTGCCTTCCACGCCAAGGAAAGTCCCATCCGAACACGGGACGAAGTCTTCAATCTTGTATCTTCATAGTCCAGGAGTCCGGCGAAGGTATATGTTGGCGTTCTGGGAACGGGGGTCCCCAGACTTGCCTGCCTGTGGACCGCGGCGTGGCTCAAAGGAGGCCCAGCGCGTCCCAACTTCATCAACACGAGACCCAAGACCCTCGTGAGGGGCCAAGCCTCGCGGGGCGGACGACACAGCGCTTCCTCAGGCACGACCTCGTCAGGCTGGCTCATGAGGAGGCGGAGAGATCAAGGCGGGGTACCTCGCGAGGTGCCCATGACGCAAGCCATGACGACCACGGGCGCCAGACGGGCGCCAGCCCGCGCAGTGTCCTCCCTTCCCTCTTTGGTGCAAAGGGGGCAAGCGCAGGCGAGAGGACCATGCAAAGGCATCCATTTCGGTGCAACGAGACCAAGACCAGTCCAACGGCGGGAAGGAGGTCATTGTGGAGCCCAGAACGGCGTCACCGCAGGGCCTTTGGCAGGCAAGGACCAACTTTAGTCAGGATAGGTGTACCAGATGTTCCCCTTCGAATTGGCCAATTGTTGGCGCCCTTCCCGCTCAATATTTGGGAAGAGGCCCAGGGCCTTTGCCTATAAATAGGACTAGCCACCCCCAGGGTAGAGGGATCGAGGAATCTAGCATCGAGCAATCAGGCCGGCAGAACCCAGGACCAGACAAGTAGAGAGCGAAAAGAGAAAGAAGAGATGGGCGGGTGAACTCCCCCTAGCAGTTCACCACCCTAGCCAGGAGCAGACCCTCGGGAGGCTGTTCTTCCCTGTATTGTTCATCATCACCAGCCCAAGAGGCAATCCATCCACCACAAACTAGAGTAGGGTATTACATCACAACGGTGGCCCGAACTAGTATAAACTCTGTGTTCCTTGTGCTGTTCTTTCGGAAGTTAGATCCTTGCGAGACGGAGAGGTAGAGGGCGTAATCTCCGCGCACCCTAGAGTTCGAACCTTAAGGGTCTGCCGGAACCCGAAATCCGACATTTGGCGCGCCAGGTAGGGGTGCGCCGGAGTCCACCTCTCTACCGCTCCGCGTCCCGTCGCACCGCCATCACCATGTCCGGCGACCAGGCAGGCAACCAAGATCCATGGGCGGCGTGGACCGCCCGCGCGGAGCCGCCCTCCTCGGGCGACCCCGCACCCCAGGCAGCTCGCAGTCCACAGGGCGCTGCGGGCCGCGGGCGGCGCGGACGGGCTTCAGCAACCCTTACGCCGCGGCAAGCACGGTCGGCAGCAAGGGCCTCCAATCATGCCGCGGCCACGACACCGTACACCCGCCGGGAGCAAGCGAACTCGAGGGCCGCGCTCACGGTGGCCCGAGAGTTGCTGCAGTGTAGGCTGCTGGAAGGCGGCCGCGACATGCTGCTGGAGCGGGTCGCCGAACTACTGGGCTTCGCCGCTTCGGGGGCTCACCCCTTCTGCATCCAGCTCCCGTCTCAAGCTTTGGGCGGCACACGCAGGGGCCCCGCACGCTCCCGCGGGCCTCAGGGCTACCCCAACACCAGCGAGCCCGTCGGCGCCGAGCTGGCAGTAGCGCTACCCCCGCCCCCAGCGCGTGAGGGAGAGGGGCTCGGCGCAGTCCACAGCGCCGGCGGGCAGCCGCGCTACCACACCGGGTGGGCAAGTCAAGCAGCACCGCATGGCGCACGGAGCACTACAGCACCGCCTTCGGGGTAGCGGCGCCAGAAGAATATGTGCCCCGTATGATGGACCAAGTGCACGCTCACGAGGGCGAACAAGGCTCGCTTCTTAGCCCAAGCTGGGGAGACGAGACACCAGAAGCTGAGCTCTTCCAGGGGCCCCGGGACGGCTCCGTCGGCCACGCTGGAGGCCACAATTATTGGGTACCACTAATTCCTCAGGAGCAGGCATACGCTAATCATGGATCGCAGGAGGTGCAGGTCGCCGGAACGAGCATCTGCCCCGCTCCCATAGTCTCCTACCCCTCGGGAGGAGGCCGCAGGGGGCTGCAGGAGAGGGGCAGGGACCCTACATCGCCACCGCGGCGTTCGGAGCAAGGTGTTCTCAGGAGGTAGGCCCTCCGCTGGGGAGGCGCCTAAGGGCCTGCCCCTGGCGGAGGACCCGTGGTCGTCGGGGGAACCGTTGGCGACCGCTCTACCCCACCGGCGGTGTCCTGGTTTCCGGTCGACGTTGGTGGCACTAGAGTGTGACGCAAGGCGGGGCCCTCGTCTGGCGATATTAAGCAAGGCCGGTACCTGTGAAGAAGGCCCAGTGCCTGTGAAGCTCGCCGCCCCGTGACACTCTCAGGTAATAATGAGTGGGGCTGTACACGCCCCAGAGTCTCAGGGGTGCCGGCCTCAGGCCTGGGGCTCCCTCCCACGCCCAGTGGACAACACTTAGCTCCGCGCTGGTGAGAAGACGTCCAAGACTAGATTAGGTGCCGGACGCGGCCATTTGCCTATTTTCATTGCCTTCTTCTTTTTGGTTGTAACTTTTCCCCTGCTGGATTTAAGTTGGATTCTAATTTGAGATTTGCGTGCGTTCGGGGAAGGGGTGCTTAGTCTCGTTCGAGCTATTTCTCGCGTTCTGGTTACCGCTTCATCACATCTGCCTCCCCTCGCGAGCCCCTCGCGAGTCGGGCCGGGCCAGGCTCGTGCGCAGCCCAGACTGCCGTTATTGCTCCTTCTCGGGAGGACTTTCCAGTACCTGCGGAGGATGTCCCTTCATAAAAAGGCCCGGAGCCTGTGAAGAAGGCGAATGCCTGTGAAGCTATCGCGTTCATAAAAAGGCCCGGAGCCTGTGAAGAAGGCGAATGCCTGTGAAGCTATCGCGTTCATAAAAAGGCCCGGAGCCTGTGAAGAAGGCGAATGCCTCTGAAGCTATCGCGTTCATAAAAAGGCGCGGAGCCTGTGAAGAAGGCGAATGCCTGTGAAGCTATCGCGTTCATAAAAAGCCCGGAGCCTGTGAAGAAGGCGAATGCCTGTGAAGCTATCGCGTTCATAGAAAGGCCTGGAGTTGTGAAGAAGGTCAGCGCCTGTGAAGCCCCTCGCTAACAGCACCTGCGCGCCCTACGATATCAACTGGAGAACACCCAGGACACCACGTCCTCCCACAAGCTGCCTCGGGGCTTGCGCGAAACAAAGGTAAACCAGCCAGCCGCCAGGCGCGGATGCTCGCGCAACACAATAGCTGCTAATACGATCTACACAAGTTTTATATGAGGGGCTTCCCCTCCCAAAATGCTCTCACGACCATCAAGCCAAACACCTGAGTTCTATCCATGCAGGGCAAAAGGCAGGAGCGACACACGGTCAGTCTGACAAATCCCCCAAGGCATCCTCGGGAGCACCTCCCGAGCTACCGCTGGCATCGCTGGATTCGCCACCGCTACCTGCATCGTCGCCAGCGGCGTTAAGGTCATCCACCACACCGCCTTTGTCGGCAGCCACGAACACGTCGTCGTCATCCGAAGTGAAGGCCTTCACAAGAGCGTCCATGTTGTTTTCCACCTAGTCCGCCAGGTTGCCTCGGACGGCCTGGGGGACTGGGTGATGGCGGCGTCGAAGTCGAAGTGGGGATCCATGTCCTGAAGGTGGCTGAAGACACGGGAAAAGGCGCGCCCGAGTAGGGCGTGGCTCCTCTCCTCCACCAACCTGTCGGCCCTGACCGACCGCGCCTCTAGCTGCGTCACCACAGCGGTGAAGGACTGCAGGTTGCCGGCATAGTTGATCATGTGCGTCTCGCCGACAGTCGCCTCGCAGATGTTGCCCAAGGCTGCGTTAGCCCTCTCCCTAAGCGTGGCCAACATGGGGCCGTGCACGTGCTCCAGGACCTGCTGCTGGCGTATCTCATCAGCGTTCTAGCGCTTGACGGCCTCACCCTCTTCCACCCGCTGACGAAGACGGAGTACCTCGGCCTGAAGGGCAGCCGACTCCTTTTGCGCTGCCTCAAGGGCGGCCCGGGAAGCGTCAGCCCGCCGCGTCGCCTCATCCCGTTGGGCCCTCAGGGCTGCGGTTCTTCCCTCCGCCTCGACCCGGATCAACTCCAGCTTCCTCTCGAACTCGCGCTCGAGGCCTTGGCGCGTTGTCGCCACCCGACGACCAACCTCCTCCAGGACGCGTGCCTCCCGCGCAGTGACTTCATCTTCCGCCTGCGTCACTAGGCGCTCCCTCGTGTCCAATCGCTCGTACTCGCGGGTGCGTTCGGCGGCCTCCAGCTTCAGCGCCTCTTCGCATCTCTGGAGCCCAGCTGGGTCGCCAGAGGCCACCCTCATCGACGCAAGGGCCGCCTCGCGCAGTTCCACTTGCTCCTCTAGCAAGTGGCATCGGGCCAGGAGCTCCCGAGCCCGCTCCTCCGCTGCCTCTCGCCATCAGTCGGCTCCCAGGGCCTCTTCAGCGGCCTGGGATCGGGCCACCCGGGAGGCCTCCAGCGACGCCTTTGCTTCTTCGTCTTCAAGGTCGCGCTGGTGGCGCGCGAGGGCGACGGCGGCCTCCAGCTCGCGCCTCTCCGCGGCCAGGCGCAGGCCCTCGGCCTCCAGGCGCGCGTCTTCATCAGCGAGCTCCTCCCCAAGTAGGTCTACCGCGCCGCTCGCCCTTCGAAGGAATTCGTGGCGGCGAGCGCGGCGCTCCCGAGCACGCTCGCGCACGTCTCTCGCACCATCGTCTGCCCCAGGCACGCGCCTGGGAGCGCGAATCATCGCTCCCCCTCCGGACAGGGGGCTGGGGGCTGGCGCCCCCACTACGGCCGGGCACGCCGCACCAGAAGCTCGACCTGGGGCCAGCACGTCTCCCGAAGAAGGGCGCAGGGGGCGCCTTAGCCAGTCGCAGCCCGCGACCAGATGAGAAGCCCACGGCAGGCTGGCCATGCCTAGAGAGGGCCCACGAAGGAATATCGCAGGAAGAGAAGGGCTGCGAGGCACCTCAGGACGGTCCGCCCCTTCGTTCGTCCGCATCACAAGAGCCGTGCTGCTCGGGACGTTTTGGGGCGACGGGGGAGGTGAAGCCAAAGGAGGCGGCACCTCAGCGGCTTCCACGACCTCGGCAGGAAGAGGCCTGTAGAGCAAGGATCAATAGACGCAACAAGGGGATCAGGAGCCAGGAAAGGAGAAGGCTTACTCGTCGGTGGCAAAGTACTTCCGGCGCTTCAGCAAGCGACAAGGGAAGTCATCCCCCAGGGCCTCCCTTTTCCTCCGAAGGGCCTCAAAGTCCACACGGAAGCGGCCCAAGAGAAGAGCGCAGGGATCAACCTGTGACGAGGACGAAGCAGCAGCGCTATCCGCGTCAGGGGCGCCTGCCTGGCGCGTGCTGCCAATCACCTCAGCAGAAGACGAGGCCGGGGCCTCGGGAGCCTCGGCCCCAGGCACTGGGAGCGACAGCTTGCCACCTACAGCCTCTGCAGCACGGGCCTCAGGAGCTGCTTCCTCAAGGGCATCGCCAGGCGCAGTCTCCCCTTCGGGAGCCTTATCGGTCTCCGCCATCTCACGCCTTCCTGCCCCGCCGCTCGAGGAGGATTCGCCTTGACCAACCGGAAGGGCGGTCACCACCACAGGGTTCTCGCGAGGCCCTTGGAGGCCGGCGGGGCGCAGCCCCCATTCATCGAAGGAGGGCATCTGCTTCACGAAGTCGTCCCTGTTCTGGCAGAGGTACAACAGGGCCCCTCCTCTCTGGATGCTGCCCGGGTTGGGGTCGCCGGTTAGGACCAAGAGCACGGTCCTTAGCGCCGCAGGCGTCAGGTCTTCTTCCTGGACCCTCATGCGATCACCATGCCCGCCGAAAGCCCACATTCGACGAGAGTGGCATTGGAGAGGAGCAATGCAGCGTAACAAGAACTCCTTCACCACTTTGGGTGCCGTCACGCCGAGCGACCTCAAGGACGTGAAGCGGCGCCAGGCGAAGGCGAGCCGGGGGCTCACGAGCGTCTCCTGGCCCCAGCCCGAATTGGGTGCTGCAGGGGAAGTTGGCTTCGCCTGCAGGGGGCTGGGCACCCCGACATCAACGTACAACCACCGCTCGCGGAACCCAGCTGAAGGAGGAGGGAGCTTGAAGTCAATCCCTGAGGCCGCGGTCTCGGGCGCGGCAACGAAGCTCACACACGCTGAGCATTGAGTGGGGTCAGTAAGGCGCAAAGAGAAGAAGTGGCGCAGCAAGGCAACGGAAGGAGGGATGCCCATTATCGCCTCGCAAACAAAAGCAAAGACCGAAAGGAGGGTGATGGATTCGGGACCCAAATGCATCATATGGATCTGGTAATGGGAGAGGACGGCCTTGAAGAAATCAGAAAAGGGGGAACCAGACCCTCCCACAAGGCATCGGCAAAATAATGGACCTCAGTGATTATCCTGTCAGTGGGGAAGTGAGACGTAGACCAGGCCGTCGTCCTCCCACACTCGTTGAAGGTGGTTGCCAGAGCCAGGCTGAGCTTACCCAGGCACTCTTGATTGAGTATGATCGATTTGCTGACGGCGGGGTTCACCGACGGCGGCGAGCGGGACGGAGTCATGGGTTTCTTCCCTTTCTCCTTCTTCGTCGGAGCCATGGCAATGGAAAGGAGGGGGAAGATGAGAGATGGGATTGGAGACAAGAGTCGGAGGTCGAAGGGGGGAAGGATAGGGGACGGTCGAGCAATAGGAAAGGGAGCGGCTGTGTACAACTGCGAGTCCACATAGCAGGGCGCAAAATAAGGAAGCGTGGGGGAACAGTGCCGCCCACGTCCAATCAACCACCACGCGGCGCCTGAGGCCGCAGGCTGTTAGGGCCCGCGGCGCTTCGCCCTTGCCCTTTCGCCTCTTGGCACGGCCAAGTCCGGGTGTGCCTTGGGCCCGGGGGCTACTGTCGGTGTTCTAGGAACGGGGGTCCCCAGACTTGCCTGCCTGCGGCCCACGGCGTGGCTCAAAGGAGGCGCAGCGCGGCCCAACTTCATCAACACGAGACCCAAGACCCTCGTGAGGGGCCAAGCCTCGCGGGGCGGACGACACAGCGCTTATTCAGGCACGACCTCGTCAGGCTAGCTCACGAGGAGGCGGAGAGATCAAGGCGGGGTACCTCACGAGGTGCCCATGACGCAAGCCATGACGACCACGGGCGCCAGACGGGCGCCAGCCCGCGCAGTGTCCTCCCTTCCCTCTTTGGTGCAAAGGGGGCAAGCGCAGGCGAGAGGACCATGCAAAGGCATCCATTTCGGTGCAACGAGACCAAGACCAGTCCAACGGCGGGAAGGAGGTCATCGTGCAGCCCAGAACAGCGTCACCGCAGGGCCTTTGGCAGGCAAGGACCAACTTTAGTCAGGATAAGTGTACCAGATGTTCCCCTTCGAATTGGCCAATTGTTGGCGCCCTTCCCGCTCAATATTTGGGAAGAGGCCCAGGGCCTTTGCCTATAAATAGGACTAGCCACCCCCAGGGTAGAGGGATCGAGGAATCTAGCATCGAGCAATCAGGCCAGCGGAACCCAGGATCAGAGCAAGCAGAGAGTGAAGAGAGAAAGAAGAGAAGGGCGGGTGAACTCCCCCTAGCAGTTCACCCCCCTAGCCAGGAGCAGACCCTCGCGAGGTTGTTCTTCCCTGTATTGTTCATCATCACCAGCCCAAGAGGCAATCCATCCACCACAAACTAGAGTAGGGTATTACACCACAACGGTGGCCCGAACTAGTATAAACTCTGTGTTCCTTGTGCTGTTCTTTCGGTAGTTAGATCTTTGCGAGACGGAGAGGTAGAGGGTGTAATCTCTGCGCGCACCCCAGAGTTCGAACCTTAAGGGTCTGCCGGAACCCGAAATCCGAGAGTATAGTCCGGCTACCCGAACACCCCCTAATCCAGGACTCCTCAGTAGCCCCTGAACCCGGCTTCAATGACGACGAGTCCGGCGCGCAGATTGTCTTCGGCATTGCAAGGCGGGTTCCTCCTCCAAGTCCTTCATAGAAGAATGTAAACACCAAGAATAGTGTCCGGCTCTGCAAAATAAGTTTCCACATAGTGCCATAGAGAGAATAATATTAACACAAATCAAATCTGCTGACGTATTCCGCAGGGCATCATCGCACTACGGCCAAGTTCTTTACATAAATCGTTTTTACTTTTCCACCTCAGCACGTTTAGCGAGGCGATTTCCTTGGCACGTCTTGTCAAAGCAGAGATCGTGTGCCCTTTTTACGGGATTCTCATCAATACGGACATGGGTAACCCAACCGCGCCATTTACCACGGCGCTTGGGAGGCAAGCGAGTTTTATTAGGCAGGTGGGGACGCATAACCGCATCCACCCATATAAGGGGATAAGGATCCACCTTTTTACCTACGCCTTCTTCCTCCTTTGCCAATCCATCTCTTGCGCACTCGAGCTCCAGCGCCCAAGCCCGCTCTTCCCACCTCAACCTTCTCCAGCAATGTCCGGAGCGGGAGGCAAGTGGATGGTCTCCTCCGTTACGGAGGTTCAAGTGAAAAAGCTAAGGAAGGCCGGATACCTGTCCAAGGACATCCCGCACCGGCTTCCCGAGAAGGGGCAGCTTCTCCCCACCCCAAGGCCCCATGAGAGGGTAGTTTCCTTCCCCACTTCCTCCGCGGACTAGCTTTTCCACTACAACCATTCGTCCGGGGACTCATGTTCTACTACGGCCTGGATTTCCACGATCTGGCCCCAAACTTCTGTTGGGGAACGTAGTAATTTCAAAAAAATTCCTACGCACACGCAAGATCATGGTGATGCATAGCAACGAGAGGGGAGAGTGTTGTCTACGTACCCTCATAGACCGAAGCGGAAGCGTTGACACAACATAGAGGAAGTAGTCGTACGTCTTCCCGATCCGACCGATCCAAGCGCCGTTACTCCGGCGCCTCCGAGTTCTTAACACACGTACAGCTCGATGACGTTCCCCGGGCTCCGATCCAGCAAAGCTTCGGGGATGAGATCCGTCAGCACGACGGCGTGGTGACGATCTTGATGTACTACCGACGCAGGGCTTCGCCTAAGCACCGCGACAATATGACCGAGGTGGAATATGGTGGAGGGGGGCACCGCACACGGCTAAGGAACGATCACGATGATCAACTTGTGTGTTCTAGGGTGCTCCCCTGCCCCCGTACATAAAGGAGCAAGGGGGCAGGCCGGCCGGCCCTTGGGGCGCGCGCCAGGAGGAGGAGTCCTCCTCCTAGTAGGAGTAGGACTCCCCTCTTTCCTACTCCTACTAGGAGGGGGAAAGGAAGGGGGAGAGGGAGAGGGAAAGGGGGGCGCCGCCCCCCCCCTCTCCTAGTCCAATTCGGACCAGAGGGGGAGGGGGCGCGCGGCCCACCCTGGCCGCCCCTCTCTCTTTCCACTAAGGCCCATATGGCTCAATACTTCTCCCGGGGGGTTCCGGTAACCCCTCCGGCACTCTGGTTTTCTCCGAAACCACTCGGAACCATTCCGATGTCCGAATATAGTCGTCCAATATATCAATCTTTACGTCTCGACCATTCCGAGACTCCTCGTCATGTCCGTGATCTCATCCGGGACTCCGAACTAACTTCGATACATCAAAATGCATAAACTCATAATAACTGTCATCGTAACCTTAAGCGTGCGGACCCTACGGTTCGAGAATAATGTAGACATGACCGAGACACGTCTCCGGTCAATAACCAATAGCGGGACCTGGATGCCCATATTGGCTCCTACATATTCTACGAAGATCTTTATCGGTCAGACCGCATAACAACATACGTTGTTCCCTTTGTCATCGGTATGTTACTTGCCCGAGATTCGATCGTCGGTATCCAATACCTAGTTCAATCTCGTTACCGGCAAGTCTCTTTACTCGTTCTGTAATACATCATCTCGCAACTAACTTATTGGTTGCAATGCTTGCAAGGCTTATGTGATGTGCATTACCGAGAAGGCCCTGAGATACCTCTCCGACATTCGGAGTGACAAATCCTAATCTCGAAATACGCCAACCCAACAAATACTTTCGGAGACACCTGTAGAGCACCTTTATAATCACCCAGTTACGTTGTGACGTTTGGTGGCACACAAAGTGTTCCTACGGTAAACGGGAGTTGCATAATCTCATAGTCATAGGAACATGTATAAGTCATGAAGAAAGCAATAGCAACATACTAAACGATCGGGTGCTAAGCTAATGGAATGGGTCATGTCAATCAGATCATTCAACTAATGATGTGACCTTGTTAATCAAATGACAACTCCTTTGTCTATGGTTAGGAAACTTAACCATCTTTGATTAACAAGCTAGTCAAGTAGAGGCATACTAGTGACACTCTGTTTGTCTATGTATCCACACATGTATTATGTTTCCGGTTAATACAATTCTAGCATGAATAATAAACATTTATCATGATATATAAGGAAATAAATAATAACTATATTATTGCCTCTAGGGCATATTTCCTTCAGTCTCCCACTTGCACTAGAGTCAATAATCAAGATTACACAGTAATGATTCTAACACCCATGGAGTCTTGGTGCTGATCATGTTTTTGCTCATGGAAGAGGCTTAGTCAACGGGTCTGCTACATTCAGATTCGTATGTATCTTGCAAATCTCTATGTCTCCCACCTGGACTAAATCCCGGATGGAATTGAAGCGTCTCTTGATGTGCTTGGTTCTCTTGTGAAATCTGGATTCCTTTGCTAAGGCAATTGCACCAGTATTGTCACAAAAGATTTTCATTGGACCCGATGCACTAGGTATGACATCTAGATCGGATATGAACTCCTTCATCCAGACTCCTTCATTTGCTGCTTCCGAAGCAGCTATGTACTCCGCTTAACATGTAGATCCCGCCACGACGCTTTGTTTAGAACTGCACCAACTTACAGCTCCACCGTTTAATGTAAATACATATCCGGTTTGCGATTTAGAATCGTCCAGATCAGTGTCAAAGCTTGCATCAACGTAACCGTTTACGATGAGCTCTTTGTCACCTCCATACACGAGAAACTTCTCCTTAGTCCTTTTCAGGTACTTCAGGATATTCTTGACCGCTGTCCAGTGATCCACTCCTGGATTACTTTGGTACCTCCCTGCCAAACTTATAGCAAGGCACACATCGGGTCTGGTACACAACATTGCATACATGAAAGAGCCTATGGCTGAAGCATAGGGAACATCTTTCATCTTCTCTCTATCTTCTGCAGTGGTCGGGCATTGAGTCTTACTCAACTTCACACCTTGTAACACAGGCAAGAACCCTTTCTTTGCTTGATCCATTTTGAACTTCTTCAAAACTTTGTCAAGGTATGTGCTTTGTGAAAGTCCAATTAAGCGTCATGATCTATCCCTATAGATCTTAATGCCCAATATGTAAGCAGCTTCACCGAGGTCTTTCATTGAAAAACTTTTATTCAAGTATCCTTTTATGCTATCCAGAAATTCTATATCATTTCCAATCAGTAATATGTCATCTACATATAATATTAGAAATGCTACAGAGCTCCCACTCACTTTCTTGTAAATACAGGCTTCTCCAAAAGTCTGTATAAACCCAAATGCTTTGATCACACTATCAAAGCGTTTATTCCAACTCCAAGAGGCTTGCACCAGTCCATAAATGGATCGCTGGAGCTTGCACACTTTGTTAGCTCCCTTTGGATCGATAAAACCTTCTGGTTGCATCATATACAACTCTTCTTCCAGAAATCCATTCAGGAATGCAGTCTTTACATCCATTTGCCAAATTTCATAATCATAAAATGCGGCAATTGCTAATATGATTCGGACAGACTTAAGCATCGCTACGGGTGAGAAGGTCTCATCGTAGTCAATCCCTTGAACTTGTCGAAAACCTTTTGTGACAAGTCGAGCTTTGTAGACAGTAACATTACCATCAGCGTCAGTCTTCTTCTTGAAGATCCATTTATTCTCTATTGCTTGCCGACCATCGGGCAAGTCAACCAAAGTCCATACTTTGTTCTCATACATGGATCCCATCTCAGATTGCATGGCTTCAAGCCATTTTGCGGAATCTGGGCTCACCATCGCTTCTTCATAGTTCGTAGGTTCACCATGATCTAGTAGCATGATTTCCAGAACAGGATTGCCATACCACTCTGGTGCGGATCTTACTCTGGTTGATCTACGAGGTTCTGTAGTAACTTGATCTGAAGTTGCATGATCATCATCATTAACTTCCTCACTAATTGGTGTAGGTGCTATAGAAACAGATTTCTGTGATGTACTACTTTCCAATAAGGGAGCAGGTACAGTTACCTCATCAAGTTCTACTTTCCTCCCACTCACTTCTTTCGAGAGAAACTCCTTCTCTAGAAAGGATCCATTTTTAGCAACAAATGTCTTGCCTTCGGATCTGTGATAGAAGGTGTACCCAACAGTTTCTTTCGGGTATCCTATGAAGACACATTTCTCCGATTTGGGTTCGAGCTTATCAGGTTGAAGATTTTTCACATAAGCATCGCAACCCCAAACTTTAAGAAACGACAACTTTGGTTTCTTGCTAAACCATAGTTCATAAGGTGTCGTCTCAACGGATTTCGATGGCGTCCTATTTAATGTGAATGCGGCCGTCTCTAGAGCATAACCCCAAAACAATAGCGGTAAATCTGTAAGAGACATCATAGATCGCACCATATCAAGTAAAGTGCGATTACGACGTTCTGACACACCATTGCGTTGTGGTGTTCCGGGTGGCATGAGTTGCAAAACTATTCCGCATTGTTTCAAATGTAGACCAAACTCGTAACTCAAATATTCTCCTCCACGATCAGATCGTAGAAACTTTATTTTCTTGTTACGATGATTTTCAACTTCACTATGAAATTCTTTGAACTTTTCAAATGTTTCAGACTTGTGTTTCATTAAGTAGATATACCCATATCTTCTTAAATCATCTGTGAAGGTGAGAAAATAACGATATCCGCCAAGAGCCTCAACATTCATCGGACCACATACATCTGTATGTATGATTTCCAACAAATCTGTTGCTCTCTCCATAGTACCGGAGAATGGTGTTTTAGTCATCTTGCCCATGAGGCACGGTTCGCAAGTACCAAGTGATTCATAATCAAGTGGTTCCAAAAGTCCATCAGTATGGAGTTTCTTCATGCGCTTTATCCCGATATGACCTAAACGGCAGCGCCACAAATAAGTTGCACTATCATTATCAACTCTGCATCTTTTGGCTTCAACATTATGAATATGTGTATCACTACTATCGAGATTCATGAAAAATAGACCACTATTCAAGGGTGCATGACCATAAAAGATATTACTCATATAAATAGAACAACCATTATTCTCTGATTTAAATGAATAACCGTCTCGCATCAAACAAGATCCAGATATAATGTTCATGCTCAACGCTGGCACCAAATAACAATTATTTAGGTCTAATACTAATCCCGAAGGTAGATGTAGAGGTAGCGTGCCGACTGCGATCACATTGACTTTGGAACCGTTTCCCACGCGCATCGTCACCTCGTCCTTTGCCAGTGTTCGCTTAATCCGTAGTCCCTGTTTTGAGTTGCAAATATTAGCAACAGAACCAGTATCAAATACCCAGGTGCTACTGCGACCTCTAGTAAGGTACACATCAATAACATGTATATCACATATACCTTTGTTCACCTTGCCATCCTTCTTGTCCGCCAAATACTTGGGGCAGTTCCGCTTCCAGTGACTAGTCTGCTTGCAGTAGAAGCACTCAGTTTCAGGCTTAGGTCCAGACTTGGGTTTCTTCTCTTGAGCAGCAACTTGTTTGCTGTTTTTCTTGAAGTTCCCCTTCTTCTTCCCTTTGCCCTTTTTCTTGAAACTAGTGGTTTTGTTAACCATCAACACTTGATGCTCCTTCTTGATTTCTACCTCCGCAGCCTTTAGCATTGCGAAGAGCTCGGGAATCGTCTTATCCATCCCTTGCATATTATAGTTCATCACGAAGCCTTTGTAGCTTGGTGGAAGTGATTGGAGAATTCTGTCAATGACGCAATCATCCGGAAGATTAACCCCCAGTTGAATTAAGTGATTATAATACCCAGACATTTTGAATATATGCTCACTGACAGAACTATTCTCCTCCATCTTGCAGCTATAGAACTTATTGGAGACTTCATATCTCTCAATCCGGGCATTCTGTTGGAATATTAACTTCAACTCTTGGAACATCTCATATGCTCCATGATGTTCAAAACGTCGTTGAAGTCCCGGTTCTAAGCCGTAAAGCATGGCACACTGAACTATCGAGTAGTCATCAGCTTTGCTCTGCCAGACGTTCACAACATCTGGCGTTGCTCCAGCAGCAGGCCTGGCACCCAGCGGTGCTTCCAGGACGTAACTCTTCTGTGCAACAATGAGGATAATCCTCAAGTTACGGACCCAGTCCGTGTAATTGCTACCATCATCTTTCAACTTTGCTTTCTCAAGGAACGCATTAAAATTCAACAGAGCAACAGCACGAGCCATCTATCTACAATCAACATAAACAAGCAAGATACTATCAGGGACTAAGTTCATGATAAATTTAAGTTCAATTAATCATATTACTTAAGAACTCCCACTTAGATAGACATCCCTCTAATCTTCTAAGTGATCACGTGATCCAAATCAAACTAAACTATAACCGATCATCACGTGAAATGGATTAGTCCTCAATGGTGAACATCATTATGTTGATCATATCTACTATATGATTCACGCTCGACCTTTCGGTCTCCGTGTTCCGAGGCCATATCTGCATATGCTAGGCTCGTCAAGTATAACCCGAGTATTCTGCGTGTGCAAAACTGGCTTGCACCCATTGTAGATGGACGTAGAGCTTATCACACCCGATCATCACGTGGTGTCTGGGCACGACGAACTTTGGCAACGGTGCATACTCGGGGAGAACACTTCTTGATAATTTAGCGAGAGATCATCTTATAATGCTACCGTCAATCAAAGCAAGATAAGATGCATAAAAAGATAAACATCACATGCAATCAATATAAGTGATATGATATGGCCATCATCATCTTGTGCTTGTGATCTCCATCTCCGAAGCATCGTCATGATCACCATCGTCACTGGCGCGACACCTTGATCTCCATTGTAGCATCGTTGTCGTCTCGCCAATCTTATGCTTCTACGACTATCGCTACCGCTTAGTGATAAAGTAAAGCATTATAGGGCGATTGCATTGCATACAATAAAGCGACAACCATACGGCTCCTGCCGGTTGCCGATAACTCGGTTACAAAACATGATCATCTCATACAATAAAATTTAGCATCGTGTCTTGACCATATCACATCACAACATGCCCTGCAAAAACAAGTTAGACGTCCTCTACTTTGTTTGTTGCAAGTTTTACGTGGCTGCTACGGGCTTAAGCAAGAACCAATCTCACCTAAGCATCAAAACCACAACGATAGTTTGTCAAATAGACTCCGTTTTAACCTTCTCAAGGACCGGGCGTAGCCATACTCGGTTCAACTAAAGTTGGAGAAACTGACACCCGCCAGCCACCTGTGTGCAAAGCACGGCGGTAGAACCAGTCTCGCGTAAGCGTACGCGTAATGTCGGTCCGGGCCGCTTCATCCAACAATACCGCCGAACCAAAGTATGACATGCTGGTAGGCAGTATGACTTGTATCGTCCACAACTCACTTGTGTTCTACTCGTGCAAAACATCAAACCATAAAAACCAGGCTCGGATGCCACTGTTGGGGAATGTAGTAATTTCAAAAAATTTCCTACGCACACGCAAGATCATGGTGATGCATAGCAATGAGAGGGGAGAGTGTTGTCTATGTACCCTCGTAGACCGAAGCGGAAGCGTTGACACAACGTAGAGGAAGTAGTCGTACGTCTTCCCGATCCGACCGATCCAAGCGCCGTTACTCCGGCGCCTCCGAGTTCTTAACACACGTACAGCTCGATGACGTTCCCCGGGCTCCGATCCAGCAAAGCTTCGGGGATGAGATCCGTCAGCACGACGGTGTGGTGACGATCTTGATGTACTACCGACGCAGGGCTTCGCCTAAGCACCGCGACAATATGACCGAGGTGGAATATGGTGGAGGGGGCACCGCACACGGCTAAGGAACGATCACGATGATCAACTTGTGTGTTCTAGGGTGCCCCCCTGCCCCCGTATATAAAGGAGCAAGGGGGGAGGCCGGCCGGCCCTTGGGGTGCGCGCCAGGAGGAGGAGTCCTCCTCCTAGTAGGAGTAGGACTCCCCTCTTTCCTACTCCTACTAGGAGGGGGAAAGGAAGGGGGAGAGGGAGAGGGAAAGGGGGGCGCCGCCCCCCCTCTCCTAGTCCAATTCGGACCAGAGGGGGAGGGGGCGTGCGGCCCACCCTGGCCGCCCCTCTCTCTCTCCACTAAGGCCCATATGGCTCAATACTTCTCCCGGGGGGTTCCGGTAACCCCTCCGGCACTCCGGTTTTCTCCGAAACCACTCGGAACCATTCCGATGTCCGAATATAGTCGTCCAATATATCAATCTTTACGTCTCGACCATTCCGAGACTCCTCGTCATGTCCGTGATCTCATCCGGGACTCCGAACTAACTTCGGTACATCAAAATGCATAAACTCATAATAACTGTCATCGTAACCTTAAGCGTGCGGACCCTACGGTTCGAGAATAATGTAGACATGACTGAGACACGTCTCCGGTCAATAACCAATAGCGGGACCTGGATGCCCATATTGGCTCCTACATATTCTACGAAGATCTTTATCGGTCAGACCGCATAACAACATACGTTGTTCCCTTTGTCATCGGTATGTTACTTGCCCGAGATTCGATCGTCGGTATCCAATACCTAGTTCAATCTTGTTACCGGCAAGTCTCTTTACTCGTTCTGTAATACATCATCTCGCAACTAACTTATTGGTTGCAATGCTTGCAAGGCTTATGTGATGTGCATTACCGAGAAGGCCCTGAGATACCTCTCTGACATTCGGAGTGACAAATCCTAATCTCGAAATACGCCAACCCAACAAATACTTTCGGAGACACCTGTAGAGCACCTTTATAATCACCCAGTTACGTTGTGACGTTTGGTGGCACACAAAGTGTTCCTACGGTAAACGGGAGTTGCATAATCTCATAGTCATAGGAACATGTATAAGTCATGAAGAAAGCAATAGCAACATACTAAACGATCGGGTGCTAAGCTAATGGAATGGGTCATGTCAATCAGATCATTCAACTAATGATGTGACCTTGTTAATCAAATGACAACTCCTTTGTCTATGGTTAGGAAACTTAACCATCTTTGATTAACAAGCTAGTCAAGTAGAGGCATACTAGTGACACTCTGTTTGTCTATGTATCCACACATGTATTATGTTTCCGGTTAATACAATTCTAGCATGAATAATAAACATTTATCATGATATATAAGGAAATAAATAATAACTATATTATTGCCTCTAGGGCATATTTCCTTCAACTTCATCCTCAACATCTCGATGTTTATCGTCGTGTGCGAGGCCTTCCTCTGCGTCCGCCCCCATTTCGGCCTCTGGCTTAAGACCTTCAACGTCAAGCCCAAGGTGGTGCGAGGCAGCCAAGCGGAGTGCGGAGGCGCCATGGCGGGCAAGATGGCCAACGTACTATGGTTCGAGGGCTCCTTTGTGGAGACCCTAAAGGGGTGGCAAGCAGGGTGGTTTTACATCACCGAGCCACGCGATCCGAAATGGGTCGCAACCCCCGAGTTCCGATCCGGACCCTCCACGCGGCTAATGTCCTGGAAAGAGACGGGCCTGTCGTGGGGCAACGAAGAAGAGGTGACTGGATTGCAAACTTGCATCCAGTCCCTGGTGAACAAGCCAATCAGGCTTGTCAATGTAGTCCAGGTCATGCTCGTTCGCCGAATCCTCCCGTGTCAACAACGGGATTTTACTCTGTGGGAGTTCGACCCGGCGCAGCACCGAGCCCTTAACAGGCTCTTCGACACGACGTATGAAGACGTCTGGAAGGTGCTAATCAAAGGCGCCGAGGCTCCCGCATCCGCTTCCGAGGACCGCGGATACAGCTCGCAGCGTCACGCTGGCGAGGTAAGCTATTTTCACCCTTTACAGGATGTTAAGCTCTTTCATAGTTTGACTCTATGCGGGATCTAAACTCCCTTACCTTTAACAGGCTTGGCAGGCGATATCCGGACAGATTAACTATCCGGCTCCCTTGCCCGAAGACCCAACCCCTGCTCTCCTAGAGAAGCTGCTGGCTCCGGCACCTTATGTGGTGCCGGAGAAGAAGGTCAAGAAGAAGAAGGCCACGGGGACTCGAAAGAGTGCCCGCAATGTGGCAGTGTCGGACTCGTCATCTGACGAGTCCGTGACGCTCTCCCCTCGTGAGAACAAGGAGGAGGAGGAAGAAGAAACCTCTCCCCCTCCAGCGGGGGCAGGAGAAAAAGGGAAGGCCGCCCCAACGGGGGTGTCGGTGGGAAATGACACCTATGGGATCACGAGAACCCCTTTCTACGGTTGCAGGGCGCGGGGGTCGTGAGAAGAGCGGATCGAGCAGGCAGTACACGATTCCTTTATCCAGGTTCGGGCCGCGGAGATGCGTAAAACCCTACTCCTGCTTTGGTGGATTATATGCTTGTGTTCTTGAGCTAGCTATGGGGCGTGAGGAGCCCCAAAAAGCCGAATCCTCCTCCTGGTCGCCTGGGGCCTCCTTTTATAGGGAAAGGGGCTGCCATAGTGGAACACAGGAGGTAGAAAGGGTATAGTTGCGCGAGGTTATCCCTCGCATTACATGACAAGGCTTATTTAATGCGCCTTGCTTAGGTGTCCCTGCTTTATCGGGGGCGGGGGAGAGCCCCGTCTCGTCCGTTGCCGCTCTCTCCTGCGTCGATACGCGCCCTGGCCAGCGGTGCCTGCGATGCCATGTAGGCGGGCAGGCAGCTGGGGTGGCGTGGTGGTAGGCCTCCACGAGGATCTGCATGCCGCCACGCAGGTGCCTGCCCAGCTGGTTTGGGTCGGCAGCTGCATGCGAACGGTGGTGGAGGCGCGACTGGTGCGGGTCTAATGGTGGCCCCGCGGGTGTCCTCGGCAAGGGTCTTGCCATGGCGCTTGCTGTCATCCCCGGCAAGGCTCTTGCCGGGGGCCTTGTGGTTTTCCTTGGCTGGGATCCCGCCAAGGATCATCTTCTAAAGTGTGTATCTGGTCTTGAACATCTTCACAAAGATCTTCATATCACTACGGGGATGCCTCCCGAATCCTTGCCCCATGGGGGTAGTGGACTCAAGGGTGACCCGCTCCGTAGGTGTGGGGCGAGGCTGCCACGGCAAGGGTCTTGCCGGGTTTGCTAAAACCACCTCCCGGCAAGGATCTTGCCGGGGAGGGGGGTCCGCTTCGTCCCCTTTGCTCTTTGTGGTCTTGGCATCGTCCTGCTCCTCTTTGACTTTGGGCTCACCTTGGTTCTACCTCCCTTGCCGGGCTTGGTGCGGCGGCGCCCATGGATCAGACCGCCCGTGCACAGTCATAGGGGTACAAAAGGTGTACCCCCTCTTTTTGTACACCGACAGGAGCCCCCAGGCCTGGGCCACACATGAGCGCTACGCGTTGTTGGGTCAGGCCCAAGAACGGTGCGCGGGCAGGCAGGGCGGTTTTTACCGTGGTAAGTTTCTTTGCGCGCTGCGCCTCCCATGCTTCCCGCGCATGGCGCGGCGTGGGCATGACGTGGGCGGCATGCATGGGGCTGAGCTCCGCATGCATGCGTCACGTCGTAGTAAAGGAGGCGGTTCGCGCCTTCCCAAGGCGTCCACTCCCCACGATCACGGGGTGGGGAGAGGTCGCCTCATCCGTCGCCTTGGTTCTGCATGCCTGCCACACGGCTTCCATGCGCTTGGGGGGGCGAACGGTGGGGGCGGGAAACCGGGCTGTCGTGGGCCAAGGCAGCGGGTCAGTCCCAGTTCCCTGGGCCTCCTGTGTCTTGGTTGGCTGAGCGGGGCGGCCGAGCCCCCACCCTGTTCCTTTATAAGGAGCGGGAGGGGGAGGACGGCGGCCCGCATTCTTTCATCTCTTCTTTCCTTCAGCTTCTGCTCCTCTCCCTGTCATTCGCCATGGAGAAAGGGAACCCTGGTCCATCAAAGGTGGCGGCGAGGGTCGCCGCCAGACAACGCGTCCCTCCTTCTCCCGCACCTGTGGTGGCAGAGCCAGCCGTAAGGGGAAGAAGGAGGGGGCGAGGCCATGGGCAAGGTCGAGGGCGAGGTCGAGGTGCTCGGGGAAGAGGTGGACGGGGTGGCGCGCCGGCCTCGCCTCCACCAGCGGTTCCTCTTCCCATGGCGGGCCACGTTGGGGACGACCCTTGTGAGTTCTTCGTCAGGCTGCGGCGGTCGCCTCGCCGTCGTCTTCGTCTCCCGACTCCATTTGCAAGTGAGATGGAGTTGGACCCGCCCGAGACACTGAGGCTACACATGAGGGGTTGTGGAATCAGCGGTACGCGAGTCCGTGTCGACTTCCCAGCCCCTAATGTGATGTATCTTGGTCGAGGGTGGAAGACGTTCGCCCGTATCCACCGTCTGACGGAGGGGCTCACCCTCCATTTTAAGCTGATGGAGGGCGGTCTCCTATCCGTCAAGGTCTTCGGGTGCTTCGGGACTCGGGCAAGGTGCTGCGTGGAGAGCTCCTCTGATAGCGAAGACTCCTCCTCGAGCGAGAGTGACGAGGAGGACAGCGGCAGCGATGACGAGGGTAGAGGGCGGCAGGATGACGGGTCCGACTAGGTGTCGAGCGTCGCTCCGTGCGGCACCGGCGATCCCATCATCCGTGTCGCCGGCTCCTTGAACTTCTCGGGGTCGTCTCCTTGGGCGGCTGGCGTAGGGAGGCTGCGGAAGAGGAAGAGGGCGGGCGGCAAGGCTGTCAACTCGGAGTACGTGGGCACGACGCCTTCGACGCGTGCTGACGTCCTGCCGCCTCGTCTTCGAGCTCTGCCTCCGGCGCTGCCATCACCATCCAGCCTTCGGACGACCGCCGAGATGTTCTCTTGGTGTCTTCTGCCACCCATAGCTTGCCTAGGTGCCCCTTTTGCCCTTCTCGCCTCCTTGACCTACCTCCTGAAGAGAGGGACAAGAAAGGGATTACGGGCACCTTATCTTTTTTTAGTTTGTAAGCCTTCGGGCCTTAGCTGAATTTAAAGCTTGTAATACCATCATTCATGTTTTTCATTCTCCATGAACTGTACCTGAGTGGAATGTTTTTAATGAAAAAAGGGGATGCTTGCCGGGTCACTTGTCTTGCGGGTGGAACCCACGTCAAGGGGCAAAACCCTTGATATCTTTAAGATAGACACTTCCTTGCCCGGCAGCAGGCCCTGCCGTCTTACCACGTCGCTCGACCTTTCTCACGCTTTCGGCGGAGGCAGGGATGAGGCGGGTTCAGGCTCCTCGTTTCGTCCCTTTGCTGCCGCGACTACGACCAAACCTGGCCCCAGGAACGAGCCCTAGGGCCTAGAGTTAGGGGAGTACGGTAGCTTTAGGAAGAAATGAGGTTTCGCATACCTCAGTCCATAAGAGAATGCATGATAAGGGATGAAAAACTTATCTGAGATTGCAGCCCCCGGCAACTCTAGTTTGCCGTGGGTGAATCTTTGTACTTGCAGTTCCCGGCAACACTGGCTTGCCGGGGTCCGGATGCTGGTCCGTCCCTCTTCTTCCCCTTCTTTTGTTATCCTCAAGTGATCCGGCAAGGATGTCCGAGCTCTGCGAACCAAAGGAGACAAAAGAACGTAAAAGAGACGCACACTCGACCTCTAAGCTAGGGGTTAGCCGCCGCTAAGCACTATCAACCCTAACCAAGGACGAGACTCGATCTAGCATGCATGCTATAACTTAGGGCGCCAGTGCTTTATTTATGCTCAGGGTCTGCGCCTGGCTTTGTACAAAGGGTTACATGCATCATCGGCAATGCTTGTACAAAAGGTGGCTTGCCGGGAGGCCCGACAAGCCGCGCCTTATGGGTAAAACTTGCGAAGGTGCTCGATGTTCCAGAAGTTACTCACCGGAACGACATCTTTGGTCTCCAGGCGGACTACGTCGGGCCTGGTGACTCGTTTTACCCGATAAGGGCCTTCCCACTTCGGCGTCAACTTGTTGGAATTCTTGGCCGATTGAACGTGCCGAAGAACAAGGTCGCCTTCCTCAAGGCTTTGGGCATGAACCTTGCGGCTATGGTAGCGGCGCAAGGCTTGCTGGTAGCGTGCTGCTCTCACAGCCGCCCGAAGACGATCTTCCTCAAGGAGCAGTGCGTCGTCTTGGCGCAGTTGCTCTTGCTCAAGCTCATCATAAGCGAGCACTCGAGGTGACCCGTATATGAGTTCAGTGGGGATAACTGATTCTGCCCCGTATACCAGGGCAAAGGGTGTTTGGCCGGTGGCTCGATTTGGTGTCGTCCTGATTGACCAAAGAACCGTCGGCAACTCATCAATCCAGCGCCTTCCGCTCTTGTGCAGCCTGTCAAAGGTCTTGGTCCTTAAGCCTCGCAACACTTCAGCATTTGCCCTCTCAGCCTGCCCGTTGCTCCGTGGATGAGCGACGGAAGCGAAACAGACCTTGCTGTCGAGGTCCTGAGTATATTGCATGAAGGTGCGGCTTGTGAACTACGTACCGTTGTCGGTGATGATCCGGTTGGGTACACCATAACGGCACACTAGCCCCTTGAAGAACTTGACGGCCGACTGAGCTGTGACCTTCCTCACCGCCTCTGGCCACTTTGTGAACTTGTCGATGGCTACGTACAAGTACTCAAAGCCCTCGACAGCGTGGGGGAAGGTGCCCAGTATGTCGAGCCCCCAGACCGAGAAGGGCCAGGAGAGAGGAATGGTTTGAAGGGCTTGAGCTGGTTGATGAAGCTTTCTTGAATGGAACTGACACGCCTCACACCTGGTGACGAGTGTCGTTGCATCCTGGAGGGCGGTGGGCCAGAAGAAACCCTGCCGGAATGCCTTGCCGGCAAGGGCTCTCGACCCAATGTGGGATCCACATATGCCTCCATGTATCTCTGCCAACAGCTCCAGTCCTTCCTCTCGAGGGATGCACTTCAATTTCACACCGTTTGGTCTCTTCCTGTACAGGATGTCATCGACGAACTGGTACATGGCAGAGCGACGGGCTACTTTTTTCGCTTCTTCCTGCTCCTCAGGAAGCTCCCCTGTCTGGAGGAATCGGACGGTATGCTGCGCCCACGCTGGAGCCTGAGGCTCGACGGCGAGGACTAAAGGCATTTCCTATGCTATAGGGGCGGCTGTCTCGACGGCAAGAGCTTGGCGTCCTGCCGGAGCTAGCCGTCCCGTGGCGGGTTCAGTGTCCTTGGCAACATCCTTGCCGGCGGCTCCGGGGAGCTCGGCGGGAAAGTACTTGCCGGGTCCTGATTTCCCTCTCTTGTTCTGCTCTGTTGATGGATCAACGGATGGCTGAGTTAGCTGAAGCACAAAGGCACCTGGTTCCACAGGTAGCTTGAGGGCAGCGTGCTTCGGCAGGTAATCGGCGATATCGTTCTCCGTTCGGGGTACGTATTCAGCCTGGATACCGTCGAAGCGCTCTTCCAGCTTTCTCACTTCATCAACGTACGCCTTCATCAATGGGCTCTGGTAATCCTTATTGACTTGCTTGACGACAAGCTGCGAGTCGCCCCTGACGATGAGCTTTTTGATTCCGAGGTCCGCCGCGATCCTAAGACCGGCAAGCAGCCCTTCGTACTCTGTTGTGTTGTTTGTTGACACCTCTCTGGGGAAGTGCATCTGGATCACGTACTTGAGGTGCTCTCCGGTGGGGGCGACGAGCAGTACGCCAGCCCCGGCACCTTGGAGGGAGAAAGCCCCATCAAAGTACATAATCCAATCGCAACTTGCCTCCTTGCCGGGGAGAGCAGTCTCTTGGGCTTCTTCGTCAGGTGTGGCAGTCCATTCTGCAATGAACTCTGCCAGGACTCGGCTCTGGATCATCGAGGTACTTTCGAACTTGAGGCCAAAGCTGGACAGCTCCAGCGCCCACTCCACAATCCTCCCCGTCGCATCTGGGTTGTGCAGTATCCGCTGCAGGGGGAGGCGAGTGACGACAGTGATCTCGTGTGCCTGGAAGTAGCGACGCAGCTTCCTCGAGGCCATGAGAAGGCCGAAGAGCAGTTTCTGCACACCGGAGTACCTCGACCTAGCCCCTGCAAGAGGGAGCTAACGAAGTAGACCGGACGCTGCATCACTTTCTTCTTTGGCGGCACCTCGACCAACCGTGTCGCCTCCGCACTAGTAGCGTCGGGCTCTATCGCTGCCATTATCTCGTCGTCGACCTCCCTCTGCGCCACTAGCGCGACGCTGACCACCTGGTTCATTGCCGCTAAGTATAGCAGCAACGGCTCCTGGGGCCTGGGCGCAACTAGTGTTGGTGCGGAGGAGAGGTACTTCTTCAAATCTTGTAATGCCGCTTCGGCTTCTGGTGTCCACTCCACTGGGCCCGCCTTTTTCAGGATCCTGAAAAAGGGAAGGGCGCGCTTGGTGGACTTGGATATGAATCTGCCCAGGGCAGCGACGCAGCCGGCGAGCCGGCGCACGTCCTTGATCCGCTTGGGTGCTTCAATCTTCTCTATAGCTTTGATCTTGTCCGGGTTGGCCTCTATTCCCCGCTGCGACACAAAGAACCAGAGAAGCTTGCCCGACGGGACGCCAAAGACGCACTTCTCAGGGTTCAGCTTGAGGTTGATCTTGCGCAGTTTTGCAAACGTCTCCCGCAAATCTGATATGAGGGTGGCCCTGGCCTTGGTTTTGACCACGATGTCGTCCATATAAGCCTCCATATTTCTATGGAGCTGGGGCTCAAAACCAATCTGGACCGCCCTCGCAAACGTCGATCCAGCACTCTTCAACCCGAAAGGCATCCGTATGAAACAATACGTACCACATGGGGTGATGACTGCTGTTTTCTCCTCGTCTTCTTTTGTCATGAAGATCTGGTGGTAGCCGGAGTAGGCATCGAGGAATGACAGCAGATCACACCCAGCCGTGGAGTCAACAATCTGGTCGATGCGCGGCAACGGGAAGGGGTCTTTAGGACAAGCCTTATTGATATCTGTGTAATCAATACACAGCCTGCACTTCCTATTTGCCTTGCGCACTACGACCGGATTGGCCAACCACGTCGGATGGAGCACTCCTCTTACCAAACCCGCTGCCTCCAGTTTCCGGATTTCTTCTGTGATGAACTCCTGTCGTTCCAAAGCTTGCTTTCTGACCTTCTGCTTGACGGGCCGCGCATGAGGACAGATAGCAAGGTGGTGCTCAATCAACTCCCTAGGAACGCCGGGGATGTCGGAAGCTTGCCATGCAAATACATCGACATTCGCCCGCAGGAAGGTGACGAGCGCGTCTTCCTATTTGTCGTCAAGGGTGGAGCTTATGGTGAAAGCTCCTCCCGTTCCGTCCTTGTTGACGGAAACCTCCTTGATTCCCGGCGGCGTGGCCCTGGTCCTCTTGCTTCCGCCGGCGGAGCTCTCTGGCACGTCCTCGACGACAGCGCTACACTCTGAAGAGGTGCGCTTGCCGTAGTAGGTGTCCGAGGTCTCACCGGCCTTCTTCTTCTTTTCCCCCCGGGGTCCCGGCAGCAGGAGCAAGTGCCCTAGCGGCGGCAGCTGCTGCAGCTGCTTGCCGGTACACTTGGTCAGCGCAAATCAGCGCATCCTTCTTGTCGGAGGAGATGGTGATGACCGTCACGGGCCCTGGCATCTTCAAGGTATCGTAGGCGTAGTGCGACGCCGCCATGAACTTGGCCAGCGCCGGGCGGCCAAGGATCCCGTTGTAGGGCAAGGGGATCTTGGCAACATCAAACACAATCCTCTCCGTCCTGAAGTTCAAGTCGCTCCCGAAAGTTACGGGCAACGTGACCTTTCCCTTGGATTGGCTTCTCCCTGGGCTGACCCCCTGAAACGTGTCCGTTTCTTCGAGGTCTCCATCGGGGATCTGCAGCTTCTCGACCACGGCAGGCGAGATCAAGTTCAGACCGGCCCCGCCATCTACTAAGTTTTTGTCACCCTGAGATTGCGTATCATCGGTGAAACCAACAACGGCAAGCACCCGACCGCAGTAGTGCGATCAGGGTGATCCTCAGAGTCAAAAATGATAGGTGTGCTGGACCACTTCAGCGGCCTCTGGGCATCAAACGACGGCTCTGCTGCTGTAATCTCTCGCGCCCACTGTTTAAGCCGGCGCCGAGAGGCATGCAGCGAAGCACCGCCGTCAACGCACATGGCCTCTGTAGCTTTCTGGAACTCTTGGTCGCCGGACTCATCGTCCTCTTCGTGATCGTCATCTTCTGGCTTTCTGTCACGGCCCCGAGTGGGCCTCTCTTGTTGCTTATCCTTGCCGCGACGGCCCGCCTGGCCATCGCGTTTCTTGCCGGATCCCTCAGCACCGTCTTGGCCCTTCTCCCTATCCCGCCTCTCGTATTCAGCCCTCTGCTTCTCAGCGAGGAGCTCAACCTGTCGGCAGTCTTGGAGAGCATGGCCTTTGGTGCGATGGATCTTGTAGTATCGCTTGTCGGAGTTGCCTGGCTTCTCGGCGGCTGCCAAGGCCTGGCAGGCGACACATCCGGCAATTTCCTTGCCGGGGTCACCTGCCTTGGTCTTCTTGGTGGAGCCGGTGTCCTCAGACCCCTCGACGACAAGCACAGCTTTCCCTTTGCGCTTCCTGTTGCGGCGCCGGCCTTTCTTTGCCGGGGCGGCGGTGTCCTCTTCAGAGGAGTCAGTTTCCACGCCGGCATCTTCGCCGGGGTACTTCCTCCCTTCTTCAGCCTGGGCACATTTGTCCGCGAGAACATAGAGCTCCGCGACATCTTTCACCTTGTTCATTGCCAGCTCTTCGCGCATCTTGCGGTTCCGAACGTTTTGATGGAACGCGCTGATGATGGCGGCGGGGTGAACATCTGGAATATTGTACTGCACCCGGCTAAACCTCTGTATGTACTTGCGGAGACTCTCGCCTCCCTTCTGGGGAATGACATGGAGATCACTTGCTTGGCCGTGAGCTTGATGACCGCCAGTGAAGGCACCCACAAATTCATGGCACAAATCCGACCAGGACGAGATGGAGTCTACCGGCAAGTGCATCAACCAGGACATGGCATTGGGTTTAAGAGCCAACGGGAAGTAATTTGCAAGCACCTTATCGTCACGAGCTCCGGCAGCCTGCATCGCGATGGTGTAGATGCTGAGGAACTCGGATGGGTGGGTCTTGCCGCCGTACTTCTCGCCCACGTCAGGTTTTAAAGTGCGGTGAGTGGGCCACTGGAACTTCCGCAGCTCACGGGTAAAAGCCGGGCAGCCTACCTCGTAAGGCAGGCCCCCAGGGCTTTCCGGTGCCGGGTGGTCCACAGCGGGCCCCTCTCGCTTATCTGACTGGTGGCGCGCTCCGCGCCGACGCTCGATGGTGGTCCGAGCGTCTTCATGTTCCCGATCCCGAAGGACCTGGCGTTGGTCCTGGTGGGTCCGCGGGTCGGACGACGCTATGGAGATTTTGTCGCCCGCGACATCGTGATGGGCAGGCGTGCGTGGCACCGGGCGGGGAGGAGGCGAGTGCACCGTGGTCACGGCGCCGCCAGCCTTCCTGCCACTGGTACGCGGGACTCCGTCGGAACGTCGACCCGGGGGCTCCGTCGGGGTCGGCTCATCTTTGTTGGCCACCGCAACAAGGCTTCGGATGGTGGCTCTCCATTCGTCGAGTTTCCCCGTAGTGGGAGGAATGTCGAGGAGCAACTGCGCGCGCCAAGGCTTCTGCTGGCGTCGGCGGCAGCGAAACCTGCACGGATCGCGACGCGCTTCGACTTCTGACCATGTCAGAAGGAGCTCCGTCACGACCGCGCGGTCGCACGCCGCCTTCACCGGCGCCTGGCGAGCGGGCAGGCCTTCTACATCCCGGGAGTGGCGCTTGGGGCTTTTCCCGCGGCGACACCCGGGGTCTTCAGGGCGATCACGCCGCTCGTCGCGCGCCGCTTGGGAGGAACGCGCCGTCGACGCTGGAGTGGGAGTCCCGGAGGCCCTCGCGCCGCCAACGGGCAGGGCAGCAGCAACCTCAGAAGGTCCCGCGCCACCTGCGGAGGGCCCGGCTCCGTCTTTGGATTTGGCGGCGTGCGGTCCGTTACCGGGCGCACGAACATCGCCACCTCCCAAACTCCGGCCGCTGGGACGGTGTTGGTGTTCGCGAGCAGCGCCCCGGGTCCTTTCGGCGACCGGTCCGCTGCTCGCCCGCGTCGGGACGGGATGCCCGGCGTCCGGCGGGCCAACCGCCACCATCATCTTCTTCTTGGGCGCCGTGACGATGAAGAAATGTCGAACTAACTGCTAAAGCCGATTCTCACAACTGCGCTCCCCCTGCCTGGCGCGCCAAAGATGTCGGTGGGAAACCACACCTATGGGATCACGAGAATCCCTTTCTACGGTTGCAGGGCGCGGGGGTCGTGAGAAGAGCGGATCGAGCAGGCAGTACATGATTCCTTTATCCAGGTTCGGGCTGCGGAGATGCGTAAAACCCTACTCCTGCTTTGGTGGATTATATGCTTGTGTTCTTGAGCTAGCTATGGGTCGTGAGGAGCTCCAAAAAGCCAAATCCTCCTCCTGGTCGCCTGGGGCCTCCTTTTATAGGGAAAGGGGCTGCCACAGTGGCACACAGGAGGTGGAAAGGGTACAGCGGCGCGAGGTTATCCCTCGCATTACATGACAAGGCGCATTTAATGCGCCTTGCTTAGGTGTCCCTGCTTTATCGGGGGCGGGGGAGAGCCCCGTCTCGTCCGTCGCTGCTCTCTCCTGCGTCGACACACGCCCTGGCCAGCGGTGCCTACGATGCCATGTAGGCGGGCAGGCAGCTGGGGTGGCGCGGTGGTAGGCCTCCACGAGGATCTGCATGCCGCCACGCAGGTGCCTGCCCAGCTGGTTTGGGTCGGCAGCTGCATGCGAACGGTGGTGGAGGCGCGACTGGTGTGGGTCCGATGGTGGCCCCGCGGGTGTCCTCGACAAGGGTCTTGCCGCGGCCCCGGCAAGGGTCTTGCCGGGGTCCCGACAAGGGTCTTGCCGTGGCGCTTGCTGTCATCCCCGGCAAGGCTCTTGCCGGGGGCCTTGTGGTTTTCCTTGGCTGGGATCCCGCCAAGGATCATCTTCTAAAGTGTGTATCTGGTCTTGAACGTCTTCACAAAGATCTTCATATCACTACGGGGATGCCTCCCGAATCCTTGCCCCATGGGGGTAGTGGACTCAAGGGTGACCCACTCCGTAGGTGTGGGGCGAGGCTGCCACGGCAAGGGTCTTGCCGGGTTTGCTAAAACCACCTCCCGGCAAGGATCTTGCCGGGGAGGGGGGCCGCTTCGTCCCCTTTGCTCTTTGTGGTCTTGGCGTCGTCCTGCTCCTCTTTGACTTTGGGCTCACCTCGGTTCTACCTCCCTTGCCAGGCTTGGTGCGGCGGCGCCCGTGGCTCAGACTGCCCGTGCACAGTCATAGGGGTACAAAAGGTGTACCCCCTCTTTTTTTGCACCGACAGGGGGAGGCCGGAGGGTCCAGAAAGAGGAAGACCCCTCCGCCGGACTACTCCCCCGACACCGAAGAGAGCGAAGAGGAGTGGCCGAACAGGGCTAAGCGTCCGGCGAAATCGTAAGTTCGGACATCAGAGTAACTCATGATGTTCCTTTGTTGCACAGCTTTCCTTATTGTCGAATGTAATTATGCAGCCCGCCCCAGGCTTAATACAACGAATCGTCGGGCGGCTCCCTGGACTCATCGGACGTGAACTCCGCTCCGCCCGCTGTCTCCCCCTGCACTGCGGATGACGCCGAAGTGGCGTCGCGACAAGCTCCGGGGCAGGAGGAGGTGGTCCCGGAGGAGCCGCAAGGCAACCTCTCGGACTCCAGGAGTGAAGGGGACAAGACCCCCTAGGGCTCCAAGTCCGGCTTTGAGCCGGACACCGTGCCGGAATCTTCAACAGTTCCGAGCCGTGATAGGCGAACTCCTTCCAAAAGGAGCAAGCCTTCTAAGCCAGCGACTTCCGTCCAACCGGAGTCGCTGGACCATCTGCTGGAGGTGCTTGACGGCGCCTCCATCGACAAGGGGCACCGTACTATCATGAGTACGGTGATCCAGAGGGATCAGTCCGCCAATAGCGGACTGACTGAAGCTTGCGCTAGCCTTCTGACAGGCTTCGAGGTAAGTAAAAATATATCAAAATATTACCACATAGACAGAAGCCCCTGATGCTCTGTTTGGCGTTCGGAAAGAAAAGCCGAATAGAGGATCTAATAAATTTTGCAGGAGTCTAACAAAAAGGAGTCAATATGCGTATGCAGGCTTCGCTGCTATCCACCGCCGCACTGACTGCGGAGGTGGGTGTCCTGAAACAGGTACTCGGGCGGACCGAGCAAGAGCTCGGCCTTGCCAAGCGGCGGCTCGAGGAAAAAGAAGGTAAGAAATACCTTACAGAAAAAGGTGCCTATAGAGAGGCGTGATTGCAAAAAATAATAGGATCATACTGCTTATTATAAGGGCCACAACTGAGGTGGCGACCCTCAAGCAGGCGCTATCTGAGGCCGAAAAGAAAACGGCCGAGGATCGCACTGAGCGAGAGAGACTTGGGGCTCAGGTCGGCGAGGTGCAGCAAGAGCTGCAGGCTCTCATGAAAAAACATGAGAGCTTGGAGCTTGAGTCAAAGGCGCAAGCATCCTAGCTCGCGTCGGCCCTTGAGACCGCCAAGGGTGCCAAGGCCGAAGCCCAAAAGGCCCTCCAAGAGTTGGAGGAGATGAAAAAGATAGCAGTGGGTAAGGCATTCTTAATGCAAAGCAGAAATATAAAAGTAAACTACTTGTCACTTACCCGAATCCGGAGCTCTCCAGGGGCATTCGCAGATCTTCCCCACAGCGTATCCGACGTCGCTGCATTCTACCGAGCTGAAGAGGGTTGCTCGACGAAGAGTGTGTTCTGGTCTCAGTATTCTGAGGCCGGACACCCTGTACCCCTGAGCGACCAGCTGAAACAGCTGGTCGAGCTCCACAAGGCGACCGAACAGGCCATGAAGGGCTTCATAGTTCGGCTGTGGCCCGGAGAGGCCCTGCCTGGGAGCTATTTCGGGCTGGTGCGGCGGCTGGTGGAAGCCTGTCCAAGGCTCGAGGTCATCAAGCGCTCTATCTGCATCGAAGGTGCCCGTCGGGCCCTTGCCCGTGCAAAGGTGCACTGGGGTAAGCTGGACGGAGAGAAGCTTGTGAAGGACGGGCCGCCGCCGGGGAAGGAGCATCGCAAGCCCGAGAACTACTACAAGGATGTTCTTGCAGGTGCCCGCCTTGTGGCGGATGAATGTACCAAGGATGTAATCTTTGAATGAACTCGCTCGTGTTTATCCTGTGCGCTGAAAACTTGTTCGTATGCGCTAAGCAATGCTTACTGAATTTAAAATATTATTTTCTGTGTGGCCGTTTATCAAAAAATTGAGAGATGGCCAGTCGTCAGCTTCTTCCCCCATGCCACTAGTGCTGGGGTGTTCGGGATAAACCTGAGCGCTCTTTTTCCCATGGTTGGGTCCTTCAAGGGAGGTGCTCAGCACAACGAACCAGGCAATCGGACTATAATGCTTTAACACTCTCACTTAGCCATAGAACTTTATAATTTTAAATTTCAGCGAAGCCCCTAGTTCGGAAGACCGAGTTCGGGGCGCTATCCACGCCTTTGGCCAGACAAAGCCAGCTCCTCGCTCGAAGCGGCATAAGTCTTTAGGGACTCGAAAAACCTCTCGAACAGCGATCGGTCTCTCGCCTCATCATGACAGTCAGTTTTAGCTTTCTCCACTGAGGTGCTTAACCCAGTTGAACCGGGGCACAATCGCAGTGGTTCTCCTAGTGCTACCTTAGCCGATATAGCGGAACATAAGGTACCAAAACATAGGAGCCGGGCAAACCCAACTATTGACCCAAATCATGATCCGGAGCCGATGCATATAGTGATATAAGTTCGGGGTGCCGCACTTGTGAAAGTGCACGGACTTCTCACACCATATTAAGGGGTACTGAAGCCCCTGGCGTGTTGGCCGTACCATGGTGTACGGGTGCAATTATGTTAAAACATATATATATAAATAGGATAATGCAAAAAATAGACAAAAAGTTATGCATTGTTTATAGAGAGACTATTTATCAAAGCCGAATGATACAAGTAGATAAGCAAAAATATACTGGACTATTTAACATGTCCTGACCAGGGGCAGGCCGCGGAATTGTATTTGAAACAGGTATATCGCTCGTAACAGAGACCACCTGGGAGTTCCATAATGCGGCATGGCTTTATCTGCTTTCCTGGATCTTGCGTCGTTTGTTCGGCAGTCGAATTGCCGAACAGGTCGTCTGAAGTGTGGAGTCTTGAAAGTAAGAAAAAAGAATCCAGCAGCCCCTAGTACGTTTAAAGCCGTATTTTGGGTGTGCCGTTATTGTGCCCCTTCCCCTGTGCCCATGGTATTTCAAGGGCGTAGTTATGTACGCGAGGCACTGGTTTTGCTATATCGCGAGGGCTGGGGTTGGGGCCGCATTGCTATGCCTGCTCAGAACGTGCTGGGCGGTCTTGTTGTAGGTTACTCCGGGCGCGCTTGGCAGTGTCTGGCTTTTGAACGGCCGGACTGGAGAATTGCCTAAGAAGGCTGCTTTGTACTTCCACTGCGAGAGCCGCCGTGTGCTCCTCCGTACGGAGGGAGCGTTCGGTGTTTCCGTTGACCGTGATTACTCCGCGAGGGCCTGGCATCTTGAGCTTGAGGTATGCGTAGTGCGGCACCGCATTGAATTTTGCAAATGCGGTTCGTCCGAGCAGGGCGTGATAGCCACTGCGGAACGGGACTATATTGAAGATTAACTCTTCGCTTCGGAAATTATTCGAAGATCCGAAGACCACGTCAAGTGTTATTGAGCCTGTGCAACTGGCCTCTACACCTGGTATAATGCCTTTAAAGGTCGTCTTTGTGGGATTAATCCTTGAGGGATCTATGCCCATTTTCCGCACTGTATCCTGGTAAAGCAGGTTCAGGCTACTGCCACCGTCCATGAGGACTCTTGTGAGATGAAATCCGTCGATGATTGGGGCGAGAACCAATGCGGCAAAGCCGTCATGACGGATGCTAGTGGGGTGGTCCCTTCGATCAAAAGTGATCAGGCAGGAGGACCATGGGTTGAACTTTGAGGCGACTGGCTCCATCGCGTATACGTCCCGTAGCGCACGCTTCCACTTCCTCTTGGGAATGTGGGTTGCGTATATCATGTTCACCGTCCGCACTTGTGGGGGAAACCCCTTCTGTCCATTGTTGTTCGGCGGCCTGGGCTCCTCCTCGTCATTGCTATGCAGCCCCTTGTCTTTGTTTTTGCCTCTTAACTTGCCTGCCTGCTTGAACACCCAACAATCCCTGTTGGTGTGATTGGCTGGTCTTTCGGGGGTGCCATGGATCTGGCACAAGCGGTCGAGTATTCGGTCCAAACTAGACGGGCCCTGAGTATTCTTTTTGAATGGATTTTTCCGCTGACCGGATTTATAGCCTCTGAATCCGGCATTAATTGCCGTATCTTCATTGCTGTCGCTGCTTACACGATGCTTTTGCTTATTTCGACGTGTCCTGCCACTTTTGTCCTTGGTATCCGAATTACCAGGGTTCTTTGATAAGTTGTTGCTGCAAGCTAGCCAGCTATCTTCTCCCGCGCAAAAGCGGGTCATGAGTGTCGTGAGGGCTACCATAGATTTTGGCTTTTCCTGTCCCAGGTGCCGGGCAAGCCACTCGTCACGGATGTTGTGTTTGAAGGCTGCTAGGGCCTGTGCGTCCGGACAGTCGACTATCTGGTTTTTCTTTGTTAGGAACCGTGTCCAGAATTGCCTGGCCGATTCTTCTGGCTGCTGAATTATGTGGCTTAAGTCGTCGGCATCCGGTGGTCGCACGTAGGTGCCTTGGAAGTTGTCGAGGAATGTGGCCTCCAGGTCCTCCCAAGAACCGATTGAGTCCGCTGGCAAGCTGTTAAGCCAATGCCGGGCCGGTCCTTTGAGTTTGAGCGGGAGGTATTTGATGGCGTGTAGATCATCGCCACGTGCCATGTGGATGTGAAGGAGATAATCCTCGATCCATACCGCCGGATCTGTGGTGCCATCGTATGATTCGATGTTCACGGGTTTGAAACCCTCTGGGATTTTATGATCCATTACTTCATCTGTGAAGCATAGTGGGTGTGCGGCGCCCCTGTACTGGGCTATGTCACGACGCAGCTCGGAAGAGCTATGTCTGTTGTGTTCGGCCCAGCCGGATTTGTTGTATCCGGAGTGAAGATCATCGTCATGTGTCGTCGGGCGCCTGCGCGATTCGTAGATCGATCATGTTTGTCTTGCCTTATCCTCCAGTACGTCTCGCAGGTCTGGCGCATTTTCCCGTGCCTTAGTTGAGCGGCGTCGGGGCATGGCTTGGGTGGAGGGCCGAGAGGCCTCTCTATCGCGGCCGCGAGGTGGCCGGTCTGCCATGTCGTGCGCTGGTGATGTAGGCGCTTCCTCCTCTGATCGGGGTAGCGGCCTGCGCTTTGGGTAACTCTTGGAGGGGCATTCGAGTTCATGCTCTTTGGCCGCAAGGACTTCAGTCCATCTATCAGCTAGCAAATCTTGATCAGCTCTAAGCTGTTGCTGCTTTTTCTTAAGGCTGTTTGCCGTGGCTAAAAGCCTGCGTTTGAAACGCTCTTGTTCGGCAGGGTCTGATGGTACGACGAATTCGTCGTCATCGAGGCTTGCCTCGTCTTCGGAGGGAGGCATGTAGTTATCGTCCTCAACCGCTCGGTCTGCCGCTCTCTCATGAGGGCTGGCTTCTCCATCTTCCTGCGCCGAATCTTGCTGGGGTGGGTGTTCTTCAGCGCTATCCGGGGTAGTGTTATCTCCCGTGCTGGAATCACCGTTTTTGCTTTGGCGGGATTTAGAGTGGCGCCGCTGACGCCGGCGTTTTGGCTGTTTCTTGGAGGTGTCATCCCCCGCTGTTCCATCGCCATCTCCATCTTTTGGAGTATCCACCATATATATGTCATATGATGAGGTGGTCTTCCAGCGCCCTACAGGTGCTGGTTCTTGTTCGTCTCCTACCTCATCGTCCATACCGTCGAAGTCTTCGGAG
Source organism: Aegilops umbellulata (assembly GCA_032464435.1). NCBI lineage: Eukaryota > Viridiplantae > Streptophyta > Magnoliopsida > Poales > Poaceae > Aegilops > Aegilops umbellulata. The sequence continues at coordinate 130,849,262 of CP136057.1, read as the reverse complement.
CCGAAGTCAAGCATGTCGGTTAAATCATCGACAGTGGCTGCAAAGTGGGTGGTGGGTGGGCTTTGAATTTCTTCATCGTCCGTATCCCATCCTTGCTGACCGTAGTCCTGCCAGGGCTCTCCTGATAGAGAGAGAGACTTGAGAAAATTCAGGATGTCGCCAAAGGGCGAGTGCTGAAAGATGTCCGTGGCGGTGAACTCCATTATCGGCGCCCAATCAGATTCGATTGGCAGGGGCGCGGGGGTTTCGGAGTCCGGAGAAGAGTCCAGACCCTTGGAGTCACGGGTCATGCAGAGTGCGGGGCCGGCGTTCGGCTCGATCGCCTTTGAGATCGCAGCCCCTGAGGTGACGTCCAACCGCTCATCCTCAATTGGCGCAATAGGCTCCGAGTTAGGGGTCGGAACCGGTGCGTGTGCGGCCTCTAGGACACCGTTCGGAGGCAGAGGTAGATCATGCCCCTCGAGATAGTGCGGCACGCTTGGCTGTGGCTCGAACCCGTCGAAGATCAAGTCTCCGCGGATATCAGCCATGTAGTTTAAGCTTCCAAACCTGACTTGACGGCCAGGGGCGTAGCTTTCGATCTGCTCCGGGTGACCAAGCGAATTGGCCCGCAGAGCGAAGCCGCCGAAGACGAAGATTTGTCCGGGGAGAAAAGTCTCTCCCTGGACCTCATCGTTGTTGATGATCGAAGGAGCCATCGGGCCAAAAAGGCGACGACACAGAGGAACTCTCAATGAAAGCACCAATGTCGGTGTCAAAACCGGCGGATCTCGGGTAGGGGGTCCCGAACTGTTCGTCAAGGCTGGATGGTAACAGGAGACAAGGGACACGATATTTTTACCCAGGTTCGGGCCCTCTCGATGGAGGTAATACCCTACTCCTGCTTGATTAATATTGATGATATGGGTAGTACAAGAGTAGATCTACCACGAGACCAAGGAGGATAAACCCTAGAAGCTAGCCTATGGTATGATTGTGTATGAAGATGATTGTCCTACGGACTACAACCCTCCGGTTTATATAGGCACCGGATAGGGTTAGGGTTACACAGAGTCGGTTACAATGGTAGGAGATCTCAAATATCCGCATCGCCAAGCTTGCCTTCCACGCCAAGGAAAGTCCCATCCGGACACGGGACGAAGTCTTCAATCTTGTATCTTCATAGTCCAGGAGTCCGGCGAAGGTATAGTCCGGCTACCCGAACACCCCCTAATCCAGGACTCCCTCAATCAAATAATGACCACATGAGTCTAATCGGAATATATCTATGTGCATATGCAGGCTTCACTGCTAGCCGCTACCGCATGTACTGCAAAGGTCGCTGCACTGAAGCAGGACCTTGAGCGGTCCAAGAAGAGCTCGGCCTTACCAAGAGGCAGCTCGAAGAGAACAAAGGTAAGTGATACCCCGCCTATATATTAAAAAGGGTTTGGTTTTAGAATAATAGGATCGTCATGAATTGTGCTAGGGGCCACGACCGAAGTGGCGGCCCTGCACAAGGCGCTATCCGAGGCCGAAGACAAAGCGGCCAAGGAGCGCATCGAGCGAGAAAAGCAAGAAGCCCAGGTAGGCGAGGTGCAGCAAGAGCTCCAGGCTCTCATTAAGAAACACGAGTCCTTGGAGCTTGACTCTAAGACGCAAGAGTCCGAGCTTGCAAAGGCACTCAAGAGTGCACAAAACGCCAAGGTTGAAGCCCAAAAGGCCCTCCAGGAAATTGAGGCAGTTAAGAAGATAGCAGCGGGTAAGGCATTCATTATGCAGAGTAAGCATGTGAAGGAAACTTTCCTTTTACTTACCCGAGTTTGGAGCTCTCCAGGAGCATTCGCAGATCTACCCCGCAGTTTGTCGGATGCCGCGGAGTTCTACCGGGCTGAGGAGGGGAGCTCGACAGAGAAGTTGTTCTGGTCTCATACTGGGACCGAACACCCAATGCCCTTGAGCGACCAGCTGAAGCAATTGGTCGAGCTCCACAAGGTGGCCGAAAAGGCCATGAAGGGTCTTATAGTCCGGATGTGGCCTGGCGAGCCCCTGCCTGATAGCTACTTCGGTCTGGTGAGGCGGCTTGTGAATGCCTGCCCACGGCTTGAAGTCATAAAGCGGTCCGTCTGCATCGAGGGTGCGCGCAGGGCTTTTGCTCGGGCGAAGGTGCACTGGGAGAAGCTGGACACCGAAAAGCTGATGAAGGAGGGGCCACCGGAAGGCAAGGAGCATCGCCACCCTGAAAAGTATTATGAACGTGTCCTGAAGGGTGCTCGCCTTGTGGCGGATGAATGTGCGAAGGATGTAATATTTCAATAAATGTACTCATGTGATCCTGCAATATGAAACGAGTTCATTTGTGCTATGCAACGATTGTGAATTTAAAATATTACCTTTTGTGCGGCCATTTATAAAATCTGAGAGTTAGCCAGTCGTCGGCTTCTGCCCCCATGTAACTAGTACTAGGGTGTTCGGGATAAATCTGAGCACTCTTTATCCCAATTTTTGGTCCTTCGAGGGAGGTGTTCAGTGCAACGAACCAGGCAATCGAACTATATGGCCTTATCACTCTCATTTAGCCATAGAAGTCTATAATTTTCAATTTTGGCGAAGACCCTAGTATTCGGAAGGCCGAATTTGGGGCGCTATATACGCCTAAGTCGGGCAAGGCCGACTCCTCGCCCGAAGCGGAAAAAGTCTTTAAGGACCTGAGACCTCTCGAATAGCGACCAGCTCTCGCCTTATCATGATAGTCAGTTTTCGGCTTTCTCTACTGAGGTGCTTGTCCGGAAGAACCGGGACACAATAGCAGTAGTTCTCCCAGTGCTACCTTAACCGATATTGCGGAACGCAAGGAACCAAAACATGGGAGTCGGGCAAACCCAACTATTGACCCAAGACATGATTCGGAGTTGATGCATATAATGCTATAAGTTCGGGGTGCCGCACTGTCGAAAGTGTTCAAACTTCTCACGCCATATTTATGGGGTATACTGAAGCCCCTGGCGTACTGGTCGTACCAAAATGTACGGGCGCAATTTGTCATAAATAAACAGACAAGAGAAAAAAGGAAAGGGTAATGCAATAATAGACTAATGCTATGTATTGTTATTTAAATAATATGTTGAAGCATACGGATACAAGTAGTGCAATAAGCAAAGAATAGGACTATTTGACATGTCCTATCCGAAGGCAAGCTGCGTATGGGTATTTAAAACAGGTATTTCGATCGTTATCAGAGACCACCTGGGGATTCCCTTGTACGTCTTAGCTTCTTGCCTCCTTGGTATTTCCTTCCCGTAATGTGTCCAGCAATCAGACTCCGGAAAAGGGCTTCCAAAGAGTAAGGTCCTAAAAGAGAGAAAATGATAAAGGTATACAGCCCCTGAGGCAGTTGAGCCGCATTGTGGGGCGTGTCCTGGCCGTGCCCCCACCTACGTAGTGCGTAATTTTGTACGCACGACACAGATTTTGTCGCTTGACTGGGACTAGGACGGAGGCCGAATTGCTAGGCGAGCTGTGAATGTGCCAGGCGATCCTGTTGTAGGTTACTCCGGACTCGCTTGAAGGTGTCCGGGGACTTTATCGCCGAATTGGCGGTTTTCCTTAAAAGGTTGCTTTGTGCATGTGCTGCGAGGGCCGCAGTGTGCTCCTCCGTGCGGAGCGAGCGTTCTGTGTTTCCATTGACTGTTATAACCCCACGAGGTCCTGGCATTTTGAGCTTGAGGTATGCATAATGTGGCACTGCATCGAATCTGGCAAATGCGGTTCGTCCGAGCATTGTGTGATAGCCACTACGGAACGGGACGATATCGAAGATTAACTCCTCACTTCAGAAGTTGTCCGGAGATCTGAAGACCACTTCCAGTGTGATTGAGAGTGTGATTGAGCCCGTGCAACGGGCCTCTACACCTGGGACGACACCTTTAATGGTGGTTTTAGTGGTTTGATCCTTGAGGGGTCTATACCCATTTTGCGCACTGTGTCCTGATAAAGCAGGTTCAGGCTGCTGCCGCCGTCCATAAGGACTCGGGTGAGGTGAAATCCGTCAATGATGGGATCAAGGACCAATGCGGCCGAACCGCCATGACGGATACTAGTGGTGTGGTCCCTACGATCGAAAGTGATCGGACAACAAGACCATGGGTTGAACTTTGGGGCGACTGGCTCCATCGCATAGACGTCCCTTAGTGCACTCTTCCGTTACCTCTTGGGAATATGGGTTGCGTATATCATGTTCACCGTTTCACTTGGGGTCGGAATTTCTTCTGTCCTCCTGTGTTCGGCGGCCGGGACTCCTCCTCATCGTCGTTGTGCAGCCCCTTGTCCTTGTTCTTGGCATTCAACTTGCCAGCCTGCTTGAACACCCAGCATTCTCTGTTGGTGTGATTGGTTGGCTTTTCGAGGGTGGCATGAATTTGACACGAGCGATCGAGTATGTGGTCCAAACTGGACGGGCCCGGATTGCTTCTTTTGAACGGCTTTTTCCGCTGACCGGATTTAGAGCCACTGAATCCGGCATTGACTACCGTGTCTTCGGCGTTGTCACCGTTGTTGCGGCGCTTGTGTCTGTTGCGATGTGGTCTGCCGTTACTATCTTTGGCATCTGAATTGTCATGACTTCTTGATGTGTTGTTGCTACGAGCCAGCCAGCTATCCTCGCCCGCGCAAAAGCGGGTCATGAGTGTCGTGAGGGCTGCCATAGACTTTGGCTTCTCCTGGCCGAGGTGCCGGGCAAGCCACTCGTCATGGATGTTATGCTTAAATGTCGCTAAGGCCTCTGCATCCGGACAGTCGATAATTTAGTTTTTCTTAGTTAGGAACCGGGTCCAGAATTTCCTGGCCGATTCCCCTGGCTGCTGAATTGTATGGCTCAAGTCGTCGGCATCCGGTGGTCGCACATAAGTGCCCTGGAAGTTGTCAAGGAATGCATCTTCCAGATCCTCCTAACTGCCAATGGAGTCTGCTGGCAAGCTATTCAGCTAATGTCGAGCTGGTCCTTTGAGTTTTTGTGGGAGGTACTTGATGGCATGTAGATCATCATCGCGAGCCATGCGGATGTGGAGGAGGAAATCCTCGATCCACACCGCGGGGTCTGTTGTACCATCATATGATTCAATGTTTACGGGTTTAAAACCCTCTGGGAATTCGTGATCCATTACTTCATCAGTGAATCATAGGGGGTGTGCGGTGCCTCTGTGTTGGGCTATATCACGACGCAGTTCATACGAGTCTTGTCTGCTGTACTCGGCCCGGCCGGATTTGCTTTTAGTATATCTGGCGTGACGATCATCGTCCCGCGTTGGGGCGCGCCCCCGTGATCCGTAGATCGATCTTGCATGTTTTGCTTTGTTTTCCAATACGTCTCGCAGGTCCCGCGTGTTGCCCCGGGCCTTGGAATGGCAGCGGGGGGCGGGCTGGAATTTGGGCTGATATGCTTCTCTATCTCGGCCACATGGTGGCCGATCAGCCGCATCATACGCTGGTGATGTAGGTTTCAATGCTTCCTCCTCGAGTTGGGGTAGCAACCTGCACTTTTGGTAACTCTTGGTTGGGCGCTCGAGTTCGTATTCCTCGGCCGCCAGGACTTCAGTCCATCTATCCGCTAGCAGACCTTGATCAGCTCGAAGTTGTTGTTGCTTTTTCTTCAGGTTGTTTGCTGTGGCTATAAGCCGGCGCTTGAAGCGCTCTTGTTCGACGGGATCCTTAGGCACGATAAATTCGTCGTCGCCGAGGCTCACCTCGTCTTCGGAGAGAGGCATGTAATTGTCGTCCTCTAGTTCTCCATCTGTCGCTTGTTCTTTAAGGCTAGCTTGCCCAGCCTCCGGCTCGAGATCTGGCAGGAGGGGATTGTTGTCATCTTCGGCACTATCCAGAGCGTTATTGTCTCATGTGCTGGTATCGCTACTTTTGCGATGGCGGGACTTAGAGCGGCGCCGCTGACGTCGGTGCTCGAAATGATTCTTGGAGGGATTATCCTCCGCTGTCTTATTGCCATCGCCTTCTTTGGGGGTGTCCACCATGTATATATCATATGATGAGGTGGCAGTCCAGCGCCCTATGGGCAGTGGTTCCTGTTCGTCTCCTGCATCGTCGTCCATACCATAGATTTGTTCGGAGCCGAAGTCGAGCATGTCGGTTAAATAGTCGACAGTGGCTACTAAGTGGGTGGTGGGTGGGGAGCGAATTTCTTCATCGTCCGCATCCCATTCTAGTAGGACATAGTTCGGCCAAGGGTCTCCTGACAGGGAGAGAGACTTCAACGAGTTAAGCACGTCACCAAAGGGCGAGTGCTGAATGATATCCACGGAGGTAAACTCCATGATCGGCGCCCAATCAGACTCGATAGGCATGGATGTAGGTGGTTCTGGGCCTGTGGTCGGGGACGAATCCAAGGATCCGGCAACACAGGTCCCATAGGAAGTGAAGTCAGCGTTTGGCTCTATCGCTGCTGATTGTGCGATTTGCTCCGGATTGAGGGCCGGAGCAGTTGCAGGTGTGATCTCCCGGACACTGTCCAACGGCAGAGCCAAGTCATGCTCGTCATGACTATGCGGAGCACCTGACATGGGCTCGAATCGGTCGAAGATCAAGTCTCCGCGGATGTCGGCAGTATAATTCAAGTTTCCAAACCTGACCTGAGGTCTAGGGGCGTAGCTCTCGATTTGCTCCAGATGGCCAAGCGAGTTGGCCCGCAGTGCGAAGCCGCCGAATACGAAGATCTGTCCGGGGAGGAAAACCTCACCCTGGATCGCATCATTGTCGATGATCGACGAAGCCATCAAGCCTTGTGGTGACGGCACAGTGGAACTCTCAATGAAAGCACCAATGTCGGTGTCCAAACCGGCGGATCTCGGGTAGGGGGTCCCGAACTGTGCGTCTAAGGCGGATGGTAACAGGAGGCGGGGGACACGATGTTTACCCAGGTTCGGGCCCTCTCGACGAAGGTAATACCCTGCTTCCTGCTTGATTGATCTTAATGATATGAGTATTACAAGAGTTGATCTACCACGAGATCGTAGAGGCTAAACCCTAGAAGCTAGCCTATGGTATGATTGTTGTTGTCCTACGGACTAAACCCTCCGGTTTATATAGACACCGGAGGGGGCTAGGGTTACACAGAGTCGGTTACAAGGGAGGAGATCTACATATCCGTATTGCCAAGCTTGCCTTCCACGCCAAGGAGAGTCCCATCCGGACACGGGACGAAGTCTTCAATCTTGTATCTTCATAGTCCATCAGTCCGGCTAAAGTATATAGTCCGGCTATCCGAGGACCCCCTAATCTAGGACTCCCTCAATGGCCCATGACGTCTTTCGGCCCATAGGAGGCCGATCCTATGGTGCGTAGAATGCCCATGGATCCTACGGCCCACAGGAGGCCCATGGTTACAACAGACCGTGTGTTGCCATGGTTATTGTGTCCTAGTTACCAAAATTAGGTTGTTGTGGCCACTAGAAAAAAGCGGAAAAAGAACTGCAGTGACTACAAGCAAACAACTAAACAAGACAATAAGGAAATAAATAAGCAATCAACTAACGCTAGGCTATTACGGCTATTACACATATTACATCCACTAGGCATCAAAGTTCGCCACCAGAGCAAATATAGGGAACAAAGCAGCATATTACATACACTGGCCATCTAATTTGTCCACCAGTGCAAATAAACGCGGCAGCAAAACAAGTCCATAACTGAAACAACTTCAGATGAGCTCAAGAAATGTTATCATGGGTATCCACCATGCTGGCAATAAGCTTAGCAAGCTTATTATCTTTGTCCTGTTTGGCGCTAAAATCCTCCAACGCTTGCTGTTGCACCAGAAGGTATGCATATGAATTCTCTAGGGACTTCTGCAGTCCTTCTGCTTCTTGTCGCAGCACAGCTGATCGATGTCTTTCAGCTTGTATTTGAGACTCAAGAAACCGAACTGATTCAGACAGTGAGTTTGAATAGCTTGTGCCAATGGTAGTGGCCAGTAACTCGAACACTAAACCAAGACATGACTTTGGGGTTGTCTCACTGTCTTCAAGATAGTTTTCGTTAGCTGTTTTATCAGCTTTTTTGGAGACCAACAAGGATGTCTCACTATCTTGAACCTTATCTGCATTACTTCCTTTACCATTGCTTAATAAGACACCCTTCCCCAATATTCTGTCAGCATTCTAAAAGGAGAAACAAGTAGACACATAACATGTTTAGCATGTACTAGTATATGAAACTCATTCCGGTGAACCGGTTCATTAGTAAGGTGGACAAGATTAAACTACCAAGTCTTCTATTGCTAAGTAGTACATTATAAAAGCATAAAAAACATATATCTATGTCCTATGGTCACTGCATTGTCTTGCCAAATCAAAATAGAGACACGGTTCAAATCATATCAGTTCAAGAGAAAGCAACACTGAAATAATACAAAGCATGGGAAACTACACGACACAACAAGATTTCAGATGGATACCACGGGTCTACATGTACAACAACACTATTGGCTCTGTTATGATGCTAGTAATGTGCATGATATGAGAAGTCAACTATATACACAATTGAAATTGAAATCAAGAGAGCTATTTATAAGTGCAAACCTGTTAAAGAAACATGCGTAAACATACCTATTGTGCCATTAGACTTTCGATTGGATCCTTCAATTTAAAAATAAGTTTGTATGAGTAAATACAGTGATACAAGAGCAAAGCAGTATGCACAATAGCAATGGAATCTTAAATGAGAACAGTTGTTCTTTAGGTTTAAGCACTTGTTCTACATGAACAGAGTACAGTAAGACGCAAGCATATAGTGCTTAAAAAATGAGCTCATAGACTTTACCACATTCTTGGTTCGGGACCAGTACAGAACAAGGCGTTCCCAGTCATCGTCCAGTAAATGTGTCTCAGGAGAACTTAAGGGAATTGATGAGTTTCTTTGCCAGTGAAGTACATTTTCTTCAGGTAATTCCGGTACTACCACCAAGCATTCTTGAAGATCTTGCTATCAAACTACTCTGTTCCTTACAATTTCAGCACTTGCAGACATTACCTTGCTGAAAACCACTTGTCATTTCCTTCTGCTCCTCGTTGGGTTCGACACTCTTATCGAAAAGAGCTACAATTGATCCCATATACTTGCGGGTCATCAAGGCTATTTTTTGGTGCCGTTGTCGGGGAGTGAAGCGCCTTTGGTAAGTGGAATTTGGTAAGGAAACATTTCTATAGTGTGCTGAAATTTACTTTGAGGGGTTTGCTCGGGGTATATTCACCTTGACCGGAACCACAATTAGCTACCCCTCAACCTACTGCACCTACTAAAAATATTGAATATGAAATTCCTTTGAGTATGATAGAACAACTGCTAGCTAATCCTTATGCAGGAGATGGAACCGAACATCCTGATATACACTTGATATATGTGGAACAAATTTGTGGATTATTTAAGCTTGCGGGTTTACCCGGAGATGAAGTTAAGAAGAAGGTTTTCCCTTTATATTTGAAGGTAAAAGCATTGGCATGGTATAGGCTATGCGATGATATAGAATCTTGGAATTGGAATCGGTTGAAATTGGAGTTCCACCAAAAAAATTATCCTATGCATCTAGTTCATCGTGATCGGAATTACATATATAATTTTTGGCCTCGTGAAGGAGAAAGTATCGCTCTAGATTGAGGGGGGGCTTAAGTCAATGTTATATTCATGCCCCAATCATGAGCTCTCAAGAGAAATTGTTATCCATATTTTTTATGCTTGGCTTTCTCATAATGATCGATCCATGCTTGATACTTCTTGTTCTGGTTCTTTTATAAAGAAGACAATTGAATCCCGGTGGGATCTTTTGGAAAGAATTAAACACAACTCTGAAGATTGGGAACTCGACGAAGGTAAAGAGTCAGGTATTAAGCTTAAGTATGATTGTGTTAAATCTTTTATGAATACCGATGCTTTTCAAAAGTTTAGCACTAAATATGGACTGGACTCTGAGATAGTAGCCTCCTTTTTGTGAATCATTTGCTACTCATGTTGATCTCCCTAAAGAGAAGTGGTTTAAATATGACCCACCTATTAAAGAAGAAATTAAATAACCGGTACTAGCTAAAGAGGAAACTATACTTTATAATGTTGATCCAGTTGTTCCTACTGCTTATATTGAGAAACCACCATTCCTTGTCAGATAAAGGAACATGTTAAAGTTTCCACTGTGGTCAATAGAAGTTATATTAGAACACCTAAACCTGATGAACAAATTAAAGTAGAACCTAGTGTTGCCATGGTTAAGGATCTCTTGGAAGAAAATATAGATGGGCATGTTATTTACTTCTGCAATGAAGCTACTAGAATTGCCAAACCCGATAAAACGGATAATCATAGACCCATTGTTGGCATGCCCGTTGTCTCAGTTAAAATAGGAGATCACTGTTATCATGGTTTATGCGACATAGGTGCTAGCATGAGTGCTATTCCCTTTACCTTATATCAAGAAATTATGAATGACAGAGCACCCGCTTAAATAGAAGAAATAGATGCCATTATTAAACTTGCTAATAGAGACACCATCACACCACTTGGGATTGTTAGAGATGTTGAAGTCTTGTGTGGGACAATAAAATACCCTATTGATTTTCTTGTGCTTGGTTCACCACAAGTTGACTCTTGTGCCATTATCTTTGGTAGACCTTTCTTGAACACTATTAATGCTAAAATAGATTGTGAGAAACAAATTGTCCGTGTTAGTTTTGGTGATGAGTCTCATGAGTTTAATTTTTCCAAGTTCAATAGAAAGCTTCATGAAAAAGAATTTCCTAGTAATGATGAAATAATTGGTCTTGCTTCTATTTTTTTTACTATGAACTATAGGGCAAAAACCCCATAGCAGATCAAAACTTTATTGAAATAAATAACAGATACAACAAGTTGATTACAAGGTATAAAAGAGATTCTTACAAAACTAGCTTAAGGGGGGAGGAAAGAGATCCACTTGAGCAGGTCATCCTTGTAAGCAGATTTGATTCTGTGCTGCATGAGGCTAATATCATGCCTAAAAGCAAACCTCCATTTATTGAAACTAGCCCTCTCATTTCTGAACACTTTGGCATTTCTGATGATCCAAATATTCCAGCAAGCAATGAATACCACTTCAGAGAAGAAAGGCCTATCAAAGCTTCTCCTTGCCTGAGTAGCCAGCTCAATCATGGAGGTGCCAGCAGACCAACCAATCTGCAGATAATTCCAGACCCTGACACTGAAATTGCAGTTGAAGAACAAGTGATCCCTGGTTTCTCTAGCCTTCAAGGGGCAGAGCCTACAATGGACTCCATCTTCCATGTGCCAGTGCCTTCTCTCAACCATATCCTTGGTGTTCAACCTGTCCATAATAAGCATCCAAGCAAAGACCTTGTTCTTGAGAGTACAAGAGGATTTCCAAATCCAATAGAGCAAAGGATTGAAGGACTCAGAAACAAATGTGTGGGAGTAAAACATCTTGGGCTTGAAAATCTTGGAAGAGCCCTGCCAGAACCAAAGATCCCTCGAACTGGGGTCTCTATTGCGTGAATCCATCAAATCCTTTATCAGGTTTAACTCATCAAAAGCCTGAGCAGATAAAGGAAGGTGGAAAAGTTGGTGCATATCCTGGGTATTGAAATTTTCCTTAACTAAGACCCAGGGGTCCTTGGCAAAAGAGAAAAGCCTTGGGAATCTTGTCTGCAGACTAGATAATCCAGAGCCAAGGTTCCAATTATCAGACCAAAAGGGAGCAGTGTCCCCTTCATTGATCTGCACCCAGGAGCAGTCCCTAAAATGCTGCATGACTTTACAAATATCCCTCCACCAGAAGGAGCCACAATCATTTGTTCCCTAGGGCATTCTTTCAAAATAATATGAATCCCAAACTAGAGATACCCAAGGAATATCTCGTTTGTTCAGGAAGTTACTAGCATGCTTGATAAGAAGAGCCACATTCTGAACCCCCAGATTAAGAATACCAAGACCTCCTTTGTTTTTTGGCCTACATATGAGTTCCCAAGCAGCAAGAGATGGTGCAGGCTCATCTCTATGCTTTCTCCACAAACACTACCTTTGGATTCTTTCCAACTGCTTGAGAATACCAGCTGGGAGAGCAAGACTACACAAGAAGAATATTGGCATTGAAGATAGAGCAGAGTTAAGGATCTGCAACCTTTCACCTTGGTTACGGAAAGAAGAACTGGTAGTCATTCTTCTCTCCATACAGTCCACCAGTGGCATGAAGTCTACCATTTTGGGCCTTGTGGTCCCCACAGGTAATCCAAGATATGTAAATGGCATTTTACCAATTTTGCAACCAAAAGCAGCAGCCAAATCCTCCATTACAGCAGAGTCAACATTGATTGGAATAATAAATGACTTATGATAGTTGACATCCAGACCAGTGGACTGAGAGAACACCTTTAACATATCCTTCAGAGCAAGAAGCTGAACCCTGTCTGCAGGGAGGATGATCAATGTATCATCAGCATACTGGATCACAGGGTAGTCTGTATCATGGCAAGGTATAGGTAGGTGAAGAATTCCTTTCCTGAACATATCATTGATCACTGTTTGGAGCAGATCAGCAGCTATGACAAAGAGCAGAGGAGATACAGGGTCACCCTGTTTAACTCCTTTTTTACAAACAAACTTCCTCCCAGGGACCCCATTAAGCAAAACAGAAGAAGTACCAGTGGCAAGGAGCTGCTTCATCCAGAGAATCCACTTATCATTAAAGCCCTTATACCTTAGAATTTGAAAGATAGCTTCATGCTCAACAGAGTCAAAAGCCTTCTCAAAATCCAATTTGAGAATTACTATGGGTCTCTTTGACTGGTGACATTGGTGCAAATATTCAAATGTCCAACCCAGACAATCCTGGATTGTTCTGGTCTTAATGAAACCATATTGGTTCTTGTGAATGCACTTCATAATCATTTCTTGGAATCTATTTGCAGCCATTTTGGATAGAAATTTAAGCCCCATACTAGTGAGAGAGATAGGCCTGTAGTCTCCCACTTCCTCAGGTGAAAGCTTTTTGGGCACGAGAGTAATAAAAGAACTGTTGATGTTCTCCAAGACAGCAGTTCCTTCATAAAAAGCCTGTGCCAGCTCATAAAAATCCTTAGAAATTAGGTGCCGGCATTTCTTAAAGAACAGGCCATTGAATCCATCAGGACCAGGTGCTTTATCCACAGGCATATGCTTGACCACATTGTCCATTTCCTCCTTTTCAAAAGGCTTAGTGAGCACCTCAAGGCCAGACACAGGTGAAATAAGTGAGGACAAATCAAAACCCATCACAATCCCTCTAGAGGTGCCCATTCTATTCTTAAAGCAACTCCAGATAATTCCAGCCATTTGGGAGTGATCAGAGACTACAGATCCATTAGGTAGCCTCAAACTAGCTATAGAGTTCCTCCTATGCCTCTCAGTGGCCATAGCATGGAAGAATTTGGTGTTCTCTCCCCCCACCTTAAAGTACCGGATAGTGCATCTCTTTTTCCAGTACAGAAACTTCAAGTGCAGAAGCTTTTCCAAATGGGTTTTGACAATTCTTCTGAAGTTGTTCTCCTGAATAAAAAGAGGCCTCCACTCCTCCAATTCATCCAGAAGGAAAATGACATGATTGCATTTGCTGATCAATAATCTCAATTTGGAAACATTCATTTGCCACCTCTTAAGGCACATTCTCAAACATTTAAATTTGTCTGCAATTTTAGCAGTTATGTGTGTTTTACGAGAGGGCTGATTCCAAGAAGATTCAACACAGTCCATGAAACCCTCAAGTTCAAGCCAGTAATTTTCAAACCTAAAGAGATTTGATTTTGGAATGGAAGTCTTAATGGAGATTAAGCAAGGCACATGATCCGATGCAGTCCTAGCCAAGGGCAGAACTTCAGTCATAGGGTAATCAGAAATCCAATCCACAGAAGTAAAGAACCAGTCTAGCTGCTCAAGAAGCGGGGTATCTTGCATATTGGACCATGTGTAGGATCTGCCTTTGATTGGAAGTTCAAGGAGGCCCAGGTGACCAATAATCTCATTGAAAATGAACATGTCATTTATGTCCCCACCAGGTAAGTTTCTATTATCCACAGACCGAAGGAAATTAAAATCGCCAAGTAACAACCAGTGCTCATTGAGAGGTATAGCCAGGTTGTATAACCAATTAACAAAGTTGTCCCTGGCTTCACCCTGACAAGGGCCATAAACAGCGACAAGAGTCCAAGATTCATTGTTCTGCCTGGAAGTAAACTGAACAACCACAGCAAACTGCTGCACTTCAATTACAGTGCCACTAAAAACAGAAGAATTCCAGACCACAATAATTCCTCCAGAAGCTCCAATAGAAGGAGAGCAGACAAAAGAGTCAAATATTTTAGGGCAGAAAGATTTGATTGACCTAGAGTCAAAAGAAGTGCATTTTGTTTCTTTCAGACAGGCTATTGAACATTGGCTTTCCTCAATTTTCTGCCTAACAGCCCTCTGTCTAGCTTCAGAATTCAGGCCTCTTACATTCCAGCAAAGAATATTCCAGTTTCTACAAATATTACTCATTATAACATAAGATAAAGTCCACAATACCACATGTCCAAAAGAGCACAGACTAGTCCAACCCAACATTAACACACATCAAAGATCATGAAGTAGAGTACTACCTAAAAATATAGATAAAGCAAAGTTAAGGGCTTGCGAAACCCAACATGCCAAGGACACTCTAATCATCATGTTTAGGCGAAGCAACAGCAGGTGGGTCCACCATAAGTGCATCCACAGAGAGCAGAGCGGCGTCGATTTCAAGCTCACGCCCAACTTCTTGGAGTCGACTGACAGGAGTTGCAGGAGGAATTCCTTCAGAAGCAGGCTCGTCGTGCATCTAGGCCGTGAAAGGCTTAGCCTTGGGCTTCTTTCTCTTGGGCTGTAGTGCGAGCTCCTGGAAGGTGGGCTTGAATCCATCACGCTGAGCCGAGCTTCTGGTGCAGTGTCTACAATTGGAGTTGACGCCAATGTTTTCCGCGGCCTGCGAGCTTTAATCGCAGCAGGAGGGGGGGAACCTGCACAGGTTGCACATCAACATGATCAGAAAAAAGCACCCTGGCAATAGGCCTGGCTGGCTCCTGTTCCCTCCAGGTAAGGCGTGGCAGGTCTGAATCGCTGAAAACCAAATCCCAACTCCTCTTAGACAGAACAACCGGCGACAGAGGTTGCAGCAGAACTGGCCTGGGTACAGAGAAAGCTACTGGAGCTTGCAGAAGGCTCTCAAAAGATCTCCTCCAAACCATATCCGGGGGCAAAGGAGGCCCAAAAGGAATCGCAGGTAGAACAATCTCCTCCCTGACAGCAGGAGGCTGATAGACAACAATGGCCCAATTATTAGCTGCATCTTCATTAACCAAAGCCAGCACAGGTGCCTCAGAGAAATCATCCTCAACCACGACAATGGGTGGATCCTGGTCAGCAGCAGAGCTGGGCTAGGCGGAGAGATCCACCACCATTGATTCTTGATCTTGTACAGGTTCAGGTTCCACATTGTCATTCCAATTCCCCCAATTGTCACCAGCCACCTCATTGATCACAGGCTCTGGCGGCGGAGGAGGGACTGCATTCCACCCCAAGGCAGGGTAGGCAGGAAGATTAAACGGAGGCAGCTCGGGGAAAGGAACACCAGGAACTAGATGCAGATTGCCATTGAGGGGTATCCAATCTTCATCCTGGGGCATCTGCTTAGCAAAGTTCGCACCCAAAATATATAGAGGCGCAGTCCAAGAAACCCGAGCACCACCATAAGCCGCATAATCCATGAATACCACATCACGTGGCACAAGGATATCCTCTGGGAATGAAGCAAATACCAGAGAACGAACCATATATGGGTCCTCACTGACCCAGTGATGAAACTTGCCAAAAGTATTCACAGCTGCCCTGATGCATTCAGTGTTGCGAAGGTCCAACGGAATACCAAGAAACATAAGCAGCCCCTGACGAAAACCCTGAACTCCACGAAAAGTTTTGCCCTCGTCGTGCTTCATAAATCGCACAAATCGGTCATTCCCCAGCGGCTGAGGCGGAAGTTGCAGCAAAGAAAACCCGACCGCGGCGTCCTGAAGCTCAAAGAGCCCAACCGAACGGATCCAAGGCTGTGCTGACCTAACATGAACACCATGCCCTTGCAACCACTGCAGTACTTCTTCTCTAGCAGCACCAATCTCATCTGGCTGAGGAATAGCCATTACCTCCGCAAGCATGAACTCCTCATGATGGCGCACAATTGGGATATGTGGCATCACAAAGGTCCGCGGTAGTCGATCTTCCCCACCATCAACGATGTGGTGACCAGCACGCACGTACAGCAGGGGATCCTAATGGAAGTTCGCCATCGGAGCCGGGAGTTCCGCCTCCAAGGACGGCGAGTGGAGAGGCGGGGGAGGGGTTGCAGGCGGCAAGGCCGATGGTGTCTTGGGGCCGGGGCTGCTGGAACTGGACGATGGCGTAAATGCGGAAGTGCAAGGGAGGTCCAAGTTTGGTAAAAGAGTTGTCAGAGAGATATTCCCACAGCGCGCCTCGGAAGATGGAGCGTTAACGGGTGTGGCTTGCCATACGAGCCCCAAGATTCTAGCAAACTTGTTGCAATCTTTTTTGACGTGACCAGACCGGAGGCAAGAGATACACAAAAGCTTAGATGTACATGCACAGGCAAAATAACCCTTCTCAAGGAACTTCTGACACGTAGAAATTTCGTCGACCATATCAGAAATTAAATTATCAAAATCTTCCCTGGCTTGTTGAGACGAGGGGATATCCAGCTGCTCCCCAGAGGAAACCGGCCTAGTCCGGCCCAACTCAGAAGAGGATGAGGGCTGATCAAGGCCCACAGTAGTCACAGAGGCTGGCCCATTATGGCACGGTTCATCCTCATTCAAAGGAACAGAATTCCCGCCCGAGATTGGTGGCGTGCGATCAGCAGGGGGCACAAGATCATGAACCGTACCAAACGAGATAGATGGCCTCGCCAACGTCCACCGGAGAGTCGCCGGTAATGTTGGATGAATAATAACCCGCTCATGAGAGGGAATTGAATAACCCGCATCTTCAACAGTACGAATGCAATTTTCCGTAGCTGGATAACGATAGCCCTGGCAAGCACCATAATTCTAAAAAACTGCGAATGAAAGCTTTTTGCCAATTGAACGAGCGGATTTGAAAGAAGACCTAGATGGCTTAGAATGCAGGGCTAAAACCCCAAGGGCAGCACGTCTTTTTGAGGGACTCACAAGGATCCACTCAGCATCACACTCCAAATTCCAGATCTTGAACTCACGACTCCAATTAGGACCACCGTTACTCCACAAATGAAAGTAACATTTGAATTGATCGCAAGAAAAAGATCGAAGGCGATGAATAATCATGGCAACAACCTTGCAAGAGACTTGAAATCCAAATACCTTATCTTTTATCAGAAAAACCATGAGATCAATGCCCGAACCACCAATAGCTGCCTCCAGAGCCGCGGCCACAGAATCTTCGTTGAAACAAAACTTGTGGCGTCCAAATGAGACCACCATGGTGAAGATGTACGAGTACTCCATGGGGTGCACCGAAAAGCCCGTAGATTGGAAAACCTTCTCCGCAAAAGCCAAACCCTTGGAGAAGTCGAAACCAAGGGTGGAACCCTCCATGGAAACCATTGAAGATGGGTATGAACGTGTAGATCTCGAAGCGCCGAAGAGATCTACTGGAAGGGAACTAGGATTTAGTGGCTAGGGGTGGAGATCGCCGGAGGGGGGTGGAGATCGCCGGGGTGGGGGTGGGAGCGCCATCGAGATCCCTCCATTTCCCCATTCATACCTGGTCTTGCTTCTATTGTTGTGCCTCCTACTGATCCACTAGAACAATATCTGCTACACCATGAAAATGATTTACATATGCATGAAAGAAATGAAATAGATCAGATTTTGTTTGAACAACGTCCTCTTCTTAAACACAATTTGCCTATTGAAAGTCTAGGAGGTCCTCCTCCACCTAAAGGTGATCCTGTGTTTGAATTAAAACAATTGACAAACACTTTGAAATATGTTTATCTTGATGAGAAGAAGATATATCCTATTATTACTAGTGCTAATCTTTCAGAACATGAAGAAGAAAGATTATTGAAAGTTCTAAGGAAGCATCGAGCTGCTATTGGATATACTCTTGATGATTTAAAGGGCATTAGTCCCACTCTATGTCAGCACAAGATTAATATGGAATCTGATGCTAAACCCGCTGTTGATCACCAACGTCGGTTAAATCCGAAAATGAAGGAAGTGGTAAGAACGGAAATGCTAAAACTTCTGGAAGCAGGTATAATCTATCCTATAGCTGATAGTAGATGGTTAAGTCATGTTCATTTTGTCCCTAAGAAAGGAGGTATCACTGTTGTTCCTAATGATAAGAATGAACTTATTCCACAAAGAATTGTTACAGGCTATAGGATGGTATTTGGTTTTAGAAAACTAAACAAAGCAACTAGAAAAGATCATTACCCTCTACCTTTTATCGATCAAATGCTAGAAAGACCGTCTAAGAACACACATTTTTGCTTCCTCGATGGATATTATGGTTTTTCACAAATACCTGTTTTTCAATGTGATCAAGAAAAGACCACTTTCAGTTGTCCCTTTGGAACTTATGCTTATAGACGTATGCCTTTTGGTTTATGCAATTCACCTGCTACCTTTCAAAGATGCATGACTTCTATATTCTCTGACTTTTGTGAAAAGATTGTTGAGGTTTTCATGGATGATTTCTCTGTTTATGGGAAGTCTTTTGATGATTGTTTAAGCAATCTTGAGCGAGTTTTGTGGCGATGCAAGCAAACAAATCTTGTCTTGAATTGGGAGAAGTGCCACTTTATGGTTAATGAAGGTATTGTTTTGGGCCATAAAATTTCTAAAAGAGGTATTGAAGTGGACAAAGCTAAGGTTGAAGCAATTGAGAAAATGCCATGTTCTAAAGATATCAAAGGTATTCGTAGTTTCCTAGGTCATGCTGGTTCCTATAGGAGATTTATCAAAGACTTTTTTAAAATTTCTAGGCCTCTTACAAATCTCTTGCAAAAGGATGTTCCTTTTGTTTTTTATGATGATTGTTTAGAAGCCTTCGGAACACTCAACAAAGCCTTAATTTCTGCACATGTTGTTCAACCACCTGATTGGAACTTGCCTTTTGAAATTATGTGTGATGCTAGTGATTATGTTGTTGGTGCTGTTCTAGGACAAAGAGTTGATAAGAAACTAAATGTTATTCATTATGCTAGTAAAAATCTAGACAGTGCTCAGCGAAATTATGCAACTACTGAAAAAGAATTCCTAGTAGTGGTGTTTGCTTGTGATAAATTTAGATCTTACATTGTTGATTCAAAAGTAATTGTTCACACCGATCATGCTGCTATAAAATATCATATGGAAAATAAAGATGCTAAACCTAGACTTATTCGATGGGTTCTCTTGCTACAAGAATTTGATTTGCATATCACTGATAGAAAAGGAGCTAAGAACCCCGAAGCTGATAACTTGTCTAGGCTTGAAAATGTGCTTGATGACCCACTACCTATTGATGATAGTTTTCCTGATGAGTAGTTAGCTGCAATAAATGTTTCTCATAACACTCCTTGGTATGTTGACTATGCTAATTACATTGTTGCTAAATATTTACCACCTAGCTTTACATACCAACAAAAGAAAAAAAATTCTTCTATGATTTGAGACATTACTTTTGGGAAGACCCACATCTTTATAAAGAAGGAGTAGATGGTATTATTAGACGCTGTGTACCTAAGCATGACCAGGGAAAAATCCTATGGATATGTCACTCTGAAGCTTATGGCGAACATCATGCGGGAGATAGGACTGCTCACAAGGTATTGCAATCTGGGTTCTATTGGCCTACTCTCTTCAAGGATGCCCGTAAGTTCGTCTTATCTTGTGATGAATGTCAAAACATAGGTAATATCGGTAAGCGTCAAGAAATGCCTATGAATCATTCACTTGCTGTTGAACCATTTGATGTTTGGGGATTTGATTACATGGGACCTTTTCCTTCCTCTAATGGGTATACACATATTTTGCTTGCTGTTGATTATGTTACTAAATGGGTAGAAGCTATTCCAACCAGTAGTGCTGATCACAACACCTCTATTAAAATGCTTAAGGAAGTTATTTTCACACGGTTTGGAGTCCCTAGATATTTAATGACTGATGGTGGTTCACACTTTATGCATGGTGCTTTTCGTAAAATGCTTGCCAAGTATGATGTTAACCATAGAATTGCATCACCTTATCATCCTCAGTCTAGTGGTCAAGTTGAACTTAGCAATAGAGAAATAAAATTAATTTTGCAAAAGACTGTCAATAGGCCCCGGAAGAATTGGTCTAAGAAATTAGATGATGCACTTTGGGCTTATAGAACAGCATACAAAAATCCTATGGGTATGTCTCCTTATAAAAATGCTTTATGGAAAAGCTTGTCATTTGCCTCTTGAGTTAGAACATAAAGCATATTGGGCAATCAAAGAACTCAACTATGATTTCAAACTTGCCGGTGAAAAGAGGTTATTTGAGATTAGCTCATTAGATGAATGGAGAGCCCAAGCTTATGAAAATGACAAGTTATTTAAAGAAATAGTTAAAAGATGGCATGATAAAAGAATCCAAAAGCGTGAGTTCAAAGTTGGGGAATATGTTCTTTTTTACAACTCTCGTTTTAGATTCTTTGCAAGAAAAGTCCTCTCAAAATGGGAAGGACCCTATGTTATCGAGGAGGTTTATCGGTTTGGAGATATCAAAATAAATAATGCCGAAGGACGTACGTGATACAGTAAGTAAATGGACTCCAAAGAATCCGCAAAAATATTTTTTTTCAGTTTTGGAATATAACAAAAATTAGGAAAATAATAAACAATCAGGAAGGTCACCCTGGTGGTCACAAGACACCAGGGTGCCAGGCGTGCCCAGGTGGGTTGTGCCCACCTCGGGTACCTTTCGGACTTCGTTTTCTACCATTTGCTTGTTTCCCAAGATAAAAAATCTTTAATATACCCCCTGAACCTATTGACCACCCTATCATGGAGGAATCTTCTGTTCTCTTTTCTTGCTATTTTCCTGATAGATATGAAAATATGTCATTCCGAGACTCGGAGGGTGAGAGCTATGTTGTTGATCTTACTGCAAACCCCAAGTCCTATGGGGATGTGGAGCATTATGGCTAGACTTCGGAGGAAGAGGAAGACTATTGTCCTAGGGAGAAGGAGGAGACGAGCTCAGACGAGGACGAAGTCCCATGCCTCGACCTAGGGACATGCATGTGGAATTCAAGAAATCAAGCCTCCCTAACAAAGCAAAGAGACCTAAGGTTCAGTTCATACCCTTCCGCCTTTTGTAGGAAAATAAGCAAGATCTATGCAAAAAGGTACTAGAGCTTGAACAGGAGGTCGGTGAGTTGAAGGAGGAAAATTCCATACACATGCGTAAGCTAAGGAAGAAGGACAAACCCTCTACTTCACCACCACCACCACCTTCTTCATCACCAAAAAAATTGAGTATCGGGTATGGGCACTCCCCTTTGCTTTCGCCAAGCTTGGGGGAGGTGCCTCGGTATCGTATCACCCCCACTATCTTTTGCCTTTACTTAGCTTAGTTCGATCCATAGTTATATTTTGCTTTAGATGAATAAAAGTTTAGTTTGATCCTTTCTTTTCGAGAGCTTGCTTAGTGATCTATCCTTGTAATCGTGTGCAAGATATATAATAAAGTTTAGTTTGAGTTTTTGCTTTATTTACTTCCATATTGTAATAAAAAGAAAAGAAATAAATGAAAAGGATCATATGCTAATCTTATGGTAGGTGATGACACCACATGAGGAAAAGTATAAGTAGAAAATTTTATTAGAGATTGACAAACATAGCATTGGTCAATGATGCAACTGATGAAGGAATTAATAAGGGAAGAGAAGATCCACATATAAATATACTATCCTGGAAATCTTTTGTGATTGTGAGCCCCCACCAAAATATTATATGCCAAAATTGTTGACGTTCGACAAGGAAGACAACGTAATGATTTATGTTTGTTCATATTCACATAGAAGCTATATTGTCATAGATCCTTTAACATGTGGTGCTTGCCCCCAATCTTTGCTAGCCAAAAATTCCGCACCAAGTAGAGATACTACTTGTGCATCCAAAAACCCTTAAACCCAAATCTTATTTTCAAGAGTCCACCATACCTACTTAGGGATTGAGCAAGATCCCTCAAGTAAGTTGTCATCCGTGCAATAAGGCAATAAAAATTGCTTCTAAAAGTGTGAGATCATTTAGTGTAAGAGAAAATTGAGCGTTGCACGAACTTGTGATGGTGAAGAATAAAAGCGACAAACTGCATAATAAAGGTTGCCATCACAAGGGGCAATACAACGTGACGTTCTTTTGCACTAAGGGGTTGAGCATACAAACAAATAAGCGCATGACAACCTCTGCTTCCCTATGCAAAGGGCCTATCTTTTACTTTTATGTATTTACTTTTATGCAAGAGTCAAAGTTTTTCTCTCTATTCCTTTTTATTTTTCTCCTTTGGCAAGCATCATGTGGTGAGGAAAGATCTAGGCACATATGTCCAGTTGAATATGGGTGGCATGAGTTATTATTGTTGACATCACCCTTGAGGTGAATACGTTGGGAGGCGAAACTATAAGCCCCTATCTTTCTATTTGTCTGGTTGGAACATTTTGCTCATCTGTATGCGGTGAGTGTTAGCAATTATAGAAGACTATATGATGCTTGAGTATGTGGACTTGCCTAAAGGATTCGATACATGACCCTTCCTAAAAAGATCATGAATTGTAGTTGCAAAGTTGACTGAGAACATAGTTTGTTGGTTTCTAATAGAGTTTATGCTTTATACTTCGATATTGCGATGAATTGTTACTTATTCATGAGAAGTCTATGATAAAATTTCTATGATGAAAGTTTTATGTTTAAATTTGTTGATGTTATAATAATCTACATGATGCTTCTATGTCTGTATTTTTTTATCGACACCTCTCTCTCTAAACATGTGGACATGTTTTTCGATTTCAGTTTTCGCTTGAGGACATGCAAGGTCTAAGCTTGGGGGAGTTGATACGTCCATTTTGCATCATGTTTTCCAACTGTTATTTATGATGTTTTTATGCATAATAATGCCTTTTGGAGTAATTCTAATGCCTTTTCTCTCATAATATGCAAGGTACACACAAAGAGGGAGAATTCCGGCAGCTGGAAATCTGGACTTGGAAAAGCTACGCCAGGCCACCTATTCTGCACAACTCCAAACAAGTTGAAACTTTACAGAGATTTTTTATGGAATATATGAGGAATATTGCAGCCAATAAGTATCAAAGGGGCCCACCAGGTGGGCACAACCCACCTAGGCGCTCCAGGGAGCCCAAGCGCGCCCTGGTGGGTTGTGCTCCCCTCGGCCCACCTCTGGTGCCCATCTTCTGGTATATAAGTCATTTTGACCTAGAAAAAATAAGGAGAGGACTTTCGGGACGATGCGCTGCCGTCTCGAGGTGGAACTTGAGCAGGAGCACCTTTCCCCTCTCGTGGAGCGATTCCGCCGGGGGAACTTCCCTCCCGGAGGGGGAAATCATCATCATCATCACCAACAACTCTCCCATCCTGGGGGGGGATCTCCATCAACATATTCAACAACAACATCTCATCTCAAACCCTAGTTCATCTCTTGTGTTCAATCTTTGTATCGGAACTATAGATTGGTGCTTGTGGGTGACTAGTAGTGTTGATTACTATATGGTTTATTTGGTGGAAGATTATATGTTCAGATCCAATATGCTATTTAATACCCCTCTGATCTTGAGCATGATTATCATTTGTGAGTAGTTACTTTTGTTCTTGAGGTCACGGAGAAATCATGTTGCAAGTAATCATGTGAACTTGATGTGTGTTCGATATTTTGATAGTACGTATGTTGTGATTCCCTTAGTGGTGTCATGTGAACGTCGACTACATGACATTTCACCATATTTGGGCCTAAGGGAATACATTGTGGAGTAGTTATTAGATGATGGGTTGCGAGAGTGACAAAAGCTTAAACCCTAGTTTATGCGCTATTCCATAAGGGGCCGATTGGATCCCAAAGTTTAATGCTATGGTTAGAATTTATTCTTGATACTTTTCTCATAGTTGCGGATGCTTGCGAGGGGGTTAATCATAAGTAGGAGGTTCATTCAAGTAAGAACGACACCTAAGCACCGGTCCACCCACATATCAAATTATCAAAGTAGCGAACACGAATCGAACCAACATGATGAAAATGACTAGATGAAATTCCCGTGTACCCTCAAGAACGCATTGCTTACTATAAGAGACCGTTTTGGCCTGTGCTTTGCCTCAAAAGGATTGGGCTACCTTGCTGCACTTTTGTTACCACTATCATTATTTACTCGTTACAAATTATCTTGCTATCAAACTATTCTGTTACTTACAATTTCAGCACTTGCAGACATTACCTTGCTGAAAACTACTTGTCATTTCCTTCTGCTCCTCTTTGGGTTCGACACTCTTACTTATCGAAAAGAGCTACAATTTATCACATATACTTGTGGGTCATCACCGTCCGGGGGAGTAGTCGGCTCGGGCGGGCAGGCACCTCGTCCGACTGCCGTCTTTGGGGTACCCGGGGGTCATCCCCCCAACATGCCATTTGCGACGCGACCAAGGCGAACCAGGACGAGGCAGAGGCACAGGTCGATGCAGGGGATCTTGAGGAAGTTGTAGGGCATTAAATGAGCTCAAGGGGCAGAGGGAGCGGACAAGAACAATGGCCGGAGCGAGCCCGAGCTTGCTATGTGCATGACGCAAGCGTGATCACCGCGTGCACACGACGATTGCTCGTGCTCTGGGCTGTAAAACCTTGTCTGGGAGATGGACCCTTCTGCCTTTAGTGCAAATGAAGAAATAAATGAGCTCAGGGGAAAAGAAGAGATTATCACTTGGCTCCAATGCAGATGAACAACAACCTGTTTGTGCTATGGTGAGGAAGCTACAAGAGGGGATAGACTCGGGTCTTTGGCAAGGTGTGATCACTCACTAAGATGAGCATCTCTGCAAATTTGCAGCTCATTAGGATGAAGATAAGTTGCACTTGATGTACAAACCACCATTCTATACAGAAATGCAAACAATGAAGTGGCAGTCACATATCAAGTTGGATTGAGCTAAATTTTAGAGGAGATAAGTTATTTTATGACATGAAGCTCATGTAAAAGTTTCATGCCATTTGGAAATACCAAAATGGTACTTGCTTCATAATGCATCTCTCTGGATAGAATTTAAGAAAAATAGCTGACGAAAATTGGCTAGATAAAATGAGCCAAACATTTTGTGGAGAGGGTTGATATAGATAGGATAATGTCCTGGTAAATTTTCAGCTTAATTGAAGCAATATAAACTATAGTTGCTTCTCAACCTGAAAATCTGACCAGAAACCAAGATTTGATGCTAGGCTCAAATAGAGTGATGACATGAGCCCAAATCTTGAGAGAGTGATGATTTAATCATATGAAGGACCTTGCAAAATTTCAAATCATTTGGATTATCCTAGCTAGTACTTCCTTCACAAAGACTTCCCTCAGACAGGAACTTTGGAAATTTGCTGAGGAAGGTTCACTAGGCAAATTAAGTTGAATTTTGGCATGGGGCAATGATATGGACAGGAAAAGGTGTCCAAAAAGTTTGGGGTCAATCAAACAAAGATAAATGACACTTCCTTCTCAAAAAGCCACTTAGGGCAGAATGAGGATGACAAGCCACTTGGGAGACTTGAGAAGTGATGATCTTCCCAAGTTTCAAGGCCACAGAGCTACAAAAAAAGAAATCCAAGAAAAATCCGTATAAAAACAAAATAAAAAGAAAGGGCCAAAATCCAGGGTGTCACAAACCTTCCCCCCTTAAAAAAGCTTGTCCTCGAGATTTGGTTGCTTAGGGAACAAGTATGAATATTCTGACTTAAGGAAACCGTTTCCAACTCAGGCATCCTTTTTCCTTTATATTATGTTCCCATGAAATTTCATATGGCTGACTGCCTGGCTCTCGGGTGGTTTGCTTCACCGTATCCGACATTCTGACAGGTATTACCTCACATGTTCATGTTCACACCGGCTCCAATTTCTTTTATATCTGTTGACTTAGCCGAGGTGCAAAAAATGATCATGACTGCAATATATGCCCGTCTCACAAGTTTGGGAGTTGTTTCTGATGGATGTGTTACACTGACCACATTCCATGGAGTTGTGAACAACTTTCTTGGTGGACACCAAATATCTTACTCCTTGCATTGGGTTGCTCAAATAGCTGCATGTCCCTCCGGATTCAACAAGGTGTTGTGAATCATACTGTTCTCCTGACGCAAATCTGACTTCTGGCAAGTGTTCCTGAATTATCTTGGCTAGCCCCACTGTCTTGAGTATGAAGTCCATACCAAAGATTTGACTGTCATTTGTCCTAACCAACATAATGGGGTACGACCTTGTAAAGATAGTATCCACAGACTTGACTGATGGTGGAGGGCTTGGCCATATGTATACTCTTAATTCTTCGTGTGACCATAGGTTTTGTCGGGTGCAATATTCTGATAGGCGTACTTTTATGCTCATCTCCTGACATGATAATATCGCTTAAATGGCAGGTTCACCATCTTTCAAGGTTTAACCGTAGGGAAATGATCATTCAAACCCTTGCAAGAAATTGGCAAATAAATCAGTAGCCACCAGAACAGTCTTTACAACTCAGATCTAGGACATTACTGAAATAACTCAACCACGGCTCAAGACGGCCGAAAAGCAGCTCAGAGCATGAGACCGTGTTGATAAGAAGAAAGTGGTAGTTCCCTAAGACGGCTAAAAAGCAGCTCAGAGCTGTCGTGGGAAACCACGGCCACCTATTGGACCAAGGGCCCCTTTGCTGGTTCGGCAGGGGGGATGTCATGTTGCACAAAGAGCAGAAGAGCTCGGGGCGGCACGACAGAGATCACACGGGCAATTTTACCCAAGTTCGGGCCACCGTGCGGCGTAAAACCCTACTCCTTCTTTGGTGGATTGATGGTGGAAGAATGGTGGTGGAGTGTAGTACACTTGCCCGACAGGGTTGCCTCAGGGCGACAGTGGCTACGCGTGTATGAATGTGTGGGTATCCAACCCTCTAACCCTTTCTACGGTTGCCATGGGCCTCCTTCTATAGGTTAAGGGGTCACTACAATGGCAAAGTAGTCATTATGCACTGATAAGATAGCAAACAGTGCTAACATACCTAACCCTGCAGGCTGACAGTGTGCATTAAATGCACCGCTCAACGTCACATCATCGCTTGCCCGGCAAGGCTTTGCCAGCTTCATACTAGCTCACTTGACACATCACATGAAGCGTGCCGTTCGTAGGCATCTCTTGTGGAAAGAGGCTGCCATGTGGCGAGTGGCTGCCACTTAATCACTTTGTGGCCTGACACCGCACAGATTGACGACGTGGGTTGTGGCGAAGTAGTTGGGTGAGGTGGTTTTGCCTCCACGAGTCCTGGCAGGCCCTACCGGGATGTCTTGGACGTTTTCTTCCGCGGGTGACCCCACCCTCACCAAGCTCGCCTGCCCGACAAGGGAGGTTTTTCTCCTGGTGGTCTCTTGCTTCCCTGGCTTGATATTGGCCCTCTTGATCTGCATGTTGGTCCTTCGAAGATCTTGGTCTCTTGTACTCCGGCATGGCCTGGTGCTGTAATCTCGCTCCTGCGCCTACTCACAGTCCGGGTAACAGACCCAGTGTTTGTAGCACCGACAGAAGCCCCCGGACCTGCCCCGAACATGCTGCCGAGCATCATCGGCGTAGGCCCTAATAAGTGCATATGCAGGGGCGCTGAAGAGGCTGGCCTCTTGAGGTCTTCTTTGCTTCTTCATTAATCTTGAGTCTGGGCCAGTTTTCGGCTTCTTTGTGCGTCGTGTAAAGCCAATAGTGGTGTGGTCGCCCTTGTAATGGCATGTGAATGACTTTAACGCATGGGGTAGAAACTGCCAATCCACTCTTCCCACCGTGCCCTTATCCTCAGCCACGTATGCTGCATGCATCGCGCGGGGTAGGTAACGGAGGCGCGTGGCGTAGGAGAGCATCAGGGCGAGGGCCCGGTCTTCTCGAATTGGCGAAGGAGGACGATAGTCGCTTGTTGAGGGAGCGGCTCCCCTCCCCGGCCCGCCTATAAAAGGAGGGGCAAAGGGAGGGCAGAGTCATTCATCCTTATGCCCCCCTCCTATGTTTTCTGCTTCCTACTGGTTATGTCAAAGAGAAGGGCCTGGGGCCAGCCCCCGGGCTCAAGTCTGAGGCCGGCGTCGCCAAATGTTTGTCCTGCTGCTCGGGGAGTGAGCCTGGTCCATGTCATGAGAAATATCACGTGTCCCCATAATGAGGAGATGCTTGCTCCTTCCGCCCCGGCCGGTTGCCCATCAGGCAGCACGGTGTTCAGCTCCGGGCTTTTGCTGCCTGCGGGCTCAGCGGCTAGGTCCTTGGTGTCTTCCGGGCTTAACTGGGAGGCAGGCCTGGAGATCGTTGGTACTCCCAGCATTGCCCCTTACGGAGGTCCTAGGGCCGATGCCGATGAGAGGCGTGCCTTCCTACCAGCCGAGGTGGGGAGCGGTGCGCCTCGAGCCCCCTGACCGTCTTGGCCGCTCGCCGTATCTCTGGAGAAGGCGTCGGACCGCGAGGTGCCTTCCTACCAGCCGAGGTGGGGAGCGGTGCACCTCGAGCCCCCTGACCGTCTTGGCCGCTCGCCGTATCTCTGGAGAAGGCGTCGGACCGCGAGGTCGGCGCTCCCCTGGGATGGTGTTGATGAATATGAAGCCAGGGAGACGGAGAAGGCGGGAGGCAGGCCGTCCAGTCGGAGTACGATAGCACCGACGCGTTCGTCTTGTACTGGCGACCTACTGCCCATTAGCATGACTCTCCCCCCTTTCCCTGGCACCGTCATCACCGTTTTATCAGCTGCCGGGGAAAGGCTCGCCCCTCTGGTGCTTCCGCTTCCTCCAGTGATCTTCGAGCTGGGCCCTGACGTCCTTCTCTGCCGGTGCCTGTGCTAGAGCCTTCTGGCTGGTCCTGGAAGTGGTGACCAGGGGGCCGCTGCAGTGCTCCTTCCGCCTTCCTTCCTCTCAACCTTGCCACTCCCGGTCTTGTCAGGTTGTGTTCGGCAGGCCTTGACGGGATCGGGGTGGCGTTGTGCCGGTGCGCATCCTTCCCTCTTCTCTTCCCACCGCACTACATGGTACAAGAGGGACAGGGAGAGAAGCTTACAAGGCACTTATCTTTTTTCAATCTTAAACTTGCCGACACTTGACAAATTTTAATTCAAATAATGTAATCTCTCGAGTCCATGTTTGTGTTCTGTAAGGTTTGTACTTGTATTACCAGCATATCAATGAAAAATATGAACCTTGTCGGGAACTCGTGCATGTATATGTCCACACTGAGGTGGGATGCCTCTTTAGTTTAAATAAACGAGTCTTCCCAGGCAGGCTATCCTGCCGGTACCCTTTTGATTTCCTTTGCCAGAGAACTGAGCCTACCGGGCGAAAAAATAAAGTGACCAGCCCCCCGCCAACCTCTTTTCACCAAAGGCCACTACAACCATCTTGGCTGAAGCAGTGTTCGAGCTAAGGATGGGAGCACCTAAGTTTCAAAGAGTGGCGAGGTTTTCTTATGCACAAGCTCTAGCTTACAGAACACTTATGGACTTGAGGTAGAACTTATCAGTTTGGGTTGCCGGGGATCGCAGTGCTGGTCCATCTTACCAACTCCTTGTAGAGGCCAAGTCCATGGCAGGAACATGCAGCTTCATTCAAATGAGAATGATGCTAGATGCGACCCTATCTATATGCATATGAAAATGCTCATGAAATGCTTATGCAATGCTCTTGGAATGCTTATGCATGCATGCAACTTGGTCGGGCGCCCCCAGTGCTTCGTTTATTTCTCTATTGCTCAGAGTCATCGCCTGGCTTTGTACAAGGGGTTACATGCAACTGAGGCAAGGCCTGTACAAAAGGTTGGCTGCTGGGCAGGGTCCGCAGCCGCGCCTTACATGTAGAACTTGCGGAGATGCTCAATATTCCATGAGTTTTGCAATTGAATGCCATCTCTGGTCTCAAGACGGATTGTGCCATGTCTGGTGACTTGTACTACCCGGTAAGGGCCTTTCAACTTTAGCGTCAACTTGTTTGTACCCTTGGCGGACTGAACGCGCCTAAGGACAAGGTCTCCTTCCTAAAAACACCGGGCATGAACCCTGCGGCTATGATAGCGACACAAGGCTTGTTGATAGCGTGCAGCACGTGTAGCAGCCCGGAGTCGGTTCTCCTCGAGTAGCACAGCGTCGTCACGCCGGTGCTGATCTTGTGCTACTTCATCGTAGGCAAGCACTCGAGGCGACCCCGTAAATGAGTTCCATGGGGAGAACCGCTTCTGCCCCATAGACTAGGGAGAAGGGAGTCTGCTCGGTAGCCCGATTTGATGTCGTTTTGAGGGACCAAAGGACTACCGGCAGCTCATCGATCCACCACCTGCCGTGCTTCTGTAGCATATCAAAGGTTCTTGTCTTGAGTCCTTGCAACACTTCAGTGTTCGCCCTCTCAACTTTCCCATTGCTTCTGGGATTTGCGACCGAGGCAAATGAGATCTTGCTTCCGAGGGTATGAACGTATTGCATGAAGGCGTGGCTTGTGAACTGGGTGCTCTTGTCAGTAATGATCCTTGCCGGGACCACAAAACGACACACTAATTCTTTCAAGAACTTGATAGCTGACTGAGCACTCACCTTTCTCACGGCAGTCACTTCCGGCCACTTTGTAAACTTGTCGATAGCAATGAACAAGAATTCAAAGCCCCCAACTGCTCGGGAGAAAGGGCCGAGGATATTGAGCCCCCAGACCAAAAATGGCCATGATAAAGGGATTGTCTGAAGAGCTTGGGCAGGCAGGTGGATGTTCTTGGAATGGAACTGGCAGGCTTCACATTTGGTTACTAGCTCAACCGCATCTTGGAGGGCTGTGGACCAATAGAATCCTTGCCAGAATGCTTTCCCAACCAAGGCCCTTGATTCAATGTGGGAGTCGCACATGCCTTTGTGTATCTTAGCCAGCAGTTCCTTTCCTTCTTCTCGGCAGATGCACTTCAATTTCACACCGTTGGGCCTCCTTCTGTACAGAGTGTAATCGACAAACTGATACATACTGGCCCTCCGGGCTACTCTTTCAGCTTCATCTTGGCCATCGGGGAGTTCTCTAGTTTGGAGGAAGTGGACTATGTGCCTTCCCCAAGTTGGAGCCAGGGGCTCGGCAACGAGGACTAGCGACACCTCCTCAACTGCTCGGGCACATTCCTCGTTCGCGGGGACCATGGGCCTGGCTGGAGGGTGCGGTCCAGCTGGTGGCGAGGAGTTGTTTCCGGCAGGGTCCTTGCCAGGAGCGGAAGGCTCTACTGGGAGAGGCTTACCAGAGTCCATCTTTCTCCTTTTCCGGGCCAATGTTGCTGGGGATACGGAGGGCTGAGTAAGGTGGAGAACAAAAGTCCCTGGTTCCACATGAATCTTCTGCGTAGCACACTTTGACAGATGATCAGGTATGTTGTTTTCCGCACAAGGTACGTGCTCTTCTTGCAATCCGTCAAAGCGCTCCTCCAATCTTCTCACTTCCTCAACTTATGCCTCCATCAATGGGCTTTGGTAATCCTTCTTAACTTTTCTCACCACAAGCTGTGAATCTCCTCAAATGATCAGCTTCTTAATTCCCAATTATGTGGCAATCCTGAGCCCGGCAAGGAGCCCTTCATACTCTGTTATATTGTTGGTCGCCTCTTCCCGGGAAATATGCATTTGGATGACATACTTCAAGTGCTCCCTGGAGGGGGCAACGAGAAGCACGCCAACCCCCTCACCTTGTAGGGAAAAGGCACCATCGAAATACATATATAATCCATTCTTGGGGCGCCTCCTTGTTGGGGATAACTGTTTCTGGCACTTCCTTGTCAGGGGTTGGCGTCCATTCTACAATAAAATCTGTCAATGCCCTGCTCTGGATTGTTGATGTGCTCTCAAACTTCAGGCCAAAACTAGATAACTCCAATGCCCACTCCACTATTCTGCTGGTAGCCTCAGGGTTTCGGAGTATCATTTGTAACGGGAAGCGAGTGACAACCATGATCTCATGGGCTTGGAAGTAGTGGTGCAGTTTCCTTGAGGCCATGATGAGACCAAATATCAACTTTTGCACG
This sequence comes from Aegilops umbellulata, assembly GCA_032464435.1. Classification (NCBI taxonomy): domain Eukaryota; kingdom Viridiplantae; phylum Streptophyta; class Magnoliopsida; order Poales; family Poaceae; genus Aegilops; species Aegilops umbellulata. Next base: position 130,816,955 of record CP136057.1, on the reverse strand, counting down.
CCAGAGTACCTCGATCTAGCCCCCTGTAGCAAGGAACTGACGAAGTACACGGGGCGCTGCACCACTTTCTTCCTTGCCGTGTCCCTGGGGTTGCTCTCGCTGTCATGCTCATTTCTGCCCTGATCCTTCTCTGGCTCTGCCGGTCCTTGCTCACTTTCTGCTTCGTCCACTTCCCGCTGCGCCACCAAGGCTGCACTAACCACTTGGTTGGTTACCGCTAAGTATAGCATCAATGGTTCTTGTGGTTTGGGAGCAACCAACATGGGCACAGAAGACAAGTAGGCCTTCAACTCTTGCAAACACTACTAGGAAAATGCTTATAGATAGAATTTTACCAGTAGCGTTTGTTTATGACCCCACGCTACTAGTAGTTAGTAGTAGCGCTGGGTAAAAAGCGCGCTACTGGTATGTGTTAGCAGCAGCGCTTGTTACCTAGCCCCACGCTACTACTAAGTGTAACACACCACACCCTTGGTCAATAAATATTAGCAGCGCTGGTCGTCCAACCGGCGCTACTGTTAGTTTTGGATCTATAGCGCTTGTTTAGATAAACGTGCTACTGCTATTTTTCTATATATAACATTTTACCATTAGCGTGTTTTTCTAGACCACGCTATAGGTAGTGCAACACTAGTTGTCGATATTTTGCAAGCTGCCATAGCAGTAGCGTGTTTTGGCTCCCCGCGCTACTGCTATGGTCGCCAGCCACCTACCACCTTTCCCCTCCTTCCTCCCCTTTCTTCTTCCTCTCCCCTTTCCTTTCTCCCCCTTTCCTTACACCTTGCTTGTTCTAATGCCCCCCTCCACCACCCCTCCATTAGAGCCGTCCCTTCTTCTCTTCTTTGCCCTTCCACCACCCCCCTCTTCTTTGCCCCTCCAACATACCCCTCCATTAGAACCCACCACCCCCTCTTTCTTTGCCCTCCACCACCACCCCCTCCATTAATGCCCTCCCTCCCCCTCTTCTTTGCCCTCCACCATCCCCTTCCATAAATGTCTTCCCTCTTCTTCTCTCTCCCTCTCCTCCCACTCTCTCCCTAGCTCTCTCTCTCTCCCTAGGGAGCTAGCTAGTTAGAGCTATATATATATATATATATATATATGTATATATATATATATATATAGTAGCACTATTCTAATCCCAGGATTAGAATAGTTATTATGATCACACCGGCTCTATAAAGGCCTGATGGGTCTCTTCCCGAACTCTCGAACGGGGGAGTGTCAGAAAAAATAAAAAGCCCACCCCACCTCCCCCGTCCCGATCCACCACATTCCCGAGATCCACCCCGATCAACCCCACCTCCCTGATCCACCTCCCACACCCGCCGCCCCCACACCGGTGACGTGCCCGCCGCCCCCACGCCGCCCGCACCCCGCCCCAACCGCTGCCTCCGGCCCTGTGCCCGCACCCCGCCCCAGCCGGCACCGCCGCACGCACGCCGCCCCAGCCAATGCCGCCGGCCACACCCCGCCAAAAATCGCCGCCCCCAACGGCGGCCCCGCACGCGCCTCTGTCGGGCCCTGCCACCTCCTCCCGGTGCTTCTCCTCCATCGCCGGCGTGCTTGGATATGGCGACGCCATCGACCACCAGAGCTCGCCCCCCGGCTGTCTTAGTTGCCAGATCCGACGGCCGCATACAGCGCCGCCCCATCTTCCTCCTCCGCCGGGCCCTACCACATCCGACGGCGACCACCACTACACTCGCTGTCGTGTGCGGATTGCAGCGATGGTTGGGTCCGACCTTCCCCCTCCCCGTGTCAGCGTTGTTATTCTCGCCGTGGATCTCTTGGGGCTTCGGCTCCTCGATTACCACGCCATTCCTGATCGATGTGTATAGGACAGGCATTTCGAACAGTCAAAAATGTCTGGGTTCTGTAAGATGGCATTCTTGTTTTAGGTTGCTATGAATGCAAATGCGTTCTAAATTTGTAAGACTCAGATTGCATGGATCGGTTTGCCTGTCTGGTCAATTAGCCATGCCCCATTACAAATTCTGTTTGCAGGTGTAAGTATTCTCGACGGGGATTTTGACTGTTATGAGTGGCGTTGTTTGATTTCAGGATAGCTCTTCTCGCTACACAATAGTACGAGAGTTGTTGACAGCATGTGTGCGTGTGTTTTCGTCATAATTGATCCTGGTCTGACTTCATGCAAAAAAGGTTGTGGAGGATTGGAATGGATTTTATCTGTTTCTGTATGTTACTCCCTTACTAACACTTTTTTAGGGGTGCCTTAATGATACTTTGATAGAGGATTAGCGCTCATGGGTTCTGTGTGGGAGGCATACGTGCATAGCACATGCAAGTTCGATTATTAAAAATTCAGAAGTTCATAAAAAGAAAGTGCAAATAAAAACAAAAGTTGTTTTAGGAAAAAAGCATGAAGTTCAATTTTGAAAAAAATGCAAATTAAAAAAACAAAATGGTTTAGGGAAAAAGAAGAAGTATGAAGTTCAGTTTTAAAGGAAATGCAAGAAAAAACAAAAACATTTGTAGGAAAAAAACGGAAAACTCAAAAAAATTCCGTTCCTATGAAAAAAGAAGTATGAAGTTCAATTTTTGAAAATATTGTTCGATGTTTATTTGAAAACCATATTATTTTAAGAAGTCCAAATTAAAATAACAAAGAAGTCCGAACTTTATTAAAATTAAAAACAATTCTTTACTCGAAAAATAAAAAATGTGAAATTCAAATTAAAATAACAGAGAAGTTTGAAGTCTATAAAAAGCTCAAATATTTTCACGTAATCGATAAAAGTTTAGATTGATAACCACCAGAAGTTCGCGTAGTACACGGTGTGCATTTTTGTATTAAAAAGAACAAAAAAACAAAGGCTAAAAGTTTTGCTGCTAGAAACTCAAGTGCTCGGCCCAAAAAATTTCTAAATTTCTTGGTACACGATGTATGTGTTTTGTTGTGCATACTTTTTTTGATTTTGAATAGCACGCGTAGTTGTTTTAGAAATTCCGAAGTTCACGTGCACCACATACAGAAGAAATTCATCAAATGAGAAAAAGGGACCGCCTAGGCCATTTCACCAAAAGCAAAAAATGAATAGAATGTCGCGAGAAAAGAAAATCAAAAGTTCACAAGATGTAACATAGTGACTTCTAGAAAAATGGAAAAACCCTTAATTTTGTTTTGTATGTTTAACCATTTCTAAACAATACTTAGAAGTTCAAACTTTAAAAACAAGGCGGTTTGATGTTTATTACAAACCTATGGATTCCAATTTTATAAAAAGGCACAAAGGTTCAAATTTAAATAACAGCGAAGTTCAAATGTTTATTATGAAAAGGAAACAAGGTCAAAGTAAAAAAATAGTGCATTTCAAAAAGTGATAAAAATGGGTTTTCCCACTTATGGAAAAAAGACACCATTCAATCTTTTAACATTAAAAAAGATGGAGAGGTCCAAAACCTTCACCGTTGAAGTTAGTGTATAGAACAAGGGCCATATTCATAGAAAAAATTAATTTTTGTATGTTCGGAAATGGTGTGTTGAGAAATCAATAAAATTGGAAAATCCAAATCTCCTGATTGGCAGATCATAAGAAATCAAACAAAAATAATTGATTAGTTCAAAAAACCTAAAAAATTGAAGCAGATACTTAAACATTCCTAAATAAAAAAACAAGAAGTTCAAATTTTAAAAATAGAGCAATTCAAAAATTCATAAGAACGTATTTTCACCATTTCTAGATAAGAAACATGGGAAGTTCAAATTTAAATAACGGACAAGTTCAATATTTATTACAAACCTATGATTTTTCTGTTACAAAAAAATAATCCAAGAAGTCCAAATTACAAAAATAGAGAAGTTCAATATTTATTAAAAACATAAATTTTGCTTGTTATTAAAGAAATAAAATCAAGAAGTTCAGAATTGTGGAATGTATACACAAATCTCAAATTATTTCCTTTTTCAGGAAAAATAATAGTATCAAGTTCAATCTTAAAAAAAAATTGTGTGATGCTTATTTAAAAACCATATTTTCTCTGTTTTTCACGTGAAAGTTGTGTGTTTTCAACAGCTTTCCATGGGTATATCGTTTCCTCAATTTCGGGTAAGTGGTTGGGGAGTTACAGGTAAAAAAACAACACGGGAAAAATAGAGTGATGTTCAAAAAGAACTGCACCAGAAGTTCAACCTCTTCACGAAGTGCATTTTCGGGAGACTTCTTGTTTTTCCGATGAAGGCAGAACGCATGATCTCAGAAGTTGAGGTTGATAACTGCCAGAAGTTCACGTACTACGCGGTGTGCATTTTGTATTAAAAAAATAATGAAAATGCAAAGCCTAAAGTTTTGTTACTAGAAGTTCAAGTGCTCGGCCCGAGAAAGTTCAAAAATTCTTGTGAGAGAGGTTGAACAAAAATACGTGACAGAAGTTCAAGGTGAAAACAACGAGAAGTTCAACTACTGCAAGGAATGCATTTCAGGTGAGAATAAAAATATAGAAAAAATAAAAGCTTAAAAGGTTTGTTGAAAGAAGTTCAAGTGCTTTGTCCGGGGAGGTTAAAAAATCCTTGCGATAGAGGTTCATCTTGTATTTCCATGTTCGATTTTTGTTGTATAAAAATCGAATACAATTATTTAATCAAAATATAAAAGGTGAAGTTCAAATTGAAATAACATAGAAGTTTGGAGTTTACTAAAACCTAGGATTTACCCGTTCAAAAAATAAAAAACACAACGCCATTTTTGCACTTTTAAAAACAACCTCATAAACGAAAAAATGGTTGCTAGAAGTTCAAGTGCTCGGCGAGGAAAAGTTTGAAAAATTCTTGTGAGAGAGGTTCACCATGTATTTAGATGTCCAAGATACGTAAAAAAAATGTTGTTTTTTGTGTTTTAAAATAACTCTCTCAAAGCAGAGAGAAGTTCAACGTGATAACAACCGGAAGTTCACGTACTGCATGGTGTGTGTTTCATATAAGAAAAATACAATAAAGTTAAACAGAGTGAAGTTCAAACAGACATGCCCCAGAAGTTCAACTACTTCATGCAGTGCAAAAAACAGCACGTCAAAAACAAAGTGAAGTTCAAACAGACATGCCCCAGAAGTTTTACTACTTCACGTAGTGCGTTTCCGTTCGCGATGAACGCAGAAATCATGATCTCTCCACTTTCTAATTTACCTCAAAACAACAGGAATATCATTTGTGTAAGTTCAAGTCCTCGGTCGGAGAAAGTTAAAAAAATTATTGTGAGAGACGTTTGTACAAAAGGAATATTATTTGTGCAACACTGACGAAATGGATGAGAAAATTAGGAACGAAAATACGTCACAGAAGTTCAACCTGAAAACAGCAGGAAGTTCACCTACTACACTGAATGAATTTCAGATGAAAAACTTTTAAAATCATCGCGAGTATGAAAAAATGATCAACACGGGAAAGTTGCATGTTTACAGCAGCTTTCCATCGGTATATCACCCGCTCAATTCCCGTGAGTGGGATGGAGAGCTACGAGGAGTGGATGAAGATCTACGAGCAAAAAAATCACGTGAAAAACAGAGTGAAGTTCAGGTACACGCACCGTGAAGTTCAGGTTCTTCACGTGGTGCATTTTCGAAGAATCTGTTTCGCGATAAAGGCAGAACGCATGATCCCGCCGTTTTCAAAATTACTTGAAAACGGCTAGGAATCAGAGAAAACCATCAACATGAAAAAGTTTCGCATTTTCCGTCGCTTTTCAGCGATATATTATTTGCCCCCATTCCGATAAAGTTTGTAGAAATTACGGCGAAAATACATTTTTCGCCATTTTCGAAACTGACTTAAAACCGTAAAGAATTGGGAGAAACAATACATACCAAAAAGTTTTGCATTTGTTCAAGCTTTCCAACGCCATATCATTTGCTGCATTCGGACGTAAAAAATTAGCTCGAAAATACGAACTCGGTAGGACTTGGACCATTTTCTAAATAACTCTTAAACCATTCAAAATTAGAAAAAAAATTCAAAATGAAGAAGTAGCGCATTTTTATAAGATTTCCAACTCCGTATCATATGCCTCCATTGGATAAGCCGTTTAGAAATGACATCGAAAAAATGAACTCAGCTGTTCGGTTTACGAGATTTTACGTTTTTTCAAATTACTCTTTAACCAAAGGGAATTAGAGAAAACTTTCAACATGTGGAAGGAGCGGTTTTGCAGCAGCTTTCCAACGCCATATTATATGCCTCATTCCGATAAACGGCTTAGAAATGCGATCAAAAATATGATTCACGTTTTTTGTGCGAAGAGAAAACGGTTTTCAAAACGGCTCTTAAACCGCTTACATTTTGTCAAAAATTTAACTTGGGTCATGATACTGGTATCCATAGCTTTCCAACGGTATATCGCAAGCCCCGTTTCGGCAATGCTGGCGGAAGTTCAACCGAGTCACCGGGAAGTTCAACGTACTACTAGCGGAGCAGGTCAGGTTGTGATCAGAATATTATTCTGATCCCGTGATCAGAATAGTGTTTATGTGTGTGTGTGTGTGTGTGTGTGTGTGTGTGTGTCTATATATATAGAGAGCTACTAGGTAATTAAGAATGAAGGTGCTCGATATCCCTCTCGACACATAGGTGAGCAAAAAATTGTTTTGTGTGGATAAGGAACGAAATTATATATATATGGTGGGTCTATTCTAATAACACCCCTTAAGATCTTATTCTAGTAACACATAAGCCTTATTCTGATAACACCCCCGCCTACCGGTGTAGCTACAAACTAACCACCGAACTGCAGCGATAAAAAAAACTCCACCCACCTTATCCCCCCTCTCTCCCCGTGCCCCTCCCCCACTCCCCATGACCTCCGCCGGTGCTGCCCCACCACGCCTCCCTACACGCGACCGCCGCCTCCTAGTCGCCGGAGCTAGCGCCGCGCGCCATCGCGCCAAGGCACCCAGATCCGCCCCCTTGCCTCCCATCCCACCCCACCCCACCTCCCTCTCGTGCTTCCCCTCCCTTCACCACGGCCCACAGCCTTCGTCCCTTCTCCTCCTCTCCCTCGCCGGTGATGGAGCGCCTCTCGACACCCAAAAAGGGCCTCGCGCCCCCCGACCACCTTCCATCCCGGATCCGGCGTCGGCCACCCGATCCAAACACCCACCAGATGCAGGGTGCCGCGACACCACGCCGCTGGATCTGCCCATCTCGGACGACGACCTCCAGCTCCCTTGTCCTCATCCACCCCCAGCAACGAGCTCGACGGCGGCCTCCCCAACCGCCCCGTCGCTGGCCTTGCCCCGGGCAAGGACCCTTCTCCTTCCTTCCCTTCTTCTTTCTTACAGGCCCAGCCGGGGATGAGGTCGCCATGCTCCAAGTCGATAGGCATCCGTGCGGAGGACGAAGCGTCTTGGACGCCGGCTTGCACACCCGTGCTCATCGAGGATTTGCAGCTCGCCCGCGAGTGACTCATGGTCCGCGCAGCTCGGGCGTGCAGCCCACTATTGGTTCCTGTACCGCTGCAAGTCACCTACCTGTTGCGTTGTCATCCACGATGCAGTCCACACGACCGGAGTATGCCGCAGCCCACATCTCCAGCGGGTGCAGCTCATGGCCCGCCAATGTGCAGTTTCGGCAACGGGTGTTTGCAGGATTGGCACAGGTACTTCCGGCGGTTGTATGGTATGAATCCCTCACCCCCTTACCTCTTCCTGGCTGCTGCTGCACCAAGATCTTCTGCATGCGGATGTTGTGGTTGTGCAGCTCGGAGATGCTCGCCATGCGGTTCAGGGATCGTGCGTGTGCATGATGTCTACTACACAACCTTCTTCTTGTAGACGTTTTTGGGCCTCCATGTGCAGTTGTTTGTAGGACAGTAGCAAATTTCCCTCAAGTGGATGACCTAAGGTTTATCGATCCGTGGGAGGCGTAGGATGAAGATGGTCTCTCTCAAACAACCCTGCAACCAAATAACAAAGAGTCTCTTGTGTCCCCAACACACCCAATACAATGGTAAATTGTATAGGTGCACTAGTTCGGCGAAGAGATGGTGATACAAGTGCAGTATAGATGGTAGATATACGTTTTTGTAAACTGAAAATATAAAAACAGCAAGGTAACAAGTGGTAAAAGTGAGCGTAAACGGTATTGCAATGATAGGAAACAAGGCCTAGGGTTCATACTTTCACTAGTGCGAGTTCTCTCAACAATAATAACATAGTTGGATCATATAATTATCCCTCAACATGCAACAAAGAGTCACTCCAAAGTCACTAATAGCGGAGAACAAACGAAGAGATTATGGTAGGGTATGAAACCACCTCAAAGTTATTCTTTCCAATAAATCCATTGGGCTATTCCTATAAGTGTCACAAACAGCCCTAGAGTTCGTACTAGAATAAAACCTTAAGATACAAATTAACCAAAACCCTAATGTCACCTAGATACCCCAATGTCACCTCAAGTATCCGTGGGTATGATTATACGATATGCATCACACAATCTAAGATTCATCTATTCAATCCAACACAAAGAACCTCAAAGAGTGCCCAAAGTTTCTACCGGAGAATCACGACGAAAACGTTATGCATAGGTTCAGGGCGAAACCCACAAGTTGATCACCAAAACATACATCAAGTGAATCACGTGATATCCCATTGTCACCACAGATACGCACGGCAAGACATACATCAAGTGTTCTCAAATCATTAAAGACTCAACCCGATAAGATAACTTCAAAGGGAAAACTCAATCCATTACAAGAGAGTAGAGGGGGAGAAGAAACATAAAATCCAACTATAATAGCAAAGCTCGCGATACATCAAGATCGTGCCAAATCAAGAACACGAGAGAGAGAGAGAGAGAGAGAGAGAGAGAGAGAGAGATCAAACACATAGCTACTGGTACATACCCTCAGCCCCGAGGGTGAACTACTCCCTCCTCGTCATGGAGAGCGTCGGGATGATGAAGATGGCCACCGGTGAGGGTTCCCCCTCCGGCTGGGTGTCGGAACAGGGTCCCGAGAGGTTATTGGTGGCTACAGAGGCTTGCGGCAGCAGAACTCCCGATCTATTCTCTGTTCTGGATGTTTTAGGGTACGTAGGTATATATGGGTGCAGGAAGTACGTCAGTGGAGCTTCGGGGGGCCCACAAGGCAGGGGGCGCGCCCTAGGGGGACGCCCCCACCCTCGTGAGCACCTCCCTTTGCTCCTGACGTGGGGTCCAAGTCCATCCGGTAGCTTTCCTTCCGAAAATAACTTCTCTAGTTGATTTTGTTCCGTTTCGACTCCGTTTGATATTCCTTTTCTTCGAAACACCGTAATAGGCAAAAACAACAAATCTGGGCTGGGCCTCCGGTTAATAGGTTAGTACCAAAAATAATATAAAAGTGGATAATAAAGCCCAATATTGCCCAAAACAGTAGATAATATAGCATGGAGCAATCAAAAATTATAGATACGTTGGAGACGTATCAAGCATCCCCAAGCTTAATTCCTGCTCGTCCTCGAGTAGGTAAATGATAAAAAAGATAACTTTTGATGTGGAATGCTAGTTGGCATAATTTCAATGTAATTCTTCTTACTCGTGATATGAATATTCAGACCCGAAAGATTGAAGAAAAAAGTTCATATTGACATAAAAGCATAATACTGCAAGCATACTAACTAAGCAATTATGTCTTCTCAATATAATATGGCCAAAGAAAGTTCATCCCTACAAAATCATATAGTTTAGTTATGCTCCATTTTCGTCACACAAGAATGCTCTCATCATGCACAACCCCGATGACAAGCCAAGCAATTGTTTCACACTCTAGTAATCTCAAACTTATAAACCTTCACGCAATACATGAGCGTGAGCCATGGATATAGCACTATGGGTGGAATATAATATGATGATGGGGGTTATGTGGAGAAGACAAAAAAGGAGAAAGTCTCACATCAACGAGGCTAATCAATGGGCTATGGAGATGCACATCGATTGATGTTAATGCGAGGAGTAGGGATTGCCATGCAACAGATGCACTAGAGCTATAAATGTATGAAAGCTCAACAAAAGAAACTAAGTGGGTGTGCATCCAACTTGCTTGCTCACAAAGACCTAGGGCACTTGAGGAAGCCCATCGTTGGAATATACAAGCCAAGTTCTATAATGAAAAATTCCCACTAGTATATGAAAGTGACAAAACAAGAGACTCACTATCATGAAGATTACGGTGCTACTTTGAAGCACAAGTGTGGTAAAAGGATAGTAGAATTGCCCCTTTTTTCTCTTTTTTGGGCCTTCTTTTTTTTCTTTGTCCTTTCTCTCCTTTTTTTGGGACAATGCTCTATTGAATGATGACCATCACACTTCTATTTATTTACAACTCAATGATTACAACTCGATGCTAGAACAAAGTATGACTATATGAATGCCTCCGGCGGTGTACCGGGATATGCAATGAATCAAGAGTGACATGTATGAAAGAATTATGAACGATGGCTTTGCCACAAATACTATGTCAACTACATGATCATGCTAAGCAATATGACAAGGATGAAAATGTCATGATGAACGGAATGGTGGAAAGTTGCATGGCAATATATCTCGGAATGGCTATGGAAATGCCATAATAGGTAGGTATGGTGGCTGTTTTGAGGAAGATATAAAGAGGTTTATGTGTGAAAGAGTGTATCATATCACGGGGTTTGGATGCACCGGCGAAGTTTGCACCAACTCTCAATGTGAGAAAGGGCAATGCACGGTGCCGAAGAGGCTAGCAATGATGGAAGGGTGAGAGTGCGTATAATCCATGGACTCAACATTAGTCATAAAGAACTCACATACTTATTGCAAAAATCTACAAGCCATCAAAAACCAAAGCACTACGCGCATGCTCCTAGGGGGATAGATTGGTAGGAAAAGACCATCGCTCGTCCCCGACCGACACTCATAAGGAGGACAATCAAATAACACCTCATGTTCCAAATTTGTTACATAAAGTTTACCATACGTGCATGCTACGGGACTTGCAAACTTCAACACAAGCATTTCTCAAATTCACAACTACTCAACTAGCACGACTTTGATATTATCACCTCCATATCTCAAAACAATTATGAAGTATCAAACTTTTCTTAGTATTCAACACACTCATAAGAATTCTTACAAATCTTGTATGCTTAGCATATTATGATTATTTAAGAAAATTACCATGCTATTTAAGACTCTCAAAATAATATAAGTGAAGCATGAGAGTTCATCTATTTCTTCAAAATAAAACTACCACCGTGCTCTAAAAGATATGAGTGAAGCACTAGAGCAAACAACAAACTACTCCAAAAGATATAAGTGAAGATCAATGAGTAGTCGAATAATTATACAACTATGTGAAGACTCTTCCCATTTAATAATTTCAGATCTTGATAGTTTATTCAAACAGCAAGCAAAACTAAATAAAATTACGCTCCAAGCAAAACACATATCATGTGGTGAATAAAAATATAGCTCCAAGTAAAGTTACCGATGGAAGTAGACAAAAGAGGGGATGCCTTCCGGGGCATCCCCAAGCTTAGGCTCTTGGTTATCCTTGAATATTACCTTGGGGTGCCTTGGGCATCCCCAGTCTTAGGCTCTTGCCACTCCTTATTCCATAGTCCATCGAATCTTTACCCAAAACTTGAAAACTTCACAACACAAAACTTAATAGAAAACTCGTGAGCTCCGTTAGCGAAAGAAAACAAAACACCACTTCAAGTTACTGTAATGAAATCATTATTTATTTATATTGGTGTTAAACCTACTGTATTAAAACTTCTCTATGGTCTATAAACTATTTTACTAGCCATAGAGTCATCAAAATAAGCAAACAACACACGAAAAACAGAATCTGTCAAAAACAGAACAGTTTGTAGTAATCTGTAACTAACGCAAACTTCTGGAACTCCAAAAATTCTAAAATAAATTGGTGGACCTGAGGAATTTGTCTAGTAATCATATTCAAAAATAATCAACTAAATATCACTCTCTAGTAAAAAGTTGAAGCTAATCTCGTGAGCGCTAAAGTTTCTGTTTTTTACAGCATGATCATAAAGACTTCACCCAAGTCTTCCCAAAGGTTCTACTTGACACAAACACTAATTAAAACATAAACCCACATATAAACAGAAGCTAGATGGATTATTTATTCATAAACAGAACCAAAAAGTAAGAAACTAAAATAAAATTGGGTTGCCTCCCAACAAGCGCTATCGTTTAATGCCCCTAACTAGGCATGATGATTTCAATGATGCTCACATAAAAGATAAGAATTGAAACATAAAGAGAGCATCATGAAGAATATGACTAGCACATTTAAGTCTAACCCACCTCCTATGCATAGGGATTTTGTGAGCAAACAACTTGTGGGAACAATAATCAACTTGCATAGGAAGGCAAAACAAGCATAACTTCAAAACTTTAAGCACATAGAGAGGAAACTTGATATTATTGTAATTCCTATAAGCATATATTCCTCCCTCATAATAATTTTCAGTAGCATCATGAAAGAATTCAACAATATAACCAGCACCTAAAGCATTCTTTTCATGATCTACAAGCATAGAAAATTTATTACTCTCCACATAAGCAAATTTCTTCTCAAGAATAATAGTGGGAGTATCATAAGAGACTTGAATACTATAAATTTTTTCCACATTAAAAGAGTAATGTTCAGAGAAACGGTACTCATAATCATGACAAGTTTTATAAATATAATCATCACTACTCTTTATAGCATAAGTTTTATCACAATAATCATCATAAGTAGCAACTTTGTTCTCATCATAATTGATTGAAACCTCTTCCAAAATAGTGGATACATCACTAAATAAAGTCATGACCTCTCCAAATCCACTTTCATAAATATTATAAGATTCAACATCCTCCAAAATAGTGGGATCATTACTTCCTAAAGTTGACACTCTTCCAAACCCACTTTCATCAATATAATCATCATAAGTAGAAGGCTTGCTATCATCATGACTACTTTGTATATCAAAACTTGGGAGACTAAAAATATCGTCATTATTAAACATAGCATCCCCAAGCTTGGGACAAACATTAATTGCAGCAAATATATTCTCAAATATGTCATCCTCATCAAACATAGCTTCCCCAAGCTTGGGCCTTTTCATATCATAAGCATAATCACTCTCATCATTAATAATATGGATAGCACCATAGTATAACAAACATTATTATCATATTCTTCCAAGCAAGTGCCAAAAAGGTTTTCAAGATTATAAGGGGTATCATTATCTTCCCAATCATAATCATCACAACAAGCAATAGGCATAACGAGATCATCATCAAGTGCATCATCTTCCACAATTATTTTTGATTTATTTTCATGAGGCGTAACAATAATAGGAGCAACTTTATTCGGGAGAGATACCTTTTTACCTCTCTTCCTTTTTATTTTCTTCTTATTTACATCATGTGTGGGTTTAATCCTCTTTTTGGAGCTCCTTATTAATGAGATTGGTTGAACAGAAGGCTCCTCCTCGTTACCTGATTCATCATAAGAAATAATAGGAGGATATTGGGAAGTCTCTTCCCTTTCATTAGTATTCTCTTAATCCTCTATTTGTTTTCTTTTCTTTATGTAATTGGCAATATAAGGATTTTCAATACAGTTCACCACAATACATATAAATTTTCTTTAGATCAAAATGAAGAACTTTATCAAGGACAAATTTTGGGATATCCTTAGTTATATGTTTAATTTCTTCATAACCCAAGAGCAAACTAAGTTCATTATGATGTGCAAGGAAAATCAAGTCATCACAATTTTTGGACACGATACGATCATGAAACAATTTGCATTAGGTACTAAAATGATCACGTTCATTGCAAAGTTCACAAGTAGGGCTAAGAAAAAATAAATTTTCAGCACATTCATCTAGCTCTTCTTGCAACAATTTGGTTTCTAAGTACTTATGCCTCTTGCAATATCTATCTTCCCTATTTGGTGTGTACTTACAAACCCAATGCACTCCACGAAAATTGACATGTTTATAGGAGACATTTTCATCATAACTAGTGCAATCATCATTAGTACTATGGATATTCAAGGAGTTCATACTAACAATATTGCAATCACGCTCATCATTCAAAGATTTAGTGCCAAACAATTTAATGCATTCTTCTTCTAACACTTTGGCGCAATTTTCCTTTCCATCACACTCACGAAAGATAAAAAGATGAAGCGTATGAGACAAACTCAATTCCATTTTTTTATTTTCTTTTATAAACTAAACTAGTGCTAAAACAAGAAACAAAAAGATTCGATTGCAAGATCTAAAGATATACCTTCAAGCACTCACCTCCCCGGCAACGGCGCCAGAAAAGAGCTTGATGTCTACTACACAACCTTCTTCTTGTAGACGTTATTGGGCCTCCAAGTGCAGAGGTTTGTAGGATAGTAGCAACTTTACCTCAAGTGGATGACCTAAGGTTTATCGATCCGTGGGAGGCGTAGGATGAAGATGGTCTCTCTCAAACAACCCTGCAACCAAATAACAAAGAGTTTCTTGTGTCCCGAACACACCCAATACAATGGTAAATTGTATAGGTGCACTAGTTCGACGAAGAGATGGTGATACAAGTGCAGTATAGATTGTAGATATAGGTTTTTTTAAACTGAAAATGTAAAAACAGCAAGGTAACAAGTGGTAAAAGTGAGCGTAAACGGTATTGCAATGATAGGAAACAAGGCCTAGGGTTCATGCTTTCACTAGTGCAAGTTCTCTCAACAATAATAACATAGTTGGATCATATAACTATCCCTCAACATGCAACTAAGAGTCACTCCAAAGTCACTAATAGCGGAGAACAAACGAAGAGATTATGGTAGGGTACGAAACCATCTCAAAGTTATTCTTTCCAATCAATCCATTGGGCTATTCCTATAAGTGTCACAAACAGCCCTAGAGTTCGTACTAGAATAACACCTCAGATTCATCTATTCAATCCAACACAAAGAACCTCAAAGAGTGCCCAAAGTTTCTACCGGAGAATCACGACGAAAACATGTGCCAACCCCTATGCATAGGTTCATGGGCGGAACCCACAAGTTGATCACCAAAACATACATCAAGTGAATCACGTGATATCCCATTGTCACTACAGATACGCACGGCAAGACATACATCAAGTGTTCTCAAATCATTAAAGACTCGATCCGATAAGATAACTTCAAAGGGAAAACTCAATCCATTACAAGAGAGTAGAGGGGGAGAAGAAACATAAGATCCAACTATAATAGCAAAGCTCGCGATACATCAAGATCGTGCCAAATCAAGAACACGAGAGAGAGAGAGAGAGAGAGAGAGAGAGAGAGAGAGAGGGAGAGAGAGAGAGATCAAACACATAGCTACTGGTACATACCCTCAGCCCCGAGGGTGAACTACTCCCTCCTCGTTTGGAGAGCATCGGGATGATGAAGATGGCCACCGGTGAGGGTTCCCCCTCCGACAGGGTGCCGGAACAGGGTCCCGAGAGGTTTTTGGTGGTTACAGAGGCTTGCGGCGGCGGAACTCCCAATCTATTCTCTGTTCTGGAAGTTTTAGGGTACATAGGTATATATGGGTGCACGAAGTACGTCGGTGGAGCTTCGGGGCCCCACGAGGCAGGGGGCGCGCCCCCCACCCTCGTGAGCACCTCTATTTGCTCCTGACGTGGGGTCCAAGTCCATCCGGTAGCTTTCCTTCCAAAAATAACTTCTTCGAAACACTGAAATAGGCAAAAAACAGCAAATCTGGGCTGGGCCTCCGGTTAATAGGTTAGTCCCAAAAATAATATAAAAGTGGATAATAAAGCCCAATATTGCCTAAAACAGTAGATAATATAGCATGGAGCAATAAAAAATTATAGATACGTTGGAGACGTATCAGTGTAGCTCGGAGACACTCGCCATGCGGTCCGGAGCTCGTGTGTGTGCAATCCGGCAAGTGCCATCCCTTCCCCTGCAATCCGTCGACCATGGCATCCAACTCAGAGACGCTTGACATGCGGTTCAGAGCTTGTGCGCGTGCAATCTGGCGAGTGTCCGTGCATGTGCAGTCCCCTGAGCATCTGTGTATGTGTGTTGTGCTGGCCCTCAAAAAACAATTCTGCTGGTATATGTGTGTGGCTGTAAGACAACGAATGGATGTATGTGTGTCTGTGAGCATCATTGGCATCCATAGACAAAGGCGCAAAACAAAATGTGCGCGTGCGGTTTGGTTAGCTCTGTCGTGCAGTACTTTGTTTTCGTTTTTTGCTGTTCATTTGTTTGTTAAAAAAATTCGAAGAATGTTAGTGGGAGATAACATTCTTTTGATGCAAAAATGTAATTTTAAATGCAGTGCACTCGTCCCAGTCATGCAACTCACTAACATTGACCAAGTAGTCCTGATGAATTTAGAGTTTTTTAAAGAAAGGAACAAAACAATGAAGTACTTCCACTTGATAAATATCTGAAAAGAAGCTCGTTTCTTATTAGATGTAGTTCTCTCGGTCAGTCCATGTGGTCCACTTGCCTAGTCTATGCGCATGAAAAATAATAAGTATGAAAAAACAATAAAATCTCATGCGGTTTACTTTTCGCAGTGTCGAGGTTCACTTTTGGTAGTGTTGCGGTTCACTTACGCCCCGACGTGTGAAGTGCGGTCCACTTCCTCGTCTTGGAAAATTTACGTCCGACAAAGTAAGTTATGCAAGTCGTTTGCACGTCCGATGCAGTGCGGTTTTCAGTATGAAGTAGTGCGGTCGGTCGTATGATGTTGTTCATCTCGTAAGTGCAATAAAATTGTTACGGAAGCGAAGAAAAGTAATGCGGTTCACTTATTGATAGTGTTGTGGTTCATTTACACCCGATGTGAAGTGCACTCTACTTTCTCGTCCTTGAGAAAATTACGTTTGAATAAAAGAAACCATGCAGTTCTCTTACCCGTCTGATGCAGTGCAGCTTTTCGTCCGATGCAGTGCGGTTTTCGGTCGGATGAAGTACCCACGTCGATTTAGGTGTCGCGAAAAACAGAGTGTCCGCATTTTGGTAAATTTGAAATTCCTCTTAAACCGTAAAGAATTACAGAGAGTGTTCTACATGAAAAGTTTGCGCCTCGTTGATATCTTTCCAACGGCGTATTGTCTGAATCATTTCGATCAGCGGTTTGTAAAAGTTTCGCGAAAAACGGCCGCTGCCACTCGTCGTCCGCCGCATGATTTTCAAAATTAACTTAAAACCATAAGGAATCTCAAAAACATTTCAACATATGAAAGTTGCGCCTCGTCCATAGATTTTCAACGGTATATTACACGCCTTCTTTCGACAAACGGTTAAAAAACTGGAGCGAAAACAGCACCGAAAATTTGAAAAAATTTGAAAATCAGAATTCCATGATTTAGAAAATTTTAAACTGCTCTTAAACCATAATGAATTAGAGAAAACAATAGTTATGAAAAAGATGCGCCTCGATGATATCTATCCAAGGGTGCATCATTTGCCTCATTCCGATGCGCGATTTAGAAAAAAACGCGAAAAAACGCTCGCTGCCACTCTTTGTGGGCCGCACCGTTTTTGAAACTGCTCTTAAACCGCGGGGAGTCTCGAAAAGTGTTCATCATGGCGAAGTTGCGCCTAATCCGTAGCTTTTAAATTATATATTACACGCCTCGTTCTGATAAACGGTTAAAAAATTAAAGCGAAAACAGTACCGAAAAAACACTACGCGCAGTTTTTTCCGACACGAAGTTCACTAGTCTCGGTAATGCTGTGCTCTCGCTAAAGAAAGTGCAGTGCCCTCGCGTTGAGCATGCAGTGCGGAAGTGTTATCAGAATAACTATTCTGATAATATTATCATAATAGACGGGTTGTATATATGGGCGATATGAGAATATACCGAATTGTGTGTGGCATAATTTGAGTTGCCTACAATGTGTATTTGATGAAATAATGTGGGTGACATGAGTTGCCTATGTTTTGCCGTAATGTCGATTCAATTCCGTTTCGGAGAATTTCGGGCAAACTCAATATGTCCTATGTTTAGGGAAGGTCATGCCGAATTTTTGTACGAATTTGATCCATGCATGCATATATACGTGGTTATAATATTTGTTCCGCGCGCAGGTGATCATGAAGGTCAATGGAAGGATGGTGGAAAGATACTGGCAATCCGTTGTGGACGACATGTATGAAAAAAGACTGAAGGATGTTTTATGTCCATTTTCCCATTCCTCCTCTTCGGAGGTTACCTTGACGGGGTCTTCATTGTTTTCGGCATCGCCCAAAGTATTATTTTTTCCGGTGCCCGTATTGCAGTCTTTGGAATGACGTGACTTGGAGCAGCATCGAGGAAGCTGGCGCTTGGGCTGTCTCTCGGGAGGTTTATCCTCAACTGGATCCTCTTTGTCATCGTTGTTAGTTTTTTCAGGCGTGTCCACCATGTATACATCGTAGGAAGGAGTGGTCGTCCGTCTTCCAGTGAATGGCGGGTTTTGCCTTGCTCCTTGTCGGCATCGTCGTCCGTACTGACGATGTCTTCGGAGCCGTAGTCAAGCATGTTAGTTAAGTCCTCGACAGCGGCTATGAAGTGGGTGGCGGGTGGGAAGCAAAATTCTCCATTGTCACCCTCTAGTTCGTACCGAACATAGTTCGGATGTGAGTCCCCCGCCAAGGACAAGTTCTTTAATGAGTTCAGCACATCGCCCAAGGGCGAGTGCTGGAAGATATCTGCGGTGCTGAACTTGAAGATCGATAAGCGATCAAGTTCGGCATCCGCGGACTCACATGGTTCGGAACTTATACCCGGAAAAGAGTCGGGAGTTCCGGTGACATGAGTATTGTGTGAGGTCAAGTCCATGTGCGGCTCCAACGCCGGGGAATCGGTGGCCTCCTTGGTGGGGTTGAGCCTCCAATCCTTGGATGCCGCAGTGTGCTCTGGATCTAAGGCCAGAGTGGTCACAGGAGCTATCTCCTGGATGCGGTCTGACGACAGATTTAGGTCATGTTTGTCAAGGTGACCAGGAGCGGTCGCCGCAGTATCGAATCCGGCGAAGATCAAATTTCCACTGATGTACGCAATGTAATTCAAGCTCCCAAATCTCACCTGATGGCCTGGGGCGTAGCTATCGATCTGCTCCAGGTGGCCAAAGGAGTTGGCCCGCAGCGCGAAGCCGCCAAAGACGAGGATCTATCCGGGGAGGAAGGTTTCTCCTTGGACAGCGTCATTGTCGATGATTGAAGGGGCCATCGAACCTTTTGGGGACGGCACAGTGGAACTCTCAACGAAAGCACCAATGTCGCTGTCAAAACCGGCGAATCTCGGGTAGGGGGTCCCAAACTGTGCGTCTAAGGTCGATGGTATCAGGAGACGGGGGACACAATGTTTACCAAGGTTCGGGCCCTCTCTATGGAGGTAATACCCTACTTCCTGCTTGATTGATCTTGATGAATATGAGTATTACAAGAGTTGATCTACCACGAGATCGAGATGGCTAAACCCTAAAAGCCTAGCCTGTATGACTATGGTAATGAGTATCTCCTTCCGGACCAAGTCCTCTGGTTTATATAGACACTGGGAGGATCTAGGGTTACACAAGGTCGGTTACGAAGAAAAGGAATCTACGTATTCAGTAGCCAAGCTTGCCTTCCAGACCAAGGAGAGTCCCATCCAGACTCGGGTGCAGTCTTCGGTCTTCGTATCTTCACAGCCCATCAGTCTGGCCCATGGCTAACAGGCCGGATGCCCGAGGACCCCTTAGTCCAGGACTCCCTCAGTAGCCCCTGAACCTGGCTTCAATGACGAGGAGTCCGGCGCGCAGATTTGTCTTCGGCATTGCAAGGCGGGTTCACTTCTTTCCGGATACTTCACAATGGTCTTCGAACGACCGAGTTCGGCTCTGCAGCACGAGTAGCATATACTTCCATAGAGGGCATAATAATTTATAAGTCGAATCCTCTGGGAACTTTTTATAACATGACATCATGTCAGTCCGGTCATTATTTCGAACCGTTGTTTCGCCTGCGGCCCCACGTTCCAAGACGCGATTGTCATTGGCACGTCTTATCCCAGTAGAGATCGTGTCCCCTTATTAAGGGATTCTTTTATCGACACAGACATGGGTAACCCTACCGTTCTTAGGGTACAACTCCTTGGGAATAGGCAAAGTTTAAGGCCCGGGAGGAGGCGTTCGATATTCTCAGCCTTTATAAAGGGGCACAGACCCGCCTTTCCTCTTCACGCTTGCTTCTTCCTCGACTCTTACTACCTCTAGTTCCAACACCCAGGTTTCACCCTCCGTGAGCCTCAGTCATGTCCGGATCTAGCCGTCAAGGCCGGTGGGTGGCTTCTTCTGTCACAGAGGAGGATATCGTGAAGCTTCGGGCGGCAAGATATCTGACCGCAGAAATCCTCCATCAGCTTCCCGTGGAGGGGCAGGTTATCCCTACCCCTAGATCCAGCGAGAGGGTCGTGTTCGTTTCCCACTTCCTCTGAGGATTAGGGTTCGCCCTCAATCCCTTCGTCCAGGGGCTCATGTTCTATTACGGACTAGATTTTCACGATCTCGCCATGAACTCTGTTCTTCTCATCTCGGCGTTTATCGTCACATGCGAAGCCTTCCTCCGAACTCCTCCACACTTCGGCTTGTGGCTCAAGACCTTCAATGTGAAACCGCAAATGATAGAGGGGGAGCAGGTGGAGTGCGGTGGTGCCTCAGTGAGCAAGCTTACCAACGCTATTTGGCTAAAAGGACCTTTCAAAGAATCTTCCGACTTATGGCAGCAGGAGTGGTTCTATATCACCGAGCCCCGCGATTCCAAGTGGGCAGTTGCGCCTGCGTTTCAATCCAGCCCCCCAATATAGCTTGCATCATGGATTAATAAGGGGTTGGACTGGGGATCAGTTTACGAGGTGCAGACTCTGCGAAGTCGCATCCGAAGCCTCATTGAGAAGGACATCGGTATTGTCAACGTTATTCAGGTAATGCTAGTCCGCCGGACCCTGCCGTGCCAGCGACAGCCTCTCCGCATGTGGGAGTTTAACCCAGAAGGGCCACGGACTCTTAAGCACTTCTTCGGCACTACGCACGAAGGAATGTGGAAATTATTTTTCAGGAAACGAAAACAATGGCCAGACACCACCGAAGATACCGGCCTAGACTGTAACCATCCGGATACCATGGTAAGTACTCGTCCGCCGAACACCTCATAATCAGATATCCTGTGGTAAGACACTGAGCAAACCATCTTTTTCCAGGGCTGGATAAAGAAAGCGGAACGGATTAGGTGTCCTGCCCCTCTTCCCGAAGACTCAGTGGACCCCGTGTTAACAAGGATGCTGGCACCGGCACCGTACCAGGCGCCGGCAGGGGAGGGCAAGGTGGAGAGTGAGAAGACCCGGGGTGACCTTCGTTCCGGAGGTAAATTAGATACCGAGTCCAGAGAAATCGACATTTCCTCGCCCGAAGACAAAGGCAAAAGAGAAGCAAGTATCCCTTCTCCATTCAGGAAGAAAAGGGTCACCTCCGAAGGTTGGGAGGGACGGTATCCTAAGAGGGGCAAGATGCCACCGTCGAGTGGCTTGGGATTGGAAGGCGACGCCGTTGAACAACTCCGTCATGAGGACAAGCCCTCAACCAAATTGTAAGTGAATCCGGGGTGCTTTGATAGCATCCCGCTCCTTTCCTGTTACCGAAGAGACACGTAATGTTCATGTGTATTTTTACAGTTCGACACCGAGTTTTTCTGGGCAATCCTCTTCTTCGGGAGATCTCCTCCCAGAGAAGATGGAAAGCGAGACGCCTCCCCCGACCTCCTTGCCCAATAAGGCAGACGACTCCGAAAGTGTCATCTCGGAGGGTTTTTCTTGATCAACAAGTGGTGCAGGGGATGAAAGAGGCAGTACCCAAAGGTAGACCTCCGATCGTTCGGGATTCGGGGGCCAATAATGAAGGCTCCGGATTGTCCGGTTTTCAGCCAACGATGATTCTAGAGACGGGTGAACGGGTTCCTTCAAAGGATGGTCGTGCTCCTACAACGACTTCGGGAGACCCGGCGGTGCCGGATATATTGAGGGATATGCTGCAAAAAGCATCTGTCTCGGGGGAACAGCGTACCTTGACGGGTACGGTGGTTGAGAAGATTCTGTCCGCGAAGAGCGGATTGAATGAAGCCTTCATGAGCCTGCTAAGAGGCTTCGAGGTTTGTGATGTAATGTTTTCAACTATATTTTATTTGCAAAGATGCACCTGTGTATAGGTAGTATCCCCTGAGACTCGGGTTGGCTTCCCTTGGGAGGCGAACGGAGGATCAAGAAGAAATACTCAAGGATTAATCTGATTAACTGGAACATAGGCTGCTTCCCCCTGGCTACTTCCAGGACTACAGATTTTGCCGAGCTGCAGCGGAAGCTTGATGTGGCAGGGGATGACATTGCGTTAATCAATATGCGTCTTGACGAGTCGCAAGGTATGTATTCGGAGCAGTCCTTTCACATACATTTGTGTAATATAAGCATGACGCTGAAAGTTATATACTGGGATATGCATGGCTGCAGATGGTGCTGCCGCCGTTGAGATTCTTCGGGCGGAGCTGGCCCGGGCCAAGGAGCAGGCCCGGTTTAGTAATGCAGCTGCCGAAAAGGCATCAGCTGAGTTAAAGGCCGAACAAGCTGCTCGGCGCCAAGACGAGGAGAAGATATCCACGATGGCGCTCGAACTAAAAAACGCTACTGGCCGCTATGAATTTCTTGAGAAGGAGAATGAAGCCAAAACGTCCGAACTTGACAAGGCCTTACGAGAGGCGAGAGAAGCGCGGTCTGAATCCAGAGCAGCCTGTGAGGAGATCCGGCAAGCTAGGGAGATTGCGGTCGGTAAGCCCTTTTTTCTACAAGCTAAGTTCGGCGATCCGAACTATGCTCAGCTTAACCAAGTGTGGAGTTCTCCGGACGAGTTTTTAGACTTGCCGAAGAATTCTTCCGATGCAGCGCAGTTTTACCTAGCGCGAGAGGGGTATGCAACAGAGAAGTTTTTCTGGTCACAATTTGGCACATCAAAGCGCCCCCTGTTGTTGAATGAACAGATGTCCCAATGGGACGAGCTTCATAGGATATTCGGCGCTGCCATGAAGAACGTCATAATCCGGTTGTGGCCGACTAAGCCTGTTTCGAATAGCTACTTTGGCTTGGTGCAGCGGCTTGTTGATGCGGTGCCACGTATCGACGTTGTGAAGCGGTCGGCGTGCATTGAGGCTGCAGGGATGGCCTTTGCCCGTGTCAAGACATTCTGGGGGAAGATGAAGGCCATTGATGTTGCGGCGAAGAGTCCACCCAAGGGCAAGGACCGTCACGCACCTGAGCATTATTTTGAAGACGTCCTAGAGGCCGCCCGCTTTATAGAGGGTCAATGCTCGAAACACATAATATTCGAGTGAGGTGTATGGGAATTGTAAAAGACAAATTTATAGTTAATTTATTTTTATGTTCTGCTCGAAAGCTTGTGTTCCTCATGTGCGTCCGTTTTATATAATCTGAAAGTTTTCCAGTCGTCGGCTTTAGCCCCCTCGTAGGAAGTTTGGGGGTGTTCGGAAAAGCATTTGATCACTCTTGACCCAACGTCTTGGTACATGAAGCAGGTGATAATGCGGTGAACCAGGCAATCTGACAATAGGGCGTTAACACTTCCACTTAGCCATAGGAGTTTTATAGGGGGACTACGATATAGCCCCTGGTATGTGTATGGCTTATTCCAATATGGTGCGTTACATATATGACCTGAAGAAAAAGGTCCTTCGTGCGATACGGAGGGAATCGCGACAGATTTCGATAAGTCATCGAGTGGTTGACCAGCTCTCGCAGCATCATGACAGTCGGTTTTCGGCTTTCTCTACTGAGGTGCTTGACTAGATGAATCGGAAGCACAATCGCAGTAGTTCTCCCTCTACTACCCTAGCCGATAGAGCGGAACGTAAGGTAGCAAGCATAGGAGCCGGGCAACCCAACCGTTGACCCAAGACATGATTCGGAGCTGATGCATATAAGGCAAAACTCGCGATGCCGAAGTACACTATAAAGCTGTTCGGACTTTGTTGGCAACTCATTTGTTCCCATACCGAGCCCCTGGCAGGTTATGTCGAGGTATGTCTATGAAACAGATATAGGGGCCAAATTCATTTATGAAAAAGAAACGAATGATTAATGCGGATTATGCTTACTAGGACCTGAGTGATATGCCAATGGTTACTTTATAGGTAGAAAGACCACAACCCCCGGCTATTAGACATGCCCGGGGTCGAAGACGGAGGAAAAAGGCATATTACAGGCTCGAAATAAAGAGTGTAGTCTACAAAAAGTTATTTGGGACCTCCTGTCGCACGTCTGCGTTGCCTGTCCTCGGCGAGGGGAATCCTTGAAGGAAGTAGTCCCTTAGGTGAGTGTACGGAACCGAACTCCGATAGAGTCAGTTAGATGTTTGTCCTTTGTGTCACCTGTTTTTAAGAGATAATGAAGAAAGAAAGAGTAATGTAGATAAAAAATATTACTGGAATGCTTGGAGGCTTGTCCGTATTGTACTTTCGCCGACGCCCATGCTATCCTAACTGCGTAGTGATGTATGCGCGATACAAATTTTGCGGGTATATGAGGTGGGCGATGGAAGCCGAACTGCTATTTCCGCTCCAGGATTGGTCGATCCACGGGGGAAATTGCTTCTGACCCCCGATATTTGGTTGGTGAATCTCTTCGTCGTCCCTATCGCCTGGCGGCCTCCTCACCTTGTGTTCGGCGTTGAGCTTGCCGGCCTGCTTGAAGACCCAACAACTTCTGTTGGTATGATTAGCTGGTTTATCGGGGTGGCCGTGAATCTGGCAGGGTCGGTCCAATATCATGTCTAGGTTGGATGGTCCGTCTCTATTCGCCTTGAATGGCTTTTTCCGTTGACCGGGTTTGGGATTGCTAAATCTGGCATTGACAGATGTGTCACGTGATCTTTCATTATCATTGCGACTGTTGTGTTTGCTTCGTCGGGCTTGCCATTGCCGTCTCGGATTTCGGAAGTGCCCGAGTCGCTGTCGCTGTTGCTTCTACGAGCGAGCCAGCTGTCTTCTCCCGCGCAAAAGCGGGTCATTAGAGCGGTAAGGGTTGTCATGGATTTAGGTCCTTCTTGACTGAGGTGGTGTGCAAGCCATTCATCCCGGACGTTGTGTTTGAAGGCCGCAAGGGCTTCCGCATCCAGACAGTCAATGATTTGGTTCTTTTTAACTAAGAACCTAGTCTAGAGCTTTCTGGCTAACTCTCCGGGCTGCTAGACAATGTGACTTAAGTCATCGGCATCCGGTGGCCGGACATATGTTCCTTGGAAGTTGTCGCGAAAGGCGTCTTCCAAATCTTCCCAGCTGCCAATAGAATTTTCTGGCAGACTCTTTAACCAGTACCGAGCTGGTCCTTTGAGTTTTAGTGGTAGGTATTTGATGGCATGAAGGTCATCTCCGCGGGCCATGTGGATATGGAGGAGGAAGTCCTCGATCCATACCACGGGATCCGTTGTTCCGTCGTATGATTCGATATTCATGGGTTTGAACCCGTTTGGGAATTCATGCTCCATTACTTCATCTGTGAAGCAAAGAGGGTGTGCGGCGCCACTATATTGGGCCACACTGTAACGTACCTCCGATGGAGTCCATTTGCGGTTTTCGGCCCGGGCATGGCTAGGTTTGTCACGTACGTATAGGTAGCCGTCGTCGCGTGTCGAGGCACGTCCTCGTGATCCATAGATCGATCTTGTGTATCCTGCTCTACTGTCCGAGTCCTGTCAAAGGTCGTATGTACAACCCCGAGCTGTTTTATTCTTGCCTTTGCGGCGAGGTGGGGGGGGGGGTCTGGTGTTCGGCTTGAGTTGCCGCTTTATCCGAACCAAGTTGTGGTCGGCCTGCCGTATTGTGCGATGATGGTACGGGCTCCAGCGCCTCGTCATCAAACTGAGGTAGCAATCTATGCTTCAGGTAACTTTTGGCTGGGCCACTAAGGTTGTATTCTTCGGCGGCCAGGACTTCGGTCCATTTATCATGGAGCAGATCTTGGTCCGCTTGAAGCTGCAGCTGCTTCTTTTTCAGGCTCCTTCCAGTGGCTATTAGCTGGTGTTTGAAGCGCTCCTGCTCGAGAGGTTCCTCAGGCATGATGAAATCCTCGTTGCCGAGGCTCTCCTCTTCCTCGGAGAACGGAAGATAATTACTGTCCTCCGAGTCTCTATGTATGGCATGTTCATCAGGGCTAACTTGCCCATTTTCCCATTCCTCCTGTTCGGAGGTTACCTTGACGGGGTCTTCATTGTTTTCGGCATCGTCCGGAGTATTATTTTTTCCGGTGCCCGTATTGCAGTCTTTGGAACAACGTGACTTGGAGCGGCGTCGAGGAAGCTAGCGCTTGGGTTGTCTCTCAGGAGGTTTATCCTCAACTGGATCCTCTTTGTCATCGTTGTTAGTTTTTTCAGGCGTGTCCACCATGTATACATCGTAGGAAGGAGTGGTCGTCCGTCTTCCACTGAATGGCAGGTTTGGGCCTTGCTCCTTGTCGGCATCGTCGTCTGTACTGACAATGTCTTCGGAGTTTTAGTCAAGCATGTCGGTTAAGTCCCCCGATAGTGGCTATAAAGTGGGTGGCGGGTGGGAAGCAAAATTCTCCATTGTGAGCCGCTAGTTCGTACCGAACATAGTTCGGCTGTGAGTACCCCGCCAAGGACAAGTTTTTAATGAGTTTAGCACATAGCCCAAGGGCGAGTGCTGGAAGATGTCTGCGGTGCTAAACTCGAAGATCGATAAGCGATCAAGTTCGGCATCCGCGGACTCACATGGTTCGGCACTTATACCCTGAAAAGAGTCCGGAGTTCCGGTGACACGATTATTGTGTGAGGTTAAGTCCATGTGCGGCTCCAACATCGGGGAATCTGTGGCCTCCGTGGTGGGGTTGAGCCTCCAATCCTTGGATGCCGTAGTGTGCTCTGGATCTAAGGCCAGAGTGGTCACAAGAGCTATCTCCTGGATGCGGTCTGACGACAGATTTAGGTCATGTTCGTCAAGGTGACCAGGAGCGGTCGCCGCGGTCTCGAATCCAGCGAAGATCAAATCTCCACGGATGTCCGCAACGTAGTTCAAGCTCCCAAATCTGACCTGATGGCTAGGGGCGTAGCTATCGATCTGCTCCAGGTGGCCAAGCGAGTTGGCCCGCAGCGCGAAGCAGCCAAAGACGAAGATCTGTCCGGGGAGGAAGGTTTCTCCTTGGACAGCGTCATTGTCGATGATTGAAGGGGCCATCAAACCTTTTGGGGATGGCACAGTGGAACTCTCAATGAAAGCACCAATGTCGGTGTCAAAACCGGCGGATCTCTGGTAGGGGATCCCGAACTGTGCGTCTAAGGTCGATGGTAACAGGAGACGGGGGACACGATGTTTACCCAGGTTCGGGCCCTCTCTATGGAGGTAATACCCTACTTCCTGCTTGATTGATCTTGATGAATATGAGTATTACAAGAGTTGATCTACCACGAGATCGAGATGGCTAAACCCTAAAAGCCTAGCCTGTATGACTATGGTAATGAGTAGCTCCTTCCGGACTAAGTCCTCCGGTTTATATAGACACCAGGAGGATCTAGGGTTACAAGGTCGGTTACGAAGAAAAGGAATCTACGTATTCGGTAGCCAAGCTTGCCTTCCACACCAAGGAGAGTACCATCCAGACACGGGTGCAGTCTTCGGTCTTCGTATCTTCACAGCCCATCAGTCCGGCCCATGGCTAACAGGTCGGACGCCCGAGGACCCCTTAGTCCAGGACTCCCTCAGCTACTAAGTTCAGCCATGCGGGACCCGCATGTTTGAGACCTGCTTCGCAAGAAGACGACTAGCGACAGAGCTGCTTCTAGAGAGGAGGCCAAACTGGCGCAACTGGAGGTAGACTCGATGACTCCTTTGTATGATGGTTGCAATCCCGAGGTGACCCGCTTGAGTTTCACACTAGAACTTCTAAAGACGAAGGCAAAAAACAAATGGACAGATACAAGCCTGGATGAGCTTCTGAAGTATCTAAAGAAGGTTCTTCCCGTGGGAAGCCTGTGTCCTACTAGTGTCGAGGAGGCAAAGAAAATCGTGTGCCCTCTTGATCTGCCACACATTAGATATCACACATGCATCAATGATTGCATCATATATCGGAACGAGCACGCGGAAAAAAACATCTGTCCAAAGTGCAATGCTTCACAATATAAAAAGGCCGGAAATAAAGCTCCATAGAAAATTGTATGCCGCTGTAGACGCGGAGTGATCGAAAAGTACCATACAACTTTCTGTGGAGCTTTCTTTTCGGCCTTTTTATATTGTGAAGCATTGCACTTTGGACAGATGGTTTTTTCCGCGTGCTCAGTCCGATATATGAAGCAATCATTGATGCATGTGTGATATCTAATGTGTGGCACGGATATGGTACTTTCCTATCTCGGTTACGGCTATCTCTCCGGCCAGGTGTGCCACGGATATTGCGGATGCACGAGGTGCATGGTTGATACAACTTCTCTGCAGCTATCGAAAGATGGCGGGTGAGGGAGTCCTGGATTAGGGGGTGTTCGGATAGCCGAACTATATCTTCAGCCGGACTCCAGGACTATGAAGATACAAGATTGAAGACTTCGTCCCGTGTACGGAAGGTTCTTTCCTTGGCGTGGAAGGCAAGCTAGGCGTGCGGATATTCAAGATCTCCTACCAATGTAACCGACTCTGTGTAACCCTAACCCTATCCGGTGGCTATATAAACCGGAGGGTTGTAGTCCGTAGGACGAACACATCATAACCATCATCATACCCATAGGCTAGCTTCTAGGGTTTAGCCTCCTTGATCTCGTGGTAGATCTACTCTTGTACTACCCATATCATCAATATTAATCTAGCAGGAGTAGGGTTTTACCTCCATCGAGAGGGCCCGAACCTGGGTAAAATAAAGTGTCCCTTGTCTCCTGTTACCATCCGACCTTGACGCACAGATCGGGACCCCCTACCCGAGATCCGCCGGTTTTGACACCGACATTGGTGCTTTCATTGAGAGTTCCTCTGTGTCGTCACCTTTAGGCCCGATGGCTCCCTTGATCATCAACAATGCTGAGGTCCAGGGTGAGACCTTTCTCCCCGGACAGATCTTCGTCTTCGGCGGTTTCGCTCTGCGGGCCAACTCGCTTGGCCATCTGGAGCAGATTGAGAGCTACGCCCCTGGCCATCAAGTCAGGTTTGGAAGCCTAAACTACACGTCCGATATCCGCGGAGACTTGATCTTCGACTGATTCGAGCCACAGCCAAGCGCGCCGCACCATCTCGAGGGGCATGATATAGCTCTGCCTCCGAACAGTGTCCTGGAGCCCGCATACACTCCGGCCCCGATCCTTGATTCGGAGCCCGCTGCGTTCTTTGAAGATGAACGGTTGGACGTCACCTCGGGGGCTGCGATCTTAAAGGCCATTGAGCCGAATGCAAGGCCCGCGCTCTGCATGGCCTGTGACTCCAAGGAGCTGGACTCTTCTCCGAACTTCGGGTCGTCCGTGCCCCCGCCGATCGAATCAGATTGGGCGCCTGTAATGGAGTTCACCGCCGCGGACATCTTTCAGTATTCACCTTTTGGTGATATTCTGAATTCTCTCAAGTCTCTCTCTTTGTCAGGAGAGCCCAGGCCGAACAATGGCCTGCGAGGCTGGGATTCGGACGACGAAGAAATTCAAAGCCCACCCGCCGCCCACTTAATAGCCACTATCGACGATATATCCGACATGCTCGACTTCGGCTCCGAAGACTTCGACGGTATGGACGACGAAGGAGGAGACGAGCAAGAACCAGCACCTGTAGGGCGCTGGACCGCCACCTCGTCATACGACATATACATGGTGGATGCTCCAAAAGATGGAGATGGCGATGGAACACCGGAGGATGGCACTTCGAAAAAGCCCCCAAAACACCGACGTCAGCGGCGCCGCTCCAAATCCCGCCACAGCAGAAACGGTGGTTCCGGCACGGGAGATAATACTACCCCGGACAGCGCCGAAGAACACCAAAACCAGCAGGATTCGGCACAGGAAGATGGAGAAGACCGCCCCCATGAGAGAGCGGCAAAGCAAGAGGTCGAGGACGATAACTACATGCCTCCCTCCGAAGACGAGGCAAGCCTCGGCGACGATGAATTCATCGTACCATCAGACCCCGCCGAACAAGAGCGCTTTCAACGCAGGCTTCTAGCCACGGCGAACAGCCTAAAGAAAAAGCAGCAACGGCTTAGAGCTGATCAAGATTTGCTAGTTGACAGATGGACTGAAGTCCTTGCTGCCGAAGAGCACGAGCTCGGACGCCCCTCCAAAAACTATCCTAAGCGCAGGCTGCTACCCCAATCAGAGGAGGAAGCCCAAGACATGGCAGATCGGCCACCTCGCGGCCGCGACAGAGAAGCCTATCGAACATCCAAACAAGCCATGCCCCGCAGCCGCTTCACCAAGGCACGGGAACACGAACCAGACCTGCGAGACGTCCTGGAGGACAAAGCAAGGCAAACAAGATCGATCTATGGATCGCGCAGACGCCCGACGACACATGATAGTTTTCACTCCGGACACAATAAATCCGGTCGGGCTGAACACAACAGGCACAGCTCTTCCGAACTGCGTCAAGACATAGCCCAGTACAGGGGCGCCGCACACCCACTATGCTTCACAGACGAAGTAATGGATCATAGAATCCCAGAGGGTTTCAAACCCGTCAACATCGAGTCGTACGATGGTACGACAGATCCGGCAGTATGGATTGAGGACTATCTCCTCCACATCCACATGGCACGTGGCGATGATTTGCACGCCATCAAATATTTACCCCTTAAGCTTAAGGGACCAGCCCGGCACTGGCTTAACAGCCTCCCCGCAGATTCGATCGGCTCTTGGGAGGACCTGGAGGCCGCATTCCTCGACAACTTCCAGGGGACCTACGTACGGCCACCGGACGCCGACGACCTAAGCCACATAATCCAGCAGCCAGAAGAATCGGCCAGGCAATTCTGGACTCGGTTCCTAACAAAGAAAAATCACATAGTCAAAGGCCCTAGCAGCCTTCAAGCATAACATCCGTGACGAGTGGCTTGCCCGGCACCTAGGACAGGAAAAGCCGAAATCCATGGCAGCCGTCACGACACTCATGACCCGCTTTTGCGCGGGCGAAGATAGCTGGCTAGCTCGCAGCAACAACTTATCGAAGAAGCAAGGTAATTCAGATACCAAGGACAAAGGTGGCAGGTCACGACGGAATAAACAGAAACGCCGCGTCAGCAGCGATAGCAATGAAGATACGGCAGTAAACGCCGGATTCAGAGGCCGTAAATCCGGTCAGCGGAAAAAGCCATTCAAAAAGAATACCCAGGGCCCGTCCAGTTTGGACCGAATACTCGACCGCTCGTGCCAGATTCACGGCACCCCCGAAAGGCCAGCCAATCACACCAACAGGGATTGTTGGGTGTTCAAGCAGGCAGGCAAGTTAAGAGCCGAACACAAAAACAAGGGGCTAGACAGCGATGACGAGGAGGAGCCCAGGCCGCCGAACAACAACGGACAGAAGGGGTTTCCCCCACAAGTGCGGATGGTGAACATGATATACGCGACTCATATTCCCAAGCGGGAGAGGAAGCATGCGCTACGGGACGTATACGCGATGGAGCCAGTCGCCCCAAAGTTCAACCCATGGTCCTCTTGCCCGATCACCTTCGATCGAAGGGACCACCCCACTAGCATCCGTCATGGCGGTTTCGCCGCATTGGTTCTTGACCCAATCGTTGACGGATTTCACCTTACAAGAGTCCTCGTGGACGGCGGCAGTAGCCTGTACCTGCTTTACCAGGATACAGTGCGGAAAATGGGCATAGATCCATCAAGGATCAAGCCCACAAGGACGACCTTTAAGGGCGTCATCCCAGGTGTAGAGGCCAATTGCATAGGCTCCATAACACTTGATGTGGTCTTCGGATCTCCGGACAACTTCCGAAGCGAAGAGTTAATCTTCGACATAGTTTCGTTCCGCAGTGGCTATCATGCTCTGCTTGGACGAACCGCATTCGCTAAATTCAATGCGGTGCCGCACTACGCATATCTCAAGCTCAAGATGCCAGGCCCTCGAGGTGTAATCACGGTCAGCGGAAACACCGAACGCTCCATCCGTATGGAGGAACACACGGCGGCCCTCGCAGCAGAGGTACAAAGCAGCCTGTTAAGGCAGCTCTCGAGTCCGGCCGCTACAAAGCCGGACAAAGCAAAACGCGCCCGGAGTAACCCGTAGCAAGACCGACTGGCGCGTTCAGAGCACGCGTAGCAATACGGACCCAACCCCGGCCATCGCTACATAGCGGAGCTAGTACCTCGAGTACACAATTACACCCTTACAATTCCATGGGCATAGGGGAAGGGGCAGATAAAACGGCATGCCAACAATACGGCGTCAAACGTACTAGGGGCTGCCGGATTCTTCTTTTCTTTCAGGACTCCATACTCTGGATACAGTGTTCGGCCTCGCTGCCGCACAGACGATACAGGACCCAGGAAAGCAGACAAAAACAAGGCCGCATCATGGAACTCTCAGGTGGTCTCTATTTCGAGCGATATATCTGTTTCTAAATTCCGTGGCCTGCGCCTGGTCAGGACATGTTAAATAGTCTAAATTTTCTTTTCGCACTACTTGTATCGTTCGGCTTGAATAAACAACCTCCTCATAAATAATGCATAGCTTTTCGTCTATTTTTTGCATTATCTTCTTTTAATATACATATGTTTACTCAAATAACATGATCGCACCCGTACACCATGGTACGGCAAACCACGCCAGGGGCTTCATTACCCTTCTATCTGGTGTGAGAAGTCCGTCCACTTTCACAAGTGCGGCACCCCGAACTTATAGCATTATATGCATCGGCTCCGAGTCATGATTTTGGTCATATGTTGGGTTTGCCCGGCTCCTATGTTTTGGTGCCTTACGTTCCGCTCTATCGGCTAAGGTAGCACTAGGAGAACCACTGCGATTGTGCCCCAGATCATGTGGGTGAGCACCTCAGTGGAGAAAGCTAAAACAGACTGTCATGATAAGGCGCGAGACCGGTCGCTGTTCGAGAGGTTTTTCGAGTCCCTAAAGGCTTATGCCGCTTCGAGCGGAGAGCTGGTTAAGTCCGGCTAAAGGCGTGGATAGTGCCCCGAATTCGGCCTTCCGAACTAGGGGCTTCGCCGAAATTTAAGATTATAACGTTCTATGGCTAAGTGAGAGTGTTCAAGCATTATAGTCCGATTGCCTGGTTCGCTGTGCTGAGCGCCTCCCTCGAAGGACCCAACTATGGGAACAAGAGCCCTCAGGTTTATCCCGAACACCCCAGCACTAGTTGCATGGGGGCAGAAGCCGACGACTCGCCATCTCTCAGTTATTGATAAACGGCCGCACATAAAATAATATTTTAAATTCAGAAAGCATTGCTTAAGCGCATATGAACAAGTTTTCAGCGCATGGGATACAAACGAGCGAGTTCATCGAAATATTACATCTTTGGCACACTCATCCGCGACAAGGCGAGCTCCAGCAAGAACTTCCTTGTAGTAGTTCTCGGGCTTGCGATGCTCCTTCCCCTGCGGCGGCCCGTCCTTCACCAGCTTCTCTCCGTCCAGCTTGCCCCAGTGTACCCTTACACGGGCAAGGGCCCTTCGGGCACCTTCTATGCAGACGGAGCGCTTGTTGACCTCAAGCCATGGACAGGCCTCCACCAGCCGCCGCACCAGCCCGAAGTAGCTCCCAGGCAGGGCCTCTCTAGGCCACAGCCGAACTAGTAAGCCCTTCATGGCCTGTTCAGCCGCCTTGTGGAGCTCGGCCAGCTGCTTCAGCTGATCGCTCAAGGGCACAGGGTGTCCGGCCTCAGAATACTGAGACCAGAACACACTCTCCGTCGAGCTGTCCTCTTCAGCTCGGAAGAATGCGGCGGCGTCAGATGCGCTGCGGGGAAGATCGAAGAACGCCCCTGGAGAATTCCGGATTTGGGTAAGTAATAGGTATTTCACCTTTATATTCCTACTTTGCATTAAGAATGCCTTACCCGCTGCTATCTTTTTCACATCCTCCAACTCTTGGAGGGCCTTTTGGGCTTCGGCCTTGGCACTCTTGGTGGTCTCCACAGCCGACGCGAGCTCGGATGCTTGCGATTTTGCCTCAAGCTCCAAACCCTCATGTTTCTTCATGAGAGCTTGCAGCTCTTGCTGCACCTCGCCAACTTGGACCCCAAGCTTTTCTCGCTCGGCGCGCTCCTCGGCCGCTTTCTTCTCGGCCTCAGCCAGCGCCTGCTTCAGGGTTGCCACCTCGGTTGTGGCCCCTACAATAAGCAGTACAATCCTGTTATTTCTTTTTTGCAATCAAGCCTCTCTATAGGCACCTTTTTTTTCTAAGGGGTATTTCTTACCTTCCTTTTCCACGAGCTGCCTTTTGGCAAGGCCGAGCTCTTGCTCGGACCGCTCGAGGTCCTTTTTCAGGACTTCCACCTGCGCAGTCAGTGCGGCGGTGGACAGCAGGGAAGCCTGCATATGCATATTAGACTTTTTTATTAGACTCCTGCGAAAATTGTTGGATCCTCTATTTGGCTTTTCTGTCCGAACACTGAACAGAGCATCAGGGGCTACTGTCTATGCGGTAATGAATTTAGCATATTTTTTGCTTACCTGGAAGCCTGTTAGAAGGCTAGCGCAAGCTTCATTCAGTCCGCTCTTGGCGGACTGAACCCTTTGGACCACCGCACTCATAACAGTACGGTGCTCCTCGTCGATGGTGGCGCCTTCAAGCGCCTCCAACAGACTATCCGGCGCCTCTGGTTGGACAGAGGTCGCCGGCTCAGACGGCTTACTCCTCTTGGAAGGAGTTCGCCCACCGCGAGCCTGGACGGTTGAGTCCGGCGCGGTGTCCGGAACAAAGCCGGACTGGGAGCCCTGGGGGGTTTTATCCCCTTTACTCCTGGGGTCCTGAGGATTGCCTTGCGGCTCCTCCAGGACCACCTCCTCCTGCCCCGTTCAGCGGGATGCCGCTTCAGCGTCGTCCGCCTCGCTGGGGGAGACTGCGGGCGGGACAGAGTTCATGTCCGACAACTCCAGGGAGCCGCTCGATGAATCATCGAGTGCGGCTCGGGGCGGGCTGCGCAAATAGCATTCGACATTAGGGTAAGCTGCGCACTTAAGATACTATGAGTCATTCTGGTATGTGAATACTTACGATGTTGCCGGACGCTTGGTTCTGTCCGGCCACTCCTTTCCGCCCTCTTCGGCGTTGGGGGAGTAGTCCGGCGGAGGGGTCTTCCTTTTCCTCGACCCCTCGGCCTCCCCTGTTGGGGCGGCCTTCTTCTTTTTCGCTCCCCTCGTTGGAGGGGGAGAGCTTCCTTGTTCCTCCTCCTCGTTTTCACGAGAGGAGGGCGTCGCAGACTCGCCAGATGACGAGCTCGACACCACCACATTGCGGGCACTCTTTTAGGTCCCGGTGGTCTTCTTCTTCTTGACCTTCTTCTCCGGCACCACATAAGGCGCCGGAGCCAGCAACTTCTCTAAGAGAGCTGGGGCTGGGTCTTCGGGCAGAGGAGCCGGACAGTTGATTGGTCCGGCTATCTTCAGCCACGCCTGTCAAAGGCAAAGGGAGTTTTTAGATCCCACGTAGAGTTAATCTATGTAGAAAAGCTTAACGAACCTGTGAAAGGTATAAATAGCTTACCTCGCCAGCGTCGCGCTGCGAGCTGTATCCGCGGTCCTCGGAAGCGGATGTGGGGCACTCGGCGCCTTTGGTTAGCACCTTCCAGACGTCTTCATACGTCGTGTCGAAGAGCCCATTGAGGGTTTGGTGCTGCGCCGGGTCGAATTCCCACAAAGTGAAATCCCGTTCTTGGCACGGGAGGATCCGGCGAACGAACATGACCTGAATGATGTTGACATGCCGGATGGGCTTGTTCATCAGGGACCGGATGCAAGTTTGCAGTCCGGTCACTTCTTCTTCCTTGCCCCACGACAGGCCCGTCTCTTTCCAGGACATGAGCCGCGTGGGGGGTCCGGATCGGAACTCAGGGGCCGCGACCCATTTCGAGTCGCGTGGCTCGGTGATGTAAAACCACCCTGCCTGCACCCCTTTAAGGACTCCACAAAGGAGCCATCGAACCAGAGTGCGTTGGCCATCTTGCCGGCCATAGCACCTCCGCACTCCGCCTGGGTGCCGGACACCACCTTGGGCTTGACGTTGAAGGTCTGGAGCCAGAGGCCGAAGTGGGGGCGGATGCGGAGAAAGGCCTCACACACGACGATAAACGCCGAGATATTGAGGATATAGTTCGGGGCCAGATCGTGGAAGTCCAGGCCGTAGTAGAACATGAGCCCCCGGACAAAAGGGTGAAGTGGAAAACCCAGTCCGCTGAGGAAATGGGGGAGGAAAACTACCCTCTCATGGGGCCTTGGGGTGGGAAGAAGCTGCCCCGCCTCGGGAAGCCGGTGCGGGATGTCCTTGGACAGATATCTGGCCTTCCTAAGCTTTTTGATTTGACCCTCCGTAACGGGGGAAGCCATCCACTTGCCACCCACTCCGGACATCGCTGGAGCAGGTTGGGGAAGAAAGAGCGAACTTGGGCGTTGGAGCTTGAGTGCGCAGGAGATGGATGGGCAAAGGATGAAGAAGGCGTAGGTGAAAGAGGTGGATCTTTATCCCCTTATATAGGCTGATGCCGTTATGCGTCCCCACCTACCTAATAAAACTCGCTTGCCGCTCACACGCCGTGGTAAATGGCGCAGTTGGGTTACCCACGTCCGTATTAATGAGAATCCCGTTAAAAGGGGCACACGATCTCTGCTTCGACAAGACGTGCCAAGGAAACCGCCTCGTTGAACGTGTTGCGGTGGAACAACAAAAAATAATCCATACAGGCTTGGTCGCAGTGTTATGACGCACTGCGGAATACGTCAGCAGATTTGATTCGTGTTTGTATTATTCTCTATATGGCAATACGTGGAAACTTGTTTTGCAGAGCCGGACACTATTTTTTGGTGTTTATTATCTTCTTGAAGAATTTGGAGGAGGAACCCGCCTTGCAATGCCGAAGACAATTTGCGCGCCGGACTCGTCGTCATTGAAGCCTGGTTCAAGGGCTACTGAGGGAGTCCTGGATTAGGGGGTGTTCGGATAGCCGAACTATATCTTCAGCCGGACTCCAGGACTATGAAGATACAAGATTGAAGACTTCGTCCCGTGTCCGGAAGGTTCTTTCCTTGGCGTGGAAGGCAAGCTAGGCGTGCGGATATTCAAGATCTCCTACCAATGTAACCAACTCTGTGTAACCCTAACCCTATCCGGTGCCTATATAAACCGGAGGGTTGTAGTCCGTAGGACGAACACATCATAACCATCATCATACCCATAGGCTAGCTTCTAGGGTTTAGCCTCCTTGATCTCGTGGTAGATCTACTCTTGTACTACCCATATCATCAATATTAATCTAGCAGGAGTAGGGTTTTACCTCCATCGAGAGGGCCCGAACCTGGGTAAAATAAAGTGTCCCTTGTCTCCTGTTACCATCCGACCTTGACGCACAGATCGGGACCCCCTACCCGAGATCCGCCGGTTTTGACACAGACAGCGGGTCTTCGAAAATCATTTACATGGGGCATCGAAGATGGCTCAAGAAGGATGACCCGTGGAGAAAGCGTGGAGATCTATTCAATGTAGGGCTTAGCATCGAGGTCCTCCATGTAAGCGTAGCGGTGCAGAAATATATAAGTTATTGAAGAACTGGGAAGAGTGCCCCTGGCTGGGAAAGATGAAGAAAAAGGCGCCGGAGCCCCTGCTGAAGGTATGGAAGACGATATGTGTTTTCTGGGACTTGGAATACTTGCCCATACTCGACATGCCTCATAGCCTTGATCAAATGCATATCACAAAAAATATCCTTGAGAGTTTGCTTGGAACATTGATGAACATGCCGGAGAGGACCAAGGATGGGCCGAAGGCAAGAAAATACTTGGAATTTTTGAATATCAGGAAGGATCTCCAAATGCTCGGTAAAAGGTCGTCAGAGGAGACCGAGACGGAGACGGAGACGGAAGATAGGGCAAAAAAGTAAACAAGTAGGAAGAACAATATTGCCCCCTCTTGCTTCACCTTAGATCTGAAGGAGGTCGATCAATTGTTCAAGTGCCTTGCCGGAATCAAAGTTAGTTCCGGATACTGTGCGGAGATAAGCAGATATCTAGACACTAAGAAAAAAAGGTTCTGTGGGATGAAGTCTCACGACTGCCATGTGATGATGACGCAGTTACTCCCGGTTGCACTTAAAGGGATTATGGACAAACATGTGCGTGAGACGCTTACTAACTATGCCACTTTTTTTATGCTATCTCTCGAAAGTCGATCAGTGTTAAGCAACTCCATAGGCTACAGGAAGAGATCGTTGTCATACTGAATGAGCTAGAGATGTACTTCCCGCCCGCGTTCTTTGATGTCATGGTGCATCTATGTGTCCACATCACGGACGACATCATCGACCTAGGGCCGACATTCCTGCACAGCATGATGCCATTCGAGAGGATGAATGGCATCATCAAAGGATTCATTCGTAACATGTCCCGTCTAGATGGAAGCATAGCCCAGGGATATCTGACCAAAGAGTGCATCTCTTTCTGTGAGAGTTATCTAGTAGGCACGGGAGACCCTGTTGTTGGTTTGCCCGTCAACAAGCATTGTGGAAGGCTCGAAGGCGAAGGTCACACCAACGGTCATAGGGATGTGAAGTGTTACACTCGGGCCGACAAAACGACCTTGACAGGGCAAACTTAGTAGTGCTACAACACCTAGATGTGCTAGAAGATTTCGTGACACTGCACAAAGAGACCATCACAAAGAAGTACCGTGACCGTGGGGTGCACAGGACATACGCTGAAGTTATTAGGAGCACAACTCCACTTTCTTGCGTTGGTTCAAAGAGCGAGTTCTGGCTAATCCCCCCGAAGAGGGTTGTCCGAACGGAACGCTCATATACACCTTAGCACATGGCCCCTCGACCAACCTCGCGACTTATCAAGCATACGATATCAACCTCGCTACTTATCAAGCAACGATGTTCCGTGTCAGATGGGCTAAGAATGTATAGAGAGAAAACCGACATTCACTACCATGTGTATACCCGACTCCGATAGCGGTACCGTCCATCGCCAAAAATGCGCCATGGGTACACTCTAAACACGTGATACAATGTTTCTTCATAACTGATCCGATCAATCCCAGCCATGTTGTCGTGAGGAGAAGC
Organism: Aegilops umbellulata; assembly: GCA_032464435.1. Lineage (NCBI taxonomy): Eukaryota > Viridiplantae > Streptophyta > Magnoliopsida > Poales > Poaceae > Aegilops > Aegilops umbellulata. The sequence continues at coordinate 130,777,669 of CP136057.1, read as the reverse complement.
AAAAGGAGCATCGCCGGAATGGATGGAGTCGCCAACGAGGAATACTATGACCAGTACGTACGGTGATCCGATGAGGGAAGATGATGTTGATGATGATGAAACATACGTCAAAAAGAAGAATGAAGACTACATTACCTATGAAATATCGTAATCCCTGGAGAAGGAAAAGTCACGACCATGGGCTAAATTATTTGACAACGCACAAAAGAGGGAACAAGATCAGTCTGAAGCGTCATCATCGCCCAAGCTAACAAACTAATCCACAAATTTTGTGTGTGTCTAGCTATTTTGTATATCGCCGATAGCGGTCAAATGATGTAATATATATTATATTAATTATTATCTAGAGGGTTACAGTGGTATTACTCCAAGGACAGACCAAATTAAAGGAAGGAAAGTGCAAAAGAAAGATAAAAAAGAAAAGTGCAAATGAAAGAAAAAGAAAAGGAAAGGAAGTTTTGCAAAATGAAAGAAAAATAAAATAAAATAAAAAGAGAAATAAAAATAAAATTAAAAGGAAGGAAGTTTGTGGAATATAAAAAACAAAAAGAAAAAGAAAAGAAGTTTGTGGAATATGAAAAAGAAAAAGAAAAATAAAAAGAAAAAGAAAAAGAAAAAAAGTTAACAGTAGCGTGTTTTGTCTAGGGCAGCACTATAGCTAAGAAAAAGAAAAAAAAGGAAAAAAATTAGCAGTAGAGCGTTTTGTCTAGGGCAGCGCCATAGCTAACTTAGCTATAGCGCGTTTTGCCAACACGCGCTATAGCTAAGTTGCCTACATCACCGTCGCCATAGCTCCTCTCTCTCACTCGCTACTCGTCGATCCCCTTTTCTCTAACAGAGAACCCGCGCCACCGCCGACGCCGCACCGCCCACGCCGCCTCCGACGCCGCACCTCCCGCTACCCCAGCCCCGACCCCGGACTCGACCTCGGCCCCGACCCCGACGCTGGCCACTGACCCCCTCCCACTCTGATACGGCCCCCCGCCCCCTCGACCCCGGACTCGACCTCGGCCCCGACCCCGACGCTGGCCACCGACCCCCTCCCACTCTGATACGGCCCCCCGCCCCCTCTTCCTTCCTCTCCTCGGGCTCCAATCCCGCCCTGTGCGGCTATGAAATCTATCTCTGTGTAGATCGACAAGGCTCAGCGGCCCCGACCCCTCAGCCTCGGTGACCCCGACCACGATGCCGACGTCCTCAACCCCGACGACACCACCTCCTCAGCCCCGGCGACCCTGACCCTGACGCGAAGTGAGCCACCCCTTCCTTTCCTCCTGTTCTTAAATTAAGGCCATTTTTTTCTTTGTTGGGGTCCAAATTGAGTTCATGAGCAGTAGCATTTGTTAGTTTATGTTGCTATTAATTATCTCTAGCTTGGGATCAATTGGTAGATGTTTTTGCCTATTTCAATTTGGTAGTGACCAGTAGTGAGCCATTTTGGCATTGGAGAAAATTGCAAGAACAATGCTTCATTCATTGATATTGGCAGCAATATGGCTCACTGATATGTACTGGCAGCAATGCTTCATCTCTAGCTTTGCTAACTAAGCCACAAGTAGTTGTTGTATTGGCAGCAATGCCAATATGTTGTTGTCCATTTTGAAAATGAGCATTTTAATGGTATTTTAGTTTAGATTTTTAAATGAGGATTTTTAATTAGCTTATGTTGCTGCTACTATGTCTCTACTTGTTTCTAAACAGAGAATGATGAGCAATAGCATGCATGTGTTGACACACATCACTTGACATGCAGATGAGTATGCTCATGCTCACACTTGTTAGTGAAATGCTTCAGCACATAGTGCTTATTGTCATTTGCAGGGAAATCGATTGCGAGTGACCTATGTTTTGCCGGAAATGTTGATTCATTTCCATTTCGACAAATTTTAGGCGCTCTATATGTGCACTTTCTAGCAAAGGTCATGCCGAAATTTTCCGTGAATTTCGGCATGACTTGTGCTAGAAAGTTGGACATATCGAGTGCTCGAGATATGTCGCGACGGGAATGAAACGACATTTCCGGCAAAACAAAGGTCACTTTTTCCATTATTCACTTTATTATATAAAGCTCGATAATTAAACGACTACGACATTGAACCCTAGGGAACATGACCGACACCGATGAGGCCGGAGGTTCTCAGTCCCAATTAGGTCGAGCACACACCTACCTTGACTTTCTGGCGGATCAGGAGAGACAGCAAGCTGTGTGTCAGGACCCCCTTGTCATGACGGATGACGACGATGGTGGCGCGGGCGCCGACACTGATGCCACCAACGACACCGGCACTGAGACTGGCTCTGATGATGTTGCTAACTACAACACGGAAGGTGGGATCTCCCAAGCCAGTGAGGGAAAGAAGGAAAAGAGGACACGACGCCCAAATGAGCTTAGCACCGGAAGACTGGTGGTTACGGCGGTGCACCCTGGCGAGTTCGAGCCAATAGAGCCGCGGGAAGTGGCAGCGTGTTACGGTAACCAACTAGCATGCATCCTACGGGATACAGGTAACATCAACACCACGAAAATACGGAAGAATGAAAATTTGAAGAAGCTGCTCCTAACTAGGTTGCACGCAAGATTCCTGTTCCTTGGTCGGAATGACGATGTCGACCCATGGGATGATGATGCCATGAAAAAAAATTAACAACAAAGCCCTAGGGAAGTTCTGCAACGCATTGAGCGCTTGGAAAACTAGGGTGAAAAAGGCGATTGAAGTAGACCATGAAACCTACGCCGGGATTGTTGCAGACAATCCGAAAATTATGATAGAGGACTTTGAAAAGTTCAAGGAGACTTGCAATGAAGAAGCTGCCAAGGCCAGGTCGGAGAGAGGCAAGCAGCTGCAGGCACAGAACATGGGGAAGCACCGCCTTGGAAGTCATGATTACACGGGAAAGAGGCCCGTGTGGGCTAAGGAGTTCGCAGAACATGAACATCAGGGGATCCCAGACCCATTGGCTGAGTTCACCGGCCAGCAGGAGCACGACTTCATCAGGGCCCGATTCTCTTGGGACCCAAAAAATGATTTTCTTCACCGATGGACCGACTAGGAAATTCATGAGAATACTGGTAATTATCCTTTTACCACCTTACATATTAGCTTCTAACCAATGAAGTCTACTACATTCTAGTCGCATTCATAAATGATTCATGGTCCATTTTGCAGAGAGAGCAACACAAGCTTGCGGCCGAAAGCGACTCGTCGACTCAGTCGTCGGCGAAGTACAAGTGGGACACTCCTTTCAACCGGGCCATGAACATAATGATGGGACACCCCCCGGCCAGCGGCCGCAATATGGACGTGTGCACGACGCCGGGGATGGCGCCACGTGAAAGTACTATTATAACGAGGACCCCAAGGCCAAAAGACAGAGAAAGAAGTTCAGTCAATTGACTATCGACGAGAAGGTGGCGCGGGCGATGGAGAAAGCAAAAGCTGAGACCAAAGCTGAGATAATCGCTGCCTGTAGAGATGATATGGTGGCTACCTTTACAAGCTTGATTCTAACAATGGTCACATGGGTGCAACAAAATCCAAACACGCCACCAAGTGATTTTCCCATGCCCAGCTTCACTCGGAGCAACTCAATGAACACCGCACCCATACCTGTACCTAGTATGGCAACCGCACCCTCACCTCCTCCAGCACCTGCTCCTGCACCCAGCTCTCACAGCAGCCCTAGCTCCATGTCTGGCTTGAATGTCGGGCCGTCAACATTGGCTGAGCTCGACGCCCTCACGGTAAATATGCGTCGCACCTTCATCAACTCAACTAATTAATTAATCTTCAGTTGCCGTTCTTTTTGGATCTCTGACGACGCATGTATATGTCTTTGTAGGCCAACTCCACCCCGTGCACCCTCCTTTACCACATGAAGGGCGGCTTGGTGGATGTGGGGAAGGGTACCATAGTCAAGCCTAAGGATCGATTGTTTCACCGCCGACAGATGCCTGATAACGCCTTAAGGGTCTTCGTGGCAAGTGTGAAAGCGGGCTACGAGGGTTTCCCTCATCCGATTCAAACCGATGGAGAGGATGACGAGACCCCCACGCAGCTTGGCCAATGCAAAAATTGGCTGATCCTATGGCAGAAAAATCTTCTTCGTGACGAGGTGGCTGGGAGCACACCAACGGGACCTCAGGAAGGTATGACCACAACACCACCTACACAAGTACAACCATCGTCTGTGCTGCTCGCTAACATCGAGAGACATGAGGAAGGAGGGCCAACCGTTCCGGCAGATGATGCCATCTGCCCCATGGAAGAGGATATGGATCATGACATGGAGGAGGCCGATGACCCTAACCAGTATTTCAATACTGCCTTTGACAACGAAGTAACAGTGAGTCAACCATATGAATATGAGATGCATGTACCAGAGCCGGAACGTCCTTGGGAGTGCAAGAAGTCTTTGTTCATGCAATCCTCGCAGGACATGCCTCCAGATGCCGGCTCCACCCAAGCTCAACTAATTAGCCAGAGTCGTCCAATGCTGAGCCCGACAACACTAGGGGTGGTGCTCAGGGAGGGTCTGACATACCCACCAACACCTGAACCCACCAAGAAGAAGCAGAGGAAGAGACCGGCAGCGAGAAAAACCAATAAAGCTGGCAATGTTGGTTCTAGCAGCCAGCCGCCTTCGACCAAGGTTGACCGTGTACCGATGAAACATGCGCCATTAATCCATGTCGCGGGAGAGCCAATGGTACCGACGAATGCACTAGCTGCCATAGCAAGGGATCTCAGGAGACTCCATGACCATGTGCTTTCGACAAAGAGAAGCCTCCTCGCCTCGGATGATCCAGGAGACCCACTTTATACGGTTCATGTGCCGAGCAGTTGCAAGATGTATGTCCACACATGCCCCGCGGACCTCTTCTTCCTGAGGTTTGATTACATCTTCCAGATGTTTCAAATGAGGACACTCAATTTTACGTTCGTCCGCATGTATGCGCTGCACATGAACTATATCGTCAGGAGAGAGCAAGTCACCGGTCTTGCGGTCGCGGACCCATACTACATGCATGAGGGCTTCTTGTCAATCAACGACGCCAACCATCAATATGCGAGTCAGTACATCAAAGAATTCTTGGTTAGCAATAAGGACAAAGAAATGATTCTCCTACCTTATCATCCGAGGTAAGTCATCTGCGGATAGCACTATAACACGTATGTGCATTTCAATAGTTACTTTGCACGCATGGAGGCTAGTTTGATCGTGTATTTTGCACAGCGGGGGGTGTCGTGCCATTCTCATCGTTCTTTACCTGCGTTACTCCCGCGCTCTATATTTGGACCCGTCGAAGAATATACAGAAGAAAGATTACACACACATAAAGTATGTTCTAGACAAAGCTATGCTGGGCTTCAGCATGTGGGGTGGCTACATCCAGTGCAAAAAAACAAATAAGGCCGGGCTTTGTTTCGGCCACAAGACTGACTTCTGTTGCATCCAGCAACCGGCAAGAAGTGACAATGATGGATTCTACGGCATCCATCTAATGATGGAGTACAGAAGGGATGTGCAATCACTTTGCATGAAATCTTCATCCAATACCCATATCCAGAGATGGGCCGAAGCCTTTGGAGCCGTGCCGGATAATCAACTTCAAAATGGTTTCTACCGGATCCAGTAGGAAATTGCGTCCATCATCATGAAAGATGTCCTCGAAGAGAATGGGATGTTCTACGACGGCCCAATATCGTGAGCTGACGTCTGAACCCGCATTGCCCTACAGCGTGAGGACATGACGCCTTTCACTAAGCTTGGGTGCACCCTTCCGGATATGGACAGATGGGAAGAGTGCACTGCTTAAAAACAATGTGTCTGTTTAGTTACTTGCTACTTTCCGTATGACGAAACTTGGAATCTCTTAGTACGACGAAACTATTAGATGTATGGTGTCGCGCTCTAGTTAATTACTTTCGTTACGATGAAATTTGTTAACTATGTTTACTATATATGTTGCTTCTATTTCATAACTGTTTCGTTGAATTCGCTTCATGATATATATATATATATATATACATATATATATATATATATATATATATATATATATATAATATGTGTGTGTGTGTGCATCTCTGACAGGTATATAGATCAACGATGGCGAGGAAGTGGTATGCCGTGTATGTAGGGCATGTTCCACATGTGTATGATGAGTGGCCGGAGTGTCAGGCCCAAGTCTCTGGCTTCTCCGGCGGAAGCTAGAAAGGGTTTGATAGCAGAGCGGAAGCCGAAGCTAGTTACTTGAGATTCATAGCACAACAGGGAATTCAGAACCAGCGCCGCTACAAAAACTACTACATAATACCGCTTTTGATTATCGTGATCACTCTTATCTCGTATGTCATAGTTTAGGGAGATGATGAAACATGTGTCTATGGTGACAATGTAAGAGACATGTGATCATTAACTTGTATCGCTATTTCGAGATGATGATGAGATCGATATCATTTGTGTTGAGACTATGTTGATATGATGAGACTATGTTGTACCACTTCGATGATGATGATGAGACATTCCTTTTTCATATAGTTTCACTATATGTGTATGTTGTAATTGTATAAAACCTGTAAAAATACGAATACAGCATCATAAAAAAAGAAAATACTAGCAGTAGCGTGGGGTATTGGAGTAGTAGCAGCACTGCCTTACCAGTAGCGTTGGTTGTAGAGGCACACTACTAGTATTAGCAGTAGCGATGGACAGAGGCGCGCTACTACTAGATATAGATAGCAGTAGCGCTGGTTCAAACAAGCGCTATTGCTAAAAATAGTTGTAGCATCATAGCAGTAGCGCGCCTGCCCGCGCTACTAATAGCCAAAAAACCAGCGCTACTGGTAAGGGGTTTCCTAGTAGTGAAAGTCGCATCTGCCTCTAGGGTCCACTTCACGGGCCCTGCCTTCTTCAGGATTTTGAAGAACGGCAGGGCACGCTCGACAGACCAGGAAATGAATCTGCTTAGCGCGGTAATGCACCCTGTCAGACGCCTCACATCCTTGACTGTTCTTGGTGCTTGGATCTACTCAATAGCTTTAATCTTGTCGGTGTTGGCTTCGATCCCCCGATGGGACACAAAGAACCCAAGTAGCTTGTCAGAGGGAACGCCAAACACACACTTCTCCGGGTTGAGCTTCAAGTTGATCTTGCGCAGATTAGCAAACGTCTCCTCCAAATCCTGGATAAGGGTTGCTCTGTCCTTGGTCTTGACCACAATATCATCCATATAAGGTTCAATGTTTCTTTGCAGTTGTGGTTTGAAACCAACCTGGACTGCCCTTGCAAAAGGAGACCGGGCACTCTTTAATCCGAATGGCATGTAGATAAAACAGTATGTACCATATGGGGTGATGAATGATGTCTTCTCTTCGTCTTCCTTGGACATGAAGATTTGGTGATACCTAGAATATACGTCCAGAAAGGAAAGGAAATCGCAGCCCAAAGTGGAATCCACAATCTGATCGATGTGCGGCAAGGGAAATGGGTCCTTTGGGCAAGCCTTGTTGAGATCCGTGAAATCTATGCAAATCCTACATTTCCCGCTAGCCTTCCGAACAAACACTGGATTCGCTAACCATGTTGGATGTAACACTCCTCTGACCAAACCAGCTGCTTCTTGATTTCCTCTGCAATAAACTGCTGCCTCTCCAAGGCCTGCTTCTGGACTTTCTTCTTGACAGGTCGAGTGTGTGGGCAGACAACAAGGTGGTGCTCAATTACCTCCCTGGGAACACCGGGGATATCAGATGGTTGCCAGGCAAACACATCGATATTCGCCCGCAAGAAGGCAGCGAGCGCGCTTTCCTATTTTTCATCGAGGGTGGCGCTGATAGTGAAACTACCATCGACGCCAGCTAGCCTGCCGGGACCTTCTTCACCTGTGGTGAAGTAACCTTGGATCTTTTGTTGTTGTAACTCTCCAGGAAATCATCAACAGGCGCAGCGTACTCTGAAGAGGTACGCTTCCCAGATTCCTTGCGAGTGTCCTTGCTATCCTTCTTCTTTCCTCTGTTCTCCTTAGCGGGAACTGCTACCGCCGTTTCCTCTGCCGCGACTGCGTCCCGGTACATCTTGTCCACGCAAATGATTGCGCCCTTCTCATCTAATGGGATGGAAATTACTCCTACTGGCCCATGCATCTTCAAGGTGTTGTAGGCATAGTGGGATGCCGCCATGAATTTAGCCAGGGCTGGGCGTCCAAGGATCCCATTGTACGGCAAGGGTAGGTCGACCACATCAAACGCAATCTTCCCAGTCCGGTAGTTCAGCTCTCCCCCAAACTTCACAGGCAGCATGATCTTTCCCTTAGGATGACTCCTGTCGGGATTAACTCCTTAAAACATGTCGGTGACCTTTAACTCTCCCTCTGCTATCTGAAGTTTGTTGCTGACCTTCGGGGAAATCAGATCCAACCCGGCCCCGCCGTCCACCAACATTTTTGTGACCTTGAGGTTGCGAATTGTTGCAGAGACCAGCAATGGTAAACACTTTACTGCAGTGGTATGGTCAGGATGATCCTCTTCGTCAAAGATGATGGGCGTGCGTGACCATTTGAGTAGTTTCCTGGCCTTTGGTGCTAGTTCCACGGCATTGACCTCACGCGCCCACTGTTTTAGTTGGCGGTGACAGGTGTGCAAGGATGCACCCCCGTCAATGCACAGGGCGTTAGTGGCCTTCTGGAATTCCTGCTCACTAGTCTCCTCTTCATCCTCTTCGTCACTCTCATCATCACAGGCTTCCTTCTCTCGACCTCTGGCGGGTTTTCCTTGGTTCTGGAGGGGTTTGCCGGGGCAGTTTACTTCATCGCCTTGGCCCTTACCGCCAGCGACATTCTAACCCTTTTCCTTGTCAGGCTTCTCATTTTCTGCTCTCTGCCTCTTAACGAGCTACTCAACCTGATAACACTCTTGAAGATCATGGCCCTTGGTCCGATGAATTTTGTAGTACGGCCCATGATACGTCTCCAATGTATCTATAATTTTTTATTGTTCCATGCTATTATATTATCCATCTTGGATGTTTATGGGCGTTATTAAACACTTGTATATTATTTTTGGGACTAACCTATTGGTCCAGAGCCCAGTGCCAGTTCCTGTTTTTTCCCTTGTTTTAGTGTTTCGAAGAGAATGAATATCAAACGGAGTCGAAACAGAATGAAACCTTCTGGAGAAGTTATTTTTGGAAGGAAAGCAACCTGATAGACTTGGAGTGCACGTCAGGAAAGAAACGAGGGAGCCACGAGGTAGGGGCATGCCCACCCCCTAGGGCGCACCCTCCACCGTCATGGGCCCCTCGAGGCTCCCCTGACGTATTTCTTCCGCCTATATATATCCATATACCCAAAAACGATCAAGGAACAGACTAGATCGGGAGTTCCGCCGCCTCAAGCCTCTGTAGCCACCAAAACCCAATCGGGACCCTGTTCCGGCACCCTGCCGGAGGGGGGAACCCTCACCGGTGGCCATCTTCATCATCCCGGCGCTCTCCATGACGAGGAGGGAGTAGTTCACCCTCGGGGCTGAGGGTATGTACCAGTAGCTATGTGTATGATCTCTCTCTCATGTGTTCTTGGCACGATCTTGATGTATCACGAGCTTTGCTATTATAGTTGGACCTTATGTTTCTTCTCCCCCTCTACTCTCTTGTAAGGGATTTAGTTTTCCCTTTGAAGTTATCTTATCGGATTGAGTCTTTAATGATTTGAGAACACTTGATGTATGTCTTGCCGTGCGTATCTGTGGTGACAATGGGATATCACGTGATTCACTTGATGTATGTTTTGGTGATCAACTTGCGGGTTTTGCCCATGAACCTATGCATAGGGGTTGGCACACGTTTTCGTCTTGGTTCTTCGGTAGAAACTTTGGAGCACTCTTTGAGGTTCTATGTCTTGGTTGAATAGATGAATTTGAGATTATGTGATGCATATCGTATAATCATACCCACGGATACTTGAGGTGACATTGGAGTATCTAGGTGACATTAGGGTTTTGGTTTATTTGTGTCTTAAGGTGTTATTCTAGTACGAACTCTAGGGCTGTTTGTGACACTTATAGGAATAGCCCAATGAATTGATTGGAAAGAATAACTTTGAGGTGGTTTCGTACCCTACCATAATCTCTTCGTATGTCTCCGCTATTAGTGACTTTGGAGTGACTCTTTGTTGCATGTTGAGGGATAGTTATATGATCCAATTATGTTATTATTGTTGAGAGAACTTGCACTAGTGAAAGTATGGACCCTAGGCCTTGTTTCCTAGCATTGCAATACCGTTTACGCTCACTTTTATCACTTGCTACCTTGCTGTTTTTATATTTTCAGTTTACAAAAACCTATATCTACCATCCATATTGCACTTGTATCACCATCTCTTCACCGAACTAGTGCACCTATACAATTTACCATTGTATTGGGTGTGCTGGGGACACAAGAGACTCTTTGTTATTTGGTTGCAGGGTTGTTTGAGAGAGACCATCTTCATCCTACGCCTCCTACGGATTGATAAACCTTAGGTCATTGTGACGCCCCCGATTTAATCGTACACTAATCATGCACGCAAATGTGTACGATCAAGATCAGGGACTCACGGGAAGATATCACAACACAACTCTAAAACATAAATAAGTCATACAAGCATCATAATACAAGCCAGGGGCCTCGAGGGCTCGAATACAAGTGCTCGATCATAGACGAGTCAGCGGAAGCAACAATATCTGAGTACAGACATAAGTTAAACAAGTTGCCATAAGATGGCTAGCACAAACTGGGATACAATCGAAAGAGGCGCAGGTCTCCTGCCTGGGATCCTCCTAGACTACTCCTGGTCGTCGTCAGCAGGCAGCACGTAGTAGTAGGCACCTCCAGGGTAGTAGTCATCATCGACGGTGGCGTCTGGATCCTGGGCTCCATCGTCTGGTCGCAGCAATCGGGTAGAGAAATGGGAAAAGGGGGAACAAGGCAACCGTGAGTACTCATCCAAAGTACTCGCAAGCAAGGAGCTACACTACATATGCATGGATATATGTGTAAAGGGCCATATTAGTGGACTGAACTGCAGAATGCCGGAATAAGAGGGGGATAGCTAATCCTGTCGAAGACTACCCTTCTGGCAGCCTCCGTCTTGCAACATATAGAAGAGAGTAGACTGAAGTCCTCCAAGTAGCATCGTATAGCATAATCCTACCCGGCGATCCCCTCCTCGTTGCCCTGTTAGAGAGCGATCACCGGGTTGTATCTAGCACTTGGAAGGGTGTGTTTTATTACGTATCCGGTTCTAGTTGTCATAAGGTCAAGGTACAACTCCGGGTCGTCCTTTTACCGAGGGACACGGCTATTCGAATAGATAAACTTCCCTGCAGGGGTGCACCACATAACCCAACACGCTTGATCCCATTTGGCCGGACACACTTTCCTGGGTCATGCCCGGCCTCGAAAGATCAACACGTCGCAGCCCCACCTAGGAACAACAGAGAGGTCAGCACGCCGGTCTAAACCTAAGCGTGCAGGGGTCTGGGCCCATCGCCCTGAGCACACCTGCATGTTGCGAGGGCGGCCGGAAGCAGACCTAGCAACCTCCAGTACAACGGAAGTCACGTTACGCGGTCCAATCTGGCGCGTGCCGCTCAGTCGCTGACGTCACGAAGGCTTCGGCTGATACCACGATGCCGGGATACCCATAACTACTCCCGCATAGATGGTTAGTGCGTATAGACCAAATGGCCAGACTCAGATCAAATACCGAGATCTCGTTAAGCGTGTTAAGTATCCGCGAACGCCGACCAAGGCCAGGCCCACCTCTCTCCTAGGTGGTCTGAACCTGCCCTGTCGCTCTGCCACAAAGTAACAGTCGGGGGCCATCGGTAACCCAGGCCCACCTCTACCGGGATGGAGCCACCTGCCCCTTCAGCCCCCATCTCCGAACAGTATCACAGGTAATGTAACAGTGTAAAGTATATAGTATATGCCCGTGATCACCTCCCGAAGTGATCACGGCCCAGTAGTATAGCATGGCAGACGGACAAGAGTGTAGGGCCACTGATGGAACACTAGCATCCTATACTAAGCAGTAGGATAGCAGGTAAAGGTAACAACAGTAGTAGCAATGACAGGCTATGCAGCAGAGTAGGATTATCGGAAAGCAGTAACATGCTACACTACTCTAGTGCAAGCATATAGAGAAGAGTAGGCGATATCTGATGATCAGGGGGGGGCTTTCCTGGTTGCTCGGACAAGGAGGGGTCGTCGGTGACGTAGTCGACCACAGGGGCAGCAGCATCGTCACGGGGTCTACCGGAAAGAAGTAACGGAGGGGGAACACAATAAATAACAGAGCAATCAAAGTATAACATGGCAATGCGCGGTCCTAGAGGTGACCTAACGCGGTAGTAAGTGATACTGGTGAAGGGGGAAACATCCGGGAAAGTATCCCCGACGTTTCGCGTTTTCGGACAGATGAACCGGAGGGGGAAAGTTGCGAGTTCGATATGTTAGGGGTGTGTGGCGGACGAATGGGCTGCCTATCCGAATTCGTCTCGTCGTTCTGAGAAACTTTCATGTAGAAAGTATTTCCATCCGAGTTACAGATTAAAAGATATGATTTTCTAAAGATTTTATTAATTCCTGGAATTTAATTAATTATTTAAACTAATTCGAAAATGGATTTATGACATCGGCATGATGTCATGCTGACGTCAGCAGTCAGCAGGGTTAACTGGTCAACCTGACGTGTGGGTCCCAGCTGTCATTGACTGTTTAGTTAATTAGGACTTAGCTAATCTAATTACTGTTTAATTAACTAACTAGTTAATTAGATTAGTTTAAACAGGATTAATTAACTTAATTAATTAACTAGTTAATTATTAATTTTATTAATTCATTTTTATTTTATTTTATTTTATTTTATAAAACGTTTTGGGGATGGGCCCCGTTTGTCATAGGCCCTAGGGGCCGATGCGGGTTAGGGGCGCTAACGGGCACAGCCGAACGGGCGTTGGCCCGCGGGGGCGCACCCGACTGGGCGCCGTGGGGCGGCTGGTGGGCGCGGGCGCCAGCGCACCGGCGTGGAGCTCCGGTGGCTGCGACCGAGCAGAGCATGGGGAGGGCCGTGGCCCGGGCGAGTGGATGGGCGCCGAAGCGCGCGGGCAGGTGCGGGCGGCGGAGCCTGTGTCCAACAGCAATTTTTAGCAGCAGAGCAACAGAAATGGCAGCGCGGGTGCGCGGGCCTGCGGGAGAAACGGCAGGGCGCGGCCAGGCCGCGCACGGGCCACGGGGACGTGCGGGCAGGAGCGGAAAACAGAGGCGCGGGGCGAACTACAGGGGCGGCGGCGACGAGCGTGCTCGAGCTCGAATCCGAGCTCGATAAATTGCGGGGGAAGTGGCGGTGCTCACTGTGGTTGCGTGGGGATGCTTGAGGGAGCCGGAGATGGTCTGGACGACGTGGATCGGGGCGAGGCATGTGGCGGCCGTCGTCAAAGAAGATCGTAGGGGGCGCCGTCGTTGGGGCCTCCTAGTTCGCGTGCGCCAGTGTAGATGACGAGGCAGACGAGGCAGACCTCACAGGCACGACGGGTTGCTGATTCGGTGGCGGTGGTCGCGGTGGTTTGCGGCGGCCATGGAAGGCGCTTGGGCGCGGGGACGAGCACGCGTGCGGGGTCATGTGCGAGGCGTTGGAGCCGAGCGAGAGTCGGAGAAGAGGACCAGGGGCACGGAGGCCCGAGGCGGTCGTCGGCAGCCATGGGGATCGAGGCGAGGAGCTCCTCTCCTGAGTGTGCGCTGCATGGTGGCGGCGGGTGAGGGAGACGAGGGGAGAGGTGGGGATCGTGCAGGGGAATGGGGTGCGGTTAGGTTAGGGTTTGGGCTAGCGGTGGGGTTATGGGGGGGAGTGGGTGGCCGGTTGGGCCTGGCCTGGTGGCCACCCGGGCCACGGCCCAGCAGGGGGGGCTTTTTAGCCTTTGTTTATTTTCTATTTTTGTTTTGTTTTCTTTACAGTTTTTTATTTTTGTTGATCTAGAAAATGAGTATAGTTAAATGTGCCACTTAGCACATAAATACTAGGCAAGGTTCTGAAGCAGCACACAAAGTTCCAAATTAGTTTGAATAGTTTAACTATTTGTTTAAGTTGAAATGGTTCAAATAATTACTGGTGATTTAGTTTTAAATAGGTTAGGGCCACTTTTAAATATTCAGAAGAGGATGGCTCCTACATGACAAACGGTTAGGGAATATTTTCAACCCATTGAACATTTTTCCTTATCAGTTTGAAGAAATAAAATTTGACTTGTTTTTGGAACTTGAATTTGAATCGGTTTTTGAACTAACGAGGGATTAGCAACAGTAACGGAGGTGACATGGCATCATTAGCAGAGTTTTTCTGTAGCCTAATTATCCGGTCGTCACAATTCTCCTCCACTACAAGAAATCTCGTCCCGAGATTTAAGAGGGGAGTAAGGGGGAAAGTTCTGGTTACGAAATTTTAACGGGTGTCATCGGTCTTGGTTGCTCTTCTCAAAGAGGTCGATCCATTGTGTTGTTGTCTTCATTCCTCTTCTTCAAGGCATCAAGATGAAGTCGTCATCCTTTCTTCAGGGGTTCCATCGTACTTATGAAAAAGGATAATGGGTATCTCCGGGAGAACGAACCTTACAAGGTTGACTATCTGGCAGATAACTCGGGGAATGTGGTAGAAAGTAACTCTCGAATAGATACTTAAGAAAATATTGAGAGTAAAGTAAGAAGGTACCATGAGAAGTTTCAAACGTATAGGCAATCGTTCGATGTCTGAAACAACATGCGAAAGGGGTCCAAAGCAACGAGATTGAATATTGCGTCTGTTACCAGAATAGATCACTAGGACGGTTGCCCGTGAATTACATACGAGGCCACGCGCGAGGAATAACTTTGGGAATAGGGGGTGTACAGGAGAGTCAGGTTTCGATCCTGTGGAACTGTGGGTTATGGGCCCACCATGTGGGTTAAAACTTAAAAGTAGGAAGGGCGGAGACGTCTTGCATGATCATGTAAGCAAGGCATGTCAGGGATTAGCCTGTCAGTTATGTCGGCATCAACGTCGGTACCAAGGGCGAGGGAAGAAGAGACCCATTTTCCCGCTCGTTGAACGAGGCGGGCCAAGAGGCAAAGTTCTCATCCATCGACGGTTACCGTAATGTCAACAACAGTAGAAACATGGTCTCACTGGCAGAGTTGTACACCGAGGTGTTTACATAAGCACTGAATTATTGCTGCTTAGATTATATAGATCACAAGAAAGGTTAAACAAACCAATGGAAGGGAAAATGTGATCATTAGGTTAAACAGAACAATGGAAAGAAAAAATGTGTTTAAACACATATTTCAGGGGTATATCCTTCCCAAGGACAAGCAGAGCATGATATCCATGACAGGATATTATGTAGAAAACTCCTTAGGCAGGGGAGAGAAATTTCATGACATTACCCATACAACGGTGTTGGGATAATTGAGCAAGATCCATTTAGCATTGGGCTTCAAATTCTCCTATTGAAAATCAGAGTATCACAGACATGCTTCGAGATAGCATTGCCATGGTCTTCAAGCAAAGGTCAGACTCTGGATACACGAAGGGATTCATCATTAAGCCAAGGAGAGGATGAGGAGGTGGCTGATGGACTCAGCAATAATTCAACGGGGTATCCAAAAAGAAGGATTTCCACAGTTATGTGAACAAGGAGATAACATTTGTCAGATTAGATGACATAATGAGGTATGCTCGAGGAAAACATACACAATTTAAACAATGGCTGAAAAGTGCACCCGAAACATGGGCTTAGGTAGTACGATCAATGTTAGAATGATGATTTGACAACCAATGGTCTAAGAATGAAACATCGACCAGTAACTTCAAAGCAATAGGGTTGCTAGAAGTCTTGAAGTCACACATCATAGTTTAATTGTCGGTTCTCCGGTTAGAAACAACACGGGGACCAAGGAATGAATGGATATGGCAAGAAGGATCACCTGTATCAAGAATTCTTAAGAGGTTGTGAAATTCTCACGACATTTTTGACATAAAAGATGGTAATACTCCAAGGTAAAGAAGAACAAATGCTGGATAACAAGGATCTCAAGGTATAACACAAAACACGAACAAGTTTGTGTTGAACGGAAGGCAATAAAGTGGTCGATGATAAAACAAATCATCGAGGGCAAGGATGGTATTTCTCATCATGAATTCAATTGATATCCTGGAAGAGCTCAGAATGCTCATGATGATCATGATGCATTTGTCGAGAGATCTCATGAAGATGTAATTGATCGGCGATGACATCAAGTTGAAAGGGATGATGAAGCGAAAGGTTAATGGAACCAAGGGTACAACACAAACTCCAAACAAAGCCTGTTGTCCAAAGCGAAAAGATATGATGAGGAAGATCGACATAAGCTTAGCTCATCGTCGAGAGTTGTGTTCCGGGATTAAGGACCAGGTAGCACAGTTAAACTATAGCACGATAACGATATAGTTGATCAGGCTAGGGATGACTTGATCGGGTACAAAATCATACTTAAGTAAGATTACTAAAAGTTGTTGAACCGTAGTGCGGACTCGGTTCAGTTATCAGTGTCTTTGAGTGTTTAATAACTCAGAGCCCATGAAAAATTGTAATCAGTGAGAATGTAGTACTTGATGAAGAACTCATAAGAATTTATGTAGTTCCAAAATAATCTCGAGGTACCAAGGGGGTAATACTCGGCGAAAGATCAAAGTAAAGGTTAGAATGGTGTATTGATCCACAGAAGACAAGTGCTTAAACTTGCCCGAGAAATGGGATCTAAGAAGAACATATGGTCGAAACCACGATTGCAAAAGGCCAGATCCCAGATATAAGATGAATTTATACCAAAGGAATAATTAATTTAAGAGAAGCTTTAATGATAAGATCTACATCGTGTCCATGGGCATGGACGCAAGGTTCAAGGTCGACTCCCACTTTTCCAATGCATAAACTTTCATTCACTTCTCGTTTTCGACGAAGTTGCAGTGTTGAAATTCTATCTGGCATGACACCAGTCCAGTATGACCCGTAGAAGTTTCTGGGTTTACACAGATTAGAAAAGGTATAGGTTCAACACATCGGTGCATCTTAGAATCATATACCACAATCTTTAGGAGTAATTTAACTCAAGCTCGAAGGCAGAGCATGGTCGAGAAAAGCAGAGGATACAATTTACCAAAGGCATTATGTATCCGAGAATAGGCTCTCAAGGTTATTGAATATGAAGGGCGTTGTCAGATAAAATCCAACAAAGGATCTGGTGGTCCATAAGGGATCTGATGTGAGCATCGGTACTCAACCAGAAGAAGAAAGAATGCAAGGAGAGAGCATATGATAGAAACAACTGACTAATTCAAAGCTCAATCCCAAAGGATTTATGATTTCCCATTTCAAGGGATCAGAAGCAAATGCTCTAATTAAGGAGGGAATAGTTGAATAGACTTAGGGGTACAACCGACGGCAATTTAATTGGTTGAGAACCAGCTCATGTTCAAACTGACACTGAGCCGGAAGGATGAATTCTAGGATTCGATTGAGGGATGCGAGCATCCTCGACATATTGAATCAACGGACTTAAAATGATAAAGACAAGGGGTGCCAATAAGATTACGAGACTTATGGGATTAACCATAATGCAAGCAAGCAAGAATTTCAAGAGCAATAGGCTGCTCAGGATTTTTGGAAGATCGAATGGTATTTCGAAGTCTTTTGCGAAACACATGAACAACTGGGAATGAGCGGATACTCGATAAGTGCGAGGAATTATCCGTACGGGTATTCATGCGGCAAGATCTGTAAGGCAGTAGGCACAAAATATTATCGGGACAATAGAGAGGATTTCAGGGTATCTTGTAATAACAAGACCAACTGGGGATGAATGTCGTCACGGGACCCTAGTGTTAGAGTTAGTAAATTCATTTAACCCGAGTAGAAGAGAGTTCAGAGTCCCAGAGTAAAGGTCGAGGAGTAAAAGATCCTAGTACCACCCGATGGTGACGTGGGCCCGTAAGGCACACAGCCGAGTTAGTAAAAGTTTTTGCAAAGTCTAGACTCGACTTCGGCCAAGGAGTGTGGAAGGGGGACTCCTACAGGCAGTCGGCTCTGATACCAACTTGTGACGCCCCCGATTCAATCGTACACTAATCATGCACGCAAATGTGTACGATCAAGATGAGGGACTCACGGGAAGATATCACAACACAACTCTAAAACATAAATAAGTCATACAAGCATCATAATAGAAGCCAGGGGCCTCGAGGGCTCGAACACAAGTGCTCGATCATAGACGAGTCGGCGGAAGCAACAATATCTGAGTACAGACATAAGTTAAACAAGTTGCCATAAGATGGCTAGCACAAACCGGGATACAATCAAAAGAGGCGCAGGCCTCCTGCCTGGGATCCTCCTAGACTACTCCTGGTCGTCGTCAGCAGGCAGCACGTAGTAGTAGGCACCTCCGGGGTAGTAGTCGTCATCGACGGTGGTGTCTGGATCCTGGGCTCCATCGTCTGGTAGCAGCAATCGGGTAGAGAAATGGGAAAAGGGGGAACAAGGCAACCGTGAGTACTCATCCAAAGTACTCGCAAGCAAGGAGCTACACTACATATGCATGGATATATGTGTAAAGGGCCATATTAGTGGACTGAACTGCAGAATGCCGGAATAAGAGGGGGATAGCTAATCCTGTCGAAGACTACGCTTCTGGCAGCCTCCGTCTTGCAGCATGTAGAAGAGAGTAGACTGAAGTCCTCCAAGTAGCATCGTATAGCATAATCCTACCCGACGATCCCCTCCTCGTTGCCCTGTTAGAGAGCGATCACCGGGTTGTATCTGGCACTTGGAAGGGTGTGTTTTATTAAGTATCCGGTTCTAGTTGTCATAAGGTCAAGGTACAACTCCAGGTCGTCCTTTTACCGAGGGACACGGCTATTCGAATAGATAAACCTCCCTGTAGGGGTGCACCACATAACCCAACACGCTTGATCCCATTTGGCCGGACACACTTTCCTGGGTCATGCCCGGCCTCGAAAGATCAACACGTCGCAGCCCCACCTAGGAACAACAGAGAGGTCAGCACGCCGGTCTAAACCTAAGCGTGCAGGGGTCTGGGCCCATCGCCCTGAGCACACCTGCACGTTGCGAGGGCGGCCGGAAGCAGACCTAGCAACCTCCAGTAGAACGGAAGTCACGTTACGCAGCCCAATCTGGCGCGCGCCGCTCAGTCGCTGACGTCACGAAGGCTTCGGCTGATACCACGACGCCGGGAGACCCATAACTACTCCCGCGTAGATGGTTAGTGCGTATAGACAAAATGGCCAGACTCAGATCAAATACCCAGATCTCGTTAAGCGTGTTAAGTATCCGCGAACGCCGACCAGGGCCAGGCCCACCTCTCTCCTAGGTGGTCTGAACCTGCCCTGTCGCTCCGCCACAAAGTAACAGTCGGGGGCCGTCGGGAACCCAGGCCCACCTCTACCGGGATGGAGCCACCTGCTCCTTCAGCCCCCATCTCCGAACAGTATCACAGGTAATGTAACGGTGTAAAGTATATATTATATGCCCGTGATCACCTCCCGAGGTGATCACGGCCCAGTAGTATAGCATAGTAGACGGACAAGAGTGTAGGGCCACTGATGGAACACTAGCATCCTATACTAAGCAGTAGGATAGCAGGTAAAGGTAACAACAGTAGTAGCAATGACAGGCTATGCAGCAGAGTAGGATTATCGGAAAGCAGTAACATGCTACACTACTCTAGTGCAAGCATATAGACAAGAGTAGGCGATATCTGATGATCAAGGGGGGGGCTTGCCTGGTTATTCAGACAAGGAGGGGTCATCGGTGACGTAGTCGACCACAGGGGCATCAGCATCGTCACGGGGTCTACTGGAAAGAAGTAACGGAGGGGGAACCCAATAAATAATAGAGCAATCAAAGTATAACATGGCAATGCGCGGTGCTAGAGGTGACCTAACGCGGTAGTAAGTGATACTGGTGAAGGGGGAAACATCCAGGAAAGTATCCCCGACGTTTCGCGTTTTCGGATAGATGAACCGAAGGGGGAAAGCTGCAAGTACGATATGTTAGGGGTGTGTGGCGGACGAACGGGCTGCGTATCCGGATTCGTCTCGTCGTTCTGAGCAACTTTCATGTAGAAAGTATTTCCATCCGAGTTACGGATTAAAAGATATGATTTTCTAAAGATTTTATTAATTCTTGGAATTTAATTAATTATTTAAATTAATTCGAAAATGGATTTATGACATCAGCATGATGTCATGCTGACGTCAGCAGTCAGCAGGGTTAACTGGTCAACCTGACGTGTGGGTCCCAGCTGTCATTGACTGTTTAGTTAATTAGGACTTAGCTAATCTAATTACTGTTTAATTAACTAACTAGTTAATTAGATTAGTTTAAACATGATTAATTAACTTAATTAATTCACTAATTAATTAACTAATTAATTATTAATTTTATTAGTTCATTTTTATTTTATTTTGTTTTATTTTATAAAACGTTCTGGGGATGGGCCCCGTTTGTCATAGGCCCTAGGGGCCGATGCGGGTTAGGGGCGCTAACGGGCACAGATGAACGGGCGTTGGCCCGCGGGGGCGCACCCGACTGGGCGTCGTGGGGCGGCTGGTGGGCGCGGGCGCCAGCGCACCGGCGTGGGGCTCCAGTGGCTGCGACCGAGCAGAGCATGGGGAGGGCCGCGGCCCGGGCGAGTGGCTGGGCGCCGAAGCATGCGGGCAGGTGCGGGCGGCGGAGCTTGTGGCCAACAGCAATTTTTAGTAGCAGAGCAACAGAAATGGCAGCGCGGGTGCGCAGGCCTGCGGGAGAAACGGCAGGGCGCGGCCACGCCGCGCACGGGCCGCGGGGACGCGCGGGCAGGAGCGGAAAACAGAGGTGCGGGGCGAACTACAGGGGCGGCGGCGACGAGCGCGCTCGAGCTCGAATCCGAGCTCGATAAATTGTGGGGGAAGTGGCGGTGCTCACTGTGGTTGCGTGGGGATGCTTGAGGGAGCCGGAGATGGTCTGGACGACATGGATCGGGGCGAGGCATGTGGCGGCCGTCGTCGAAGAAGATCGTAGGGGGCGCCGTCGTTGGGGCCTCCTAGTTCGCGTGCGCCAGTGTAGATGACAAGGCAGACGAGGCAGACCTCACAGGCACGACGGGTTGCTGATTCGGTGGCGGTGGTCGCGGTGGTTTGCGGCGGCCATGGAAGGCGCTTGGGCGCGGGGACGAGCACGCGTGCGGGGTCATGTGCGAGGCATTGGAGCCGAGCGAGTCGGAGAAGAGGACCAGGGGCACGGAGGCCCGAGGCGGTCGTCGGCAGCCATGGGGATCGAGGCGAGGAGCTCCTCTCCTGAGTGTGCGCTGCATGGTGGCGGCGGGTGAGGGAGACGAGGGGAGAGGTGGGGATCGTGCAGGGGAATGGGGTGCGGTTAGGTTAGGGTTTGGGCTAGCGGTGGGGTTATGGGGGGGAGTGGGTGGCCGGTTGGGCCTGGCCTGGTGGCCACCTGGGCCACGGCCCAGCAGGGGGGCTTTTTAGCCTTTGTTTATTTTCTATTTTTGTTTTGTTTTCTTTACAATTTTGTATTTTTGTTGATCTAAAAAATGAGTATAGTTAAATGTGCCACTTAGCACATAAATACTAGGCAAGGTTCTGAAGCAGCACACAAAGTTCCAAATTAGTTTGAATAGTTTAACTATTTGTTTAAGTTGAAATGGTTCAAATAATTACTGGTGATTTAGTTTTAAATAGGTTAGGGCCACTTTTAAATATTCAGAAGAGGATGGCTCCTACATGACAAACGGTTAGGGAATATTTTCAACCCATCGAACATTTTTCCTTATCAGTTTGAAGAAATAAAATTTGACTTGTTTTTGGAATTTGAATTTGAATCGGTTTTTGAACTAACGAGGGATTAGCAACAGTAACGGAGGTGACATGGCATCCTTAGCAGAGTTTTTCTGTAGCCTAATTATCCGGTCGTCACAGTCATCCACTTGAGGGAAACTTGCTACTGTCCTGCAAACCTCTTCACTTGGAGGCCCAACAACATCTACAAGAAGAAGGTTGAGTAGTAGACATCAAGCAGTTTCTGGCGCCATTGCCGGGGAGGCTAGGTAAGCGTCACTCACACCTCGTCAACTAAGCTCTTTTTTGGCACCGTTGCCGGGGAGGTGAGTGCTTGAAGGTATATCTTTCGATCTTGCAATCGAATCTTTTAGTTTCTTGTTTTATCACTAGTTTAGTCTATGAAAGAAAACTACAAAAAGATGGAATTGAGGGTGCCTCATATGATTCATCTTTTTAATATCTTTCATGAGAATAAGGATTCCGATAATTGTGCCAAACTGTTAGAAGAAGAATGCATTAAAATGTTTGGCACTAAATCTTTGAATGATGAGCATGATTGCAATGTTGTTAGTATGAACTCCTTGAATATCTATGCTACTAGCGATGATTGCACTAGTCATGATGAAAATGCCTCCTATAAACATGTCAATTTTTGTGGAGTGCATTGGGTTTGCATGTACACACCAAATAGGGAATATAGATATTGCAAGAGGCATAAGCATTTAGAAACTAAATTGTTGCAAGAAAGGCTAGATGTTTGTGCTGAAAGATTCAATATTTATCTCCATCCTTGTGAACTTTGCAATGAACATGGTCATTTAAAGCTCCAATGCTATTTGTTTCATGATAAAGCCGTGTCCAAAATTTGTGATAACTTGATTACCCTTGAGCATCATAAAGACCTTAGTCTTCTTTTGGGTTATGAAGAAATGAAACGTATAACTGAGGGTATTCCAAAATTTAATCTCGATAAATTTCTTGATTTTGATCTAGAGGAAATTTATATGTATTGTGCGGTGAATTGCATTGAGAACCCTTATATTTCCAACTACATAAAGAAAAGAGAACAAATAGAAGATGAAGAGAACACTAATGAAAGGGAAGAGACTTCCCAATATCCTCCTATTATTTCTTATGACGAATCAAGTAACGAGGAGGAGCTTTCTATTCAACCAATCTCATCAATAAGGAGCTCAAAAAAGAGGATTGAACCCACACATGATGTGGTGAATAATAATAAAAGAAAAAGTAAGAGAGGTAAAAAGATATCTCTCCCAAATAATGTTGCTCCTATTATTGTTGTGCCTCATGAAAATGAATCAAAAATAATTGTGGAAGATGATGCACTTGATGATGATCTCGTTATGCCTATTGCTTGTTGTGATGATTATTATTGGGAAGATAATGATACTTCTTATGATCTTGAAAATCTTTTTGGCACTTGCTTGGAAGAATATGATAATTGCTATACTATTGGTGCTATCCATACTATTAATGATGAGAGTGATTATGCTTATGATATGAAAAGGCCCAAGCTTGGGGATGCTATGTTTGATGAAGATGATGTTTTTGAGAATATATTTGCTGCAATTAATGTTTGTACCAAGCTTGGGGATGCTATATTTAATGAAGATGATATTTTTAGTCTCCTAAGTTTTGATATGCAAATTTATAATGATAATAGCATGCCTCCTACTTATGATGATTGTATTGATGAAAGTGGGTTTGGAAGAGTGTGAACTTTAGGAAGTAATGATCCCACTATTTTGGAGGATGTTGAATCTTATAATATTTATGAAAGTTGATTTGGAGAGGTCATGACTTTATTTAGTGATGTATCCACTATTTCAGAAGAGGTTTCAATCGATTATGATGAGAACAAAGTTGCTACTTATGATGATTATTGTGATAAAACTTATGCTATAAAAAGTAGTGATGATTATATTTATAAAACTTGTCATGATTATGATTGCCCTTTTTCTGAACATTAATCTTTTAATGTGGAAACAATTTATAGTATTCAAGTCTCTTATGATACTCCCACTATTCCGAATGAGAAGAATTTTGCTTATGTGGAGAGTAATAAAATTTCTATGCTAGTAGATCATGAAAAGAATGCTTTAGGTGCTGGTTATATTGTTGAATTCATTCATGATGCTACTGAAAATTATTATGAGAGAGGATCATATGCTTCTACATATTGCAACAATATCAAGTTTCCTCTCTATGTGCTTAAAATCTTGAAGTTATGCTTGTTTTACCTTCCTATGCAAGTTGATTCTTGCTCCCATAAGTTGTTTGCTCACAAAATCCCTGTGCATAGGAAGTGGGTTAGACTTAAATGTGCACCTCATATTCTTCATGATGCTCTCTTTATGTTTCAATTCTTATCTTCTATGTGAGCATCATTGAAACCATCATGCCTAGCTAGGGCCGTTAAACGTTAGCGCTTGTTGGGAGGCAATCCAATTTTATTTCTGTTTCTTGATTTTTTGTTCTATTGAGTAATAAATAATCAATCTAGATTCTGTTAAGATGTGGTTTTATGTTTTAATTAGTGTTTGTGCCAAGTAGAACCTTTGGGAAGACTTGGGTGAAGTCTTTATGATCATGCTGTAAAAAACAGAAACTTTAGCGCTCACGATATTAGCTAAAACTTTTTACTGGAGAATGCTATTTAGTTGATTCTTTTTTAAGATGATTACTAGATAAATTCCTCAGGTCCACCATTTTATTTTAGAATTTTTGGAGTTCCAGAAGTATACGTTTGATACAGATTACTACAGACTATTCTGTTTTTGACAGATTCTGTTCTTTGTGCGTTGTTTACTTATTTTGATGACTCTATGGCTAGTAATAGTTTATAAACCATAGAGAAGTTGGAATAAAGTAGGTTTAACACCAATAAAAATAAATAATGAGTTCATTACAGTACTTGAAGTGGTGTTTTGTTTTCTTTCGCTAACGGAGCTCACGAGTTTTCTGTTGAGTTTTGTGTTGTGAAGTTCTCAAGTTTTGGGTAGAGATTCGACGAACTATGGAATAAGGAGTGGCAAGAGCCTAAGATTGGGTATGCCCAAGGCACCCCAAGGTAATATTCAAGGATGACCAAGAGCCTAAGCTTGGGGATGCCCCGGAAGGCATCCCCTCTTTCGTCTTCGTTCATCGGAAACTTTACTTGGAGCTATATTTTTTTTCACCACATGATATGTGTTTTGCTTGGAGCGTCATTTTATTTTCTTTAGCTTTGCTTGCTGTTTGAATAAAATACCAAGATCTGAAATTCTTAAATGTGAGAGATTCTTCACATAGTTACATAATTATATAACTACTCATTGATCGTCACTTATATCTTTCGGAGTAGTTTGTCGTTTGCTATAGTGCTTCACTTATATCGTTTTAGAGCACGGCGGTGGCTTTATTTTGAAGAAATATATGAACTCTCATGCTTCACTTATATTATTTTGAGAGTCCTTAGAACAGCATGGTAATTTTCTTGGTTATGAAATTAGTCCTAATATGATGGGCATCCAAGAGGGATATAATAAAAACTTTCATATAAAGTGCATTGAATACTATGAGAAGTTTGATTCCTTATGATTGTTTTGAGATATGAATATGGTGATATTAGAGTCATGCTAGTTGAGTAGTTGTGAATTTGAGAAATACTTGTGCTAAAGATTGTGATTCCCGTAGCATGCACGTATGGTGAACCGTTATGTGATGAAGTCAGAGCATGATTTATTTATTGATTGTCTTCCTTATGAGTGGCGGTCGGGGACGAGCGATGGTACTTTCCTACCAATCTATCCCCCTAGGAGCATGTGCGTAGTACTTCGTTTCGATAACTAATAGATTTTTTCAATAAGTATGTGAGTTCTTTATGACTAATGTTGAGTCCATGGATTATACGCACTCTCATCCTTCCACCATTGCTAGCCTCTCTAATACCGCGCACCTTTCGCCGGTATCATACACCCACCATATACCTTCCTCAAGACAGGCACCATACCTACCTATTATGGCATTTCCATAGCCATTCCGAGATATATTGCCATGCAACATTCCACCGTTCCGTTTATTATGACACGCTTCATCATTGTCATATTGCTTTGCATGATCATGTAGTTGACATTGTATTTGTGGCAAAGCCATTGTTCATAATTCTTTCATACATGTCACTCATGAGTCATTGCACATCCCGGTACACCGCCGGAGGCATTCATATAGAGTTATATTTTGTTCTAAGTATTGAGTTGTAATTCTTGAGTTGTAAGAAAATAAAAGTGTGATGATCATCATTATTAGAGCATTGTCCCAGTGAGGAAAGGATGATGGAGACTATGATTCCCCCACAAGTCGGATGAGGCTCCGGAAGGAAAAAAAAGTGGCCATAAAAAAAGAGAAAGGCCCAAATAAAAAAATGAGAGAAAAAGAGAGAAGGGCAATGCAACTATCCTTTTACCACACTTGTGCTTCAAAGTAGCACCATGATCTTCATGATAGAGAGTCTCCTATGTTGTCACTTTCATATACTAGTGGGAATTTTACATTATAGAACTTGGCTTGTATATTCCAATGACGGGCTTCCTCAAAATGCCCTAGGTCTTCGTGAGCAAGCGAGTTGGATGCACACCCACTTAGTTTCTTTTGTTGAGCTTTCATACACTTATAACTCTAGTGCATCTGTTGCAAGGCAATCCCTACTCACTCACATTGATATCTATATATGGGCATCTCCATAGCCCGTTGATACGCCTAGTTGATGTGAGACTATCTTCTCCTTATTGTCTTCTCCACAACCACCATTCTATTCCACCTATAGTGTTATGTCCATGGATCACGCTCATGTATTGTGTGAAGATTGAAAAAGTTTGAGAACGTTAAAAGTATGAAACAATTGCTTGGTGTCGGTGTACTAAAGTAGGGGTACCTTAGTACCCCGAACTTGTGCACGGGCAGTCGTAGCACCCCGCGGCAAGGCCTGCCAGGTGACCGCCAAAACCCTCCATGGCCCCTTTTTGGGCCATTCAAGAACAAAGTATTTGAGCCAAGGCCCCGGCAGGAGGAGCTTGCCGGGAAGGCCACCCGAAGAGAGCAAGGCCCCGGCAAGAGGAGCTTGCCGGGACGGCCGCTCGAAGCACAAGGCCCCGGCAAGAGGAGCTTGCCGGGAAGGCCGACCAGGGCACGACAAGAGACTTGCTGCGACGCGCCACGCGTCCCGGCAAGGACCGGTGAGCGACAAGCTCCCGGGCGCGACAAGGCATCAACCGCGGCAAGGCGCTTGCCGCGGCAAGTCACCACCCCGCGCCTGCGCTCCAGCTCATCCACCCACGTGTCGCTCTGGGGCCATTCCAGGCATACGTGGCGAGAGGCTGCGCAGCCAGGGGCATGCGGTGGCGAAGCAACGCTGACAAAGTAGCCATCGTGGCAAACGGTGGCGCTCCTGACGGTCCCTTTCCTGCATCGTCTGGGCGATGCGGACGGGCATTTAATGCCCTTGTCCCCCGCCGTCAGAGTTAGGTATGTTAGCACTGTACAAACAGTTGTACCCAACACAGTGATTTACAGTTTTACCCTGACCTGCATTGCCACCTGTGGGTAACCCCTTGAGCATATAAAAGGAGGCCCCATGCGCAATGTAAGAGAGGGAGGAGGAGGCCACTCACGCTCGGTCTCGCCAGCGGCTCGTGTGTACTGTAGCACCACACGCTCCCGAGCAAGGACACAATACAAAATCACAAACCAGCAGTAGGGTTTTACGCATCCGTGCGGCCCGAAGCTGGGTAAACCCCTTTGTGTGCATCGCCTCGATCCGCTCTTCACGCAACCTCCGCCCCCGCCGAACCAGAAAGGGGCTCGGTCCCCATAGGTGTTCGTGGAGGCAGATTTCCCCCGACATCTTTGGCGCGCCAGGTAGGGGGCGTCGAGGTTGTGTGAACCTGATCCGGCGTCCGCACAGGCTAGATTTCCATCATCTTCATCGACATGCCACCGAAGAAGAAGGCTCCAAAGGTGGCTGGTCCGTCCGCGTCGAACCCACCGCCCCTGGAGCAAACGGGTGGTGGGGACGGCACCGGTGGCGGGAAGGACGTCGTCGAGCCAGCTCGTGGTGCCACGGCGTCCGAACATGCACCGCGCCCCTCTCAGGAGGCGCGGGACCAGCAACGTCCTGGTACTCACTATACCATACGCTTGCTGGACCCAGATCGAGCTGGCGGATCCCAGGGTGTTCAAGGCCAGCATGCGCACCAGCGTGTTGGCGCGAGCGTGGCGCGACTGCCTGGACCGGGTGCTGCTCCTTCTAACATAGTTAGAAGTTCGAGCACATCCCGCTCCACGCGCCGTTTGCCACCGCTGCCCGCCACTCTAGCAGAAGCTCTAGCGCGAGCTCAAGTGCTCCTAGACTACCCTCCGATGGCGGACAAGCTCGACGACTGGAGGGCCACGATACAGAGTCTCATCGGCTTCGCTAACGGCGACACCCCGCGGCAGCACAGTGCGTCGCAGCCGCGGCAGGTCGGCCAGGCGCGAACCGATGGCGCCAAGACCGGTGGGGGTGCAACCACCCTGCATGCCCCGCCCTAAAGGCCGAGATCGCCGACTCACCGGAACCATCACGACAACGCCTCCACCGCGTCGTCAAATCCGCGAACTTGTCACGATCAACGCCAAGTTCTTCACGAACGAAAGCAAGAGGACGCTCGCACTCGCATCGAGCGACGAAGAGAAACGCGGCGTCAGTCAGACCAGCGCGCTGAGCCCTCCGTCGACATGCGTGCGCCGGGGGGACCAGGCGACCTGCCGTACCAGGTAGGCTGCCCTGCGTTCACCCGTGAGCTGCGGCAAGTCCAGTGGCCCAGCACGAAGAATTTCAAGCCAGACGTACCAGAGAAGTACGACGGCAAGTCGCATCCGTCGGAGTTCCTCAGCATCTACACCATTGCGGTGCAGGCTGCCGGAGGGCGAGACGACAAGATCCTTGCCAACTACTTCCCGCTGGTACTCAAATCCAACGTCAGATCCTGGCTCATGCACTTGCCGGACAACTCCATAACCTGCTGGACAGACTTGTGCCATCAGTTTGTTGGCGCCTTTACAGGCGGCCACAAACCCCATGGCCAAGCGAGCGACCTTCATCTGCTCGTCCAGAAGGAAGGGGAACCCTTGCGCAAGTTCATCCAGAGGTTCAGCCGCATACACTACAACATCCCAGACGTCCACCCTGCCGCGGTCATCAGCGCGTTCCATCAGAACGTGCGCAACCGCAGGATGCGGGAGGAGATGGCGATGTGCAAGATCAAAGACGTCAGCGAGCTGTACGCCCTGGCCGACAAGTGTGCACGTGCTGAGGAAGGGAGGAAACTCCCCGGAGAGAACATTGGAGCAGGAGAATCTGACAGTGAGGATACCGCCCCGGCAAGGAAGAACCGGCGGCGGAACAACAAGAAGAAGAAGAGCCAAGAAGTACTGGCTGTCGAGCAGTCCGGCGATGAAGGCGCCGCCAAGAAGGCCCAGGCTGGTAGCTCCAGCAAGGAGGTTGCCAGATGCACCAACTGCCAGGCTGTGGCGGTCGCCGACAAGCGGGGCGGCACCAACAAACAGTAC
Source organism: Aegilops umbellulata (assembly GCA_032464435.1). Taxonomy (NCBI): domain Eukaryota; kingdom Viridiplantae; phylum Streptophyta; class Magnoliopsida; order Poales; family Poaceae; genus Aegilops; species Aegilops umbellulata. The sequence continues at coordinate 130,748,160 of CP136057.1, read as the reverse complement.
TGCAAAATCCACCACACCAAGGGCCATGACCTCCAGAGCTGCAAGCAGGTCGAGCGGCTCGTCGAGCTGCAAAAGGCCGAGTACGAGCAACGCGACAAGGAGAAAGCCCGGGGAGGTGGCGGAGGATCCGGCACGAAGCGCCCCGGCCAGGGAGGACGCCGCGACAAGGACAAGCAGCGGCAAGCAGACAGACCTCCCCGCGGCCACGACAAGGACGAAGACGACGACGAAGACGAAGACATGGATGATGTCGAGACCAGTGAGCAGGAGTTTCAGAAAGCCACAGAGGTCTTGTGCATAGAAGGCGGTGCTTCTCTGCATACTTCTCGCCGCCAGCTCAAGCAGTGGGCGCGGGAAGTCAATGCAGCGGAACCGCCCGTCGAGTCACGCAGGCCTCTGAAATGGTCCAGCATGCCTATCATCTTCGATATTGAGGACCACCCTGACCGCACAACTGCGATCGGGTGCTTGCCGATGTTGGTCTCACTGACAGTCCGCAACCTCAAGGTCACTAAGATGCTAGTCGACGGCGGGGCCGGCTTGAACCTGATCTCCTCCGCTGTGCTCCAAAAACTCCAAGTCCCCGACAGCGAGCTCAAAGAGACCGGCACGTTCCAAGGAATCAACCCGGGAAGGAGCAAGTCGAAGGGGAAGATAACGTTGCCAGTGACATTTGGCAGCGAGCTGAACTTCAGGACAGAGAGGTTCACTTTTGACGTTGACGATTTTCCATTGCCCTACAATGGAATTCTCGGTCGTCCAGCACTCGCCAAGTTCATGGCGGCCTCTCACTACGCATACAACATGCTCAAGATGCCAGGCCCGATGAGCGTCATCTCTGTCCCCGGCGACAAGAAGGATGCCCTTATCTGTGCCGACAAGATCTACCGGGAAGCAGCAGCCGCAACGGATCACAAGCCACTTGCCGCTGAAGCTCCCGGAGGGAGGAAGAAGACCAAGCCCGGCAAGTGCTCTGGTGCCTACTCCGGCAAGCGCACCTCTTCGGAGTGCTGCGCTACCGTCGAGGACGCGCCATCGAGCTCCGCTGGCAAGAAGAAGACCAAGCCCGGCGAGTGCTCTGGTGCCCACTCCGGCAAGCGCACCTCTTCGGAGTGCTGCGCTGCCGTCGAGGACGCGCCATCGAGTTCCACCGGCAAGAGTAAGGAGTCAATGGTAGCCCCGCCAGCGACCAAGAAGGTGTCCGCCAAGGAGGGCGGCACTGGTGGTACCTTCACCATCAGTGCCACTCTCGACCCCAAATAGGAAAGCGCGCTCGTTGCTTTCCTGCGGGCGAATGTCGATGTGTTTGCCTGGCAACCATCTGACATCCCCGGCGTTCCCAGGAAAGTGATTGAGCACCACCTTGCCGTCTGTCCTCATGCGCGGTCCGTCAAGCAGAGAGTCAGGAAACAAGCAGGGGAGCGCCAAGAGTTCATTGCAGAAGAGATCAGGAAGTTGGAAGCGGCAGGCCTCGTCAGAGGTGTGCTCCATCCGACGTGGTTGGCCAATCCTGGTGCCGTGCGCAAAGCAAACGGGAAATGGAGGCTTTGCATCGATATTACCGATGTCAATAAAGCTTGTCCCAAAGATCCGTTTCCCTTGCCGCGCATTGACCAGATTGTTGACTCCATGGCCGGATGTGACCTGCTTTCATTTCTTGACGCATACTCAGGATACCATCAGATCTTCATGGCTGAAGAAGATGAAGAGAAGACCGCGTTCATCACTCCATGTGGCACGTACTATTTCGTACGGATGCCTTTCGGACTGAAGAATGCTGGTTCAACATTTGCAAGGGTTGTCCGCACCCCTTTTGAGCCACAAATCCACAGAAATGTGGAGGCCTACATGGATGACATAGTGGTCAAGAGCAGAGACAGGGCAACCCTGATTCAAGACTTAGAAGAGACCTTTGCGAACCTGCGCAAGATCAGCCTCAAGCTCAACCCCGAGAAGTGTGTGTTCGGAGTCCCTTCCGGCAAGCTTCTCGGGTTCTTCGTGTCTCAGCAGGGAATCGAAGCCAATCCCGACAAGATCAAGGCCATCGAGCAGATTGAAGCACCAACACGTGTCAAGGATGTACGAAGACTTGCCGGCTGCGTGGCAGCTCTCAGCAAGTTCATTTCCAAGTCTGCAGAATGCGCCCTGCCATTTTTCAAAGTTTTGAAAAAGGCGGGTCCAGTAAAATGGACTCCGGAAGCGGAGGCTGCGCTGCGGGACTTGAAGAAATACCTGTCCTCCGCTCCAATACTTGTCGCGCCTAAACCACAAGAGAAGTTGCTGCTGTACCTGGCGGCAACCAATCAAGTGGTTAGCGCTGCGTTAGTAGCAGAGAGGGAGGCAGATGACGAGCTAGCAACCACGGCAAGTGCATCCAGCGACAAGCAGGGGGCTCCCCCGACAAGCTCTGGCCCCGACAAGGATGGATCTGCGCAGGCGCAAGAGGAGGTGCAGAAGAAGAAAATGGTGCAGCGCCCAGTTTACTTTGTCAGTTCCCTCTTGTAGGGGGCTAGGTCAAGGTACTCTGGTGTGCAGAAATTGCTTTTTGGCCTCCTTATGGCCTTGAGAAAGCTGCGCCATTACTTCCAAGCACACGAGATCACAATTGTCACTCGCTTTCCGCTAAAGAGGATACTGCAGAATCCCGAAGCAACAGGCAGGATCGTTGAGTGGGCACTGGAACTGTCAAGCTTTGGCCTCAAGTTCGAGAGCACTTCAACTATCCAAAGCAGAGCATTGGCAGAGTTCATAGCAGAGTGGACGCCGACGCCAGACGAAGAAATTCCAGTGACGAGCATCCCCGGCAAGGAAGCAAGCAAAGAGTGGCTGATGTACTTTGATGGGGCCTTCTTGCTGCAAGGCGCCGGTGCCGGCGTGCTGCTTGTCGCGCCCACCGGAGAACACCTCAAGTACGTCGTCCAAATGCACTTTCCCAAGGAGCAAGCAACCAACAATACAGCAGAGTATGAAGGTTTGCTTGCCTGTCTCAGGATCGCGGCAGAACTTGGGATCAAGAAGCTCATTGTCAGGGGAGACTCGCAGCTTGTCGTCCGCCAAGTGAACAAGGATTACCAGAGCCCGTTGATGGAAGCGTACGTTGATGAAGTGAGGAAGCTAGAGGAGCGCTTTGACGGCCTGCAAATGGAACACGTTCCAAGAACTGAGAATGACATTGCCGATGGCCTGTCAAAGTGCGCCGCACTAAAGTTGCCTGTGGAACCAGGGATCTTTGTGCTCAAGCTGACTCAATCATCCGTAACACCGTCAACTGGGCTGAACAAGAAGAGGAAGCTGATTTCTGGCGACTATCTTCCGGCAGAGCTTCCCGAAGCCGCCGCCAAGAAGGTCCCCAAGATCAACGCCAAGAGTGCCGAGGAGCATCCTGCTCCGGCGAGCCCCAGGGTTCGTTTCGTTGAAGCAGACGCTCCCGACAAGCTTTGCCCCGACAAGCTTGCCGGGGAACATCAAGCTCCGGCTGAGCCGCAAGTCCTCGCCGTGGAAGCAGGTGTTCCCGCAGCAGCAGACGTGCCTTTAGTCCTTGTCGTCAAGCCACAGGCTCCGGCATGGGCGCAGCAGACCGTCCGTTTCCTTCAGACAGGAGAACTTCCCGATGAGCAAGAAGAAGCGGAAAGAGTAGCCCGTCGCTCAAGTATGTACCAGTTCGTCGACAACACACTATACAGAAGAGGGCGCAACGGTGTGAAATTGAAGTGTATTCCTCGGGAAGACGGACAAAAGCTATTGGCAGAGATACATGGAGGCATATGCGGTCACCACATTGGCGCAAGAGCCCTTGCCGGCAAAGCGTTCCGGCAAGGTTTCTTCTGGCCGACAGCCCTCCAGGATGCAACTGCACAAGTAACCAAGTGTGAAGCGTGCCAGTTCCATTCCAAGCAGATACACCAGCCAGCTCAAGCTCTCCAGACGATCCCTTTATCCTGGCCATTTTCGGTCTGGGGGCTCGACATCCTCGGCCCCTTCCCCCGAGCTGCCGGGGGCTTTGAGTACTTGTACGTCGCAATTGACAAGTTCACAAAGTGGCCGGAAGTGGAACCAGTGAGGAAGGTGACAGCACAGTCAGCCATCAAGTTCTTCAGGTCGATTGTTTGCTGCTTCGGGATCCCCAACAGGATCATCACCGACAACGGTACACAGTTCACGAGCCGCGCCTTCATGCAGTACGTCCAAGATCTCGGCGCCAAGGTCTGCTTCGCTTTTGTTGCTCACCCCAGGAGCAACGATCAAGCGGAAAGGGCCAATGCTGAAGTACTGCGTGGGCTCAAGACCAGGACTTTCGACAGGCTGCACAAGTGCGGAAGAAACTGGATCGAGGAGCTGCCAGTGACTCTTTGGTCGATCAGAACGACGCCAAATCGAGCCACTGGCCAGACACCATTTGCTCTAGTCTATGGAGCAGAAGCAGTTACCCCCACGGAACTCGTATACGGGTCACCTCGAGTGCTCGCTTATGATGAGCTTGAGCAAGAGCGGCTGCGTGAAGATGACGCGCTGCTCCTTGAGGAAGATCGTCTTCAGGCTGTTGTGCGAGCCGCTCGCTACCAGCAAGCTTTGCGTCGCTACCATAGCCGCAAAGTTAGAGCTAGAAGCTTCGAGGAAGGCGACCTTGTTCTTCGGCGCGCTCCGTCCGCCAAGAAACACAACAAGTTGACGCCGAAGTGGGAAGGCCTTACCGGGTGAGACGAGTCACGAGGCCCGGCGCTGTCCGCCTTGAGACCGAAGATGGCACTCCGGTGAGCAACTCCTGGAATATTGAGCATGTTCGTAAGTTTTACTCGTAAGGCGCGGTTGTCGGACCCCGTCCGGCAACCACCCTTTTGTACAAGTCTTGCCGCTGTTGCATGTAATCCTTTGTACAAAGCCAGGCGCAGACCCTGAGCAGCAGTAAATGAAGCGCTGGCGCCCTAAGTTTTAGCATGCATGCTGAGTCGAGTCTCGTCCTTGGTTAGGGTTGATAGTGCCTAACAGCTGCTAACCCCTAGCTTAGAGGTCGAGTCTGCGTCCCTTTTTTCCTGTTCTTTCGTTTCCCTTGGTTCACAGGGTTTTGCATATCCTGGCCAGACCGCTAAAGGACGAAGAAGAGAAGAAGGGCGGGCCAGCATATGGTCCCCGGCAAACCAGCGTTGCCGGGGGCTACAAGTACAAAGATTCGCCCGCGGCAAGCCAAAGTTGCTGGGGGATGCTATCCCAGATAAGTTTTTGCATCCCTTGTCATGCATTCTCTTATGAACTGTGGAATACGAAAACCTTGTTTCCTCCTAAAAGCTACCATGCTCCCTTAACGACAGGCCCCAGAGCGCGTTCCTGGGGCCCGTTTTGGTAGTAGCCGCGGCAGCAAAGGGACGAAACGAGGGGCCAGAACCCGCCTTCTCCCTGCCTCCGCCAAGGGCGTGAGAGGGGTCGAGTGGCGCGGGAAGACGGCAGGGCCTGTTGTCGGGCAAAGAAATGTCTATCTTAATGATATAAAGGATTCGCTCCTTGGCGTGGGTTTCACCCACGGGACAAATGGCCCGGCAAACATCCCCTTTTCATTAAAAACATTCCGCTCAGGTACAGTTCAGGGAGAATGAAAAACATGAAAGATGGGATTACAAGTTTTAAATGCAACTAAGGCCCGAGGGCTTACAAGCTAAAAAGAGATAAGGTGCCCGTAATCCCTTTCTTGTCTCTCTCCTCAGGAGGTAGGACAAGGAGGCGAGAAGGGCAAAAGGGGCGCCTAGGCGAGCTACGGGTGGCAGAAGACACCAAGAGAAGATCCCGGAGGCCGTCGCCGAGAGCAAGGGTGATGACGGCGTCGGGAGCGAAGCTGGAAGATGAGGCGGCGGAACGTTAGCACGCTGTCGAAGGCGACGCGTACTCCGACTTCGCAGCCTTGCCGCCCGCCCTCTTCCTCTTCCGCAGCCTCGCCACTCCAGCCGCCCAAGGAGGCAACCCCGGGAAGCTCAAGGAGCCGGCAACACGGATGATGGGGTCGCCGGTGCCACACGGAGCCGCGACCGGCGCCTAGTCGGACCCGTCATCCCGACGACCGCCACCCTCGTCGTCGCTGTCGCTCCCCTCCTCATCACTCTCGCTCGAGGAGGAGCCTTCGCTGTCGGAGGAGCTATCCACGCAGCACCGGGCCCGGGTCCCGTAGCACCCGAAGACCCTGACGGAGAGGAGATTGCCCTCCATCAACTTAAAATGGAGGGTGAACCCCTCCATCAAGCTGTGGATACGGGCGAACGTCTTCCACCCTCGACCAAGATACATCACGCCGGGGGCTGGGAATTCAACGTGGACTCGCGTGCCACTGATTCCACAGCCCCTCATGCGCAGATTCAGCGTCTCGGGTTGTTCCATCTCCATCACGCTTGCGAAGGGAGCCGGGAGATGGAGGCGACGACGAGGCGCCCAGCGCAGCCTGACGAAGAACTCGCAAGGGTCGTCCCCGATGTGGACCGCCGTAAGAAGAGGAGCCGCTGGCGGAGGCGAGGCCGGCGCGTCGCCCCGACCGCCTCGTCCCCGAGCTCCCCGGCCTCACCCACGACCTCGTCCACGACCTCGCCCTCTCCCCCTTCCATTTACGGCTGGCTCTGCCACCGCGGGTGCAAGGGGAGGAGGGGCGCGTTGCCTGGCAGCGACCCTCGCCGCCACCGATGAAGGACCAGGGTTCCCTTTCTCCATGGCGAATGGAGAGAGGGGATCAGAAGCTGAAAGGAAGAAAAGATGATGGAGTGTGGGTTCTCGTCGCCCCCTCTTGCTCTTTATAAAGGAGCAGGGTGGGGGCTCGACCGCCCCGCTCAGCCAATCAAGACGTAGGAAGAGCAGGCGACTGGGACCGGCCTGCTGCCTCGACCCGCGACGGCCCGGTTTCCTGCCTCCACCGTCCGCAACTCCAGGTGCATGGAGGCCGCATGGCTGGCGTGCAGGACCGAGGCGACGGGTGAGGCGACCTCCCCCCACCCCGTGATCGTGGGGAGCGGACACCTCGGAAACCGTGGCTCGGCCCCGCCCAGCGAACGAGCCACGCCTCCACGCCTCCCTCCACTTATGGAGATGGCGTGAACCGCCCCCCTTTATTGCGACGTGACGCATGCCTGCAGAGCTCAGCCCCGCGCACGCCACCCACGTCACGCACGCCTCTCCCCACAATGCCACGTTCGATGCGTACCGTTCGGAGAGGGCGTGGTGGATGCAGAAAAAGATGCAGCGTGACCCAAGCCGCGCGTGCCCGTGCACTGTTTTGGGCCTGGCCCAACAGCGCTCAGCACTGTGTATGGCCCAGGCCCGGGGGCTCCTGTCGGTTTACTAAAGTAGGGGTACCTTAGTACCCCGAACTTGTGCACGGGCAGTCGTAGCACCCCGCAGCAAGGCCTGCCAGGTGACCGCCAAAACCCTCCATGGCCCCTTTTTGGGCCATTCAAGAACAAAGTATTTGAGCCAAGGCCCCGGCAGGAGGAGCTTGCCAGGAAGGCCACCCGAAGAGAGCAAGGCCCCGGCAAGAGGAGCTTGCCGGGACGGCCGCTCGAAGCACAAGGCCCCGGCAAGAGGAGCTTGCCGGGAAGGCCGACCAGGGCACGACAAGAGACTTGCTGCGACGCGCCACGCGTCCCGGCAAGGACCGGTGAGCGACAAGCTCCCGGGCGCGACAAGGCATCAACCGCGGCAAGGCGCTTGCCGCGGCAAGTCACCACCCCGCGCCTGCGCTCCAGCTCATCCACCCACGTGTCGCTCTGGGGCCATTCTAGGCATACGTGACGAGAGGCTGCGCAGCCAAGGGCATGCGGTGGCAAAGCAACGCTGACAGAGTAGCCATCGTGGCAAACGGTGGCGCTCCTGACGGTCCCTTTCCTGCACCGTCTGGGCGATGCGGACGGGCATTTAATGCCCTTGTCCCCCGCCGTCAGAGTTAGGTATGTTAGCACTGTACAAACAGCTGTACCCAACACAGCGATTTACAGTTTTACCCTGACCCGCGTTGCCACCTGTGGGTAACCCCTTGAGCATATAAAAGGAGGCCCCATGCGCAACGTAAGAGAGGGAGGAGGAGGCCACTCACGCTCGGTCTCGCCAGTGGCTCGTGTGTACTGTAGCACCACATGCTCCCGAGCAAGAACACAATACAAAATCACAAAGCAGCAGTAGGGTTTTACGCATCCGTGCGGCCCGAAGCTGGGTAAACCCCTTTGTGTGCATCGCCTCGATCCGCTCTTCGCGCAACCTCCGCCCCCCGCCGAACCAGAAAGGGGCTCGGTCCCCATAGGTGTTCGTGGAGGCAGATTTCCCCCGACACTTGGCTTCTCATCGGGGTTGTGCATGATTTAAATATTTTGTGTGATGAAGATAGAGCATAGCCAGACTATATGATTTTGTAGGGATAGCCTACTTTGGCCATGTTATTTTGAGAAGACATAATTGCTTGGTTAGTATGCTTGAAGTATTATTATTTTTATGTCAATATTAAACTTTTGTCTTGAATCTTATGGATCTGAATATTCTTTCCACAATAAAGAGAATTACATGGATAAGTATGTTAGGTAGCATTCCACATCAAAAATTCTGTTTTTATCATTTACCTACTCGAGGACGAGCAGGAATTAAGCTTGGGGATGCTGATACATCTCCAACTATCTATAATTTTTTATTGTTCCATGCTATTATATTATCCATCTTGGATGTTTATGGGCTTTATTAAACACTTGTATATTATTTTTGGGACTAACCTATTGATCCAGAGCCCAGTGCCAGTTCCTGTTTTTTCCTTGTTTCAGTGTTTCGAAGAAAAGGAATATCAAACGGAATGAAACCTTCTAGAGAAGTTATTTTTGGAAGGAAAGCAACCTGATAGACTTGGAGTGCACGTCAGGAAAGAAACGAGGGAGCCACAAGGTAGGGGGCGCGCCCACCCCCCTAGGGCGCGCCCACCACCCTCATGGGCCCCTTGTGGCTCCCCTGATGTATTTCTTCCGCCTATATATATCCATATACCCAAAAACGATAAGGGAATAGACTAGATCGGGAGTTCCGCCACCGCAAGCCTCTGTAGCCACCAAAACCCAATTGGGACCCTGTTCCAGCACCCTACCGGAGGGGGGAACCCTCACCGATGGCCGTCTTCATCATCCCGGCACTCTCCATGACGAGGAGGGAGTAGTTCACCCTGGGGGTTGAGGGTATGTACCAGTAGCTATGTGTATGATCTCTCTCTCATGTGTTCTTGATTTCGCACGATCTTGATGTATCACGAGCTTTGCTATTATAGTTGGATCTTATGTTTCTTCTCCCCCTCTACTCTCTTGTAATGGATTGAGTTTTCCCTTTGAAGTTATCTTATCGGATTGAGTCTTTAATGATTTGAGAACACTTGATGTATGTCTTGCCGTGCGTATCTGTGGTGATAATGGGATATCACGTGATTCACTTGATGTATGTTTTGGTGATCAACTTGCGGGTTTCGCCCATGAACCTATGCATAGGGGTTGGCACACGTTTTCGTCTTGATTCTTCGGTAGAAACTTTGGAGCACTCTTTGAGGTTCTATGTGTTGGTTGAATAGATGAATTTGAGATTGTGTGATGCATATCGTATAATCATACCCATGGATACTTGAGGTGACATTGGAGTATCTAGGTGACATTAGGGTTTTGGTTTATTTGTGTCTTAAGGTGTTATTCTAGTACGAACTCTAGGGCTGTTTGTGACACTTATAGGAATAGCCCAATGGATTGATCGGAAAGAATAACTTTGATGTGGTTTCGTACCCTACCATAATCTCTTCGTTTGTTCTCCGCTATTAGTGACTTTGGAGTGACTCTTTGTTGCATGTTGAGGGATAGTTATATGATCCAATTATGTTATTATTGTTGAGAGAACTTGCACTAGTGAAAGTATGAACCCTAGGCCTTGTTTCCTAGCATTGCAATACCGTTTACGCTCACTTTTATCACTTGCTACCTTGCTGTTTTTATATTTCCAGTTTACAAAAACCTATATCTACCATCCATATTGCACTTGTATCACCATCTCTTCGCCGAACTAGTGCACCTATACATTTTACCATTGTATTGGGTGTGTTGGGGACACAAGAGACTCTTTGTTATTTGGTTGCAGGGTTGTTTGAGAGAGACCATCTTCATCCTACGCCTCCTACGGATTGATAAACCTTAGGTCATCCACTTGAGGGAAACTTGCTACTGTCCTATAAACCTCTGCACTTGGAGGCCCAACAACGTCTACAAGAAGAAGGTTGAGTAGTAGACATCAGCCCATTGCCTTTCTCGGTCTTCTCGACAGCCTCCCAGTAGTCATCACACACGACAGCTTCCTTGTTGGGAACTTTGACCTTAGCCTTCTTGCCGGTACTAGGTGTACTAGATCTTTCAACAGACATCACTGCCTTATCCTTGTGCTTCTTACTGCGCTTCTTGCTCTTCTTCTGACTAGTGGATTCGTCATCATCCTCTGAATCAACGTTGGTGCAATCCTCCTCTCTGGGTAGCTTCCTTCCCTCCCCCATCCGAGCACACTTATCCACCAAGGTGTAAAGCTCCTTCACAGTCTTGGGCAAACGCACGTTCATCTTGGAACGGATCCTGCGATTGCGCATGTTGGATTGGAAGGCAGCTATCACAGCTGCTGGGTGGATATTCGAGATGTTCCTATGGACCTTGCTGAATCTCTGCAGATACTTCCGGAGGGTCTCTCCTTCTTTCTGTTGGAGAAGCTGCAAGTCGCTGGGCTGCCCCGGCTCTTGATGGCCGCCGGTGAAGGCGCCAATGAACTCATGGCACAGGTCAGCCCATGATGAAATGGAGTTCTCCGGCAGGTGCATTAGACAAGACCTCACATGGGACTTGAGAGACAAAGGGAAGTAGTTGGCAAACACCTTCTCATCTCTTCCCCCGGCAGCTTGAATAGCGATGGTGTAGATGCTCAAAAACTCTGCCGGGTTCAGCCTCCCATCATATTTCTCGGGTATCTCTGGCTTGAACGTGTGAATGGACAACCAACAGACTTGCCACACCTCACTGATACGTCCATTTTGCATTATGTTTTCTTACTGTTATTTATAATGTTTTTATCCATAATAATGCTTTTTGGAGTAATGCTAATGCCTTTTCTCTCATAATTTGCAAGGTACACACCAAGAGGGAGAATTCCGGTAGTTGGAAATCTGGACCTGAAAAAGCTACGTCAAGCTACCTATTCTGCACAACTCCAAATGAGCTGAAACTTCACGAGGAATTTTTATGGAATATATAAGAATTATTGGAGCAAATAACTACCAGAGGGGGCCCACCAGGTGGGTGAGGGAGTCCTGGATTAGGGGGTCCTCTGACAGCCGGACTATATACTTTGGCCGGACTGTTGGACTGTGAAGATACAAGATTGAATACTTCGTCCCGTGTCCGGATGTGACTCTCCTTTGCATGGAAGGCAAGCTTGGAAATTCTGATATGTAGACCTCCTCCTTTGTAACCGACTCTGTGTAATCCTAGCCCCCTCCAGTGTCTATATAAACCGGGGGGTTTAGTCCGTAGGACAACAACAATCATAATCATAGGCTAGCTTCTAGGGTTTAGCCTCTACGATCTCGTGGTAGATCAACTCTTGTAATACTCATATCATCAAGATCAATCAAGCAGGAAGTAGGGTATTACCTCCATCGAGAGGGCCTGAACCTGGGTAAACATTGTGTCCCCCGCCTCCTGTTACCATCCGCCTTAGACGCACAGTTCGGGACCCCCTACCCGAGATCCGCCGGTTTTGACACCGACATTGGTGCTTTCATTGAGAGTTCCACTGTGCCATCACCATAAGGCTTGATGGCTCCTTCGATCATCGGCAACGATGCGATCCAGGGTGAGGTTTTTCTCCCCGAACATATCTTCGTATTCGGCGCCTTCGATCTGCGGGCCAACTCGCTTGGTCATCTGGAGCAGATCGAGAGCTACGCCCCTGGCCGTCTAGTCAGGTTTGGAAGCTTAAACTGTACTGCAGACATCTACGGAGACTTGATCTTTGACGGATTTGAGCCCATGACAGGTGTGCCGCACAGTCACGACGAGCATGACTTAGCTCTGCCATCAGACGGTGTTCGGGAGATCACACCTGTGGCTACTCCGGCCCTCAATCCGGAGCAGATTGCGCCATCTGAGGACGGGTGGATGGACCCCGCCACGGAGGCTGTACACTCAGTGGCGATAGAGCCGAATACTGACTTCACCTTCTATGAGACCTCTGTTGCCGGATCCTTGGATTCGTCCCCGGCCATGGGCTCCGAACCGCCTGCGTTCGTGCCTATCGAATCTGATTGGGCGCCGATCATGGAGTTTCCCTCCGCGGATATCTTTCAGCACTCGCCCTTGGGCGATGTGCTAAATTCATTAAGGTCTCTCTCCTTGTCAGGAGGCCCTTGGCCGAACTGTGTCCGGCTTGAGTGGGAAGCGGATGACAAAGAAATTTGTTCCCCGCCCACCACCCACTTAATAGCCATTGTTGACGACTTATCCGACATGCTCGATTTTGGCTCTGAAGACATCGACGGTATGGACGATGATGCAGGAGAGGAACAGGAACCACCGCCCATAGGGCGATGGACAGCCACTTCAACACACGATATATATATGGTGGATACACCCAAAGAAAAACATGACGAGGAACGGAAGGATGCAGCGAAGGATAGTTCCTCGAGAAGCAACCAAAGCAACGACATACGCCGCTCCAAATCCTGCCTCGGCAAAAACAACAATAACAACACAGGTAAAAATAATACCCCGATCGACTCCAAAGGAAACGACGACCACCTGGACCCAGCGACAGAGCAAGATGAACCAGCGGACGGCGGACATAGTACGGAGCCGCTGTCCGATCACGGCGAAGCTGAGGGTAAAGCTAATCAACCTGCATCTGGAGAGGAGAACAGTCCGGACGACGATGCACACATCATCCCGGATAGGCACATGGAGCAAGAGAACCTCCATAGAAGGCTTATTGCCACCGCAATGAGTCTAAAGAAGCAGAAGCAAAGGCTTAAGGCCGCGCAAAATACACTCAATAGTAGATGGAACAAAGTGCTCGACACTGAAGAAAAGTACGGTGGCAGTCGCCACACAAAGAGCTATCCAAAGCGCAAGCTGCTGCCAGAATTCGATGACGAGGCTTTAGAGCCTATACAGCTGAAAAATAAAATGGCCGATCAGCCGGATCGACCACCCCGTGGCCATGATAGGGCGGCTAACGATGTCGCACATAAGTCAGCACACGATTCACGTGATGACTTGCATCAAAAAGCCAGTATGACCAGGTCCATCTACGGATCTAGGAAGCGTGCTCCGGCACAGAATCAAAACCGAACACTACAACCGTCAGAACGCCATGACACATCCAAATACATGGGTGCCGCGCACCCCCTATGCTTCACCGATGAGGTGTTGGATAATGAATTTCCAGAGGGCTTCAAACCCGTGAACATAGAGGCGTACCATGGAACGACAAACCCTGGGGTATGGATTGAGGACTTTATCCTTCATATCCATATGGCTCACGGAGATGATCTCCACACCATCAAATACTTGCCCCTCAAGTTGAAAGGACCAGCTCGACATTGGCTGAAGAGCCTCCCCGAAAACTCAACTGGAAGTTGGGAAGAGCTTGAGGATGCTTTTAGGGCTAATTTTCAAGGGACCTATGTCCGACCTCCGGATGCAGACGATTTAAGTCATATAATTCAACAGCCCGGAGAGTCAGCCCGAAAGCTTTGGAACAGATTCCTCACTAAGAAGAATCAAATTGTCGATTGTCCGGATGCCGAAGCCTTAGCGGCTTTCAAACACAGTGTCCGGGACGAATGGCTCGCCAGACACCTCGGCCAGGAAAAATCGAGGACAATGGCAGCCCTAACAAGCCTCATGACCCACTTTTGCACGGGCGAAGATAGTTGGCTGGCCCGTAGCGGCACCAGCGACCCAAGCACATCCGAAGTCAGGGATGGCAACGGAAAACCACTATGCAACAAAAGCAAGCGTCGAAACAATGAAGACAGCCCAGACAACACGGCGGTGAACGCCGGATTCAGGGGCTCACGACCCAGTCAATGGAAAAAGCCATTCAAAGGCAGCAGAGATGGACCGTCCAGCCTAAACAAGATTCTAGACAGATTATGTCAGATTCATGGCACCCCCGACAAACCTGCAAATCACACCAACAGAGAATGCTGGGTCCTCAAGCAGGTCGGCAAGCTAAACGCCGAACACGAGGGGAGGGAGACACCAAGTGAAGATAAGGATTAGCCTCGACAACAAAACACTAGGGGACAGAAAAAAAATCCCACCAGAGGTCAAAATAGTGAACATGATTCACGTAACGAAGAGGAGGAGCAAACGTGCACTCCGAGACGTATGCGCCGTGGAGCCCGTCACCCCCAAGTTCAACCCTTGGTCGGCCTGCCCGATCACTTTCGATCGCAGGGGTTACCCGACTAGTATCCGGCACGGAGGATCAGCTGCCTTGGTGCTAGACCCAATAATTGACGGGTACCATCTCACCCGAGTCCTTATGGACGGTGGCAGTAGTCTTAATCTGGTATATCAGGACACAGTCCGCAAAATGGGGATAGACCTGACAAGAATTAGCCAAAGCAATACTACCTTCAAAGGAGTAATACCAGGCACAGAGGCCCGCTACACGGGCTCTCTAGTACTACAAGTTGTCTTCGGTTCTCCTGACAACTTCCGAAGTGAAAAGTTAACCTTCGACATCGCTCCATTCCGAAGCGGCTATCAAGCACTACTCGGAAGAACGGCCTTCGCTCGTTTTAATGCAGTACCGCATTACGCTTATCTTAAGCTTAAGATGCCCGGTCCACGTAGCATCATCATAGTTAGCGGAAACACTGAGTGTTCCTTATGTACGGAAGAATGTGTGACGGCTTTAGTAGCCGAACACTGAACGACCTCTCGAACCAGAATAAATGATTGGCCGTCAAGACCGCGGACACGGCTAGACGAGTCCGGCGCACCACTGGCTGTAACAGCTCAGATAAACCTGAGACTGGGTATATGGACATACCCCCATAGGTGGTGCTAGGGGCTGCCATCATGTAAAAAGAACTACAGTTCGGCCTGACCTTATTTAGATTGAATTTTAATGGTTCATTAAGAATAATCAATTTTTCGCACGAAGACTTTCACCTAAGTTTTTCTCTTTTACAAATGATAATCGTGCTACACCCTTCCAGGATACGGCACAATGGAGACACAGGCGCAGACGTGCAGCAGGGCCCCGCTCAAAGGTTTCCTTTTAGATTAAGACCATGTGTAAACCTTTCTTACTATCTCTTGTTGCTTCACACTCCCCGGATACTCAGCACAATCGATAGGAATGCTGGCGTTATTGGCATCTCGCCACGTCAGACTAATGCACGTACATGGAAATTCAGGGTTCATTATCAAGGGCGTTACTCCGCCCGGTATATTTGGTAAAGTCCAAATACCTTAGGGAGTCTTTGGCGTCGCGAGTTTGGCCTTTTATGCATCAGCTCCGAATCATGTCTTTGGTCAATAGTTGGGTTTGCCCGGCTCCCGTGTTTTGCTACCTTACGTTCCTCTCTATCTGCTAAGGTGGCATCGGGAGAACTACTGCGATTGTGCCCTGGTTATCCAGATGAGCACCTCAGTAGAGAAAGCCGAAAACTGACTGTCATGATAAAGCGTGAGACTTGTCAACCACTCGATGACTCAGCGAAATCTTCGCGATTCCTCCGCATTAACGAAGGGTTGGTTTCCCGGGCATGTATGTACGCGCCCTGTACCCGGATGAGCGCGGAAGTACCAGGGGCTATATAGTAGCCCCATCGTCAAACTCCTATGGCTAAGTGAAAGTGTTAAAGAAATATTGTCCGATTGCCTTGTTCGCCGCGCTATCACCTCCTTAATGGACCAAGACGTTGGATCAAGTGTAAACACGCGCTTTTCCAAACACCCCCACATTATATGCGTGGGGGCTGAAGCCGACGTCTGCAAACTTTCAGGTTATATACATACATAAACGGCCGCACAGGAGGCATCATAATACTTTCACGCAAAAATATAAACACAGCCTTTATAATCCAAATAGCATTGTTTTTACAATGGGGATACATGTCACTCGAACATGATACTCTTCGAGCACTGAGCCTCTATTAAATGAGCAACTTCTAGGAGGTCTTCAAAATAGTGCCCGGCCGAGACCTGGCCTACGGCCGGATTCTGGGTTGCAATAGTGATGGCCTCCATCTCTGCCCAGTATGTCTTGACACGGGCAAGAGCCATCCGCGCACCCTCTATGCACGCCGACCTCTTTACAACATCGATATGCGACACAGCACCAAGGAATCGCTGCACTAAACCAAAATAACTATTCGGCCTTGGTCCTTCCGGCCAAAGATGATCCACAACAGACCACATGGCAAGCCCGGACAACCTATGGAGCTCAGCCCACTCGGCCATTTGCTCATTTAACAGCAGCGGACGCGTTGGAGCACTGAACTGCGACCAAAACAACTTTTCCACTTCGTGATCTTTTTTATCTTTGAAAAACTCAGTCGCATCAGCAGCACTCGTTGCCAAGTCCAAATATGCATCTGCAGAACTCCATAATTGATCTAGAAGAGCATACTTTGGATCTCCGAACTTCGTCCACAACAAAAAGGGCTTCCCAGCCGTGATATCTCCGGCTTGACGGAGCTCCTCCTTCGCCGCTCTGATTTTAGAGCGGGTTTCCTTGGCTGCTACCATGGCTTTCTCCAGGTCCGCCATTTTCGTTTGGCTTTCCTTTTCAAGAAGCTCATACCGGTCGGCGGCATCCTTCAGCTCAATAGCCATCTTGGCTATTTTATCTTCCTTTGTCGATGAGCAGCCTGTTCGGCTCTTAACTCTTCGACCGCCTTTAGGGCGGCCGCATCACTTCTCCTGGCTTGTTCCTTGGCTCGGGCAAGCTCCGCCCGAAGGGTCTCCACGGCGGCAGCTCCATCTGCAGTCACAGAATATTATAGATACTAGCATCATGATCCTCTTAATACCTGTTAACCACCAGAGAATACATACCCTGTGCTTCGTCAAGCCGCTTATTTACAAGCACGATGTCGGCATCTGCTCCATCAAGTTGCCGCTTCAGTTCGGCAACCTCACCAGTCCAGCCAGCCACCGGACCATCAGCCGCCTGCACATGAAAGCAGCATGATCATCACCTGGGACTATGATCCTCTGTTTGCCGCCTTTGGACAGCAACCAGAGTCTTAGGGGCTACTATCTGTATAGGGCACACCTAGCGTGTGCGGTACCATCAATATATATATATATATATATATATATATATATATATATATATTACTTTGCGTACCTCAAAGCCTCTTAGCAGGCTCATAAAAGCTTCATGCAACCCACTTTTGGCAGATGAAATCCTCTCAACCACCGTACCCATTAAAGTATGATGCGCCTCTGAGACAGTCGCTTGCTCCAGAAGACTCATCAGTGCGTCCGGTCGTGCACCGGACAGTCTCGGACTCTTTTTGTGGCTCTCCTTAGGAGCCGAATACTCTGGACTTCGGGCGGCCAAAGGGTTACCTTCTGGCCTGGGCCGATCAGGAGAAATCCTCCGTGACGACACCTCAGGGTCGTCCGCCTCATGAGGCAGGGAGACAGGGGGAGGCGTTTTGCTCTCCATCATCTCCGGAAGAAGATCCCCTAAAGACGAACTCTGGTGAGAAGGGCTACGATCCGAGCTACAAGACACACGTGTCGGTTATTGTCCTTAGAAATGAAGCAGGATATATTTAGTACTCTTGTTCACTTACAGCTCGGTGGAGGGCTGATCCCCTTGTGGGCACTGTGCGGTAAGGATGCCCTCCGGGGCAGGGCCCCCTAGCGAAGGTTTCTTCCCTCGTTTGGAAACCCTCGTTTCCAAGCCTTCAGAGGTGGTCCTCTTCCTTCCTTGGGGAGAGGGAATTTTAGATTCTTCTCCCCGGTTATCCTCCTTTGCAAAGACACTAATTCCCCTCGTTTGGATGAGTAATGAATGAGGCCCGCTTTCGGCTTCTTTATTCCTCCCTTTATCTTCCCTTGATGGCGCTTGATAAGGTGTGGGCTCAAGCATCCTGGCTAGTACAGGATCTGGTGAGCCTTCAGGAAGGGGGGCCGGGCACCTGATCATTTTCGCCTTTCTTATCTAGTCCTGGTCAAAGAGCGATTTTTCAGAATGATATCATGACAAATGAAAAGACAGTGTGTTCGGCCGAAGAATTACTTACGTGGGTATCTGGACGATTGCAGTTCAGACCCGCATCCTCGGTGGTGTCTGGACACTTTATTCATGATCCGAAGAACAATCCATACATCTCTTCGAGCGTCACGCCGAAGAATTGTTGAATAGTTTGCGGTCCTTCCGGGTTGAACTCCCACATACAGAGAGGTCGACGTTGGCATGGCAGGATCCGACGAACTAGCATGACTTGCATTACCTTGACCAGGGTGACATCTCTCTTGAGGAGATCTCGGATGCGACTCTGCAAAATCGGCACATCATTAACTGGCCCCAGTCCAGCCCCTTGTTGACCCATGACGCCAGTTGTGGCGGGGGACCCGAACGGAAGGCGGGGGCAGCTACCCACTTAGTACTTCGGGGAGCCGTGATGTAAAACCACTCCCGCTGCCATAAGTTGGATATCTCCGGGAAGGAACCCTTTGGCCATGGAGCATCGACGCCTTTGCTTATTATGGCACCTCCGCATTCTGTGTGTCGCCCATCGATCATCTTCGGCTTCACACTGAAGGTCTTGAGCCATAAGCCGAAGTGTGGGGTGATGCGGAGGAAGGCCTCACACACGACGATGAATGACGAGATGTGAAGGATGGAATCCGGAGCCAGATCATTGAAATCGAGCCCGTAATAGAACATAAGCCCTCTAACAAAGGGATCAATACTAAAGCCTAGCCCTCGGAGGAAGTGGGAAACAAATATGACACTCTCGTTGGGTTCGAGAGTGGGGATGACCTTCCCTTGAGCAGGCAACGTGTGCAAGATTTCGGTGGTCAGATACCTGGCTTCTCTTAGCTTCTTGATGTCCTCCTCTGTGACAGAGGAGGCCATCCACCGGCCTTGAAGGTTGGATCCGGACATGATTGAAGGTCCGAAGCACTTAACCTGAGCCTTGGGTGTTGGAATTCGAGGTGGGGGAAGGGAAGGATCGGGCGCGAGAAGAAAAGGACAGGCCTAGGCCCCTTTATAAAGAAGGTGAATATCAAGCGTCCTCCATGTGGCCGTTTGGAACTTGCCTAAAATTGAGGAGTCATACCAGCGGGCACGATTGGGTTACCCACACCCGTATTGATGAGAATCCCTTGATAAGGGGAACACGATCTCTGCTTTGACAAGACGTGCCAAGAAAACCGCCTCACAACACATGCAGTAGCAGGCTGGGAAAAACGGTTCGCAATAACCGGGCCACGGCAGGATGTCATGTTGTGAAAAGTTGTCAACAGATTAGATTTGTGAAATATTATACTCTCCACGGTGGTATGTGTAATTTGTTTTGCAGAGCCGGACACGATCCTTGTGTTCAAAATCTTCTATGGAGTATTCGGAGAAGAACCCGCCTTGCAATGCCGAAAACAATCTGCGCACCGGACTCATCGTCATTGAAGCCTGGTTCAGGGGCTACTGAGGGAGTCCTGGATTAGGGGGTCCTCGGACAGCCGGACTATATAATTTGGCTGGACTGTTGGACCGTGAAGATACAAGATTGAAGACTTCGTCCCGTGTCCGGATGGGACTCTCCTTTGCGTGGAAGGCAAGCTTGGCAATTCGGATATGTAGATCTCCTCCCTTGTAACCGACTCTGTGTAACCCTAGCCCCCTCCGGTGTCTATATAAACCGGAGGGTTTAGTCCGTAGGACACAACAATCATAATCATAGGCTAGCTTCTAGGGTTTATCCTCTACGATCTCGTGGTAGATTAACTCTTGTAATACTCATATCATCAAGATCAATCAAGCAGGAAGTAGTGTATTACCTCCATTGAGAGGGCCCGAACCTGAGTAAACATTGTGTCCCCCGCCTCCTGTTACCATCCGCCTTAGACGCACAGTTCGGGACCCCCTACCCGAGATCCGCCGATTTTGACACCGACAGTGGGCACAACCCACGTGGACGCGCCAGGGCCCCCGGGCGTGCCCTGGTGGGTTGTGCCCTCCTCGGCCCACCTCTGGTACCCATCTTCTGGTATATAGGTCATTTTGACCCGGAGAAAAATAGAGAGAGGACTTTTGGGATGAAGCGCTGCCGCCTCGAGGCGGAACTTGGGCAGGAGCACTTTTGCCCTCCGGTGGAGCGATTCCGCCGGGGGAACTTCCTTCCCGGAGGGGGAAATCATCATCCTCATCATCACCAACAACTCTCCCATCTTGGGGAGGGAAATCTCCATCAACATCTTCAACAGCACCATCTCATCTCAAACCCTAGTTCATCTCTTGTGTTCAATCTTGTTACCGGAACTATAGATTGGTGCTTGTGGGTGACTAGTAGTGTTGATTACATCTTGTAGTTGGTTATCATATGGTGTATTTGGTGGAAGATTATATGTTCAGGTCCAATATGCTATTCAATACTCCTTTGATCATGAGCATGTTTATCATTCGTGAGTAGTTACTTTTGTTCTTGAGGTCACGGGAGAAATCATGTTGCAAGTAATCATGTGAACTTGATATGTGTTTGATATTTTCATAGTATGTATGTTGTGATTCCCTTAGTGGTGTCATGTGAACGTCGACTACATGACACTTCACCATATTTGGGCCTAAGGGAATGCATTGTGGAGTAGCAATTAGATGGTGGGTTGCGAGAGTGACAGAAACTTAAACCCCAGTTTATGCGCTATTCCGTAAGGGGCCGATTGGATCCAAAAATTTAATGCTATGGTTAGAATTTATTCTTAATACTTTTCTCATAGTTGCGGATGCTTGCGGGAGGGTTAATCTAGGAGGTTTGTTCAAGTAAGAACAACACCTAAGCACCGGTCCACCCACATATCAAATTATCAAAGTAGCGAACACAAATCGAACCAACATGATGAAAGTGACTAGATGAAATTCCCGTGTACCCTCAAGAACACTTTGCTTATCATAAGAGACAGTTTTGGCCTGTCCTTTGCCTCAAATGGATTGGGCTACCTTGCTGCACTTTTGCTACTACTATCATTACTTGCTCGTTACAAATTATCTTGCTATCAAACTACTCCGCTACTTACAATTTCAGCACTTGCAGACATTACCTTACTGAAAACTACTTGTCATTTCCTTCTACTCCTCGTTGGTTCGACACTCTTACTTATCGAAAAGAGCTACAATTGATCCCCTATACTTGTGGGTTATCAAGGCTATTTTCTGGCGCCGTTGTCGGGGAGTGAAACACCTTTGGTAAGTGGAATTTGGTAAGGAAGCATTTATATAGTGTGCTGAAATTTATTGTTACTTGTTACTATGGAAAACAATCGTTTGAGGGGTTTGTTCGGGGTATCTTCACCTCGTCCGGAACCACAATTAGTTACCCCTCAACCTACTGCACCAACTAAAAATATTGAATATGAAATTCCTTCGGGTATGATAGAACAACTGCTAGCTAATCCTTATGCAGGAGATGGAACTGAACATCCTGATATGCACTTGATATATGTGGACCAAATTTCTGGATTGTTTAAGCTTGCAGGTTTACCCAGGGATCAAGTTATGAAAAAGGTTTTCCCTTTATCTTTGAAGAGAAAAGCATTGGCATGGTATAGGCTATGCGATGATATTGGATCATGGAATTGGAATTGTTTGAAATTGGAGTTCCACCAAAAAATCTATCCTATGCATCTAGTTCATCGTGATCGGAATTATATATATATAATTTTTGGCCTCGTGAAGGAGAAAGTATTGCTCTAGCTTGGGGGAGGCTTAAGTCAATGTTATATTCATGCCCCAATCATGAGCTCTCAAGAGAAATTATTATCCAGAATTTTTATGCTCGACTTTCTCATAATGATCAAACCATATGCTTAATACTTCTTGTGTTGGTTCTTTTATGAAGAAGACTATTGAATTTTGGTGGGATGTTTTGGAAAGAATTAAACGCAACTCTGAAGGTTGGGAACTCGACGAAGGTAAAGATTCAGGTATTAAAATTAAATATGATTGTGTTAAATCTTTTATGGATACCGATGCTTTTCAAAAGTTTAGCACTAAATATGGACTTGACTCTGAGATAGTAGCCTCCCTTTGTGAATCATTTGCTACTCATGTTGAACTCCCTAAAGATAAGTGGTTTAAATATCACCCACCTATTAAAGAAGAGATTAAAGAACCGGTACCAGTTAAAAAAGAAACTATACTTTATAATGTTGATCCAGTTGTTCCTTCTTCTTATATTTAGAAACCACCTTTCCTTGTTAGGATAGAGGAACATGCTAAAGTTTCAACTGTGGTTAACAAAGGCTATATTAGAACACCTAAACCCGATGAACAAATTAAAGTAGAACCTAGCATTGCTTTGGTTAAATATCTCCTAGAAGAAGATATAGATGGGCATGTCATTTACTTCTTTGAAGAAGCTGCCAGAATTGCCAAACTTCATAAAAAGGATAAACATAGACCTGTTGTTGGCATGCCAGTTGTCTCGGTTAAAATAGGAGATCACTGTTATCATGGTTTATGTGACATGGGTGCTAGTGTGAGTGCTATTCCTTACACCCTTTATCAAGAAATTATGAAATACATAGCACCTGCAGAAATAGAAGACATAGATGTTACTATTAAACGTGCTAATAGAGACACCATATCACCAATTGGGATTGTTAGAGATGTTGAAGTCTTGTGTGGGAAAATAAAATACCCTACTGATTTTCTTGTTCTTGGTTCCCCACAAGATGACTTTTGTCCCATTATCTTTGGTAGACCTTTCTTGAATACAGTTAATGCTAAGATAGACTGTAAGAAACAAAATGTCGGTGTTAGTTTTGGTGATGAGTCTCATGAGTTTAATTTTTCCAAGTTTAGTATAAATCTTCATGAAAAAGAATTGACTAGTAAAGGTGAATTAAATTGGTCTTGCTTCTATTGCTGTTCCACCTACTGATCCTTTAGAACAATATTTGCTAGACCATGAAAATGATTCACATATGCATGAAAGAAATGAAATAGATAAAATTTTCTTTGAACAACATCTGCTTGAACACAATTTGCCTATTGAAACTCTAGGAGGTCCTCCTCCACCCAAAGGTGATCCTGTGTTTGAATTAAAGCAATTGCCAGACACTTTGAAATATGCTTATCTTGATGAAAAGAAGATATGTCGGTGTCAAAACCGGCGGATCTCGGGTAGGGGGTCCCGAACTGTGCGTCTAGGCGGATGGTAACAGGAGACAAGGGACACAATGTTTTACCCAGGTTCGGGCCCTCTTGATGGGGGTAAAACCCTACGTCCTGCTTGATTAATATTGATGATATGGGTAGTACAAGAGTAGATCTACCACGAGATCAAGGAGGCTAAACCCTAGAAGCTAGCCTATGGTATGATTGTTGTATGTTTGGGGTTGTCCTACGGATTAAACCCTCCGGTTTATATAGACACCGAAGAGGGTTAGGGTTACACAAAGTCGGTTACAATGGTAGGAGATCTGAACATCCGCATCGCCAAGCTTGCCTTCCACGCCAAGGAAAGTCCCATCCGGACACGGGACGAAGTCTTCAATCTTGTATCTTCATAGTCCAGGAGTCCGGCTGAAGGTATAGTCCGGCTATCCGGACACCCCCTAATCCAGGACTCCCTTAGTAGCCCCTGAACCAGGCTTCAATGACGACGAGTCTGACGCGCAGATTGTCTTCGGCATTGCAAGGCGGGTTCCTCCTCCAAGTTCTTCATAAAAGTTTGTAAACACTAAGGGTAGTGTCCGGCTCTGCAAAATAAGTTTCCACATATTGCCATAGAGAGAATAACATTAACACAAATCTAATCTGCTGACATATTCCGTAGCGTGACATCACACTACGGCCAAGCCTTTATTCGAATCGTTTCTACTTCCCCACCTCAGCGCATTTTGCGAGGCAGTTTCCTTGGCACGTCTTGTCAAAGCAGAGATCGTGTCCCCCATTTACGGGATTCTCATTAATACGGACGTGGGTAACCCAACCGCACCATTTATCATGGCGCTTGGGAGATAAGCGAGTTTTACCAGGCTGGTGGGGACGCATAGCCGCATCCGCCCATATAAGGGGATAAGGATCCACCTTTTTACCTACGCCTTCTTCCTCCTCTGCCTATCCATCTCCTGCGTACCCGAGCTCCAGCGCCCAAGTCCGCACTTCCCACCTCAACCTTCTCCAGCCATGTCCGGAGCGGGAGGCAAGTGGATGGTCTCCTCCATCACGGAGGGCCATATCAAAAAGCTAAGGAAGGCCGGATACTTGTCCAACAACATCGCGCATCGGCTTCCTGAAAAGGGCCAGCTCCTCCCCACCCCAAGGCCACATGAGAGGGTCGTATTCCTTCCCCACTTCCTCCGCGGACTGGGTTTCCCTCTTCACCCGTTCGTTCGGGGGCTCATGTTCTACTACGGCCTGGATTTCCACGATCTGGCCCCGAACTTCGTCCTCAACATATCGGCGTTTATCGTCGTGTGTGAGGTCTTCCTCCGCATCCGCCCCCATTTCGGCCTTTGGCTCAAGACTTTCAACGTCAAGCCGAAGGTGGTGCGCGGCAGCCAGGCGGAGTGTGGAGGCGCCATGGAGGGCAAGATGGCCAACGTCCTTTGGCTCGAGGGCTCCTTTGTGGAGACCCTGAAGGGGTGGCAATCGGGGTGGTTTTACATCACCAAGCCGCGCGACCTTGATTGGGTCGCAACCCCCGAGTTCCGGTCCGGACCCCCTATGCGGCTCACGTCCTGGAGAGAGACGGGCCTGTCATGGGGCAACGAGGGAGAGGTGACCGGACTGCAAACATGCATCCAATCCCTGGTGAACAAGCAGCTCAAGCTTGTCAATATAGTCCAGGTTATGCTCGTCTGCCGGATCCTCCCATGTCAACAACGGGCCTTCAATCTGTGGGAGTTCGATCCGACGCAGCACCAAACTTTGAATAGGATCTTCAACACGATGTACGAAGATGCCTGGAAGGTGCTATTCAAGGGTGCCGAGGCTCCCGCATCCGCATCTGAGGATCGTAGATTCAGCACGCAGCGTCCAGCTAGTGCGGTGAGTTATCTTTACCTTTTACAAGACATTTGTTTCTCATAGTTTGACTCTATGCGGGATCTAAACTCCCTTACCTCTGACAGGAGTGGCAGGCGAAGTCCGGACAGGTCAACTATCCGGCTCCTTTGCCCGAAGACCCAGCAGATGCCCGTTTATCAAAGTTGCTGGCTCCGACACCTTATGTGGTGCCGGAGAAGAAGGCCAAGAAGAAGGCCACGGGGACTCGCAAGAGTTCCCGGCGTATGGTGGTGTCGGACTCATCGCCCGACGACTCTGAGATGCCCTCCTCCCGTGAAGACGAGGAGGAGGAAGAAGAAACCTCTCCCACTCTAGCAGGGGGAGGAAAGAAGAGGAAGGCCGCCCCAACAGGGGAGGCCGAAGGGTCCAAGAAGGGGAAGATCCTTCCTCCGGACTACTCCACCGATGCCGACGAGGGCGAAGAGGAGTGGCCGCAAAGGGCCAGGCGCCCGGCGGGATCGTAAGTATTCAGATACCACCGTAACTCATAGCATTCCCTTATTGCACAGCTTTTCCTTATACGGAATGTAACTATGCAGCCCGCCCAAGGCCGGGCTCGACGAGTCGTCGAGCGGCTCCCTGGATTCATCGGACGTGAATTCAGTTCGCCTGCTGCCTCCCCCTGCACCGCGGACGATGCCGAAGTGGCGTCGCGACAAGCTCCGGGCCAAGAGGAGGTGATCCTGGAGGAGCCGTGAAGCGGCCTCCCGGACTCCGGGAGTAAAGGGGACAAGACCCCCCAGGGCTCCAAGTCCGGCTTTGCGCCGAACACCGCGCCGAAATCCTCAACGTTTCCGGAGTGCGGCAGGCGACCTCCTTCTAAGAGGAGCAAGCCTACTAAGCCGGCGGCCCCCGTCCAACCGGAGGCGCCGGACAATTTGCTGGAGGTGCTTAACGGCGCCTCCATCGATGAGGATCACTGTACTATCATGAGTACGGTGCTCCAGAAGGTTCAATCCGCCAAGAGAGGACTGGCTGAAGCTTGTGCTAGCCTTCTAACAGGCTTCGAGGTAAGTAAAAATATGTAAAAATATTACCGCATAGACAGTAGCCCCCTGATGCTCTGTTTGGCGTTCGGAAAGAAAAGCCGAATAGAGGATCTAATAAATTTTGCAGGAGTCTAACAAAAAAGAGTCAATATGCGTGTGCAGGCTTCGCTGCTTGCGACCGCCGCACTGACTGCGGAGGTAGGCACCCTGAAGTAGGGTCTCGAGCGGTCCGAGCGAGAGCTCGGCCTGACCAAGTGGCAGCTCGAGGAGAAAGAAGCTAAGAGGTACCTTATAGAAATATATAAAAAGATGCAATTGCAAAAAATGATAGGATTATGTTGCTTATTGCAGGGGCCACAACTGAGGTGGCGACCCTCGAGCAGGCGTTATCCGAGGCCTTGAAGAGAGCGGCCTCAGAGCGCACCGAGCGGGAGAAATTTGAGGTGCAGGTCGGCGAGGCGCAGCAAGAGCTTCAGGCTCTCATGAAAAAACATGAGAGTTTGGAGCTTGACTCGAAGACGCGAGCGTCCGAGCTCGCCGCGGCCATCGAGACTGCCAAGTCTGCCAAGGCCGAATCCCAGAAGGCCCTCCAAGAATTGGATGCGGTGAAAAAGATAGCGGCGGGTAAGGCATTCTTTATGCAAAGAAAA
Organism: Aegilops umbellulata; assembly: GCA_032464435.1. Classification (NCBI taxonomy): domain Eukaryota; kingdom Viridiplantae; phylum Streptophyta; class Magnoliopsida; order Poales; family Poaceae; genus Aegilops; species Aegilops umbellulata. The sequence continues at coordinate 130,721,243 of CP136057.1, read as the reverse complement.
CATACAAAAGTAAGCTACTTGTTACTTACCCGAATCCGGAGCTCTCCAGGAGCGTTCGCAGATCTTCCCTGTAGCATATCTGATGCCGCCGCATTCTACCGAGCTGAGGAGGGCAGTTCGACGAAGAAGGTGTTCTGGTCTCAGTATGCTGAGCCCGGACACCCTGTGCCCTTGAGCGACCAGCTGAAGCAGCTGATCGAGCTCCACAAGGTGGCCGAACAGGCCATGAAGGGCCTCATAGTTCGGCTGTGGCCTGGAGAGGCCCTGCCTGGGAGCTACTTCGGATTGGTGCGGCGGCTGGTGGAATCCTGTCCAAGGCTCGAGGTCATCAAGCGCTCCGTCTGCATCGAAGGTGCCCAGAGGGCCCATGCCCGCGCTAAGGTGCACTGGGGCAAGCTGGACGGTGAGAAGCTTGTGAAGGACGGGCCACCGCCGAAGGAGCATCGCAAGCCCGAGAATTATTATAAGGACGTTCTGAAGGGTGCCCACCTTATGGCGGATGAATGTACCAAGGATGTAATTTTTGAGTAAAACTCGCTCGTGTTATCTTGTGCACTGAAAACTTGTTCATATGCGCTAAGCAATGCTTGTTGAATTTAAAAATATATTACTTTCTGTGTGGCCGTTTATCAAAAATTGAGGGATGGCCAGTCGTCGGCTTCTGCCCCCATGCCGCTAGTGCTGGGGTGTTCGGGATAAACCTGAGCGCTCTTTTTCCCATGTTTGGGTCCTTCGAGGGAGGCGCTCAGCACAACAAACAAGGCAATCAGACTATAATGCTTGAACACTCTCACTTAGCCATAGAACTCTATAATTTTAAATTTCGGCGAAGCCCCTAGTATTCGGAAGATCGAGTTCGGGGCGCTATCCACGCCTTGGCCGGACAAAGCCGGTTCCTCGATCTAAGCGGCGTAAGTCTTTAGGGACTCGAAAAACCTCTCGAACAGTGACCGGTCTCTCGCTTCATCATGACAGTCAGTTTTAGCTTTCTCTACTGAGGTGCTCAGCCCAGCTCAACTGGGGCACAATCGCAGTAGTTCTCCTAGTGCTACCTTAGCCGATATAGCGGAACGTAAGGCACCAAAACATAGGAGCCGTGCAAACCCAACTATTGACCCAAGACATGATTCGGAGCTGATGCATATAATGCTATAAGTTCGGGGAGCCGCACTTGTGAAAGTGTTCGGACTTCTCACACCATATTGGGGGGTACTGAAGCCCCTGGCGTATTTGCCGTACCACAGTGTACGGGTGCAACATGTCATTAATGAACATATATTTGGAAGAAAGGTAATGCAAAAATAGATAAAGACTATGCATTGTTAAAAAAGACTGCGATCAAAAGCAGAACGATACAGATAGCGTGATAAGCAAACATGGACTATTTAATATGTCCGGTTCAGGGGCAGGCCGCGGAACTGTATGCAAAACAGGTATACTGCTCGTGATAGAGACCACCTGGGGGTTCCATAATGCGGCATGGCTTGTCTGCTTCCCTGGTTCTTGCATCGTTTGTGCGGCAGTTGAATTGCCGAACATGTCATCTGAAGTATGGAGTCCTGAAAGTAAGAGAAAATTAAAAAAGAATTCGGCAGCCCCTAGTACGGTTTAAGCCGTATTTTGGGCGTGCCGTGATGGTGCCCCTTCCCCTGCGCCCATGGTATTTCGAGAGCGTAGTTATGTACGCGAAGCGCTGGTTTTGCTATTTCGCGAGGGCTGGGGTTGGGGTCGCACTGCTATGCCAGCTCGGAACGTGCCAGGCGGTCTTGTTGTGGGTTACTCCGGGTGCGCTTGACAGTGTCCGGCCTTTTGACGGCTGGACTGGAGAATTGCCTAGAGAGGCTGCTTTGTACTTCTGCTGCGAGTGCTGCCGTGTGCTCCTCCGTTCGGAGGGAGCGTTCGGTGTTTCCGTTGACCGTGATTACTCCTCGTGGGCCTGGCATCTTGAGCTTGAGGTATGCATAGTACAGTACCGCATTGAACTTTGCAAATGCGGTTCGCCCGAGCAGTGCGTGATAGCCACTGCGGAACGGGACTGTGTTGAAGATTAACTCCTCGCTTCGGAAGTTGTCCGGAGATCCGAAGACCACTTCAAGTGTGACTGAACCTGTACAGTTGGCCTCTACACCTGGTATGACGCCTTTAAAGGTCGTTTTGGTGGGCTTAATCCTTGAAGGATATATGCCCATTTTCCGCACTGTATCCTGGTAAAGCAGGTTCAGGCTGCTGCCGCCGTCCATAAGGACTCTTGTGAGATGAAATCCGTCAATAATTGGGCCCAGAACCAATGCGGCGAACCCGCCATGACGGATGCTACTGGGGTGGTCCCTTCGATCAAAAGTGATCGGGCAGGAGGACCATGGGTTGAACTTTGGGGCGACTGGCTCCAGCGCGTATACGTCCCGTAATGCACGCTTCCGCTCCCTTTTGGGGATGTGGGTTGTGTATATCATGTTCACCGTCCGCACTTGTGGGGGAAAACCCTTCTGTCCACTGTTGTTCGGCAGCCTGGGCTCCTCGTCGTCGTCGCTACGCAGCCCCTTGTCTCTATTTTCAGCATTTAACTTGCCTGCCTGCTTGAACACCCAACAATCCCTGTTGGTGTGATTGGCTGGCTTTTCGGGGGTGCCATGTATCTGGCACAAGCGGTCGAGTATTCGGTCCAGACTGGACGGGCCTTGAGTATTTCTTTTGAATGGATTTTTTTGCTGACTGGATTTGTAGCCTCGGAATCTGGCATTGACTGCCGTATCCTCGTTTCTGTCGCTGTTAACGCGGCGTTTTTGCTTGTTCCGGCGCGACCTGCCACTTTTGTCCTTGGTATCCAAATTACCAAGGTTCTTGGTTAAGTTGTTGCTGCGAGCTAGCCAGCTGTCTTCTCCCGCGCAAAAGCGGGTCATGAGTGTCGTGAGGGCTGCCATAGATTTCGGCTTTTCCTGTCCAAGGTGCCTGGCAAGCCACTTGTCGCGGATATTATGCTTGAAGGCTGCTAGGGCCTCTACGTCCGGACATTCCACTATTTGGTTTTTCTTTGTTAGGAACCGTGTCCAGAATTGCCTGGCCGATTCCTCTGGCTGCTGAATTGTGTGGCTTAGGTCATCAGCGTCCGGTGGTCGCACATAGGTACCCTGAAAATTGTCGAGGAATGCGGCTTCCAGGTCTTCCCAATAACCGATTGAATTTGCCGGCAAGCTGTTAAGCCAATGCCGGGCTGGTCCCTTAAGTTTGAGTGGGAGGTATTTGATGGCGTGTAGATCATCACCGCGGGCCATGTGGATATGAAGGAGATAATCCTCGATCCATACCGCAGGATCTGTTGTGCCATCGTATGATTCGATGTTCACGGGTTTGAAACCCTCAGGGATTTTATGATCCATTACTTCATCTGTGAAGCATAGTGGGTGTGCGGCGCCTCTATATTGGGCTATATCACGACACAGCTCCAATGAGCATTGTCTACTGTGTTCGGCCCGGCCGGATTTATTATGTCCGGAGTGACGATCCCCGTCACGTGTCATAGGGCGCCCACGCGATCCGTAGATCGATCTTGTTTGCCTTGCCTTGTCCTCCAGTATCTCTCGTAGGTCTGGCGTGTTTTCCCGTGCCTTAGCATGTTTTGAGCGGCGCCGGGGCACGGCTTGAGTGGACGGCTGAGAGGCCTCTCTGTCACGGCCACGAGGTGGCCGGTCGGCCATGTCATGCGCTGGTGATGTAGGTGCTTCCTCCTCTAATCGGGGTAGCAGCCTGCGCTTTGGGTAACTCTGGGAGGGGCGTTCGAGTTCATACTCTTCGGCCGCAAGGACTTCAGTCCATCTGTCAGCTAGCAAATTTTGATCAACTCTAAGCTATTGCTGCTTTTTCTTGAGGCTGCTTGCCATGGCTATAAGCCTGCGTTTAAAACGCTCTTGTTCGGTGGGATCCGCTGGCACGACGAATTCGTCGTCGTCGAGGCTTGCCTCGTCTTCGGAGGGAGGCATATAATTATCATCATCAACCTCTCTGTCTGCCGCTCTCTCGTGAGGGCTGGCTACTCCATCCTCCTGTGCCGAATCTTGCTGGAGGGGATGTTCTTCGGCGCTATCCGGAGTAGTATTATCTTCCGTGCCGGAATCACCGTTTTTGCTTTGGTGGGATTTAGAGCGGCGCCGCTGACGCCGGCGCTTGGCCTCTTTCTTGGATGCGTCATCCTCCGTTGTTCCATCGTCATCTCCATCTTTTGGAGTGTCCACCATATATATGTCGTATGATGAGGTGGCCTTCCAGTGCCCTACAGGTGCTGGTTCTTGGTCGTCTCCTGCATCGTCGTCCATACCGTCGATGTCTTCGGAGTCGAAGTCGAGCATGTCGGTTAAGTCGTCGACAGTGGCTACGAAGTGGGTGGTGGGTGGGCTTTGAATTTCTTCATCGTCCGTATCCCAATCTTGCTGATCGTAGTCCGGCCAGGGCTCTCCTGATAAAGAGAGAGACTTTAGCGACTTCAGGATGTCGCCGAAGGGCGAGTGCTAAAAGATGTCCGCGGCGGTGAACTCCATGATCGGCGCCCAATCGGATTCGATCAGCGGGCGCGCGGAGGGCTCGGAGTCCAGAGAGGAATCCGGCCCCTCGGAGTCACGGGCCTTGCGGGGTGCGGGGCTGGCGTTCGGCTCGATCGCCTTTGAGATCGCAGCCCCCGAGGCGGCGTCCAACCACTGATCCTCGATCGACGCAGTAGGCTCCGAATTAAGGGTCGGAACCAATGCGCGTGCGGCCTCCAGGACACTGTTTGGCAGCAGAGCTAGATCATGCCCATCGAGACAGTGCGGCGCGCTTGGCTGTGGCTTGAATCCGTCGAAGATCAAGTCCCCGCGGATGTCCGCCGTGTAGTTTAAACTTCCAAATCTGACCTGATGGCCAGGGGAGTAGCTTTCGATCTGCTCCAGGTGGCCAAGCGAATTGGCCCGCAGTGCGAAGCTGCCGAAGATGAAGATCTGTCCGGGGAGAAAAGTCTCACCCTGGACCGCATCGTTGTTGATGATCAAAGGAGCCATTGGGCCTAAAAGCGAGGACACGGAGGAACTCTCAATGAAAGCACCAATGTCGGTGTCAAAACCGGCGGATCCCGGGTACGGGGTCCCGAACTATGCGTCTAGGCGGATGGTAACAGGAGACAAGGGACACAATGTTTTACCCAGGTTCGGGCCCTCTTGATGGAGGTAAAACCCTACGTCATGCTTGATTAATATTGATGATATGGGTAGTACAAGAGTAGATCTACCACGAGATCAAGGAGGCTAAACCCTAGAAGCTAGCCTATGGTATGATTGTTGTATGTTTGGGGTTGTCCTACGGACTAAAACCCTCCGGTTTATACAGACACCGAAGAGGGTTAGGGTTACACAAAGTCGGTTACAATGGTAGGAGATCTGAATATCCGCATCGCCAAGCTTGCCTTCCACGCCAAGGAAAGTCCCATCCGGACACGGTACGAAGTCTTGAATCTTGTATCTTCATAGTCTAGGAGTCTGGCTGAAGGTATAGTCCGGCTATCCGGACACCCCCTAATCCAGGACTCCCTCAAGATATATCCTATTATTATTAGTGCTAAGCTTTCAGAACATGAAGAAGAAAGATTATTGAAAGTTCTAAGGAAGCATCGGGCTTCTATTGGATATACTCTTGATGATTTAAAGGGCATTAGTCCCACTCTATGTCAGCACAAAATTAATATGGAACCTGATGGTAAACCCGTTGTTGATCACCAACGTCGGTTAAATCCAAAGATGAAGGAAGTGGTAAGAACGGAAATCTTAAAACTTCTGGAAGCAGGTATAATCTGTCCTATAGCTGATAGTATATGGGTAAGTCATGTTCATTGTGTTCCTAAGAAAGGAGGTTACCCATATAGAATGGTAGTTACAGGCTATAGAATGAACTTATTCCACAAAGAATTGTTACAGGCTATAGAATGGTAGTTGATTTTAGAAAATTAAATAAAGCAACTAGAAAAGATCATTAACCTTTGCCTTTTATTGATCAAATGCTTTAAAGATTGTCTAAGAACACACACTTTTGCTTCCTTGATGGATATTCTGGCTTTTCACAAACTAGATGATACCCCGCACGTTGTTGCGGGAATATCTTGTAACATATCTCAATGTGATTCATTCTATGAAACATATATAAAAAGATAAAACTGAAACTACATATACTTTATTATGTTTGATCACTATATAGTTGTAAAATGTTTATTAAATATAAATAGAATAATAGAATAGAAATTCGCATGTCGAGATAGGTCTTTTTTCATGCAGGTTTCATGATGAAGTGGCATTCTTGCATGTTGCGAGACATATGGTAGTGAGTGTGGGGCTTTTCTCGTGCATGTTGTGCGATGATGTGGCATGCTTGCATGTTGAGATAAATAATTAGTGGGGGCTAGCTATTTAGATATAGAAGATACCTGTTTCTCAACCTGATCAAGAAAAGAGCACTTTTACTTGTCCCTTTGGAACCTATGCTTATAGACGTATGCCTTTTGGTTTATGTGATGCACCTGCTACCTTTCAAAGATGTATGACTGTTGTATTCTCTGATTTTTGTGAAAAGATTGTTGAGGTTTTCATAGATGACTTTTCTGTTTACGGGAAGTCTTTTGATGATTGTTTAAGCAACCTTGAGCGAGTTTTGCAGAGATGCGAACAAACAAATCTTGTCTTGAATTGGGAGAAGTGCCACTTTATGGTTAATGAAGGCATTGTCTTGGGTCATAATTTTTTGAAAGAGGTATTGAAGTGGACCAAGCTAAGGTTGATGCAATTGAGAAAATGCCATGTCCTAAAGATATAAAAGGTATTCGTAGTTTCCTAGGTCATGCTGGTTTCTATAGGAGATTTATCAAAGACTTCTGTAAAATTTCTAGGCCTCTCACTAATCTCTTGCAAAAGGATATTCCCTTTGTTTTTGATGATAATTGTTTAGAAGCCTTTGAAACACTCAAGAAAGCCTTAATTTCTGCACCTATTGTTCAACCACCTGATTGGAACTTGCCTTTTGAAATTATGTGTGATAATAGTGATTATGTTGTCGGTGCTGTTCTAGGACAAAAAGTTGATAAGAAACTTAATGTTATTCATTACTCTAGTAAAACTCTAGATAATGCTCAAAGAAATTATGCTACTACCAAAAACGAAATTTTAGCAGTGGTATGATACAAAATGGACGTATCAGACACAATCTGGTGACGAACATTCACCTAGTGATAATGATGATGTTCATGTAGATGCTCAACTAGACAATGATAAAGAACCTGGTAATGATGTTGAAATAGAACATGTCGTTGATCTTGATAACCCACCTCCTAAAACTAAGAGATGTGATAAAAGAGATTTCGTTGCTAGAAAACATGGTAAGGAAAGAGAACCATGGGTTCGGAAACCCATGCCTTTCCCAACTAAACCATCTAAGAATAAGGAGGAAGAAGAATTTGAACGCTTTGCTGAATGCTTAGGCTGGTCTTTTTGCGTACTCGTTTAACTGATATTTTAAAGATCGCGCCATATGCAAAATATATGAAAGATAATGTAACTAATAGAAGAAAGATACATGAAGCCAAAATTTCCACCATTCTTGCAAATTATTATTTTAAGGATGGAATACCTAAGAAACTAGGAGATCCAGGAATACCCACTACACCATGCTCCATTAAATGAAATTATGTCAAAACTGCTCTATGTGACTTAGGGGTCGGTGTTAGTGTTATGTCTTTCTCTTTATATAGAAGACTTGATTTGAATAAACTCACACCTAGTAAAACATATTTGCATATGGCTGACAAATCTACTGCTATACCTATTGGAATTTGTGAGGATGTGCCTGTTGTAGTTGCAAATGTTACAATCTTTACAGACTTCGTTATACTTGATATGCCCAAGGACGAAAATATGTCAATTATCCTTGGTAGACCCTTTTTTAATACTGCAGGGGCTATTATTGACTGCAACAAAGGCAAGATCACTTTTCATATTAATGGTAATGAGCATACGGTACACTTTCCGAAGAAACAATTTCAAGTGAATGGTATCAATGTTATTGAAAAATCTCCGACAATTACTATTGGAAGTTTTCAACTCCCTATTCCTTCTGTCAAAAAGAAATATGAAACTATTATTATAGGGGAGATGCGTATCCCCATTGAGGTAACTTAGTGTTATACGAAGATTCTTCATGTCATTCAAAAATGGTTTGTTAATAAGACTTGATCAACCTTATTAATGGATTCTTTTTTATGGGCATGTGGTTGATGAATTTAGTAAGCACAACCTACTATACCCACTATTTATATATTCTCTATTATTTAAAGTTAATAAAGTAGAAATGCCATGATTATCCTTTTTTCTGAATTTTTCGTGCAATAAAAATGACCTAAAAATAAAAGTTCTTAGAAAACCCTGAAAATTTAGTATGCTTTTTTGTAGAATATTTTAAAAAATTAGGTACAGAACACACCCCGGGGGGTGCACTTGTGAGCCACAAGCTCACAGGGCACGCCTAGTGGGCTTGTGGGACCCATAGGGACCCCCTCACTTAGCCCAGACGCCTACTCCCTTCTTCCTCTAGAAAAAATCACTAGCTTGCTCAAACCTGTGTTCTTGTTCCTTTGACTGCAACTTTCGATCTCCTTGCTCGGAACTCTATTTCCGAAACTATTTTGGGAGATTATTATTTGGTATGTGACTCCTCCGGTGGTCCAATTAGTTTTTGTTCTAGTGCTTTATACATTGCAATTTTTTGCTGCCGTGGTGACCATGTTCTTGAGCTTGCATGTTAAATTTATAAGGTCCAAAGTAGTTTTGATGCATGATATAGCCTCTAGATACTTAAGGGAGCAGTTGCTATCAATTTTGTTGAGTTTTGTTCACTTTTATTTTGAGTCACTAAATATTTCAGAAATTTTTAGAAAAAGAAAATGCTCAAGTGGAGGTTAAGAGGATCTTTGAGTCAGAATCCTGAGGAGGCTCTGAAGCCCAAATATCACCTTCCTCGTGCAGTTGAAGTGTGGCCGTGCGAATGGTCATGTAACACTTTCTTGAGGGATGCGGGAATTCTCGATGACTTTTATCGTTTGGTGAAAAATGTCGGTATCATTCCCTTCCTCGAAGATAAGTGTGGCCGATACCTTCTTCTCATGAATACCTTTGCGCAAAGTTTTTGTTTTCACTCTAGGATAGAACCACCTACTGTTACATTCAACTTATATGATGTTCCTAGAGTGATGACACTTTATGAGTTTAGTGAGGCTTGTTTGATTCCACTAGAGGGCAGCCCTATAGAACCACACCCCCGTGATGTTGTGAATTTTTTTATCCGAAGTTACTATGGGGGAGACGAGAGGAGTTTCTGATGCTAGAGTTGCTAGTTTACGGTTTCCTATTTTACACTATTACTCATTATTTGCCGGGAGGTGTTTGACTGGACGGTGGGAGAGTGGATCACTTAGCTCGCTTGACCTTGCTATTATGCGCCATACTCTTTTACATATTATGCTAGCATGGCAGGACATGATTTTATTAACAGTGGCGAGCTGTGGTTTCGCTATAACTTTGTTTTTAGTCAGGACACTCATGAGACTATTACCATACATGCACCTTCTTTGTTCAATCTTTCTTTAGTCAGGTACACTTTTATGCCCGTGGACATTTACACTTATTGGGGCTTGGTGCCACCCCAAGTGGTCGAGCCAGAGCCAGCACCTGAGCCTGAAGGCGGCCGCAAAGCCTGTTTACCAGTGGGATCCGCGGGATCCCTTTATCAGTGGAACCCTGATGAGCCTCAGTACTATCCTGGAGACGGATACTTCGACGTGTGGCCGTAGACCAACTTAGGCCAAGATCCTAAGCTTGGGGGAGTACGTATTTCTCACCAACATTACATTCATGTTCCCACATTTCATTCCAGTTGTCGGTGTTTATCCTTTTTCATTGTATATCCATGTTAGTTTATTTTCTGCTTTCTTCTTTTGGGTTTGAAAAACTCTGAAAATCCAAAAATATTTCTCACTTATTTTTTGTTTTTATTTCTTATTTAGTAGATTTTAGTATTAAAAATAAAACCCAAAACGATTTCTCGTTCTTCTTATTACTTGTTGGGAGCTTTCCCATGTAAATAGTTTTTCTCATTTTTGTTTTCTTTCCTTCATTAATTTTCTTTCTTCAGAAAGACAAAAAAACTCCAAAAATATTTCAATGTGTTTCTTTGAAATTCTTTTCTTTTCTTTGAGTTGTCGTAGGGAGAAGACCACGATGATATTGTTGAGTGGCTCTCATATGCATTATTGTTGATCTAACAAAGAGCCCATATTATTTTGTCTTCTCCTCTGAATAAAATGTTTGCAGATTCCAGCTTAGTCCATGACACACTTGCACTATTATTATTTTCATATCATTCGGTCATGCAAGTGAAAGGCAATAATGACGATTATTTGATGAAGTGATTGAGGTGAAGAAAAGCTGGTATGAACTCCTCTTATTTTTGCTTTTGTAAATATGTTTAGCTCATCATTCTTGATTCAGCTTATTATGAGTAAACATGTTTGTGATGACAATTAGAGATTATAGTTTCTCATGCCATGCTTAAATAGGCAGGAGTGGATAATGATTTATCTTGAGTGTCAACATGCATTAAAATGGTTATGGTGTAGTATGATAGTATGGTATCTCCCTTTGAATGATTCGATCGAGTGGCTTGACTTGGCACATGTTCACGCATGTAGTTGATTCAAAACCAACATAGTCTCCACGATATTTATGTTCATGGTGTTTGATATCCTACTCATGCTCGTATTCAATGTTAATTATTCTCAATGCATGTTTATGACCATTTTCGCTCTCTAGCTAGTCGCTTCTCAATCTATTTGCTAGTCTTCGCCTGTACTAAGAGGGAATACTACTTGTGCATACAAACCCTTAAACCCAAAAGTTGTTCAAGATGAGTCCATTATATTTACCTATATGCAGTATTACTCTGTCGTTCCAAGTAAATTTGCAGGTGCCACCTCTAAACATTCAAATAAGCATCTATTTTGTGTGCCCGTACTGCTCATGGAGCGACATGGAGCGGTCAATATCTTCCATGCTAAGCGGACTATTCTCATGATGAGTTTTTATTCACTTATCCTTGCACGAGAGGGGCTGGTATTCGGGATGCCCAGTCCCATGGTCAAATTGCAAAATAATGAAACAAACTCCCCCGAAAAGTTGTTGGTATGGAGGGCACCCGACGATTCGGTTAGCCATGGCTTGTGTTTGTTGGCTGAGGGGGAGTAAACTTTACCTTTCCTCTTGGGAACCACGGCTAATGTGTTTAGCATGGAAGATATGAAAAACTCTCGGTCGTGACGTTGACAGGAAAGGCATACCTCCCAAAATTATACTCACCTCTGTTTTAAGCTCTGAGCTCTGGCACCTCTGCAAATCCCTGCTTCCTCTGCGAAGGGCCTTCCATTTACTTTTATGTTATTTTACTTTTATTGGTGAGTCATCACCCTCTCATTCTAGCACCAGTTGGAGAGCACTATTGTCATTCTTATGCATTGAGTACAGTTAATGTTGAGTGTGACATGATTGGATCTCTTTTACCATGAATTACAATGTTTAGTCATTGCTTGAACTTCAGAGGTGCTTTGCATTTATGTTTTGCGATCTCAGACAGGGCTAGCGAGATACCATGTTATCATATTATATCATGATTGTTTTGACAAATTGATGGCATCCGAGGTATCTTATGATTGCTCGCTAGTTGGTTATGTCATTGGTATGAGTAAATGTGAGACCTAAATGTTATCCTAAATATGGTTAGTTCATAATCTTTGCTGACAACTTGAACATTAGTTAAGCATATATACAAAAACAAGAACAAAAGGAGTTTGTAAAAGTTTTATTTATCTCTTTCAGTTTGTCAACTGAATTGCTTGAGCACAAGCAATGAGTTAAGATTGGGGGAGTGCTACCTCTTAAGCACTGCGTTGGATTTCCCCGAAGAGGAGAGGATGATGCAGCAAAGTAGTGTAAGTATTTCCCTCAGTTTTTGAGAACCAAGGTATCAATCCAGTAGGAGGCCACGGGCAAGTCCCTCGTACCTACACAAAACGATAGCTCAATGCAACCAACGCGATTAGGGGTTGTCAATCCCTTCACGATCACTTACGAGAGTGAGATCTGATAGAGATGATAGATAATATTTTTGGTATTTTTGGTATAAAGATGCAAGGTAAAATAAAAGGCAAAGTAAAAAAGCAAAGCAATAATAAAGTGATTGGAGATTGATATGATGAGAATAGACCCGGGGGCCATAGGTTTCACTAGTGGCTTCTCTCAAGAGCATAAGTATTTCTACGGTAGGTGAACAAATTACTGTTGAGCAATTGACAAAATTGAGCATAGACATGAGAATATCTAGGTATGATCATGTATATAGGCATCACGTCCGAGACAAGTAGACCGACTCCTGCCTACATCTACTACTATTACTCCACTCATCGACCGCTATCCAGCATGCATCTAGAGTATTAAGTTAATGAAAACAGAGTAACGCCTTAAGCAAGATGACATGATGTAGAGGGATAAATTCATGCAATATGATAAAAAACCCATCTTGTTATCCTCGATGGCAACAATACAATACGTGCCTTGCTGCCCTTTCTGTCACTTGGTAAGGACACCGCAAGATTGAAGCCAAAGCTAAGAACTTCTCCCATGGCAAGAAAAACCAATCTAGTAGGCCAAACCAAACTGATAATTCGAAGAGACTTGCAAAGATAACCAATCATACATAAAAGAATTCAGAGAAGATTCAAATATTGTTCATAGATAAACTTGATCATAAACCCACAATTCATCGGTCTCAACAAACACACCGCAAAAAGAAGATTACATCGAATAGATCTCCACGAGAGAGGGGGAGAATATTGTATTGAGATCCAAAAAGAGAGAAGAAGCCATCTAGCTACTAACAATGGACCCGAAGGTCTGAGGTAAACTACTCACACTTCATCGGAGGGGCTATGGTGTTGATGTAGAAGCCCTCCGTGGTGGATTCCCCTTCCGGCGGAGCTCTAGAACAGGCCCCAAGATGGGATCTCGTGGGTACAGAAGGTTGCAGCGGTGGAATTAGGTTTTTGGCTCCGTATCTGATCGTTTGGGGGTACATAGGTATATATAGGAGGAAGGAGTACGTCGGTGGAGCTCCGAGGGGCCCACGAGGCAGGGGGCGCGCCTTCCACCCTCGTGACCGCCTCGTGGCTTTCTTGACAGAGGGTCCAAGTCTCCCGGATCATATCTGATGAGAAAATCACGTTCCCGAAGGTTTCCTTCCGTTTGGACTCCGTTTGATATTCCGTTTCTTCGAAACACTGAAATAGGCAAAAAAAAACAGCAATTCTGGGTTGGGCCTCCGGTTAATAGGTTAGTCCCAAAAATAATATAAAAGTGGAAAATAAAGCCCAATATAGTCCAAAACAGTAGATAATATAGCATGGAGCAATCAAAAATTATAGATACGTTGGAGACATATCAGGCATCCCCAAGCTTAATTCTTGCTCGTCCTCGAGTAAGTAAATGATAGAAAAAAGAAATTTTGATGCGGAGTGCTACTTGGCATAATTTCAATGTAAATCTTCTTAATTGTGGTATGAATATTCAGATCCGTAAGATTCAAGACAAAACTTCATATTGACATAAAATAATAATACTTCAAGCATACTAACAAAGCAATTATGTCTTCTCAAAATAACATGGCCAAAGAAAGTTATCCCTACAAAATCATATAGTCTGGCAATGCTCTATCTTCACCACATAAAGTATTTAAATGATGCACAACCTCGATGACAAGCCAAGCAATTCTTTCATACTTTAACATTTTCAAAACTTTTTCAATCTTCACGCAATACATGAGCGTGAGCCATGGATATAGCACTATATGTGGAATAGAATGGTGGTTGTGGAGAAGACAAAAAAGAGGGGAAGATAGTCTCACATCAACTAGGCGTATCAACGGGCTAAGGAGATGCCCATCAATAGATATCCATGTGAGTGAGTAGGGATTGCCATGCAACGGATGCACTAGAGCTATAAGTATATGAAAGCTCAACAAAAGAAACTAAGTGGGTGTGCATCCAACTCGCTTGCTCACGAAGACCTAGGGCATTTTGAGGAAGCCCATCATTGGAATATACAAGCCAAGTTCTATAATGAAAAATTCCCACTAGTATATGAAAGTGACAACATAGGAGACTCTCTATCATGAAGATCATGGTGCTACTTTGAAGCACAAGTGTGGTAAAAGGATAGTAACATTGTCCCTTCTCTCTTTTTCTCTCATCATTTTTTTTATTTTTTTATGTTTTTATTTGGGCCTTTTAATCTTTTTTATGGCCTCTTTTTTTTTATTTTTTTATTTTTTGTCCGGAGTCTCATCCCGACTTGTGGGGGAATCATAGTCTCCATCATCCTTTCCTCACTTGGGACAATGCTCTAAAAATGCTGATCATCACACTTTTATTTTTCTTACAACTCAACAATTACAACTCAATACTTAGAACAAAATATGACTCTATGTGAATGCCTCCGGCGGTGTATCGGGATATGCAATGAATCAAGAGTGACATGTATGAAAGAATTATGAAAGGTGGCTTTGCCACAAATACGATGTCAACAACATGATCATGCTAGCAATATGACAATGATGCAGCGTGTCATAATAAACGGAACGGTGGAAAGTTGCATGGCAATATATCTCGGAATGGCTATGGAAATGCCATGATAGGTAGGTATGGTGGCTGTTTTGAGGAAGGTATATGGTGGGTGTATGATAACGGCGAAAGGTGTGCGGTATTAGAGAGGCTAGCAATGGTGGGAGGATAGGAAAAAGTGTGTATAATCCATGGACTCAACATTAGTTATAAAGAACTCATATACTTATTGCAAAAATCTAGAAGTTATCAAAGCAAAGTATTACGCGCATGCTCCTAGGGGGATAGATTGGTAGGAAACCATCGCTCGTCCCCGACCGCCACTCATAAGGAAGTCAATCAATCAATAAATCATGCTCCGACTTCATCACATAACGGTTCACCATACGTGCATGCTACGGGAATCACAAACTTTAACACAAGTATTTCTCAAATTCACAACTACTCAACTAGCATGACTCTAATATCACCATCTTCATATCTCAAAACAATTATCAAGCATCAAACTTTTCTTAGTATTCAACGCACTCAAAAGAAAGTTTTACAAATCTTGAATACCAAGCATATTATTATCATTAAGCAAATTACCATGCTATTTAAGACTCTCAAAATAATCTAAGTGAAGCGTGAGAGATCAATAATTTCTATAAAACAAATCCACCACCGTGCTCTAAAAGATCTAAGTGAAGTACAAGAGCAAAACTATAAAGCTCAAAAGATATAAGTGAAGCACATAGAGCAAAACTATAAAGCTCAAAAGATATAAGTGAAGCACATAGAGTATCCTATCAAATTCCAATTCATGTATGGCTCTCTCAAAAGGTGTGTACAGCAAGGATGATTGTGGTAAACTAAAAAGCAAAGACTCAAATCATACAAGACGCTCCAAGAAAAACACATATCATGTGGTGAATAAAAATATAGCTCCAAGTAAAATTACCGATGGAAGTAGACGAAAGAGGGGATGCCTTCCGGGGCATCCCCAAGCTTTGACTTTTTGGTGTCCTTGGATTAGCTTGGGGGTGCCATGGGCATCCCCAAGCTTAGTCTCTTGCCACTCCTTGTTCCATAATCCATCAAAATATTTCACCCAAAACTTGAAAACTTCACAACACAAAACTCAACAGAAATCTCGTGAGCTCCGTTAGCGAAAGAAAACAAAAGACCACTGCAAGGTACTGTAATGAACTCATTCTTTATTTATATTGGTGTTAAACCTACTGTATTACAACTTATCTATGGATTATAAACTATTTTACTAACCATATATTCATTAAAATAAGCAAACAAGACATGAAAAACAGAATCTGTCAAAATCAGAACAGTCTTTAGTAATATGTAACTAACGCAAACTTCTGGAACTCAAAAAACTCAGCCAAAATAGGAAGACTCAGGGAACTCGTTTATAGATCAGCAGCAATTGGAATCAGTATTTTATCAGGTTCTGGTGATTTTTAACAATTCCGGCACTGAGCGCAAAGTTTCTGGAAATTACAGCAAGATCAAATAACTATCATCCAAGAAGATCCTATAGGTTTAACTTGGCACAAACACTAATTAAAAGATAAAACCACATATAAACATAAGGTATATGGATTATTTATTCCTAAACAGAAACAAAAAGCAAAAAAACTAAAATAAAATTGGGTTGCCTCCCAACAAGCGCTATCGTTTAACGCCCCTAGCTAAGCATAAAAGCAAGGATAGATCTAGGTATTGCCATATTTGGTAGGAAATCCATAAGTGGCTCTCATGATAGATTCATATGGTAGTTTTACTTTCTTCCTAGGGAATTGTTCCATGCCTTTCTTTAATGGAAATTGGAATCTAATATTCCCTTCCTTCATATCAATAATCGCACCAATCGATCTAAGGAAAGGTCTACCAAGAATAATAGGACAAGAAGGATTGCAATCTATATCAAGAACGATAAAATCTATGGGCACATAATTCCTATTTGCAACAATAATAACATCATTAATTCTTCCCATATGTTTCTTAATAGTGGAATCCGCAAGATGCAAGTTTAGAGAGCAATAATCAAAATCACGAAAATCTAGCAAATCACACAAAGTTTTGGGAATAGTGGAGACGCTAGCACCCAAATCACATAAAGCATAAAATTCATGATCCTTAATCTTAATTTTAATAGTTGGTTCCCACTCATCATAGAGTTTTCTAGGGATAGAAACTTCCAACTCAAGGTTTTCTTCATAAGATTGCATCAAGGCATCAACAATATGTTTAGTAAACGCTTTATTTTGACTATAAGCATGCGGAGAATTTAGCACGGATTGCAACAAGGAAATACAATCGATTAAAGAACAACTTTCATAATTAAATTACTTGAAATCCAAAATAGTGGTTTTAGCAAAATCTAAGGTTTTATTCTTTTCAATCCCACTTTTATCAATTTCATCATCAAGATCTAAATACTCTGAATTTTTAGAACGTCTTCTAGGTAAAGGTGGAACATATTCAGTTTCATCAAGATTAATATTGAAAAACAAAGATTTAATAGTGGATACATCAATAACTTTTAGATCTTCATCTTGATTTTCATAGGAATTGGAAGAACATGCTTTAATAAAGGCATCTTTCGTAGCACACATCCTAGCGGTTCTTTCCTTGCACTCATCAATGGAAATTCTCATGGCTTTGAGAGAATCATTGATATCATGCTTAGGAGGAATAGATCTAAGCTTTCAAGAATCAACATGAAGAGAAATTATATCAACGTTCCTAGACAAATCATCAACTTTAAGTAATTTCTCTTCAAGCAAAGCATTAAAATTCTTTTGTGAATTCATAAACTCTTTAACACTAGTCTCAAATTCAGAGGGCATCTTATTAAAATTTCCATAAGAGTTGTTGTAGGCATTTCCATAATTATTAGAAGGATTACTAGGATAAGGCCTAGGATTAAAATTCCCTCTATACGCGTTGTTACCAAAATTATTCCTACCAACAAAATTCACATCCATAGATTCATTATTATTCTCAATCAAAGTAGACAAAGGCATATCATTAGGATCAGAAGAAACACTCTTAGTAGAAAATAATTTCATTAGTTCATCCATCTTTCCAATCAAAACATTAATTTCTTCTATTGCATGCACTTTTTTATTAGTAGATCTTTCAGTGTGCCATTGAGAATAATTAACCATAATATTATCTAGGAGTTTAGTAGCATCTCCTAAAGTGATTTCCATAAAAATGCCTCCCGCGGCCGAATCTAAAAGATTTCTAGAAGCAAAATTCAAGCCGGCATAAATTTTTGAATAATCATCCACAAATTCAAACCATGAGTAGGACAATTACGTATCATTAATTTCATTCTCTCCCAAGCTTGTGCAACATGTTCAAGATCAAGTTGCTTAAAATTCATAATATCATTTCTAAGAGAGATGATCTTAGCGGGAGGAAAACACTTAGAGATAAAAGCATCTTTGCACTTGTTCCAAGAATCAATACTATTTTTAGGCAAAGACGAAAACCAAGCTTTAGCACGATCTCTAAGCGGAAAAGGAAATAGCTTCAACTTAACAATATCATTATCGACATCTTTCTTCTTTTGCATATCACACAAATCAACGAAGCCATTTAGATGAGTAGCGGCATCTTCACTAGGAAGGCCGGCGAATTGATCTTTCATAACAAGATTCAACAAAGCAGTATTGATTTCACAAGATTTGGTATTGGCAAGAGGAGCAATCGGAGTGCTAAGGAAATCGTTGTTGTTGGTATTGGTATAGTCACACAATTTGGTATTATCTTGAGCCATCGTGACAAACAAGCAATCCAACACACGAGCAAACAAAAAGAAAGGGAGAAAAAGGCAAACAGAAAAGAGAGGGCGAATAAAACGGCAAGGGTGAAGTGGGGGAGAGGAAAACAAGAGGCAAATGGCAAATAATGTAGTGCGAGAGATAGGGATTGTGATGGGTACTTGGTATGTTGACTTTTGCGTAGACTCCCCGGCAACGGCGCCAGAAATTCTTCTTGCTACCTCTTGAGCACTGCATTAGATTTCCCCAAAGAGGAGAGGATGATGCAGAAAAGTAGCGTAAGTATTTCCCTCAGTTTTTGAGAACCAAGGTATCAATCCAGTAGGAGGCCACGCGCAAGTCCCTCGTACCTACACAAAACGATAGCTCAACGCAACCAACGCGATTAGGGGTTGTCAATCCCTTCACGTTCACTTACGGGAGTGAGATCTGATAGAGATGATAGATAATATTTTTGGTATTTTTGGTATAAAGATGCAAAGTAAAATAAAAGGCAAAGTAAAAAAGCAAAGCAATAATAAAGTGATTGGAGATTGATATGATGAGAATAGACCCGGGGGCCATAGGTTTCACTAGTGGCTTCTCTCAAGAGCATAAGTATTTCTACGGTGAGTGAACAAATTATTGTTGAGCAATTGACAAAATTGAGCATAGTTATGAGAATATCTAGGTATGATCATGTATATAGGCATCACGTCCGAGACAAGCAGACCGACTCCTGCCTGCATCTACTACTATTACTCCACTCATCGACCGCTATCCAGCATGCATCTAGAGTATTAAGTTAATGAAAACAGAGTAACGCCTTAAGAAAGATGACATGATGTAGAGGGATAAATTCATGCAATATGATAAAAAACCCATATTGTTATCCTCGATGGCAACAATACGATACGTGCCTTGCTGCCCTTTCTGTCACTGGGTAAGTACACCGCAAGATTGAACCCAAAGCTAAGCACTTCTCCCATGGCAAGAAAAACCAATCTAGTAGGCCAAACCAAACTGATAATTCGAAGAGACTTGCAAAGATAACCAATCATACATAAAAGAATTTAGAGAAGATTCAAATATTGTTCATAGATAAACTTGATCATAAACCCACAATTCATCGGTCTCAACAAACACACCGCAAAAAGAAGATTACATCGAATAGATCTCCACGAGAGAGGGGGAGAACATTGTATTGAGATCCAAAAAGAGAGAAGAAGCCATCTAGCTACTAACTATGGACCCGAAGGTTTGAGGTAAACTACTCACACTTCATAGGAGGGGATATGGTGTTGATGTAGAAGCCCTCCATGGTGGATTCCCCTCCCGGCGGAGCTCTGGAACAGGCCCCAAGATGGGATCTCGTGGGTACAGAAGGTTGCGGTGGTGGAATTAGGTTTTTGGCTCTGTATCTGATCGTTTGGGGGTACGTAGGTATATATAGGAGGAAGGAATACGTCGGTCGAGCCCCGAGGGGCCCACGATGCAGGGGGGTGCGCCCTAGGGGGCGCCCTCCACCCTCGTGACCGCCTCGTGGCTTTCTTGACGGAGGGTCCAAGTCTCCCGGATCATATCTGATGAGAAAATCACGTTCCCGAAGGTTTCATTCCATTTGGACTCCGTTTGATATTCCGTTTCTTCGAAACACTGAAATAGGCAAAAAAACAACAATTCTGGGCTGGGCCTCCGGTTAATAGGTTGGTCCCAAAAATAATATAAAAGTGGAAAATAAAGCCCAATATAGTCCAAAATAGTAGATAATATAGCATGGAGCAATAAAAAATTATAGATACGTTGGAGACGTATCAGGGAGTTGACACGTCCCCAACGTATCTACTTTTCCAAACAGTTTTGCTCTTGTTTTTTACTCTAATTTGCATGATTTGAATGGACTAACCGGGATTAACACTGTTTTCAGCAGAATTGTCATGGTGTTGTTTTTGTGCAGAAATAGAAGTTCTCGGACTGAGCTTAAAGTTTACAAATAATTATTCCAGAATACATAAAAAATACTAGAGAAGAGAATTACCAAAGGGGGGCCACCAGGGAGCTACAAGCCCATGGGGGCGCCCACCCCCTCCCTAGGGCGCGCCTGGCAGGCTTGTGGGCCCCTGGCAGCTTCCGTAACCCTAACTCCAACTCCATAAGTACCAATTCATCCAGAAAAAATCAGGGAGAAGGAATCATCGCGTTTTACGATATAGAGCCACCGCCGCCACCTCCTGTTATTCATCAGGAGAGCTGATCTGGAGTCCATTCAGGGATCCAGAGAGTGGGATTCGATGTCGTCGTCATCATCAACCTTCCTCCATCACTAATTTCATGATGCTCACCGCCGGGAGTGAGTAATTCCTTCGTAGGCTTGCTGGACGGTGATGGGTTGGATGAGATTTACCATGTAATCGAGTTAGTGTTGTTAGGGCTTGATCCCTAGTATCCACTATGTTCTAATATTGATGTTGCTATGACTTTGCTATGCTTAATGCTTGTCACTAGGGCTCGAGTGCCATGATTTCAGATCTGAACCCTTTATGTTTCGTGAATATATTTGTGTTCTTGATCCTATCTTGCAAGTCATATGCACCTATTACGTGTTATGATCCGCATACCCCAAGGTGAAAATAATTGGGATTCTTTCCGGTGATTACCCTAGTTAGAGGAGTTCATGTATTCACTAAATGCTAATGCTTTGTTCTAGTTCTCTATTAAAAGGAGGCCTTAATATCCCTTAGATTTCCTAATGGACCCCGTGTCGGTGTCAAAACCGGCGGATCTCAGGTAGGGGTCCCGAACTATGCGTCTAGGATCGATGGTAACAGGAGACGGGGGACACGATGTTTACCCAGGTTCGGGCCCTCTCTATGGAGGTAATACCCTACTTCCTGCTTGATTGATCTTGATGAATATGAGTATTACAAGAGTTGATCTACCACGAGATCGTAATGGCTAAACCCTAGAGGTCTAGCCTATATGACTATGGTAATGTGTCCTTTCCGAACTAACCCCTCCGGTTTGTATAGACACCGGGGGGATCTAGGGTTTACATGGAGTCGGTTACATAAGAAGGAATCTTCATAATCAGTCTCCAAGCTTGCCTTCCATGCCAAGTAGAGTCCAATCCGGACACGGGCACAGTCTTCGGCCTTCATGTCTTCACAGCCCATCAGTCCGGCCCATGGATAACAGGCCGGACGCCCGAGGACCCCTTAGTCCAGGTCTCCCTCAGTAGCCCCTGAACCTGGCTTCAATGACGAGGAGTCCGGCGCGCAGATTGTCTTCGGCATTGGAAGGCGGGTTCCCCTTTCCGAACTCCAAGATAGTCTTCGCACGCGATGATAGTATCCGGACCTACCACATACACACCATACATAACCGCAGAGAGAATATATATTTTTACATGAGTTCTATCCGCTAACAGCTTTTTATAACATGGCATCACGTCTATCCGGTCATAATTTCGAACTGTTTGTCGTTTGCTGCTCCATGTTTTGAGACGCGGTTGTCATTGGCACGTCTTGTCAAAGCAGAGATCGTGTCCCCTTATCATGGGATTCTCATCAATGCAGGCATGGGTAACCCAACCGTGCCGTTTATACGGCCCTTGGGAATAGGCGAGTTTTCAAGGCGAGTGAGGAGGCGTTTAATATTTGCTGCCTTTATAAGGGGATAAGGACTCCCTCTTCCTCTCTCACGCCCTCTCTCTGTCTCCGTCTTTCCAATCTCGAGCTCTAGCGCCCAAGTACTCATCTCCTTTCCACTCAAGCAACCATGTCCAGATCCGGAGGTCAGGGCAAGTGGATGGTCTCCTCCGTACCAGTGTTGCCATCTTCTGAGCGACGAGGCTTAGAGCGACGTTTAGGGCGCCGGCGTTTGGACTGTGTCTCAGAGTGTTTATTCGCATCTGGCTCTTCTTTGTCGTCGCCAGATCCTTTAGGTGTATCAACCATGTACACGTCGTACGAAGAGGTGGCCGCCCAACATCCAGTGAATGGTGGGTCTTGGCCTTGCTCCTTGTTGGCATCGTCGTCCATACCGTCGATGTCTTCGGAGCCATAGTCGAGCTCGTCGGTTGATACGTCTCCAACATATATATAATTTTTTATTGCTCCATGCTATATTATATTCTGTTTTGGACATTATTGGGCTTTATTATACACTTCTATATTATTTTTGAGACTAACCTATTAACCGGAGGCCCAGCCCAGAATTGTTGTTTTTTGCCTATTTCAGAGTTTCGCAGAAAAAGAATATCAAACGGAGTCCAAACGGAATGAAACCTTCGGGAACGTGATTTTCGGAACGAGCGTGATCCAGAGGACTTGGACCCTACGTCAAGACATCAACCAGGAGGGCACGAGGTAGTGGTCGCGCCTACCCCCCATGCGCGCCCTCCACCCTCGTGGGCCCCACGTTGCTCCACCGACATACTCCTTCCTCCTATATATACATATGTACCCCCAAACTACCAGATACGGGGCCAAAAACCTAATTCCACCGCCGTAACCTTCTGTACCCGTGAGATCCCATCTTGGGGCCTTTTCCGGAGCTCCGCCGAAGGGGGCATCGATGACGGAGGGCTTCTACATCAACACCATAGCCTCTCCGATGATGTGTGAGTAGTTTACCTCAGACCTTCGGGTCCATAGTTATTAGCTAGATGGCTTCTTCTCTCTTTTTGGATCTCAATACAATGTTCTCCCCCTCTCTCGTGGAGATCTATTCGATGTAATCTTCTTTTGTGGTATGCTTGTTGAGACCGATGAATTGTGGGTTTATGATCAAGTTTATCTATGAACAATATTTGAATCTTCTCTGAATTCTTTTATGTATGATTGGTTATCTTTGCAAGTCTCTTCGAATTATCAGTTTGGTTTGGCCTACTAGATTGATCTTTCTTGCAATGGGATAAGTGCTTAGCTTTGGGTTCAATCTTGCGGTGTCCTTTCCCAGTGACAGTAGGGGTAGCAAGGCACGTATTGTATTGTTGCCATCGAGGATAACAAGATGGGGTTTATATCATATTGCATGAGTTTATCCCTCTACATCATGTCATCTTGCTTAAAGCGTTACTCTATTCTTATGAACTTAATACTCTAGATGCATGTTGGATAGCGGTCGATGTGTGGAGTAATAGTAGTAGATGCAGGCAGGAGTCGGTCTACTTGTTTTGGACGTGATGCCTATATACATGATCATGCCTAGATATTCTCATAACTATGCTCAATTCTGTCAATTGCTCAACAGTAATTTGTTCACCCACCGTAATATTTATGCTCTTGAGAGAAGCCACTAGTGAAACCTATGGCCCCCGAGTCTATTTTCCATCATATTTAATCTCCCGAAAACAAGCTATTTCTAACGCCGTTTTTACTTTGTTTACTTTACTTTGCATATTTATCATAAAAATACCAAAAATATTATCTTATCATATCTATCAGATCTCACTCTCGTAAGTGACCGTGTAGGGATTGACAACCTCTTATCGCGTTGGTTTGGAGGATTTATTTGTTTGTGTAGGTGCAAGGGACTCGTGCGTGGCATCCTACTGGATTGATACCTTGGTTCTCAAAAACTGAGGGAAATACTTACGCTACTTTGTTGCATCACCCTTTCCTCTTCAAGGCAAAACCAACGCAGTGCTCAAGAGGTAGCATCGGTTAAGTCCTCTACGGTAGCTATGAAGTGGGTGGCGGGTGGGAAGCAAAATTCCCCATCATCGTCCTCTAACTCGAACCGAACATAGTTCGGCTACAAGTCCTTCTCCAAGGACAAATTCTCTAGAGAGTTCGGCACATCGCCCAAAGGTGAGTGCTGGAAAACGTCAGCGGCGCTGAATTCGAAGGTCGATAACCGATCTAGCTCGGTGTCTGCAGGCGTACACGGTCCGAAACTTATAGTCGGAGATGAGTCCAAGGTTCCGTTGAAGCAAATATTGCAGGGTGTTGAGTCTGTGTGCGGCTCCAATGCCGCGGACTCTGTGACCTCAGACGGTACGATCTGCTCCGGATCAAAGGCCGTTGCAGCAACAGGAACCATCTCCTAGATGTGATCTGGTGACAGATTTAAGTCATGTTCATCGGAGCGAGGAGGAGCGATCGCCATGGTCTCGAATCCAATTAAGATCAAGTCTCCATGGATATCCGCGACGTAGTTCAAGCTTCCAAATCTAACCTGATGGCCAGGGGCGTAGCTGTCGACCTGCTCCAGATGGCCAAGCGAGTTGGCCTGTAGTACGAAGCCGCCGAACACAAACATCTGTCCGGGGAGGAAGGTTCCTCCTTGGACAGTGTCATTATCGACGATTGAAGGGGCCATCAAACCTTTTGTCGATGGCACAGTGGAACTCTCAATGAAAGCACCAATGTCGGTGTCAAAACCTGCGGATCTCGGGTGGGGGGTCCCGAACTATGTGTCTAGGATCGATGGTAACAGGAGACGGGGGACATGATGTTTTCCCAGGTTCGGGCCCTCTCTATGCAGGTAGTACCCTACTTCCTGCTTGATTGATATTGATGAATATGAGTATTACAAGAGTTGATCTACCACGAGATCGTAATGGCTAAACCCTAGAGGTCTAGCCTATATGACTATGGTAATGTGTCCTTTCCGGACTAACCCCTCCGGTTTATATAGACATCGGGGGGGTCTAGGGTTTACATGGAGTCGGATACATAAGAAGGAATCTTCATAATCGGTCGCCAAGCTTGCCTTCCACGCCAAGTAGAGTCCAGTCCGGACACAGGTACAGTCTTCGGCCTTCATGTCTTCACAGCCCATCAGTCCGGCCCACGGATAACAGGCCGGACGCCCGAGGACCCCTTAGTCCAGGACTCCCTCACCCCGCTGCCACAGGAGGGTAGGACAAAATATGGCATGCAAGTTCTTACCGCAAGCACGTATGACTATATACGGAATACATGCTTACATTACATTGATGAATTGGAGCTAGTTCTGTGTCGCCCTAGGTTATAACTGTTACATGATGAATGTCATCCAACATAATTATCCATCACCGATCCAATTCCTACGAGATTTTTGCATATTGATCTTTGCTAAGTTACTACTGTTGTTGCCGTTGTTACAATCACTATAGAACTGCTATTGTTACTGCTACTGTTGTTATTGCTATTGTTACCATTGCTATCAATTTACCATACTACTGTGCTACTGATCACTCTGCTGCAGATATTTAGTTCTCCAGGTGTGGTTGAATTGACAACTCAACTGCTAATACTTGCAAATATTCTTTGGCTCCCCTTGTGTCGAATCAATAAATTTGGGTTAAATACTCTACCCTCGAAAACTGTTGCGATCCCCTATACTTGTGGGTTATCATGGCTGTGCCCTCGGGGCTTGTGGTGCCCACATGTAGCAATTCCATCGCCATAAATTCCTATTAATATCAAAACCCTTGGAGCGAGGCCAGAGAGAATTTTATCGCCACCGCAAGCCTCTATTCTGAAGTGATCCCACCTATAACATGTTCCGGAGTTCTGCCGGAGGGGAAGCCATTGCAGGGAGCTTCTTCATCAACCTTGCTGCCTCCATGATGATGAATGAGTTGTTCCTTTAGGACCTGCAGGTCCATAGTACTACCTAGATGGCTTCACTCTCCCTTGCTCTCGCGCTCTCTCTCTCTCTCCCTCCCTCCCTCTCTCTCTCTCTTCTGGATCTTCAATACCATGTTCTCCTCCGAAGTCAATCCGGTGTAATTCTTATGGTTTGTTTGTTGAGATCCGATAAATTGTGGATTTTTGTTCAATTTTTTCATTGAATATATTTGAATCTTTTGAAGTTTCTTTGATGTGTAATTGAGTAGATATGTATAATTTCTGAGTTATTTGTCTTCTCTAGCCAAGATAGATGGATAATTCTTCAAAGGGAGTGGTGCATAGTAGTAGGTTCAATCTTGTGATGCTCTATATCCTAGTGACAGAAAGGGACAAGACACATATTTTTATTGTTGCTTCTAAGGGAGGCATTTGAATGCGGCGAGGATGCGTGTTCAGCAAGGCGTGCAGTAGGCGACGCCCTTGGCCCGTGCGTCGCTTCAATGGCAGAGGCATTGAGAGGCCGCGTCCGCCCTGCGCCGTCTTCAATGTGGAGACAACTCTAGTTTTTGCCACTCTAGTTTTTGCCAACTTTGCTTATGCCACTCTAGAAATTTACATTTCACTTTTGCCACTCTTAGCCTTTTACAATACATCACTTTTGCCATTCCGTGGCAAAAGCAAAAAAAAATCCCCGCGTTGAATGGCACAGAGGGATGCTAACGATTTGATGGTCACCATTAAAGATGCTCTTAGAGCATCTACAGTGGAGCGTCTCATACCCATCTCAAACGCCCGGGTAGGCCGTCCGGTCATTGACCGGCCAAAAAAATCGACCCAAATGAACCTCTCAAACCACGGACAAATGGGGCGGCCCGGGAATGCCCGAGCGCGTCCACCTGACAGGCCCGGCTCACCACCGACCCCACAAAAAACCCAATCTGGGTGGCGAGCTCAAACCCTAGCTCTCTCTCTCTCTCCCTCCCTCCCTCTCTCTCTCTCGCTCGCTCGCTCGCTCTCTAGCTCTGTCCACTTCTCTCCCTCTTCGATTCCGACCCCATCCATGACAATGAGCAGCTCCAGCAGTGACTCCGGCTCGGAGCTTGCCTACGAGAAGGAGATGGCCCTCTGCATTGCGATGGAGCGGTCCAAGGTGGAGACCAGCGGAAGCTCCTGATCTGGAGCATCACAGCAGCTCCCGCGCTGGCGCAGCACGGACGCCGAAGCTGGATCCTCTCGGCCCATGCGCAACGGCGTAAGGACAACACAATCTGCACCGGCCACACGCGGTCTCCTTCCCCCGCAGTCCGCTCCTCCACGCGGCCAACGTTGGGTGCTTGTGTCCATGCCGTCGGCCCGCACACGCACTCCAGAGTTGGAGGCACACGCCGCGCGCAACGAGAGGCAGCGTGCATGGGAGAGGGACACGGCGGAGCAGTCCGCACCCCGTCGCCGCGGGACAGAGGCGGACCCTGACGAGGACGCGCGCCTCCTTGCATGGGTCTACCACTGCTCCCTGACGACGGTGGAGATGGACGCTCGCCGCCTCCGAAGGAAGAACACCAAGGCACTGTCGGATTTTGGGTTCCGGCAGACCCTTGAGGTTCGAACACTGGGGTGCGTGCGGAGATCACTCCCCTACCGATCTACGTCTGATCTCCTCGCGTGATCTAAGCTAGAAACAACGAACAACACAAGGGACACGAAGTTTATACTGGTTCGGGCCACCGTTGTGGTGTAATACCCTACTCCAGTGTGTGGTGTGGTGGATTGCCTCAGGGGCTGATGATGAACAGTACAAGGGAAGAACAGCCTCACAAGAGGTGTTCTTGAGCTGGTGCGATGAACTGCTTGGGTGAGTTCAGTCGCCTCTCTCTCTCTCTCTCTGCTAGGGCTCTATCAGATCTTTAGATGTCTCTCTACTCTATGGTGGCTAGCTCTATTTATAAAGGCCCTAGGCCTCTCCCCAAAAAATGAGCGGGAAGGGCGCCAACAATTGGCCATTTTGAAGGGGAGCATCTAGTACAAGTTATCCTGGCCAAAGGTGGTCTTCGGCTGCCAAAAGAACAAGTGATGACGCCGTCTTGGGCTCCACGGTGACCTCCGTCCTGCCGCTCTACTGGTCTTGGTCTCGTTACACCGGAATGGTAACCTTTACCCGATGCCTTGGCATGTGCTTGTCCCCTATGCACCAAAGGGGAAACAAGGACACTGCGCAGGCCGGCGCCCGCCTGGCGCCCGCCTGGTCTCGATCGTCATGGCTTGCGTCACGGGCTCCTCGCGAGGTACCCCTGCCTTGATCTCTCCGCCTCCTCGCGAGCATGCCTGATGAGGCTGCCTCTGAGGAAGCTTCATGTCGTCCGCCCCACGAGGCTTGGCCCCTCACGAGGGTCTTGAGCTTGAGATGATGAAGATGGGCCATGCTGGGCCCCCACTTGAGCCATGACGCAGGCCGCAGGCAGGCAAGTCTGGGGACCCCCGTTCCCAGAACACCGACAGTAGCCCCCGGGCCCAAGGTGCGCCCGGGCTTGGCCTAGCACGGAAGCGAAGGGGCAAGCGCGAAGCGCCGCGGGCCCAAATAGCCTGCGGCCTTGGGCGCCGCATGGCGATTGATTGGACATGGGCGTCTGCGCTTCCCATAACGCTTCGGCAACTGTCCATCTGACAAAAGAGGTGCCTGGGCCAGACTTACTTGCTTTGTTCTCGTTCGCCTCACCCCAGATCCCCTTTCTCGCTCTCCTCCTTCTTGCTCCCATAAATCCTCCAGATCTGCCTCAATCCTTCTCATCCGGCACGACATGGCACCCCGCAAGTCCCCGACCAAGGCCTGGTACTCGCCGGCTCTGGATTCCTCGAACCTGTCAGAGAAGAACCTCGCCCTCACGCGCCTGATGACGGTGGCGTAGGGTAGCAAGGGGGCGACTATGCTCAAGGCCGGCTCCGACCAGCCTGAATGCAAGGGGAGCACCTTCTATCCGCTCTTTGTGAGCGCCATCGTCACCGGTCTGGTGCCTCCTTTCTCTGAGTTCTTCTTTGTTGTTCTCCGCCAGTACAACTTGCAGGCTTTGCATCTCCACCCCAACTCTGTCCTTCTCCTGGCGATTTTTGCTTACTACTGTGAGGCTCTCGTTGGGGTAAAGCCCTCAGTTGCTTTGTTGTGCCACTTTTTCTCCCTCCGGGTTTCTGGCGCCCATGTCTCCGCGTGCGCGAGCTTCATCGCATACTCCAACTCCAATGCTATCTCGAAGCCTGGGAAGATGATCGAAGGCTTCCGGAGCAAGTGGGTCATGGTGGACGTCGGGCGCATCCACCCCCATCTAGTGTTGCCTACGGGGCAGCCCAAGGCTGTCGACGCGTGGTCCCGCGCGAAGCTCATCGACCCCCATGCGAAGGCGGTGCTGAAGAGGATGAACGCGGACCTGAGGCCAAGCAACTTGGGGGCGGCGAAGCTGACCGAGGCCACGCTCTTGAGGGAGTTCTTGGAGCACCGGGTGGCTCCACTCCAGGAGCACTCGCTCCCATTGTGGAGGCTTGGGGAAGCGGACGCCGCCTTCCACCTAAGCTCTGAGGCCCTGACCGACGAGAATCTGGTTGCGGCCCTCCATTCCTTGGTTGGGGGAGACGTGGCGAGCCCAGTGGGCGCCCTCGTCCCTCTGTTCCTTCGTGATGACTAGGAGCAGGTGGTGAACGCCATGCCCACCTTCAATGGTGAGGGGCTGGTGCCCGCAGAAGCTCCCGAGGATCTTGCGGCGCTGGCGATGGTGAAGGTGTCCTCCGGCAGCTCCAGCGGGAGCGAGGGGGAAGAGGAGGCGGAGGAGGAAGAGTCTGACTCTGAGGCGACTGGCGAGGAGTCGAGGGAGTCTTTCCCTCGGTGCAGGTCCCAGGCCCTCCGCTCCATGCCGGACGACGACGAGGCCAGCGCCAGGCGAGGAGGGGAGAACTCTCCCTTGGTCACAAGTAAGGGCAGGTCGGGGCTGGTTCCCCCAGGGTCTGCTCTGGTCCCTGGGCAGTATGAGGCCAGCTCCAGCCCTCCTGACGTGCCCTCCGCTTCCGGGCCTCCCGAGGCTGACCCCAGCTGCAGGCTCTCGGGCTTCAAGTTTGGCCGGAGGTTGCTTGAGTCCGCGAGCGACGACCAGGAAGTGCTCGATTCGTTCTTTGCTTGGTTTCTGCCGCCGAGGCTTGGCGTCCATATTCTTTGTCAGGCTGGTGCCTGCGGCGAAGAGGTTGAGAGGGGCTTCTGCGGCCCTGCTTGGGGCGAGTCCATCTGCCGGGGCGGCACCTTCGTCCGATGGGGAGGAAGACGGCGAAGCTCGCGTCCCCCCTGCCCGGTTGTCCTCGCAAGGCCGACTGGGACGCCTTGGCGAGGAGTCAGCCCCCATGGCCCCGCTGTCCCTGGAGTCGACTGCGCTCGATGCTGCAGCCGGGGCAGCCAAGGCCCAGGGGGTTCCTTCCTGCCAAGCCGTGATCACGTTGTCGTCCTCTTCGCCCGCTCCGCCGGTTCCCGCTTCTTCTGTTTCTTCTGCCGCCGTCCTGGACCAGGTCGCCAGCGAACTGAGCCAGTTGCGGGAGGATCTTCTGAGCGCGGACCCTCACCTAGTGACCGGGTGCCTGGAGCTAGCTTCTGGCTGGGCCCGTTCCGCTGCCTCCGTCCGGGCAGCACTGAGCCTGGCCGTGTCGGCCACCGATGGGGAGAAGCAAGCCGCCAACCAAGCCAAGGCCGCCCGCGATGCTGCCCTGGGCGACACTACGTCTGCCCAGGCTTGCTGCAAGGCGCTGGAGGCCAAGATGCAAGGCCTGCACGACGAGCTCGCCAAGGAGGTCCACGGCCGCCAAGAGAAAGAGAAGGAGATGAAGGCTCTGGAGGCTGCCGTCAAGGACCGGGACGCCAAGCTTGATGACCGCCACGGCCGATTGGAGATGCTGCAGCGATCGCTAAAGGCGGAGAGGACCGAGCTAGACGCCAAAGTGAAGGTCCTGGCGGAGGATCGGGTGGCCTTCGCGAAGATGGAGAAGAAGGCTCGCGCCGCGCTAAAGACGCTTTACGAGAGCGGCTTGGAGGAGCTGTTGGCTGGTGCGGAGGACGGCTCCGCCAAGCTGCTCCCATTCCTGGTCCGTGCGCTTGAAGATGTCGTAGATGGCCTTGGCCCCACGGCCGAGGCCGAGGCGCGTGCTCTGCCTTCCGCAGCGCTGACGCATGTCCTCAGCCACGTCTACCTGCGCGACCCCAACGTCGACTTCGACAGCCTGCTGGAGCCCGTGAGCGGCGACCTTGTCGCGGCTGCCGCTGAAGCCGTGAAAGGCCGAGCCGAGGCTTTGCTGGGGAGGTTCCGCGCCTTCAGCATCTTGCCCGGGCGCGGTGCCGCCAGCTCCGCGGCCTCAAGAAGCGGAGTCGCCCAGCGAGACTCCACCATGGGTAGCGGCGCCACTGGAGAGTGATCCCTTCGCGGCTTCTGTCCTGTTTTTATTCCTGCAACATGCACCATGCCTCGCGGAGGCGTTTAAACTTGTGTTTGGCGTCGTGAAACAATCTATGGCTTGTAATATTTGCTTTGAATTTCCTGGAATTTGCATTTTCCTCTCCTATTGCTTGTGCTCTACGTCGGCAGGGCCCGGCCCCGCGCATACCTCACCCAGCGTTAGCCCCGACCGGAAACCATGACGGGACTAATGAGTGAGGGGCTACGTGGCAAGTTAGGCTCCTAAGTCGCGATGCTCAGGAGTCCCCCTTGACGCGCAAGCAACAAGTAGGAAAAAGGGGAGGACAAGGAGTGGATTGGTCGTTCTGCGTCGGCAGGGCCCGGCCCCCGCGCATACCTCACCCAGCGTTAGCCCCGACCGGAAACCAGGACACGACTAAGGAGTGAGGGGATATGGGGCAAGTTAGGCTCCTGAGTCGCGATGCTCAGGAGTCCCCCTTGATGTTCAAGCGGGTTTCCATACCTTGGCTCCGCTCGGGGAGGGGCGCGTGACGACCAGGCCCGAGGGACCTGGCTGGGTGGCGTGCACTCGGGCAAGGCCTGGGCATAGCCCCCGTGTCCAGCCCCCTCGCGTGGCGCTCCCGAGGGGAGGCGTTGCGATGGTGCCGGACACTAAGCTCTGGGCTCCCTGAGGTTGGTACGGCCGTAGGCCGCCCTCAGTTGTTTATCACCAGCGCGGAGCATAGCGCTTCCGTATGTGTACGGGCATAGCCGCTCCTCGGCAGTGTCGTCAGCCAGCGCGGAGCATGGTGCTTCCACTGGTACGTGGGAGGGGGCTCCCCTCCGGGAGGATCCCCGGGGCATGTACAGCCCCGCCCTGACACGTGGCCGGCACGGTAGGGCTAGGGGAGGTGTATCTGGGCACCCATGAGCCAGCGCGGGACTCACGAGGCCCTACCTCGAGGCGGGTTGCGCCTGGCTCTGGGGCTTTATCAATGGTGTGTTCCTGCAGGGTGGCTAGAATGCAAATGCTCTACGTTCCCAGGTCCCGGCCCTCGAGCGAGCTCAGCCGCTGGTATGACAGGTCGCGATGCTGTGGGTCAAGGCCAGGGAGTGAGGGCTGGAGAGCCAGTAGGAGCCCATGAGTCGCGATGCTCAGGTACCCCCCCTTTTAACGTGCAAGCGCTTGGCATGAAAGCGGAGAAGTCCGCGATAAGCAGCAGGTGACAGTTAAGCGCGAAAGAGCGAATTCATTTTAAGTAGACGCGGGAAAAGCAAACGCCGCCGGGCCAGGCCCGAGCAGCTCGGGGATGATGCAGCCCGAGGGGCGCCCCCAACA
Organism: Aegilops umbellulata; assembly: GCA_032464435.1. NCBI lineage: Eukaryota > Viridiplantae > Streptophyta > Magnoliopsida > Poales > Poaceae > Aegilops > Aegilops umbellulata. The sequence continues at coordinate 130,688,439 of CP136057.1, read as the reverse complement.
AGGTAGGTAAAGAGCATAAGCAAAACGGATACATGTTGCAGGGACGGACCCACACGACCTGGGAATGATGCGGCCCTGTGGGCGCTCCCAGCTAAAAACGGAACTTAGAAAGATGTCACCTGGTGCTGTTGAAGATGAAGTGATGCTGAAGAAGCGGGCGGTGCGCGATGAAGACGTCGACCCTCACGAGCCCCCAGGCCCAGGAGCCTCGGGAGGCTCCGGGGGCATGTGTAGGTCTTCAAGGGCCAACTGCATCTCTGCCAGGACCGCACAATGTCTGACCTCCTGAGCCTCCAGAATGCTCCTCTGCAAGCGCTGGTGAGCGGCGACCGCGTTCGGCAGGCCGAAAGGCATGCGAACGTAGCTGTGTGGTGGTCCCTCACAGCGCCCCACGCGCGAAGGCCAGAGGCGCTCCTGAGACGCGGCTCGATTGAGCCATGGCACGTTAATGCAGACGCGCAACCCACCATCCTCGCCTGGATGTGGGGCTATGGTGGGCAAGCGGCGGCTGCCGCGCATGACTCTCGACTCCTGTAGCTCCTGGGTGTTTCTTGCGATGAACTCCTGGGGATTTGGTCTTCCTTGCCTTGTACCTTCCTGCGAGAAACGTGCCTGGAAGCACCCCTCCAAGTGGTGCCTGAGCGCCTCCCTCGCGACCTTGGCAAAGTCGGTGGCTCTCCAAGAGAGAGCCCCCGAGCCCTGCTGGAGGAGGGCGTCGGGCGCGCCTTCCTATGCGAGAGAGGGTGGCGTTCCCTGATTGGGCGCAGATCCTGACGCAACACCTCCAGAGGCGCCTGCCTCCTTATGGCTTGGGCCAGGCGAAACCTTCTTCTTCTTAAGGGTCGCCTCGGGAAGTCTTCTGTCCTTGGGATCTGGGTCTTCGATTGCTGCGGCTTGGAATGCGCGCTCAAGTGAACACACTGTGTCCTTTTCTTCACAGGGCACGGTGATGACTCCATCGCTTCCTGGCATCTTGAGGACATTGTATCCATGATGAGTCACTCCCATGAACTTGGCCAGGGCTGGGTACCCGAGGATGGCGTTGTATGGCAGACAGATGTGGGAGACGTTGAAGTCGATGAGCTCGGTGCGGTAGTTGTTGCACTGCCCGAAGGTGACTGGAAGGCGAACCTGCCCTATTGGAACAGTGGAACCATTAGTGACTCCTGAGAAGGGCTTGGTTGGCTGAAGCTGATCATACGGCACTTGGAGATTATCGAACGTCTCGACGGACAGGACGTTGAGTCCTGCTCCACCGTCAATGAGGGTCCTAGTGACCTGCACGTTGCCGATGACCGGGGAGAAAAGCATCGGGAGGGCTCCGGCCGTTGCCGCGCATTTGAGCTGATTCGCTGAGCTGAACGTGATAGCGCACGCAGACCACCTGAGAGGGCGCGTGGCCTCAAGCTTGGGGAGGACTGCATTCACCTCGTGAGCAAATTGCTTGAAGATGCACTGAGAGGCTGGGGCCTGTGCGCCACCCAAGATGCAAGCGATTGCGCGCGGCTCCTGGAAGCCCCCAGCCCCCTTGTCTTGATGTTGGTCTTCATTCCTCCTTGGCGGTGGCGGCAGAGGAGGAAGGCCTGCGTTGCCGTGCGGGCGATCCTCACGAGGCTGATCTCTCTAGCCTCCCTCACGAGGCTGGTCCTGCCAGCGATCCTCACGAGGTCGGTCACGCCACCCTTGGCGAGGGCCACGGTCTTCCCATCGTCCGCCACCTCTTCCTCCTCCTCGGCCATAGCCCCTGTCGTTGCGCTCGGGGCGTCGGCCGATACGTCCATCTCTCACGGCCCTGAGCTCTTGACATTCGTTGGTGTTGTGGATGTGGAGGTCATGGTACACGCAGTACCGGCTGCCCTTGGATTACTCAGGTTGATCCCTGCCTCGCTTGGTGTCTGGTTCCGCTGCAAGCATGGCAGCCCCCTTGTGCTTCACGTCCTTGGCCTTGGGCTTCTTCTCTTCTGGGTCGGCAGCCGGGAGTTCGAGGAGGGAAAGGCGCCCTTCCTCAGCCCTAGCGCACTTGGTCGCCAAGTTGAACAGCTCCAGGGATGTGCACAGGTCTTCATGGATTGCTAGCTCCTCCTTCATCTTGATGTCGCGTACGCCATCGGAGAAGGCCGAGATGATGGCCTCTTCAGTCACCTTGGGGATCTTGAGGCGAGCGTTGTTGAAGCGTTGGATATATTTTTGCAGGGTTTCCCCTTGCTGTTGCTTGATGCAGCGCAGATCGCTCACGGCCAGGGGGCGGTCGCGAGTGCCCTGGAAGTTGGCGATGAAGCGGGTGCGCATCTCCTCCCAGGAGGAGATCATGCCAGGAGCCAGGTTCAGGAGCCAGGTGCGGGCCCCGTCCTTGAGCGCCATGGGAAACCAGTTCCCCATGACCCTTTCGTCTCCATTGGCGGCTTCGATGCATAGCTCGTAGAGCTGTAGGAACTCCGCGGGGTCCGTCGTGCCATCATAGCGAGGGGGCAGGTCAGGCTTGAACTTGTCGGGCCATGCGACGCCGCGTAGCTCGGGGGTGAGGGCGCGGCAGCCTGCCGTGGCCACCGACGCCTTTTGCTGGTGTTGGGCTTGTTCCTAGGGATCACCGCGCGCCTCCGCTTAGAGCAGCGCGGGGTCTTGGCGTGGAGGTGCAGGGACGCGATCTTGGCACGCCGGCGCCGGGAGCGCGCGAGCACCTTCTTGGGGACGAGGAATCTCTTGGCAGCTTCTTTCTTCCTGTGCAGGCGCCGGACGCGGAGGGCCTCGCCCTGGGGCTGCGCGCCTTGGAGCCAGGGCGCCTTCTTGGGGACGAGGTGGTGGAGGCACCTCCTGATCCTCGCCTCCTGCGCGGAATGGAGGGCGAGGCAGCAAGAGGGACGGCAAGGGGGAACCCCCTGCGGCGCTGACGAGTTCGGTGATGCGGGCGAGCCAGTCCTCGTAGAGGTCGTCGACGGGGCGGTAGTGCAAGAGCTCTCTTGCCAGGAGCAGCGCGGCGTGCCCATCCGTGGGGGCGCGACGGGCGTGGGACGACGAAGCAGCTGGAGTCAGCAACGATGTGGCGGTGCGGCCCTCCCGCCGCACCGATGGATGCTGGGACGAGGCCTGCTGCTCGTTCCCCGCCGGGCCGGTGGCGGCGTTGGCGGCAGGTGACGGGGGACGACGAGGGTGTCCGCCAACGGGCGCCGTCTGGGCGACGTGGGTGGCGAGAGTAGCCCGGCGCTCGGCGCGAGCCCGACAAGCATCTGCCATGGATACGACGGAAGATCACACGCGAGCAGCGGTAGAAAGATTCCGGCGCACCCCTACCTGGCGCGCCAAATGTCAAATTTCGGGTTCCGGCAGACCCTTGATGTTCGAACACTGGGGTGCGCGCGGAGATCTCTCCCCTATCGATCTACGTCCAATCTCCTCGCCTGATCTAAGCTGGAAACAACGAACAACACAGGGGACACGAAGTTTATACTGGTTCAGGCCACCGTTGTGGTGTAATACCCTACTCCAGTGTGTGGTGTGGTGGATTGCCTCAGGGGCTGATGGTGAACAGTACAAGGGAATAACAGCCTCGCGAGAGGTGTTCTTGAGCAGGTGCGATGAACTGCTTGGGTGAGTTCAGTCGCCTCTCTCTCTCTCTCTGCTAGGGCTCTATGAGATCTCTAGATGTCTCTCACTCTGTGGTGGCTAGCTCTATTTATAGAGGCCCTAGGCCTCTCCCCAAATAATGAGCGGGAAGGGCGCCAACAATTGGCCATTTTGAAGGGGAACATCTAGTACAAGTTATCCTGGCCAAAGGTGTTCTTCGGCTGCCAAAAGCATAGGTGATGACGCCGTCTTGGGCTCCACGGTGACCTCCGTCCTGCCGCTCTGCTGGTCTTGGTCTTGTTGCACCGGAATGGTAATCTTTGCCCGATGCCTTGGCATGTGCTTGCCCCGTATGCACCAAAGGGGAAACAAGGATGCTGCGCAGGCCGGCGCCCGCCTGGTCTCGATCCTCATGGCTTGCGTCACGAGCTCCTCGCGAGGTACTCCTGCCTTGATCTCTTCACCTCCTCGCAAGCCTGCCTGATGAGGCTGCCTCCGAGGAAGCTTCCTGTCGTCCGCCCCGCGAGGCTTGGCCCCTCACGAGGTTCTTGAGCTTGAGCTGATGAAGATGGGCTGCGCTGGGCCCCCACTTGAGCCACGCCGCAGGCCGCAGGCAGGCAAGTCTGGGGACCCCCGTTCCCAGAACGCTAACAGGCACTCCGGTTTGCTATTGAGCAGTCGGAGCGTGAGGGAAAGGAGGCAGGGGCAGAGAAGGCTCGGGTCGGCAAGTTGAGGTGGGAGCAGGACAGGGCGGTCCGTCGGATGAAGGGGCCCATCTAAAGGAAATATGCCCTAGAGGCAATAATAAAGTTATTATTTATTTCCTTATTTCATGATAAATGTTTATTATTCATGCTAGAATTGTATTAGCCGGAAACATAATACTTGTGTGAATACATAGACAAACAGAGTGTCACTAGTATGCCTCTACTTGACTAGCTCGTTGATCAAAGATGGTTATGTTTCCTAGCCATTGACATGAGTTGTCATTTGATTAATGGGATCACATCATTAGGAGAATGATGTGATTGACTTGACCCATTCCGTTAGCTTAGCACACAATCGTTTAGTATTCTGCTATTGCTTTCTTCATAACTTATACATGTTGCTATGACTATGAGATTATGCAACTCCCGTTTACCGGAGGAACACTTTGTGTGCTACCAAACGTCACAACGTAACTGGGTGATTATAAAGGTGCTCTACAGGTGTCTCCAAAGGTACTTGTTGGGTTGGCGTACTTCGAGAATAGGATTTGTCACTCCGATTGTCGGAGAGGCATCTCTGGGACCACTCGGTAATGCACATCACTTAAGCCTTGCAAGCATTGGAACTAATGAGTTAGTTGCGAGATGATGTATTACGGAACGAGTAAAGAGACTTGCCGGTAACGAGATTGAACTAGGTATTGAGATACCGACGATCGAATCTGGGGCAAGTAACATACCAATGACAAAGGGAACAATGTATGTTATTATGCGGTCTGATCGATAAAGATCTTCGTAGAATATGTGGGAGCCAATATGAGCATCCAGGTTCCAGTATTTTTTATTGACCGGAGACGTGTCTTGGTCATGTCTACATAGTTCTCGAACCGTAGGGTCCGCACGCTTAAAGTTTCAATGACAGTTATATTATGAGTTTATATGTTTTGATGTACTGAAGGTAGTTCGGAGTCCCGGATGTGATCACGGACATGACGAGGAGTTTCGAAATGGTTGAGACATGAAGATTGATATATTGGACGACTATATTCGGACACCGGAATGGTTCCGGGGGTTATCGGATATATACCGGAGTATCGGGGGTTACCGGAACCCCCCCCCCCCCGGGGGGGTTTAATGGGCCTGCATGGGCCTTAGTGGAGAAGAGGAGGGGCGGCCAGGGCAGGCCGCGCGACCCCTCCCCATCTAGTCCAAATTGGACAAGGAGGGGGGCGGTGCCCCCCTTTCCTTCTTCTTCTCCTCCTCCTTCCCCCCTTCTCCTAATCCAACAAGGATGGGAGGGAGTCCTACTCCCACCGAGTAGGACTCCTCCTGGCGCGCCTCATCCTGGCCAGCAACCTCTCCACCTGTAACGCCCCGGATGTAACTTTTCTTATTCGTAACTCCAACTCTTGCCTTTTCCGGAGATGCGATATGTTATTTTCCTTCGTGGTTGGTTTTTTGTAGTTTGTTTTGCATTTTGTTCATGTCATGCATCTCATCTCATAGCATCATGCGCATTGCATTTGCACATTTTCATAAAACTCGTAGCCATTCGCAGTTGCCCTTTCTCTCTTTGCCTCCATTGTCATTTTGTCAGACCCTTGTCCTCGTTGACCTCTCTTGACCGCTCGTGTGCGTGTCCGAAACTGCTTCGAACCCGACCCGCTTTATCGTTACCGTTGGGTCCGGATCATCCCCTAACGTCTGCAAAATATCTCCGTTTTGTTAATTGGACTCCCTAGTAGCTATTTATTCGCGACCGTCCGTTTCCGATCAGAGGGGCCGAGGTAGCCCTAACCTAATCTGTGAGGTATATATAGTCCACCCTTAGTCATTTTGGACAAACCCTAAAATCTAGGGACTTTGTCCCGTCGAGCCGCCGCCACCTACCGTATCTTCCTCGGGATCCAGATCCATTTCCTCTTCGTGTTCACCACCACACCAACCCGAGCCAGCCCCCCCCCCCTCCACCAGCGCCCAATCCATCGCAGCAGCCTCGATCCCGAGACCCTTGTCTTTGTGCCGCCCCGGCGAGCGTGCAAGCCGGCGACCTCGACCCCAGGACCGGCCCCGTCGCGCCCTCTCTCTTCCTGTTTTCCCTCTCTCTCTCTCTCTCTCTCACGGTGGTCCTCTCTCTCTCTCCCTCCCAGGAACAAGATGGAGCTCGCCCAAGCTCCCTGCGCGCCGCCGCCGTCGTTCTGCTTCGCTCTGCTCCATGCGCGCCTCAAGTTCCTCTGCCACCGCGCCGTCCCGGAGTCCCGCAGGAGCTCGCCTGCGTGCCTCTGCTCGCGCACCAGCATCCCAGGGCCCGAGCTCCGCCACGCCATCGCTCGAATCCGCCGCCCTTCGTCAAGTCCGCGACCCCGTCGCCTCCATCTTCGTCAGAGCATCGCCAGACCAGCAGCGCCGCCGCGTCCAGGCTCCACCGCCATGGCCGCCCCTTGGTTCTTCGCGTCGCGCCCGAACTCCTCCTGTGCCGCCCGTGTTTCTTCTCCAGGACGCGCCGAGCCTTCGTTGATCTCCAGGTCGAGCGCCTCGCCTCGCGTTGAACGCGCCCCGCAGGTCGACGGCCTCCTCCCTGCCCTTCCTCCTTCTCGTGTTTCCCCTCCTCTCTCATTACCTCTCTCCCTTCTTTGTACCAGGTACCAGGGAGCCGTTCGAGCTCTGCTGCGCTGCCGCACCTTCTTCGGTCCGGCCGTCCCAAGCCCCGGATCCGCCCGTCCGCTCCATCCCCGCCGTCCCCGGAGGCCCCTGCCTCGCCGGCCCCCGCTGCTACCTCCCGTTCGTGCGTGGCTGCTCCCCTGCTTCAACCGCTGCTGCTTGCTTCCTCTGTCGAAGACGAGCGCCCCGCCCGCGTTGACCTCTCCCCTCGCCAAAGCCGCCGAGTCGCCCCGAGAGCCAAGTCCGCCGCCCGCTGCTGTCTTCCCGACGAACCTCGCGCGCACCCCTGCCTCCTCTGCATCGCGCCGTTGCGCCTGGCCCCTGCCTCGACCTGCTGCTGTTCCTTCTTCAGAAACGAACAGAGCAGCTCGCTTGAGCCGCTCGCCCCGTTGACCAGCGCGTGGGCCAGCGCCTCCCCAAGGCCCAGTCGGCCTGCCCGGCCTCCTCCACTGACCTGGGCCAAGGCCCGATGTGAGCAGCCCCTTCCAGGCCTCTCCTGTACACTATTGGGCCAACTAGATACGGCCCGATGTGTTTTTTTTCCGTCTGGCGAATTTCTCTATTATCCAGTAATTACCTGTTTTGCAGAAAAACCCCCAGTCTTCATGCATATAATAACTCATGAACCGTGCATCGGATTAAAATGATTTATATATGAAACTTGCTCAGAATTTTGTGTAGTTTAATAATATGCCACTTCACCTATGTTTGAAAAGTTTAAAATGCTGTTTGTTTAAATTTGCTCAAATGCCATGTTAAAATGATTTAATTCACAACTAATTAACCGTAACTCGGATTTAAATAAATTATATATGTAAATGGGGTGGAAAAATGCCTAGTTTAACATGGTCCACTTTATTTTCCTGTTTAACAACATTAAAATATGTTTTAGGCAGAACAGTACCAAATTTGAAATGTGCATATGAGGAGTTTCCGGAATTGTTGTTTGTTGTTCCGGCCTCATTTAAATTGCCTAGATAGGTAGTTTTGTTGTGCTTCACCCCTTGCCATGTTAATAAACATTTAATATTGTTGGGTAGCCTAAACAAGAGAGAACTAAATATTTGTTGTGGTGTTTCGTCAATATGCAACTCGTTGCATATTGAACTCCACTTAATTTGTAGAATTGTCTGTTGCACCTTGCCATGCCATGCATATTTAAACCGGACATGCATCATACTTGATTGTGCATCATGCCATGTTCATGTGTTGTATGTTTACTATGTTGTGTGCTTCTTTCCGGTGTTGCTTCTTCAGGTTGATTCCGTTATCATCGCGTTTGTGAGGATCCGTGCATCTACGTCTGTTTGTCTTCTTCATGGACTCGTTCTTCTTCCTTGCGGGATCTCAGGCAAGATGACCATACCCTCGAAATCACTTCTATCTTTGCTTGCTAGATTGCTCGCTCTTTTGCTATGCCTATGCTGCGATACCTACCACTTGCTATATCATGCCTCCTATATTGCCATGTCAGCCCCTAACCATCCATGTCCTAGCAAACCGTTGTTTGGCTATGTTACTGCTTTGCTCAGCCCCTCTTATAGCGTTGCTAGTTGCAGGTGAAGATGAAGTTTGTTCCTTGTTGGAACATGATCTTGTTGTTCCTTGTTGGAACATGTTTACTTGTTGGGATATCACAATACCTCTTATTTAATTAATGCATCTATATACTTGGTAAAGGGTGGAAGGCTCGGCCTTATGCCTGGTGTTTTGTTCCACTCTTGCCACCCTAGTTTCCGTCATACCGGTGTTATGTTCCCGGGGTTTGCGTTCCTTACACGGTTGGGTGATTTATGGGACCCCCTTGACAGTTCGCTTTGAATAAGACTTTTCCAGCAAAGCCCAACATTGGTTTTACCATTTGCCACCACCTACCTTTTTCCCCCGGGTTTTCGCGAGCCCGAGGGTCATCTTTATTTTAGCCCCCCCCCCCCGGGCCAGTGCTTCTCTAAGTGCTGGTTCGAACCGAGCAACCTGCGGGGCCACCTCGTGGCAACTCGAGGGCTGGTTTTACTCGTAGCTTGACTTATCCGGATGTGCCCTGAGACCGAGATATGTGCAGCTCCTATCAGGATTTGTCGGCACAATCGGGCGGTTTTGCTGGACTTGTTTTATTGCTGTTGAAATGTCTTGTAGTCCGGGATTCCGAGACTGATCGGGTCTTCCCGGTAGAAGGAATATCCTTCGTTGACCGTGAGAGCTTATCATGGGCTAAGTTGGGACACCCCTGCAGGGTATTATCTTTCGAAAGCCGTGCCCGCGGTTATGAGGCAGATGGGAATTTGTTGATGTCCGGTTGTAGAAAACCCGAAGTTGACCTTAACTAAAACACATCAACCGCGTGTGTAACCGTGATGGTCCCTTCTCGGCGGGGTCCGAGAAGTGAACACAGTTGTTGGAGTTATGCCTGACGTAGGTTGTTTCAGGATCACTTCTTGATCACTTCTAGTTTCTCGACCGTGCTTTGCCTTCTCTTCTCGCTCTCTTTTGCGCTGTAGCCACCATATGCTAGTCGCTTGCTGCAGCTCCACCTCATAAACCCCTTTCCCACCTTTTAAGCTTAAATAGTCTTGATCTCGTGGGTGTGAGATTGCTGAGTCCCCGTGACTCACAGATATTATCACCACAGTTGCAGGTACCAACGATGTCGGGGCAGATGACGCGACCGAGCTCACTTGGGAGTCCGATGAGGAACGTGGCCGCTACTATGTTTCTTTTCCAGATGATCAGTAGTGGAGCCCAGTTGGGTGATCCGGGGATCTGTTTAGCATTTGGGGTAGTCTTCTTTCATTTTGGTGCCGTAGTCGGACCTTGAGTGTAACCTGTTTGATGGATGTTATTTATGTACTTGTGTGAAGTGGCGATTGTAAGCCAACTATGTATCTTTCCCCTTTATTTATTACATGGATTGTGTGAAGATTACCTCACTTGCGACATTGCTTTCAATGCGGTTATGCCTCTAAGTCGTGCCTCGACACGTGGGAGATATAGCCGCATCGAGGGCGTTACAAGTTGGTATCAGAGCCTTCCCCGACCTTAGGAGCCCCCACTGATTGATCGTTTTTAGCGGCCGAGTTGTGTCTAGAAAAAAATGTTTTGAGTCATTTAGGAATTATATATCGGAGAGTTTAGGAATTCTTTTACTCCCCAGTCCCTTCGACCTTCTGGTAAGGCATCCTGACGTAGAGTTTTGACTCTTCTCTTCTCAAATTTCACTAAAAAAAATTTTAGGATCACGCGGGTATATTACAATCGTTCCGATGGTTTTATGATGACAACATTGTCTTGGTTGCCTCCTGACATTTAGGGGTTGTGGCAGTGTCCCGGGGAGTTGAGCTCCGAGGTGTTGTCGTCATAACCTTATCGTTGCGGTTTTGGAATACCTGAGTTTAGTACGCCGACATCGAAAATCTCTTTTGTACAGTTGTTGGTGAGATAACCCTGATAGCCCAGTACTGAGGCGAGTGCAGGGGTATTGCCATGACTCGTATAACGGATGCTTTTCAAAGGTTGAGGTAGATGATTTCCGAAGGTTTCTTGGTTATGTGTTGAAGGATGGATACAGCTGGTTGTAGGATTTGCTAGTTTGGGTGAGATATTATGCTTCCCCTGTATCCCCAACACCTGATTGCATAACCAGAAAGTTTCGGGAGTTTATAGGTGGGAATTCAAGTATCTCGTAGGAATTCTTTCCAACAGACACATGATACGATATGGGATCTATCATCTGTTTGTTTCCGGCTTATTCCGCAAGCCAATCCTTGTTTTGTTTTATTTGTGGTATTCGAGTTGCTTCAATGTCAAGTGTTGAATCCATACCTTATTCTAAACGGTGTTCTCATATTGCTATATGAATACTAATCCTTCTTAATCATCGAGGTTGTCATGTTCATCCTGTTTTTCAACCGGTGTGTCTCTCTTCAAGTGGATCCGATCACTTCATCATTCACAAGATCACCTCTCAGTTTTTCCCAACGTTGCTTGTTTCATCCGTCTCAAATTGTCTTTGTTTTTCCACCCTCCCACCCTTATTTCCTCAAGGACGCAAATTTCTTATTCAAGTATCCATTTTATTCTTGTGAAGCCAATCCATTATTCTCCTTAATGTTCTTATCCGGTGATTATCATGAAAATGGTCAGGAGTTTCAAGTTCATTTTTCGTCATTCTTTTTCTTCTCCGGTGGTTCCAATTCAAGCTTTATAGATCATATCTTTTCCCCGTTTCTAATGTTTTTCTCATACCGGTGCACCTCACAATAATTCACTTCTCGCTATTCATTTGTTCGGGAGTGCTGAAGATATCTCAGAAGGCTCGTCTTGTCTTTCAAGATCAGTTCAACCTATTTTGAGGTTGTTATCTCATTCTAGCCATTTAATTCAACCGGTGCAATATCCCTTCCAAGCAATCGTTCAACGGTGTTTCTTTTGAGTGGGCCCTAACCCACAGGTCTTTTCCCAGGATCTTACCTGACTCTTCTAATTTTTCCCGGAGCTATTCTCAAATTCTTTTCGAAGCTTGACGTAAGAATGAATTACCATCAGTCATATGTCTTTCTCCAAGATCCTTCAATTCTTTCATCGTTGGTTCAACCTTTCCAATTCTCATTCCGGAGTATCCCAACAATTTATGGTGGTGTTTCTCGCCGTCATTTTCAACATTTGAAGACCAAAGAAGAGTTTCTCTTAAATCTTGCTCCATTCTCTTCAAGATTCATGGTTCTAGCTTGATGCCATCCTCTCATAATTGTTTTCGATTGTGAGAATTCTTTTCAACCATCCGGAGCATTTCAGGAGTCTTTTCAGTTTGTTTCTTCGGAGCCCATCATCTCAGAATTATTCATTCTCAGCTTCGTCTATCGTTCTCCAAATCTTACCAGTGCATCGTTCAAATATACTCTAATCAGTTCATGATCTCTTCGTTCTCATGTATCAAAATTCTGTCAAGTATCTTTATTCGTTTTCTAATTCTTACCGGTGTTTCTTTATCTTTTCTTCGTTCATTTTCAATTCTTATGGTGGTTCGTTCAAGATCCTTCTTCCTTGTTATCATATAGATTAATTCGTTCTTTCCTATCCTACCGGTGGTTCGTGGAAGACCTTCTCAAGTCTGCGCTATATCTCTCTTAATCTTTTCTACGAGGAGAAGTAGTATGCCTAATCCATTGCTTGTCATCAATTTAATTGGTGAAGGATAAGCATAATGTAATTCTTATTCTTGTTTCATCGAGTAAATTCTATTCCCTATTCCGGAGGTTCTTCAAATTCTTGATTTCAATTGTTTCATCTTTTCTTTTCCCGGAGTTCCAAGCTCTCGCAATTATATCACCACGAAGATCCATCTAAATCATTGCAAGGCTTCAATCTTATTCTTTTCATCCTACATTTCTTTGTGATCATCCTTTTATTACCAGAGTTCTTCAAGGAGGCTCTACATGAGGGTTCATCAAGGATTTAATTCTTTCTCGAAGTGTTCATCGAGATTCTTTTTAGAGGAGCTCAAGTATTCTTCATGTTGCATTTTGAAATGCAATCCTTTCAACCGTATCATTCGAGGTGGTATTATGTCATTCTTGATTATTGGAGTTCACGTCTCATGACTCACATGTTGTCAAGAATGAGGTATTTTAAATCCATCAATCTCTTCATTGGAGTTATCTTGGGTTATATTTCACCTAAAGCTTTCCCTAAGGATTGTTGCTATTTATGGTGCTTATAAATGATCCAAGTTCTTCATTTATCCTCCCAGTGAAATAAGTCTCTCATCTCCTTGGTGATATCAATCCAATCTTTGGTTTTCGTTAGTGGCAGGTTATCACCTCATAATTTTGGGATGTCTCCCATAAGTCCACATCAAGCTTAAGCTTTCGTTGTTGATAATCCAACAACTCTGTTCAACCTTTCCTTCGTAAGCTTTCTCTTTCAATTTTATTTGCGGGAGTTATCATTTTCTTCTCCATTCCTTTATTCCAATGATCTATTTTTCTATTCTTTCTTCCGGAGGCTTTATGTTGTTGCTCCCTTCACTCTTCTTCTCGAATGGTGAGGATCATGTTCTTTGCTTTTGCTTATCCATTCAACCGGAGTGTCGTGTCCTTCATTCAAGTTCTATCATCTTATCAAGTTTATCCTCTCTTCTCAACCGGAGTGCTGTTTGGAATCATTCTTACCCCTTGTGTCATTCTTATAATTGTTTTCGAGGTAGTGTGTGCTCGATTTCGTCAAGTATCATCCCATCTTCCCAAGTTCATATGAGATCCCTTCCATTTTCCAACCGGAGCGTTATCGTAATTGATCATTATCGTTCTTTGTACATCTCGTTTTAACCGGAGTGTTGTATCATCTCTTCAATATTTTTTTCATCTCATCAAGTTTTTCTTCTCTTTTCAGTCGGAGTGCTGCCCATATCATATCATTCTTATTCCTTCCTATCTTGTTTTAAACGAAGTGGTTTCAATATCTATCTTATCACTAAACCTCTTGATTCTCGTCGTATCACTTGTTCCTTTTTCTAACGGAGTGTTGGAAATCTCGTTCATCTCCATGGTATTCTTTCTTTCAATTTGTTAAACCTCTCAAGGTTCTTTGGTTTCACTCGTTTGTCAAAGAAGCAACTTAGTTTTAGCTCTTCTCTTTCTCTTCCGTTTTCACCTCCGGTGCCATTCTAGATCTCGGGACGAGATCCTCTCGTAGTGGTGGAGTGTTGTAACGCCCCGGATGTAACTTTTCTTATTCGTAACTCCAACTCTTGCCTTTTCCGGAGATGCGATATGTTATTTTCCTTCGTGGTTGGTTTTTTGTAGTTTGTTTTGCATTTTGTTCATGTCATGCATCTCATCTCATAGCATCATGCGCATTGCATTTGCACATTTTCATAAAACTCGTAGCCATTCGCAGTTGCCCTTTCTCTCTTTGCCTCCGTTGTCATTTTGTCAGACCCTTGTCCTCGTTGACCTCTCTTGACCGCTCGTGTGCGTGTCCGAAACTGCTTCGAACCCGACCCGCTTTATCGTTACCGTTGGGTCCGGATCATCCCCTAACGTCTGCAAAATATCTCCGTTTTGTTAATTGGACTCCCTAGTAGCTATTTATTCGCGACCGTCCGTTTCCGATCAGAGGGGCCGAGGTAGCCCTAACCTAATCTGTGAGGTATATATAGTCCACCCTTAGTCATTTTGGACAAACCCTAAAATCTAGGGACTTTGTCCCGTCGAGCCGCCGCCACCTACCGTATCTTCCTCGGGATCCAGATCCATTTCCTCTTCGTGTTCACCACCACACCAACCCGAGCCAGCCCCCCCTCCACCAGCGCCCAATCCATCGCAGCAGCCTCGATCCCGAGACCCTTGTCTTTGCACCGCCCCGGCAAGCGTGCAAGCCGGCGACCTCGACCCCAGGACCGGCCCCGTCGCGCCCTCTCTCTTCCTGTTTTCCCTCTCTCTCTCTCTCTCTCACGGTGGTCCTCTCTCTCTCTCCCTCCCAGGAACAAGATGGAGCTCGCCCAAGCTCCCTGCGCGCCGCCGCCGTCGTTCTGCTTCGCTCTGCTCCATGCGCGCCTCAAGTTCCTCTGCCGCCGCGCCGTCCCGGAGTCCCGCAGGAGCTCGCCTGCGTGCCTCTGCTCGCGCACCAGCATCCCAGGGCCCGAGCTCCGCCACGCCATCGCTCGAATCCGCCGCCCTTCGTCAAGTCCGCGACCCCGTCGCCTCCATCTTCATCAGAGCATCGCCAGACCAGCAGCGCCGCCGCGTCCAGGCTCCACCGCCATGGCCACCCCTTGGTTCTTCGCGTCGCGCCCGAACTCCTCCTGTGCCGCCCGTGTTTCTTCTCCAGGACGCGTCGAGCCTTCGTTGATCTCCAGGTCGAGCGCCTTGCCTCGCATTGAACGCGCCCCGCAGGTCGACGGCCTCCTCCCTGCCCTTCCTCCTTCTCGTGTTTCCCCTCCTCTCTCATTACCTCTCTCCCTTCTTTGTACCAGGTACCAGGGAGCCGTTCGAGCTCTGCTGCGCCGCCGCACCTTCTTCGGTCCGGCCGTCCCAAGCCCCGGATCCGCCCGTCCGCTCCATCCCCGCCGTCCCCGGAGGCCCCTGCCTCGCCGGCCCCCGCTGCTACCTCCCGTTCGTGCGTGGCTGCTCCCCTGCTTCAACCGCTGCTGCTTGCTTCCTCTGTCGAAGACGAGCGCCCCGCCCGCGTTGACCTCTCCCCTCGCCAAAGCCGCCGAGTCGCCCCGAGAGCCAAGTCCGCCGCCCGCTGCTGTCTTCCCGACGAACCTCGCGCGCACCCCTGCCTCCTCTGCATCGCGCCGTTGCGCCTGGCCCCTGCCTCGACCTGCTGCTGTTCCTTCTTCAGAAACGAACAGAGCAGCTCGCTTGAGCCGCTCGCCCCGTTGACCAGCGCGTGGGCCAGCGCCTCCCCAAGGCCCAGTCGGCCTGCCCGGCCTCCTCCACTGACCTGGGCCAAGGCCCGATGTGAGCAGCCCCTTCCAGGCCTCTCCTGTACACTATTGGGCCAACTAGATACGGCCCGATGTGTTTTTTTTCGTCTGGCGAATTTCTCTATTATCCAGTAATTACCTGTTTTGCAGAAAAACCCCTAGTCTTCATGCATATAATAACTCATGAACCGTGCATCGGATTAAAATGATTTATATATGAAACTTGCTCAGAATTTTGTGTAGTTTAATAATATGCCACTTCACCTATGTTTGAAAAGTTTAAAATGCTGTTTGTTTAAATTTGCTCAAATGCCATGTTAAAATGATTTAATTCACAACTAATTAACCGTAACTCGGATTTAAATAAATTATATATGTAAATGGGGTGGAAAAATGCCTAGTTTAACATGGTCCACTTTATTTTCCTGTTTAACAACATTAAAATATGTTTTAGGCAGAACAGTACCAAATTTGAAATGTGCATATGAGGAGTTTCCGGAATTGTTGTTTGTTGTTCTGGCCTCATTTAAATTGCCTAGATAGGTAGTTTTGTTGTGCTTCACCCCTTGCCATGTTAATAAACATTTAATATTGTTGGGTAGCCTAAACAAGAGAGAACTAAATATTTGTTGTGGTGTTTCGTCAATATGCAACTCGTTGCATATTGAACTCCACTTAATTTGTAGAATTGTCTGTTGCACCTTGCCATGCCATGCATATTTAAACCGGACATGCATCATACTTGATTGTGCATCATGCCATGTTCATGTGTTGTATGTTTACTATGTTGTGTGCTTCTTTCCGGTGTTGCTTCTTCAGGTTGATTCCGTTATCATCGCGTTTGTGAGGATCCGTGCATCTACGTCTGTTTGTCTTCTTCATGGACTCGTTCTTCTTCCTTGCGGGATCTCAGGCAAGATGACCATACCCTCGAAATCACTTCTATCTTTGCTTGCTAGATTGCTCGCTCTTTTGCTATGCCTATGCTGCGATACCTACCACTTGCTATATCATGCCTCCTATATTGCCATGTCAGCCCCTAACCATCCATGTCCTAGCAAACCGTTGTTTGGCTATGTTACTGCTTTGCTCAGCCCCTCTTATAGCGTTGCTAGTTGCAGGTGAAGATGAAGTTTGTTCCTTGTTGGAACATGATCTTGTTGTTCCTTGTTGGAACATGTTTACTTGTTGGGATATCACAATACCTCTTATTTAATTAATGCATCTATATACTTGGTAAAGGGTGGAAGGCTCGGCCTTATGCCTGGTGTTTTGTTCCACTCTTGCCACCCTAGTTTCCGTCATACCGGTGTTATGTTCCCGGAGTTTGCGTTCCTTACACGGTTGGGTGATTTATGGGACCCCCTTGACAGTTCGTTTTGAATAAGACTTTTCCAGCAAAGCCCAACATTGGTTTTACCATTTGCCACCACCTACCTTTTTCCCCCGGGTTTTCGCGAGCCCGAGGGTCATCTTTATTTTAGCCCCCCCCCCCCGGGCCAGTGCTTCTCTAAGTGCTGGTTCGAACCGAGCAACCTGCGGGGCCACCTCGTGGCAACTCGAGGGCTGGTTTTACTCGTAGCTTGACTTATCCGGATGTGCCCTGAGACCGAGATATGTGCAGCTCCTATCAGGATTTGTCGGCACAATCGGGCGGTTTTGCTGGACTTGTTTTATTGCTGTTGAAATGTCTTGTAGTCCGGGATTCCGAGACTGATCGGGTCTTCCCGGTAGAAGGAATATCCTTCGTTGACCGTGAGAGCTTATCATGGGCTAAGTTGGGACACCCCTGCAGGGTATTATCTTTCGAAAGCCGTGCCCGCGGTTATGAGGCAGATGGGAATTTGTTGATGTCCGGTTGTAGAAAACCCGAAGTTGACCTTAACTAAAACACATCAACCGCGTGTGTAACCGTGATGGTCCCTTCTCGGCGGGGTCCGAGAAGTGAACACGGTTGTTGGAGTTATGCCTGACGTAGGTTGTTTCAGGATCACTTCTTGATCACTTCTAGTTTCTCGACCGTGCTTTGCCTTCTCTTCTCGCTCTCTTTTGCGCTGTAGCCACCATATGCTAGTCGCTTGCTGCAGCTCCACCTCATAAACCCCTTTCCCACCTTTTAAGCTTAAATAGTCTTGATCTCGCGGGTGTGAGATTGCTGAGTCCCCGTGACTCACAGATATAATCACCACAGTTGCAGGTACCAACGATGTCGGGGCAGATGACGCGACCGAGCTCACTTGGGAGTTCGATGAGGAACGTGGCCGCTACTATGTTTCTTTTCCAGATGATCAGTAGTGGAGCCCAGTTGGGTGATCCGGGGATCTGTTTAGCATTTGGGGTAGTCTTCTTTCATTTTGGTGCCGTAGTCGGACCTTGAGTGTAACCTGTTTGATGGATGTTATTTATGTACTTGTGTGAAGTGGCGATTGTAAGCCAACTATGTATCTTTCCCCTTTATTTATTACATGGATTGTGTGAAGATTACCTCACTTGCGACATTGCTTTCAATGCGGTTATGACTCTAAGTCGTGCCTCGACACGTGGGAGATATAGCCGCATCGAGGGCGTTACACCACCCCCTAGCTCCTTTATATACGGGGGCAGGGGCACCCCATAGACACAACAATTGATCATTGATCTTTTAGCCGTGTGCGGTGCCCCCCTCCACCATAGTCCACCTCGATAATATTGTAGTGGTGCTTAGGCGAAGCCCTGCGTCGGTAGAACATCATCATCGTCACCACACCGTCGTGCTGACGAAACTCTCCCTCAACGCTCGGCTAGATCAGAGTTCGAGGGACGTCATCGGGCTGAACGTGTGCTGAACTCAGAGGTGCCGTGCGTTCGGTACTTGATCGGTCCGATCGTGAAGACATACGACTACATCAACCGCGTTGTGCTAACGCTTCCGCTTTCGGTCTACGAGGGTACGTGAACACACTCTCCCCTCTCGTTGATATGCATTGATGTCTACTACACAACCTTCTTCTTGTAGACGTTGTTGGGCCTGCAAGTGCACAGGTTTGTAGGATAGTAGCAAATTTCCCTCAAGTGGATGACCTAAGGTTTATCAATCCGTAGGAGGCGTGAGGATGAAGATGGTCTCTCTCAAGCAACCCTGCAACCAAATAACAAAGAGTCTCTTGTGTCCCCAACACACCCAATACAATGGTAAATTGTATAGGTGCACTAGTTCGGCGAAGAGATGGTAATACAAGTGCGATATGGATAGAAGATATAGGTTTTTGTAAACTGAAAATATAAAAACAGCAAGGTAACAAGTGGTAAAAGTGAGCGTAAACGGTATTGCAATGATAGGAAACAAGGCCTAGGGTTCATACTTTCGCTAGTGCAAGTTCTCTCAACAATAATAACATAGATAGAACATATGACAAGCCCTCAACATGCAACAAAGAGTCACTCCAAAGCCACTAATAGCGGAGAACAAACGTAGAGATTATGGTCGGTTACGAAACCACCACAAAGTTATTCTTTCAAATCAATCCGTTGGGCTATTCCTATAAGTGTCACAAACAACCCTGGAGTTTTTACTAGAATAACACCTTAAGATACAAATCAACCAAAACCCTAATGTCACCTAGATACTCCATTGTCACCTCAAGTATCCGTGGGCATGATTATATGATATGCATCACACAATCTCAGATTTATCCAACCAACCTAAAAGTACTTCAAAGAGCGCCCCTAAGTTTCTACCGGAGAATCAAGAACGTGTGCCAACCCCTATGCATAGGTTCCCAATGTCACAAAACCCGCAAGTTGATCACCAAGACATACATCAAGTGTTCTCATAAAGACTCAATCCGAGAAGATTACTTCAAAAGGGGAAACTCAATTCATCACAAAGGAGCAGAGGGGGATAAACATCATAAGATCCAACTACAATAGCAAAGCTCGGGATACATCAAGATCGTGCCATAGAGGAACACGAGAGAGAACACGAGAGAGAGAGAGAGAGAGAGAGAGAGAGATCAAACACATAGCTACTGGCACATACCCTCAGCCCCGAGGGTGAACTACTCCCTCCTCGTCATGGAGAGCGCCGGGATGATGAAGATGGCCACCTGAGATGGATCCCCCCCCTCCGGCAGGGTACCGGAAAGGGGTCCCGATTGGTTTTTGGTGGTTCTGGAGGCTTGCGGCGGCGGAACTCCCGATCTATCTTCTGTTCTGGAAGTTTTAGGGTACGACGGTATATATGGGTGAAGGGGGAACGTCGGTGGAGCTACGGGGGCCCCACGAGGCAGGGGGGGCGCCCAGGGGGGAGGGTGCGCCCTCCACCCTCGTGACCGCCTCGTGGATCTTCTGACGTGGGGTCCAAGTCCATCAGGTGGGTTTCCTTCCAAAAATAACTTCTCCAGTTGATTTCGTTCCGTTTTGACTCCGTCTGATATTCTTTTTCCTCGAAATACTGAAATAGGCATAAAACAGCAAATCTGGGCTGGGCCTCCGGTTAATAGGTTAGTCCCAAAAATAATATAAAAGTGGATAATAAAGCCCAATATTGCCTAAAACAGTAGATAAAGTAGCATGGAGCAATCAAAAATTATAGATACGTTGGAGACGTATCAAGCATCCCCAAGCTTAATTCCTACTCGTCCTCGAGTAGGTAAATGATAAAAAAGAAGAATTTTTTATGCGGAGTGATACTTTGGCATAATTTCAATGTAATTATTCTTACTTGTGATATGAATATTCAGATCCGAAAGCTTTAAGACAAAAGTTCATATTGACACAAAAATAATAATACTTCAAGCATGCTAACTAAGCAATTATGTCATCTCAAAATAGCATGGCCAAAGAAAGTTCATCCCTACAAAATCATATGGTTAAGCTATGCTTCATTTTCGTCACACAAAGATGTTCCCAACTTCTATACCCCCGATGACAAGCCAAGCAATTGTTTCATACTTTTTGACACACTTCAGCTTTTTCAACCCTCACGCAATACATGAGCGCAAGCCATGGATATAGCACTATGGGTGGAATAGAATATGATGATGGGGATTGTGTGGAGGAGATAAAAAAAGGGAGAAAGTCTCACATTGACGAGGCTAATCAACGGGCTATGGAGATGCCCATCAATTGATGTCAATGCGAGGAGTAGGGATTGCCATGCAACGGATGCACTAGAGCTATAAGTATATGAAAGCTCTACAAAAGAAAACTAGTGGGTGTGCATCCAACTTGCTTGCTCATGAAGACCTAGGGCATTTGAGGAAGCCCATCGTAGGAATATACAAGCCAAGTTCTATAATGAAAAATTCCCACTACTATATGAAAGTGACAAAATGAGAGACTCTCTATCATGAAGATCTTAGTGCTACTTTGAAGCACAATATATGAGACTCACTACATGAAGAACAAGGTGCTAGTTTGAAGCACAAGTGTGGTAAAAGGATAGTAGCATTGTCCCTTCTCTCGTTTTCTCTCTTTTTTTTCGTCCGGAGTCTCATCCCAACTTATGGGGGAATCATAGTCTTCATCATCCTTTCCTCACTTGGGACAATGCTCTAATGATGATCATCACACTTCTATTTTTCTTACAACTCAACAATTACAACTCGAAACTTAGAACAAAATATGACTCTATATGAATGCCTCCGGCGGTGTACCGGAATGGTGCAATGAATCAAGAGTGACATGTATGAAAAATAATGCGTGGTGGCTTTGCCACAAATATGATGTCAACTACATGATCATGCAATGGCAATATGACAAAAGTAAAGTATGTCATGATAAACGGAACGGTGGAAAGTTGCATGGCAATATATCTCGGAATGGCTATGGAAATGCCATAATAGGTAGGTATGGTGGCTGTTTTGAGGAAGATATAAGGAGGTTTATGAGTGATAGAGCGTATCGTATCACGGGGTTTGGATGCACCGGCGAAGTTTGCACCAACTCTCAAGGTGAGAAAGGGCAATGCACGGTACCGAAGAGGCTAGCAAATGCGGAAAGGTAAAAGTGCGTATAATCCATGGACTCACATTAGTCATAAAGAACTCATATACTTATTGCAAAAGTTTATTAGCCCTCGAAGCAAAGTACTACTACGCATGCTCCTAGGGGGATAGATT
This sequence comes from Aegilops umbellulata, assembly GCA_032464435.1. NCBI lineage: Eukaryota > Viridiplantae > Streptophyta > Magnoliopsida > Poales > Poaceae > Aegilops > Aegilops umbellulata. The sequence goes on along the minus strand of CP136057.1, from coordinate 130,666,981 downwards.
GGTAGGAAAAGACCATCGCTCGTCCCCGACCGCCACTCATAAGGATGCACAAGCCAGGTACACTTCATGTTTCAAATTTGTTACACAACTTTACCCATACGTGCATGCTACGGGACTTGCAAACTTCAACACAAGTATTTCACAATTATCAACTAGCACGACTTTGATATTATTACCTCCATATCTCAAAACAATTATCAAGCATTAAATTTAGCTTAGTATTCAATTCACTCAAAAGAAAGTTTCACATATCTTGAACACTAAGTATATTAACATTAAGCAAATTACCATGCTATTAACGACTCTCAAAATAATATAAGTGAAGCATGAGAGTTCATCTATTTATTCAAAATAAAACCACCATTGTGCTCTAAAAGATATAAGTGAAGCACTAGAGCAAATGACAAACTACTCCAACAAGATATAAGTGAAGATCAATGAGTAGATAAATAATTATTATGCAACTATGTGAAGACTCTCTCTCATTTAAAAATTTCAGATCTTGGTATTTTATTCAAACAGCAAGCAAAGCTAAAGAAAATAAAATGACGCTCCAAGCAAAACACATATCATGTGGTGAATAAAAATATAGCTCCAAGTAAAGTTACCGATGAACCAAGACGAAAGAGGGGATGCCTTCCGGGGCATCCCCAAGATTAGACGCTTGGTTATACTTGAATATTACCTTGGTGTGCCTTGGGCATCCCCAAGCTTAGGCTCTTGCCACTCCTTATTCCATAGTCCATCGAAGCCTTACCCAAAACTTGAAAACTTCACAACACAAAACTTAACAGAAAACTCGTGAGCTCCGTTAGCGAAAGAAAACAAAACACCACTTCAAGATACTGTAATGAAATCATTATTTATTTATATTGGTGTTAAACCTACTGTATTCCAACTTCTCTATGGTTTATAAACTATTTTACTAGCCATAGATTCATCAAAATAAGCAAACAACACACGAAAAACAGAATCTGTCAAAAACAGAACAGTCTGTAGTAATCTGTAACTAACGCAAACTTCTGGAACTCCAAAAAATTTAAAATAAATTGGTGGACCTGAGGAATTTGTCTAGTAATCATCTTCAAAAATAATCAACTAAATAGCACTCTGCAGTAAAAAGTTCTAGCTAATCTCGTGAGCGCTAAAGTTTCTGTTTTTACAGCATGATCATAAAGACTTCACCCAAGTCTTCCCAAAGGTTCTACTTGGCAAAAACACTAATTAAAACATAAAACCACATCTAAACAGAGGCTAGATGTATTATCTATTCCTAAACAGAACCAACAATAAAGAAACTAAAATAAAATTGGGTTGCCTCCCAACAAGCGCTATCGTTTAACGCCCCTAGCTAGGCATGATGATTTCAATGATGCTCGCATAAAAGATAAGAATTGAAACATAAAGAGAGCATCATGAAGAATATGACTAGCACATTTAAGTCTAACCCACTTCCTATGCATAGGGATTTTGTGAGCAAACAATTTAAGGGAACAATAATCAACTTGCATAGGAAGGCAAAACAAGCATAACTTCAAAACTTTAAGCACATAGAGAGGAAACTTGACATTATTGCAATATGTAGAAGCATATGTTCCTCCCTCATAATAATTTTCAGTAGAATCATGAATAAATTCAACAATATAACCAGCACCTAAAACATTCTTTTCATGATCTACTAGCATAGAAATTTTACTACTCTCCACATAAGCAAAATTCTTCTCGTTCGGAATAGTGGGAGTATCATAAGAAACTTGAATACAATAAATTGTTTCCACATTAAAAGAGTAATGTTCAGATAAAGGGTACTCATAATCATGACAAGTTTTACAAATATAATCATCACTACTTTTTATGGCATAAGTTTTATCACAATAATCATCATAAGTAGCAACTTTGTTCTCATCATAAGCGATTGAAACCTCTTCCGAAATAGTGGATACATCACTAAATAAAGTCATGACCTCTCCAAATCCACTTTCATAAATATTATAAGATTCAACATACTCCAAAATAGTGGGATCATTACTTCCTAAAGTTGACACTCTTCCAAACCCACTTTCATCAATATATTCATCATAAGTAGAAGCCATGCTATCATCACAACAACTTTGCATATCAAAACTTGGGAGGCTAAAAATATAATCATTATTAAACATAGCATCCCCAAGCTTGGGACAAACATTAATTGCAGCAAATATATTCTCAAAAACATCATCTTCATCAAACATAGCTTCCCCAAGCTTGGGCCTTTTCGTATCATAAGCATAATCACTCTCATCATTAATAGTATGGATAGCACCAATAGTATAGCAATTATCATATTCTTCCAAGCGAGTGCCAAAAAGATTTTCAAGATCATAAGGGGTATCATTATCTTCCCAATCATAATCATCACAACAAGCAATAGGCATAACGAGATCATCATCAAGTGTATCATCTTCATTTTCATGAGGCACAACAATAATAGGAGCAACTTTATTTGGGGGAGATACCTTTTTACCTCTCTTCCTTTTTCTTTTCTTCTTCTTCACCTCATGTGTGGGTTCAATCCTCTTTTTGGAGCTCCTTATTAATGAGATTTGTTGATTAGAAGGCTCCTCCTCGTTACTTGATTCATCATAAGAAATAATAGGAGGATATTGGGAAGTCTCTTCCCTTTCATTAGTATTCTCTTCATCTTCGATTTGTTTTCTTTTCTTTATGTAATTGGCAATATAAGGATTTTCAATGCAATTCACCGCACAATACATATAAATTTCTTCTAGATCAATATCGAGGAATTTCTTGAGGTTATATTCTGGAATATGCTTAGTTTAACATTTCAATTCTTCATAACCCAAAAGCAAACTTAGTTCATTATAATGTGCAAGGGAAATCAAGTCATCACAATTTTTGGACACGATTCGATCATGAAACAATTTGCAATTGATATTTAAATGACCATGTTCGTTACAAAGTTCACAAGTACGGCTAATATATCTTAAATTATCAGCACTAGCATTTAGCCTTTCTTGGAACTCTTTAGTTTCTAAGCACTTATACCTCTTGCAATATCTATCTTCCCTATTTGGTGTGTCCTTGCAAACCCAATGCACTCCACAAAAATTGACACGCTTATAGGAGACATTTTCATCATAACTAGTGCAATCATCATTAGCATCATGGATATTCAAAGAATTCGTACTGACAACATTGCAATCATGCTCATCATTCAAATATTTAGTGCCAAACATTTTATAGATTTCTTCTTCTAGCACTTTGGCACAATCTTCCTTTCCATCATACTCACGAAAGATATTAAAAAGGTGAAGCGTATGAGACAAACTCAATTCCATTTTTTTGTAGTTTTCTTTTATAAACTAAACTAGTGCTAAAACAAGAAACAAAAAGATTCGATTGCAAGATCTAAAGATATACCTTAACTTACCTAGCCTCCCCGGCAACGGCGCCAGAAAAGAGTTTGATGTCTACTACACAACCTTCTTCTTGTAGACGTTGTTGGGCCTGCAAGTGCACAGGTTTGTAGGACAGTAGCAAATTTCCCTCAAGTGGATATCCTAAGGTTTATCAATCCGTAGGAGGCGTGAGGATGAAGATGGTCTCTCTCAAGCAACCCTGCAACCAAATAACAAAGAGTCTCTTGTGTCCCCAACACACCCAATACAATGGTAAATTGTATAGGTGCAATAGTTCGGCGAAGAGATGGTGATACAAGTGCAATATGGATAGAAGATATAGGTTTTTGTAAACTGAAAATATAAAAACAGCAAGGTAACAAGTGGTAAAAGTGAGCGTAAACGGTATTGCAATGATAGGAAACAAGGCCTAGGGTTCATACTTTCGCTAGTGCAAGTTCTCTCAACAATAATAACATAGATAGAACATATGACAAGCCCTCAACATGCAACAAAGAGTCACTCCAAAGCCACTAATACTGGAGAACAAACGTAGAGATTATGGTCGGGTACGAAACCACCACAAAGTTATTCTTTCAAATCAATTCGTTGGGCTATTCCTATAAGTGTCACAAACAACCCTGGAGTTTTTACTAGAATAACACCTTAAGATACAAATCAACCAAAACCCTAATGTCACCTAGATACTCCATTGTCACCTCAAGTATCCGTGGGCATGATTATACGATATGCATCACACAATCTCAGATTTATCCAACCAACATAAAAGTACTTCAAAGAGCGCCCCAAAGTTTCTACCGGAGAATCAAGAACGTGTGGCAACCCCTATGCATAGGTTCCCAATGTCACGAAACCCGCAAGTTCATCACCAAGACATACATCAAGTGTTCTCATAAAGACTCAATCCGATAAGATTACTTCAAAAGGGGAAACTCAATTCATCACAAAGGAGTAGAGGGGGAGAAACATCATAAGATCCAACTACAATAGCAAAGCTCGGGATACATCAAGATCGTGCCGTAGAGGAACACGAGAGAGAACACGAGAGAGAGAGAGAGATCAAACACATAGCTACTGGTACATACCCTCAGCCCCGAGGGTGAACTACTCCCTCCTCGTCATGGAGAGCACCGGGATGATGAAGATGGCCACCGGAGATGGATCCCCCCCCCTCCGGCAAGGTACCGTAAAGGGGTCCCGATTGGTTTTTGGTGGTCCTGGAGGCTTGCGGCGGCGGAACTCCCGATCTATCTTCTGTTCTGGAAGTTTTAGGGTACGACGGTATATATGGGTGAAGGGGGAACGTCGGTGGAGCTACGGGGGCCCCACGAGGCAGGGGGCGCGCCCAGGGGGGAGGGCGCACCCTCCACCCTCGTGACCGCCTCGTGGCTCTTCTGACGTGGGGTCCAAGTCCATCAGGTGGGTTTCCTTCCAAAAATAACTTCTCCAGTTGATTTCGTTCCGTTTTGACTCCGTCTGATATTCTTTTTCCTCGAAATACTGAAATAGGCATAAAACAGCAAATCTGGGCTGGGCCTCCGATTAATAGGTTAGTCCCAAAAATAATATAATGTGGATAATAAAGCCCAATATTGCCTAAAACAGTAGCTAAAGTAGCATGGAGCAATCAAAAATTATAGATACGTTGGAGACGTATCATGCATCACCATGATCTTGCGTGTGTGTAGGAATTTTTTTGAAATTACTACGTTCCCCAACAGTGGCATCCGAGCCTGGTTTTATGCATAGATGTCATATGCACGAGTAGAACACAAGTGAGTTGTGGGCGATATAAGTCATACTGCTTACCAACATGTCATACTTTGGTTCGGCGGTATTGTTGGATGAAGCGGCCCGGACCGACATTACGCGTACGCTTACGCGAGACTGGTTCTACCGACGTGCTTTGCACACAGGTGGCTGGCGGGTGTCAGTTTCTCCAACTTTAGTTGAACCGAGTGTAGCTACACCCGGTCCTTGCGAAGGTTAAAACAGCACCAACTTGACAAACTATCATTGTGGTTTTGATGCGTAGGTAAGAACGGTTCTTGCTCAGCCCGTAGCAGCCACGTAAAATTTGCAACAACAAAGTAGAGGACGTCTAACTTGTTTTTGCAGGGCATGTTGTGATGTGATATGGTCAAGGCATGATGGTAAATTTTATTGTATGATATGATCTTGTTTTGTAACCGAGTTATCAGCAACTGGCAGGAGCCATATGGTTGTCGCTTTATTGTATGCAATGCAATCGCCCTGTAATGCTTTACTTTATCACTAAGCGGTAGTGATAGTCGTAGAAGCATAGGATTGGCAAGACGACAACGATGCTACGATGGAGATCAAGGTGTCGCGCCGGTGACGATGGTGATCATGATGGTGCTTCGAAGATGGAGATCACAAGCACAAGATGATGATGGCCATATCATATCACTTATATTGATTGCATGTGTTGTTTATCTTTTATGCATCTTATCTTGCTTTGATTGACAGTAACATTATAAGATGATCTCTCACTAAATTATCAAAGTGATGATCGGGTGTGATAGGCTATACGTTCAAATACAACGGGTGCAAAACAGTTGCACACGCGGAATACTCAGGTTAAATTTGACGAGCCTAGAATATAACAGATATGGCCTCGGAACACGGAGACCAAAAGGTCGAGCATGAATCATATAGTAGATATGATCAACATAGTGATGTTCACCATTGAAACTACTCCATCTCACGTGATGATCGGACATGGTTTAGTTGATTTGGATCACGTAATCACTTAGAGGATTAGAGGGATGTCTATCTAAGTGGGAGTTCTTAAGTAATATGATTAATTGAACTTAAATTTATCATGAACTTAGTACCTGATAGTATTTTGCTTGTCTATGTTGATTGTAGATAGATGGCCCGTGTTGTTGTTCCATTGAATTTTAATGCGTTCCTTGAGAAAGCAAAGTTGAAAGGTGATGGTAGCAATTACATGGACTGGGTCCGTAACTTGAGGATTATCCTCATTGCTACACAGAAGAATTACGTCCTGGAAGCACCGCTAGGTGCCAGACCTGCTGCAGGAGCAACACCAGATGTTATGAACGTCTGGCAGAGCAAAGATGATAACTACTTGATAGTTCAGTGTGCCATGCTTTACGGCTTAGAACCGGGACTTCAACGACGTTTTGAACGTCATGGAGCATATGAGATGTTCCAGGAGTTGAAGTTAATATTTCAAGCAAATGCCCGGATTGAGAGATATGAAGTCTCCAATAAGTTCTACAGCTGCAAGATGGAGGAGAATAGTTCTGTCAGTGAGCATATACTCAAAATGTCTGGGTATAACAATCACTTGATTCAACTGGGAGTTAATCTTCCGGATGACAGCGTCATTGACAGAATTCTTCAATCACTGCCACCAAGCTACAAGAGCTTTGTGATGAACTATAACATGCAAGGGATGGATAAGACAATTCCCGAGCTCTTCGCAATGCTAAAAGCTGCGGAAGTAGAAATCAAGGAGCATCAAGTGTTGATGGTTAACAAGACCACCAGTTTCAAGAAAAAGGGAAAAGGGAAGAAGAAGGGGAACTTCAAGAAGAACAACAAGAAAGTTGCTTCTCAGGAGAAGAAACCCAAGTCTGGACCTAAGCCTGAGACTGAGTGCTTCTACTGCAAGCATACTGGTCACTGGAAGCGGAACTGCCCCAAGTATTTGGCGGATAAAAAGGATGGCAAGGTGAACAAAGTTATATGTGATATACATGTTATTGATGTGTACCTTACTAATGCTCGTAGTAGCACTTGGGTATTTGATACTAGTTATGTTGCTAATATTTGCAACTCGAAACAGGGACTACGGATTAAGCGAAGATGTGCTAAGGACGAGGTGACGACGCGCGTGGGAAATGGTTCCAAAGTCGATGTGATCGCGGTCGGCACACTACCTCTACATCTACCTTCGGGATTAGTTTTAGACCTGAATAATTGTTATTTGGTGCCAGCGTTGAGCATGAACATTATATCTGGATCTTGTTTGAGGCGAGACGGTTATTCATTTAAATCAGAGAATAATGGTTGTTCTATTTATATGAGTAATATCTTTTATGGTCATGCACCCTTGAAGAGTGGTCTATTTTTGTTGAATCTCGATAGTAGTGATACACATATTCATAATATTAAATCCAAAAGATGAAGAGTTGATAATGATAGTGCAACTTATTTGTGGCACTACCGTTTAGGTCATATCGGTGTAAAGCGCATGAAGAAACTCCATACTGATAGACTTTTGGAACCACTTGATTATGAATCACTTGGTCCTTGCGAACCGTGCCTCATGGGCAAGATGACTAAAATGCCGTTCTTCAGAACTATGGAGCGAGCAACATAATTGTCGGAAATCATACATACAAATGTATGTGGTCCGATGAATATTGAGGCTCGCGGCAGGTATCGTTATTTTCTCACCTTCACAGATGATTTAAGCAGATATGAGTATATCTCCTTAATGAAACATAAGTCTAAACATTTGAAAAGTTCAAAGAATTTCAGAGTGAAGTTGAAAATCATCGTAACAAGAAAATAAAGTTTCTATGATCTGATCATGGAGGAGAATATTTGAGTTACGAGTTTGGTCTTCATTTGAAACAATGCAGAATAGTTTCGCAACTCACGCCACCCGGAACACCACAGCATAATGGTGTGTCCGAACGTCGTAATCGTACTTTACTTGATATGGTGCAATCTATGATGTCTCTTACTGATTTACCGCTATCGTTTTGGGGTCATGCATTAAAGACAGCTGCATTCACGTTAAAAATGGCATCATCTAAGTCCGTTGAGACGACACAATATGAACTGTGGTTTGGCAAGAAACCAAAGTTGTCGCTTCTTAAAGTTTGGGGTTGTGATGCTTATATGAAAAAGTTTCATCCTGATAAGCTCAAACCCAAATCGGAGAAATATGTCTTCATAGGATACCCAAAGGAGACTGTTGGGTACACCTTCTATCACAGATCTAAAGTCAAGACACTCGTTGCTAAGAATGGATCCTTTCTAGAGAAGGAGTTTCTCTCGAAAGAAGTGAGTGGGAGGAAAGTAGAACTTGATGAGGTAACTGTACCTGCTCCCTTATTGGAAAGTAGTTCATCGGAGAAACCGGTTTCTGCGACACCTACACCAATTAGTGAGGAAGTTAATGATGATGATCATGAAACTTCGGATCAAGTTGTTACCAAACCTCGTAGGTCAACCAGAGTGAGATCCGCACCAGAGTGGTACGGTAATCCTATTCTAGAGGTCATGTTACTTGACCATGACGAACCTACGAACTATGAGGAAGCGATGATGAGCCCAGATTCCGCAAAATGGCTTGAGGCCATGAAATCTGAGATGGGATCCATGTATGAGAACAAAGTATGGACTTTGGTTGACTTGCCCAATGATCGGCAAGCCATAGAAAATAAATGGATCTTCAAGAGGAAGACGGACGTTGATAGTAGTGTTACTATCTACAAAGCTAGACTTGTCGAAAAAGGATTTTGACAAAGTTCAAGGTGTTGACTATGATGAGAGTTTCTCACTCGTATCTATGCTTAAGTCTGTCCGAATCATGTTAGCAATTGCTGCATTTTACGAAATCTGGCAAATGGATAAACAAAATTGCATTCCTTAATGGATTTATTAAAGAACAGTTGTATATGATGCAACCAGAAGGTTTTGTCAATCGTAAAGGTGCTAACAAAATGTGCAAGCTCCAGCGATCCATCTATGGACTGGTGTAAGCATCTCGGAGTTGGAATATATGCTTTGATGAGTTGATCAAAGCATATAGTTTTATACAGACTTGTGCTGAAGCCTGTATTTACAAGAAAGTGAGTGGGAGCACTACAACATTTCTTATAAATATATGTGAATGACATATTGTTGATCGGAAATAATGTAGAATTTTCTGGAAAGCATAAAGGAATATTTGAAAGGAGTTTTTCAAAGAAAGACCTTGGTGAAGCTGCTTACATATTGAGCATCAAGATCTATAGAGATAGATCAGGACGCTTGATAAGTTTTTTCAATGAGTACATGCCTTGACAAGATTTTGAAATAGTTCAAAATGGAACAGTCAAAGAAAGAGTTATTGCATGTGTTACAATGTGTGAAATTGAGTAAGACTCAAAGCCCGACCACCTCAGAAGATAGAAATAGAATGAAAGTCATTCCATATGCCTCAGCCATAGGTTCTATAAAGTATGCCATGCTGTGTACCAGATCTATTGTATACCCTACCACTGAGTTTGGCAAGGGAGTGTTGGAAATATGCCCTAGAGGCAATAATAAATTGATTATTATTATATTTCCTTGTTCATGATAATCGTTTATTATCCATGCTATAATTGTATTGATAGGAAACTCAGATACATGTGTGGATACATAGACAACACCATGTCCCTAGTAATCCTCTAGTTGACTAGCTCGTTGATCAATAGATGGTTACGGTTTCCTAACCATGGACATTGGATGTCATTGATAACGGGATCACATCATTAGAAGAATGATGTGATGGACAAGACCCAATCCTAAGGCTAGCACAAGATCATGTAGTTCGTATGCTAAAGCTTTTATAATGTCAAGTATCATTTCCTTAGACCATGAGATTGTGCAACTACCGGATACTGTAGGAATGCTTTGGTGTGCCAAACGTCACAACGTAACTGGGTGGCTATAAAGGAACACTACGGGTATCTCCGAAAGTGTCTGTTGGGTGGCACGAATCGAGACTGGGATTTGTCACTCCGTGTAAACGGAGAGGTATCTCTGGGCCCACTCGGTAGGACATCATCATAATGTGCACAATGTGATCAAGGAGTTGATCACGGGATGATGTGTTACGGAACGAGTAAAGAGACTTGCCGGTAACGAGATTGAACAAGGTATTGGGATACCGACGATCGAATCTCGGGCAAGTATCGTACCGATAGACAAAGGGAATTGTATACGGGATTGATTAAGTCCTTGACATCGTGGTTCATCCGATGAGATCATCGTGGAACATGTGGGAGCCAACATGGGTATCCAGATCCCGCTGTTGGTTATTGACCAGAGAACGTCTCGGTCATGTCTGCATGTCTCCCAAACCCGTAGGGTCTACACACTTAAGGTTCGATGACGCTAGGGTTATAAAGGAAGCTTGTATGTGGTTACCGAATGTTGTTCGGAGTCCCGGATGAGATCCCGGACGTCACGAGGAGTTCCGGAATGGTCCGGAGGTAAAGATTTATATATGGGAAGTCCTGTTTTGGTCACCGAAAGAGTTTCGGGTTTTATCGGTAACGTACCGGGACCACCGGATGGGGTCCGGGGGTCCACCAAGTGGGGCCACAAGCCCCGGAGGGCTACATGGGCCAAGTGTGGGAGGGGACCAGCCCCAGGTGGGCTGGTGCACCCCCCACAAGGGCCCAAGGCGCAAGGGAGAGGAGAAGGGGGCAAACCCTAGGGCAGATGGGCCCTAGGGCCCATACTGGTGCGCCTCCCTCTCCCCTCCCCTCTTGGCCGCCACCCTTGTGCCCCATCTAGGGCTGCCGCCCCCCCTAGGGGTGGGAACCCTAGAGGGGGCGCAGCCCCTCCCCTTCCCTATATATATTGAGGCATTAGGGCTGCCCATAACTCGCGATTCGATCTCTCTCTCGTTGGTGCAGCCCTGCGTCTCTTCTTCCTCCTCTCTTGCGGTGCTTGGCGAAGCCCTGCTGGATTTCCACGCTCCTCCATCATCACCACGCCGTTGTGCTGCTGCTGGATGGAGTCTTCCTCAACCTCTCCCTCTCTCCTTGCTGGATCAAGGCATGGGAGACGTCACCGGGCTGTACGTGTGTTGAACGCGGAGGTGCCGTCCGTTCGACACTTGGTCATCGGTGATTTGAATCACGACGAGTACGACTCCATCAACCCCGTTCACTTGAACGCTTCCGCTTAGCGATCTACAAGGGTATGTAGATGCACTCTCCTTCCCCTCGTTGCTGGTTTCTCCATAGATAGATCTTGGTGACACGTAGGAAATTTTTTGAATTTCTGCTACGTTCCCCAACAGTGGCATCATGAGCTAGGTCTATTGCGTAGATTCTTTGCACGAGTAGAACACAAAGTAGTTGTGGGCGTTGATTTTGTTCAATATGCTTACCGTTACTAGTCAATCTTGATTCGGCGGCATTGTGGGATGAAGCGGCCCGGACCGACCTTACACGTACACTTACGTGAGACAGGTTCCACCGACTGACATGCACTAGTTGCATAAGGTGGCTAGCGGGTGCCAGTCTCTCCCACTTTAGTCGGATCGGATTCGATGAAAAGGGTCCTTATGAAGGGTAAATAGCAATTGACATATCACGTTGTGGTTTTGCGTAGGTAAGAAACGTTCTTGCTAGAAACCCATAGCAGCCACGTAAAACATACAAACAACAATTAGAGGACGTCTAACTTGTTTTTGCAGGGTATGCCATGTGATGTGATATGGCCAAAAGGATGTGATGAATGATATATGTGATGTATGAGATTGATCATGTTCTTGTAATAGGAATCACGACTTGCATGTCGATGAGTATGACAACCGGCAGGAGCCATAGGAGTTGTCCTTAATTTATTTATGACCTGCGTGTCAACAGAAACGTCATGTAATTACTTTACTTTATTGCTAACCGTTAGCCATAGTAGTAGAAGTAATAGTTGGCGAGACAACTTCACGAAGACACGATGATGGAGATCATGATGATGGAGATCATGGTGTCATGCCGGTGACGATGATGATCATGGAGCCCCGAAGATGGAGATCGAAAGGAGCAAAGTGATGATGGCCATATCATGTCACTATTTGATTGCATGTGATGTTTATCATGTTTTTGCATCTTATTTGCTTAGAACGACGATAGTAAATAAGATGATCCCTCATTAAAATTTCAAGAAAGTGTTCCCCCTAACTGTGCACCGTTGCGAAAGTTCGTCGTTTCGAAGCACCACGTGATGATCGGGTGTGATAGATTCTTACATTCACATACAACGGGTGTAAGCCAGATTTACACACGCGAAACACTTAGGTTGACTTGACGAGCCTAGCATGTACAGACATGGCCTCGGAACACAAGAGACCGAAAGGTCGAGCATGAGTCGTATGGTAGATACGATCAACATGAAGATGTTCACCGATGATGACTAGTCCGTCTCACGTGATGATCGGACACGGCCTAGTTGACTCGGATCATGTAATCACTTAGATAACTAGAGGGATGTCTATCTGAGTGGGAGTTCATAAGATGAACTTAATTATCCTGAACATAGTCAAAAGGTCTTTGCAAATTATGTCGTAAGCTCGCGCTTTAGTTCTACTGTTTTAGATATGTTCCTAGAGAAAATATAGTTGAAAGTTGATAGTAGCAATTATGCGGACAGTAGAAGGCTTGTGTCCTTAATGCACCGCTCGGTGTGCTGGACCTCGAACGTGGTCTGTGGATGTTGCGAACATCTGACATACACGTTTTGATGACTACATGATAGTTCGGTAATGATAAATGGTTTAGAATTGAGGCACCGAGGACATTCTTGAAATGTCGCGGAACATATGAGATGTTTCGAGGGCTGAAATTGGGATTTCAGGCTCGTGCCCACGTCAAGAGGTATAAGACCTCCGACGATTTTCTTCGCCTGCAAACTAAGGGAGAAAAGCTCAATCGTTGAGCTTGTGCTTAGATTGTCTGAGTACAACAATCACTTGAATCGAGTGGGAGTTGATCTTCCAGATAAGATAGTGATGTTTCTCCAAAGTCATTGCCACCAAGCTGCTAGAGCTTCGTAATGAACTATAACATATCAGGGATAGATATGATGATCCTTGAAACATTCGCGATGTTTGACACCGTGAAAGTAGAAATCAAGAAGGAGCATCAATTGTTGATGGTTAGTGAAACCACTAGTTTCAAGAAGGGCAAGGGCTAGAAGGGATACTTCATGAAACGGCAAATCAGCTACTGCTCTAGTGGAGAAACCCAAGGCTGAACCCAAACCCGAGACTGAGTGCTTCTGTAATAAGGGGAACAACCACTGGAGCAGAATTACCCTAGATACTTGGTAGATGAGAAGGCTGTTGATAGAAGTATATTGGATATACATTATGAGAATGTGTACTTTACTAGTACTCCTAGTAGCATCAGGGTATTAGATACCGGTTCGGTTGCTAAGTGTTAGTAACTCGAAATAAAAGCTACGGAATAAACGGAGACTAGCTAAAGGTGAGCTGACGAGATGTGTTGGAAGTGTTTCCAAGGTTGATATGATCAAGCATCACACGCTCCCTCTACCATCGAGATTGGTGTTAAACCTAAATAATTGTTATTTGGTGTTTGCGTTGAGCATAGACATGATTGGATTATGTCTATCGCAATACGGTTATTCATTTAAGGAGAATAATGGTTACTCTATTTATTTGGATAATACCTTCAATGGTCTTGCACCTAAAATGAATGGTTTGTTGAATCTCGATCATAGTGATACACATGTTCATGCCAAAAGATATAAGATAGTAATGATAGTACCACCTACTTGTGGCACTGCCATGTAAGTCATGATGGTATAAAACGCATGAAGAAGCTCCATGTTGATGGATCTTTGAACTCACTCATTTCTGAAAAGATTAAGACATGTGAACCATGTCTGTTGGTATATACGCATGAAGAAACTCCATGCAGATGGACCGTTTGGACTCACTTGATTTTGAATCACTTGAGATATGCAAATCATACCACATGGGCAAGATGACTGAAAGCTTCGGTTTCAGTAAAATGGAACAAGAAAGCAAATTGTTGGAAGTAACACATTTTGATGTGTGCAGTCCAATGAGTACTGAGGCACGCAGTGGATATCGTTATGCTCTTACTTCACAGATGATTTGAGTAGATACTGAGCATATTTACTTGATGGAACATAAGTCTGAATTATTGAATGGTTCAAGTAATTTCATAGTGAAGTTGAATATCGTCGTGACAAGAGGATAAAATATCTATGATATGATCATAGAGATGAATATCTGAGTTGCGAGTTTGGTACACAATTGAGACATTGTGGAAATTGTTTCACGACTAGTACCGCCTGGAACACCATAGTGTGATGGTGTGTCCGAACATCATAACTGCACCCTATTGGATATGATGCATACCATGATGTCTCTTATCGAATTACCACTATCGTTCATGGGTTAGGCATTAGAGACAACTTCATTCACTTTAAATAGGGAACCACACAAATCCGTTGAGACGACACCGTATGAACTATGGTTTAGTGAAACCTAAGTTGTTGTTTCTTAAAAAAATTTGGGGCTACGACGCTTATGTGAAAAAGTTTCAGGCTGATAAGCACGAACCCAAAGCGGATAAATGTATCTTCATAGACACCCAAAATAGTTGGGTATACCTCCTGTCTCAGATCCGAAAGCAATAGGGATTGTTTCTCAAATCGGGTCCTTTCTCGAGGAAAAGTTTCTCTCGAAAGAATTGAGTGGGAGGATGGTGGAGACTTGATGAGGTTGTTGAACCGTCACTTCAACTAGTGTGTAGCAGGGCACAAGAGTTGTTCCTATGGCACCTACACCAATTGAAGTGGAAGCTTATGATAGTGATCATGAGACTTCGAATCAAGTCACTCCCAAACCTCGTAGGATGACAAGGATGCGTACTTCTTCAGCGTGGTACGTAATCCTGTCTTGGAAGTCATGTTGCTAGACAACAATGAACCTACGAGCTATGGAGAAGAGATGGTGGGCCCGGATTCCGATGAATGGCTCGAGGCCATAAAATCCGAGAGAGGATCCATGTATGAAAACAAAGTATAGACTTTGGAAGAACTACTTGATGGTCGTAAGGCTGTTAGGTACATATGGATTTTAAAAGGAAGATGGACAATGATGGTAAATGTCACCATTAAAAAAGCTCGACTTGTCATTAAAATGTTTTCCGACAAGTTCAAGGAGTTGACTACGATGAGATTTTCTCACCCGTAGCGATGCTAAAAGTCTGTTTGAATTATGTTAGCAATTACTGCATTATTTATGAAATTATGCAGATAGGATGTCAAAACATTGTTTCCTCGACGAGTTTCTTGAGGAAAGGTTGTATGTGATACAACCAGAAGATTTTTGTCAATCCTGAAAGATGCTAACAAGTATGCAAAGCTCCAGCAATCTGTCTAAGGACTGGAGTAAGCATCTCGGAGTTGGAATGTACGCTTTGATGAGATGATCAAAGATTTGGGTTTTTTACAAAGTTTATCAGAAACTTGTGTTTCCAAAGAAGTGAGTGGGAGCACTATAGAATTTCTGATGAGTATATGTTGTTGACATATTGTTGATCAGAAATAATGTAGTATTTCTGGAAAGCATATAGGGTTATTTGAAAAGTGTTTTTCAATGGAAAACCTGGATTAAGCTACTTGAACATTGAGCATCAAGATCTACTAGGATAGATCAAAATCGCTTAATAGTACTTTCAAATGAATACATACCGTGACAAGATTTTGAAGGAATTCAAAATAGATCAGCAAAGAAGGAGTTCTTGGCTGTATTACACGCGTGAGTATTGAGTAAGACTCAAGACCTGGCCGCGGCAGAAGAGAGAGAAAGGACGAAGGTCGTCCCCTATGCTTAGACATAGGCTCTACAGTATGCTATGTTGTATACCGCACCTGAAGTGTGACAAACCATGAGTCAGTCAAGGGGTACAAGTGTGATCTAGAAATGGATCACAGGACAACGGTCAAGGTTATCCTTAGTAACTAGTGGACTAAGGAATTTTCTCGATTATGGAGGTGGTAAAAGAGTTCGTCGTAAAGGGTTACGCCGATGCAAACTTTGACACTGATCCAGATTATTCTAAGTAGTAAATTGGATTCGTATAGTAGAACAGTTATTTGGAATAGCTCCAAATAGAGCGTGGTAACTGCATCTAGGAGATGACATAGAGATTTGTAAAGCACACACGGATCTGAAAGGTTCAGACCCGTTGACTATAACATCTCTCACAAGCATAACATGATCAAGCCCAGAACTCTTGGGTGTTAGTCACATAGGGATGTGACCTTGAGTGTTAATCACATATCGATGTGAACTAGATTATTGACTCTAGTGCAAGTGGGAGACTGTTGGAAATATGCCCTAGAGGCAATAATAAATTGATTATTATTATATTTCCTTGTTCATGATAATCATTTATTATCCATGCTAGAATTGTATTGATAGGAAACTCAGATACATGTGTGGATACATAGACAACACCATGTCCCTAGTAAGCCTCTAGTTGACTAGCTCGTTGATCAATAGATGGTTACGGTTTCCTAACCATGGACATTGGATGTTATTGATAACGGGATCACATCATTAGAAGAATGATGTGATGGACAAGACCCAATCCTAAGGCTAGCACAATATCATGTAGTTCGTATGCTAAAGCTTTTATAATGTCAAGTATCATTTCCTTAGACCATGAGATTGTGCAACTCCCGGATACTGTAGGAATGCTTTGGGTGTGCCAAACGTCACAACGTAACTGGGTGGCTATAAAGGAACACTACGGGTATCTCCGAAAGTGTCTGTTGGGTGGCACGAATCGAGACTGGGATTTGTCACTCCGTGTAAACGAAGAGGTATCTCTGGGCCCACTCGGTAGGACATCATCATAATGTGCACAATGTGATCAAGGAGTTGATCACGGGATGATGTGTTACGGAACGAGTAAAGAGACTTGCCGGTAACGAGATTGAACAAGGTATTGGGATACCGACGATCGAATCTCGGGCAAGTATCGTACCGATAGACAAAGGGAATTGTATACGGGATTGATTAAGTCCTTGACATCGTGGTTCATCCGATGAGATCATCGTGGAACATGTGGGAGCCAACATGGGTATCCATATCCTGCTGTTGGTTATTGACCGGAGAACGTCTCGGTCATGTCTGCATGTCTCCCGAACCCGTAGGGTCTACACACTTAAGGTTCGATGACGCTAGGGTTATAAAGGAAGCTTGTATGTGGTTACCGAATGTTGTTCGGAGTCCCGGATGAGATCCCGGACGTCACGAGGAGTTCCGGAATGGTCCGGAGGTAAAGATTTATATATGGGAAGTCCTGTTTTGGTCACCGAAAGAGTTTCGGGTTTTATCGGTAACGTACCGGGACCACCGGATGGGGTCCGGGGGTCCACCAAGTGGGGCCACAAGCCCCGGAGGGCTACATGGGCCAAGTGTGGGAGGGGACCAGCCCCAGGTGGGCTGGTGCGCCCCCCACAAGGGCCCAAGGCGCAAGGGAGAGGAGAAGGGGGCAAACCCTAGGGCAGATGGGCCCTAGGGCCCATACTAGTGCGCCTCCCTCTCCCCTCCCCTCTTGGCCGCCACCCTTGTGCCCCATCTAGGGTTGCCGCCCCCCCTAGGGGTGGGAACCCTAGAGGGGGCGCAGCCCCTCCCCTTCCCTATATATATTGAGGCATTAGGGTTGCCCATAACTCGCGATTCGATCTCTCTCTCGTTGGTACAGCCCTGCGTCTCTTCTTCCTCCTCTCTTGCGGTGCTTGGCGAAGCCCTGCTGGATTTCCACGCTCCTCCATCATCACCACGCCGTTGTGCTGCTGCTGGATGGAGTCTTCCTCAACCTCTCCCTCTCTCCTTGCTGGATCAAGGCATGGGAGACGTCACCGGGCTGTACGTGTGTTGAACGCGGAGGTGCCGTCCGTTCGGCACTTGGTCATTGGTGATTTGAATCATGACGAGTACGACTCCATCAACCCCGTTCACTTGAACGCTTCCGCTTAGCGATCTACAAGGGTATGTAGATGCACTCTCCTTCCCCTCGTTGCTGGTTTCTCCATAGATAGATCTTGGTGACACGTAGGAAAAATTTTGAATTTCTTCTACGTTCCCCAACAGGGAGTACAATAGTGATCTAGGAATAAGGATATGTTTCTCGATTATGGAGGTGACAAAAGGTTCGTCGTAAAGGGTTACGTCGATGCAAGTTTTGACACTGATCCAGATGACTCTAAGTCTCAATCTGGATACATATTGAAAGTGGGAGCAATTAGCTAGAGTAGCTCCGTGCAAAGCATTGTTGACATAGAAATTTGCAAAATACATACGGATCTGAATGTGGCAGACCCGTTGACTAAATTTCTCTCACAAGCAAAACATGATCACACCTTAGTACTCTTTGGGTGTTAATCACATAGCGATGTGAACTAGATTATTGACTCTAGTAAACCCTTTGGGTGTTGGTCACATGACAATGTGAACTATGGGTGTTAATCACATGGTGATGTGAACTATTGATGTTAAATCACATGGTGATGTGAACTATTGATGTTAAATCACATGGCGATGTGATCTAGATTATTGACTCTAGTGCAAGTGGGAGACTGAAGGAAATATGCCCTAGAGGCAATAATAAAGTTATTATTTATTTCCGTATATCATGATAAATGTTTATTATTCATGCTAGAATTGTATTAACCGGAAACATAATACTTGTGTGAATACATAGACAAACAGAGTGTCACTAGTATGCCTCTACTTGACTAGCTCGTTGATTAAAGATGGTTATGTTTCCTAGCCATTGACATGAGTTGCCATTTGATTAACGCGATCACATCATTAGGAGAATGATGTGATTGACTTGAACCATTCTGTTAGCTTAGCACACGATCATTTAGTATTCTGCTATTACTTTCTTCATGACTTATACATGTTCCTATGACTATGAGATTATGCAACTCCCGTTTACCGGAGGAACACTTTGTGTGCTACCAAACGTCACAACGTAACTGAGTGATTATAAAGGTGCTCTACAGGTGTCTCCAAAGGTACTTGTTGGGTTGGCGTACTTCGAGATTAGGATTTGTCACTCCGATTGTCGGAGAGGTATCTCTGGGCCCACTCGGTAATGCACATCACTTAAGCCTTGCAAGCATTGCAACTAATGAGTTAGTTGCGAGATGATGTATTACGGAACGAGTAAAGAGACTTGCCGGTAATGAGATTGAACTAGGTATTGAGATACCGACGATCGAATCTCGGGCAAGTAACATACCGATGACAAAGGAAACAACGTATGTTGTTATGCGGTCTGACCGATAAAGATCTTCGTAGAATATGTGGGAGCCAATATGAGCATCCAGGTGCCGCTATTGGTTATTGACCGGAGATGTGTCTCGGTCATGTCTACATAGTTCTCAAACCCGTAGGGTCCGCACGCTTAAAGTTTCGATGACAGTTATATTATGAGTTTATATGTTTTGATGTACCGAAGGTAGTTCGGAGTCCCGGGTGTGATCACGGACATGACGAGGAGTCTCGAAATGGTCGAGACATGAAGATTGATATATTGGACGACTATATTCGGACACCGGAATGGCTCCGGGGGTTATCGGATATATACCGGAGTACCGGGGGTTTAATGGGCCTACATGGGCCTTAGTGGAGAAGAGGAGGGGCGGCCAGGGCAGGCCGCGCGCCCCCTCCCCCTCTAGTCCGAATTGGACAAGGAGGGGGGGCGGCGCCCCCCTTTCCTTCTTCTCCTCCTCCTCCTTCCCCCTTCTCCTAATCCAACAAGGAAGGGAGGGAGTCCTACTCCCGGTGGGAGTAGGACTCCTCCTGGCGCGCCTCCTCCTGGCCAGCCGCCTCTCCCCCCTTGCTCCTTTATATACGGGGGCAGGGGCACCCCATAGACACAACAATTGATCATTGATCTTTTAGGCGTGTGTGGTGCCCCCCTCCACCATAGTCCACATCGATAATATTGTAGCGGTGCTTAGGCGAAGCCCTGCATCGGTTGAACATCATCATCGTCACCACGCCGTCGTGCTGACGAAACTCTCCCTCAACACTCGGCTGGATCGGAGTTCGAGGGACGTCATCGGGCTGAACGTGTGCTGAACTCGGAGGTGTCGTGCGTTCGGTACTTGATCGGTCGGATCGTGAAGACGTAGGACTACATCAACCGCGTTGTGCTAACGCTTCCGCTTTCGGTCTACG
This sequence comes from Aegilops umbellulata, assembly GCA_032464435.1. Lineage (NCBI taxonomy): Eukaryota > Viridiplantae > Streptophyta > Magnoliopsida > Poales > Poaceae > Aegilops > Aegilops umbellulata. The sequence continues at coordinate 130,646,533 of CP136057.1, read as the reverse complement.
AGGGTACGTGGACACACTCTCCCCTCTCGTTGATATGCATCACCATGATCTTGCGTGTGCGTAGGAAATTTTTTGAAATTACTACGTTCCCCAACACCATCGTTCTCTCCAACTCCAACTCCGACGACGGTGAGAGCTGGACCTGCTCGTCGGACGAACAAGACCCTCCAGCAGCCGCGGACGCCTACAGTTGCGCTGGCGACCGAAAGGGCAAAGGGCCGGTGAGGAAGTGGTGATCCCCCCCCCCCCCCCTCCCCTCAATGTTTATATTATTTTTAGTTGTAGATGTTTAAGAACTTGTTCGGTGACGAACTACGATCTTTTGGATGTGTCGAAGTATGTTAATGGTCGTTTGCAGCCAATTTTGTGTTCCTTTGCATCTAATTTTTTGATCCATCGTTTGATCACTTAAAGTAGATCAATGTTTGCATGGTAATATGGATATAGGGCGCCGGATATAAGATACGCGGATACAGAGTGCCAAATGTGAGGCGTGTCCGATCAATACCTGTAAACGCGTCCGGTTTGAGGGGCTGAATTTGGCCATCGCGGTGTAAATGCTCTTAGCCAGTATTCGACGACAGTGCAATGCAGGTGCGGGTGTGTCAAAAGGCAAAGTTGCATTCAAAGACATGGCGTCCACCACCTGGCATCGGCACCCACCACCAAGAGCAGCAGCAGCAGCAGCATCCAAAAAGAACATTGTCATCACAGAAATTGACCGTCCAGCCTTTGATAGGGAACACAAACATTAAACGCAAAGGAAAGAATCTACCGGCATATCGCACTGCAACAAGAGTTCAAAAGCTGTTCAGGGGACAACAGGAAAGCAGACACTATAACTCAGCCACTAACCTCTAATTAAGAGCATCTATATGTGTTTCCTGCGAACTAATGTACTTCCTGCGTTCGGAATTACTTGTCGCGGAAATGGATGTATCTAGACGTATTTTAGTTCTACATACATCCATTTTTGAGACAAGTAATTTCGAACTGAGGGAGAATCCCGGAACAACTCTTTACTCGCTCTTGTCATCAACCAATCATACGAGACGGCAATTTTATACCACACTTTGGGTTATGCCGGATGACCTTTTTCTCGCTTCCTTTTGCACAATTCTAATCCGGATTCCAAATATCATCTATGATCCCACCATGAGTTAATTTACATATGCAGCGTCAGAAAGGCAATAAACAAACTTTTCTTCAGGGACCTACCCGTTCATGTATCCAGAGAAAAAGAGCCAGAAAATGTAGTTGTGCTCTGTGCATCTTTATCTTCGAGAAACAGATAGTGCTGAAATTTGAGATGGGCTCTAGGCCCGTATAGCAATTTCTAAAAAATCTCTAAGGGTTCATGTGGGTTATATGGCACTAGGTGTCGTGGGAAATTTAGTCTCATTCCGGAAGTGGAAGAGGAGTTGGACCTCCTTATAAAGGTTTCTCTTCTACATGCTATTGGAGCTTGAGAAGAGAAGAGGCCCTCGCGCACTCCTCCTCCGTCGCCTGTCACGACGCACCGCGCCGCGGGTTGCGGGATTGAGCCGAGCCGAGCTCACACCTACGCGCTTATTTTTGCCAGCTGGGCCACGATCTGAGGCGTCGGATCATGGGTTGTCACGGACTCAGACGTGGGTCGAGCCCACGTCTCTCCACGCGGCTGCGACTATATAAGTGTGCGGTGTCTCCTAACCCTAGCCGCCACGAACAGATCACATCTGCTCCACGCGCACGCTCACCGTCGTTCCCTTGCTGCTGCTGCCGCCGGTGACTCCATCTCGTCCGCCGCGTACACGGTTGACGAGAGAGCAGGTCTCCGAAACCACGCCCTTCTGGTTCCTGTACGGGGTGAGGGGCGAATAAGTTTTTGGGCAGCGATTGCGCGACTACTCGCTTCCGATCGTCTACTTCCTCTACGTCCGCGTCACCTTCATCATCACCATGTCCACCGACGCCGAACGTGCCGCCGCCGAGAAAGCTGAAGCCGACAAGAAGGCCGCCGAGGACGCCGATGCTGCCACCAAAGCCGCAGCCTCTGCATGGCCTACTGGAGGGTATAACTCGTTTATCCCGCTCCTACTGTTTTCTGTTTTAGCCATGCTAGCGTTATACGTAGATCTTTCTGCAATTAGCGTAGTATGTGCTTGCTTGACTGAATATAAGTATGCGTTTATTTGTGTCTATGCCATGCTAGTGATTTACTCGTGGATTAATTTAATCGAGAAATTGCCTATTTACTCAACAATCCAAAAACCTAATATGTGTAGGAATTTCTCGGCAAGTGGCTTTGCCGCTGCACTGAAACCGGATAAGTTTACCGGTACATACTTTAAGCGTTGGCAGACTAAGACCACGTTATGGCTCACGGCTATGAACGTGTTCTGGGTCACCGGTGTCTCCACGGGAACGATTTCTCCTAAACAGGAGAAGGTGTTCAAGGAGGCTACCGTTGTGTTTCTCGGAGCAGTTCTTAGCGTGATCGGAGATAAACTGGTCGACGCATATTTACATGTGCATGTCGCCAAGGACTTGTGGGAGGCGCTCGAATCTAAATTCGGGGTCGCCGATGCAGGGAGCGAGATGTATATTATAGAGCAGTTCCACGATTACAAGATGGTTGAAAATCGTCCTGTATTGGAGCAGACTCATGAGATAATATGCATTGTTAAGGACCTTGAGCTTCTTAAGTGCGAGTTACCGGGCAAGTTTGTCGCGGGCTGCATAATCGCTAAGCTCCCTAATTCCTGGAGGAACTTTGCCACCACTCTGAAATATCAGAGGCGTGAATTCTCTATGGAGGATGTCATTGGCCATCTGAGTGTTGAGCAGAATTCGAGGGCAAAATACTCGCACGGAAAAGGGGCCGAAGGGACTTTTGTTGCCAACATGGTGAACCAGAAGAACTTCAACTCCCACAAGCCCAAGGGAAAGAGCGGTGTCCAACACAATACCGACTTTAAAAAGAAGGGTAAGAAGACCTTCAAGAAGAACAAGAAGGACGAGAGCTGGTTTACTTGTGGTTCAGTTGAACATTGGGCCAACAAGTGCCCAAACAAGTACAAGAAGTCAGGACATGATTCCAAGTCTGTCAACATGATTGTGGGCAACAATGAGAATGGTGCATCTAGGTACGGTAATTTATTTACTGTTTTTTTTGGTGTTTCAGCCTATCGGTTGGTGGGTGGACACAGGTGCAGGTGTTTATGTGTGTGCTGACATTTCATTGTTTACTTCTTACCAGGTCACAGGTCATGGGTCTGTATTGATGGGGAATGGCGCGAGTGCTTCTGTTCATGGTGTTGGCACGGTCGATCTGAAGTTTACTTCGGGAAGGATCGTGCAGCTGAAGAACGTGCAGCATGTCCCCGCCATCAAGAAGAACCTCGTTAGTGGCTCCCTTCTATGTAGAGAAGGGTTTAAGTTGGTTTTTGAGTCTAATAAATTAGTTGTTACAAAATATGGACTCTTTGTTGGAAAAGGTTATGAGAGCGGAGGGATGTTCTGCCTTTCCCTCGTAGATTTTTGTAATAAAGTCATGAACCATATTCATTCGAATGTTAATGAATCTGAAGTTTGGCATTCACGTCTTTGTCACATTAGTTTTGGTGTTATGACGCGGCTAGCCAAGTTGGATTTAATCCCGAGTTTCACTTTAGCCAAAGGTTCTAAGTGTCTTTCATGTGTGTAAGCTAAGCAACCTCGCAAGCCTCACAAGGCCACGGAGGAGAGACACTTGGTACCATTAGAACTCATACATTCTGATCTTTGTGAGATGAATGGTGTGTTGACTAAAGGTGGAAAGAAATAATTCATGACATTGATAGATGATTCCACTAGATATTGCTATGTGTATCTGTTAAATACTAAAGATGAGGCTCTACACTACTTTAAAATCTATAAAGCAGAAGTTGAGAATCAACTTGAAAAGAAAATTAAACGAGTCCGGTCAGACCGTGGTGGAGAGTACTTCTCGAGTGAGTTTGATTCCTTGCAGAAAACGGCATTATTCATGAGAGGACGCCTCCCTATTCACCCCAGTCAAACGGGGTTGTCGAGCGGAAAAACCGTACTCTAACTAATTCGGTTAACGCCATGTTAGATACATCGGGTTTATCCAAGGCATGGTGGGGGGATTCTATATTGACGGCATGTCATGTCTTGATCCCCAAAGGATAATGAGATCACTCCCTATGAGAAATGGGCGAAGAGAAGGACAACACTCTCGTACTTGCGCACTTGGGGCTGTTTGGCGAAAGTCAATGTGTCGATCCCCAAAAAGCGTAAGCTTGGACCCAAGACTATGGACTGCGTTAATTTGGGCTACGCTAAGAACAACATTGGCTATAGATTTCTAGTAGTGAAATCTGAGGTACCTGACCAGAAGGTCGGTACAATTAGGGAGTCTAAGGATGCTACATTCTTCGAGGATATTTTTCCTATGAGAGATATGCAAAGCACTTCTAGACAGGAATCTGAGGAGACTCCTAAACCTGCCATCCCTATGGAATATTATGAACAAACACATGATGAAATTCCCGAGGAGGATGTCGAGGAAACCCTTGGTAGGGGCAAGAGACAAAGGACTGCAAAGACCTTTGGTGATGATTTCTTCGTGTACCTCGTGGATGATACTCCCACTTCTATTTCAGAAGCGTATGCCTCTCCAGAAGCTGATTACTAGAAGGGTGCGGTCCGTAGCGAGATGGAATCCATCATGGCTAACGGGACATGGGAGATCACTGACCGTCCCTATGGTTGCAAACCATTAGGATGTAAGTGGGTGTTCAAGAAGAAGTTTAGGCCCGGTGGTACAATTGAAAAGTACAAGGCTAGGCTTGTGGCCAAGGGCTATGACCAGCAAGAAGAGGAAGATTTCTTCGATACTTATTCACCTGTGGCTAGACTGACCACCATTCGAGCATTACTCTCGTTGGCGGCCTCGCATGGTCTTCTCATCCATCAGATGGATGTTAGGACGTCTTTTCTGAATGAAGAGTTAAACGAGGAAATCTACATGCAACAGCCAGATGGCTTTGTGATAGATGGTCAGGAAAGAAAGGTGTGTGGGTTGCTGAAATCTTTATACGGCCTGAAGCAAGCACCTAAGCAATGGCATGATAAGTTTAATACAACTCTGACATCTGTTGGTTTCGTTGTTAATGAGGCTGACAAATGTGTATACTATCGCCATGGTGGGGGCGAAGGAGTTATACTGTGCTTGTATGTTGATGACATACTGATATTTGGAACAAACCTCAAAGTCATTGAGGAGGTCAAATCGTTTCTATCTCAGAACTTTGAGATGAAAGACCTTGGTGTGGTTGATGTTATCTTGAACATCAAGCTACTGAGAGATAATGAGGGTGGGATTACACTTCTGCAATCCCACTATGTTGAGAAGGTGTTGAGTCGTTTTGGATATTCGGACTGTGCACCATCTCAAACACCATATGATCCTAGCGTGGTGACTTGAAAGTCCAAAGGCACGGCTAAAGATCAATTGAGATACTCTCAAATCATTGGTTCATTGATGTACCTAGCGAGTGCAACGAGGCCTGACATCGCGTTTGCTGTGAGCAAATTAAGCCGGTTTGTTTCCAAACCGGGTGATGTACATTGGCATGCTGTTGAAAGAGTTATGCGCTATCTGAAAGGTACTATGAAGTATGGACTTCACTATACCGGAGACCCGTCGGTACTTGAAGGGTATAGTGATGTGAATTGGATCTCTGATGCTGATGAGATGAAGGCCACAACTGGGTATATGTTTACTCTTGGAGGTGGCGCTGTTTTCTGGAAGTCTTGCAAGCAAACGATTTTAACGAGATCGACAATGGAAGCAGAATTAACAGCATTAGACACATCTAGTGTTGAAGCAGGATGGCTTCGAGATCTTTTGATGGACTTGCCGTTGGTTGATAAACCGGTTCCGGCTATCCTTATGAACTGCGACAATCAGACTGTCATCACCAAGGTGAAAAGTTCAAAGGACAACATGAAGTCCAACAAACACATAAGAATGAGATTAAAAGCTGTCAGAAAATTAAGAAACTCCGGAGTGATAGCGTTGGACTATGTCCATACGGCTAAGAATCTGGCAGATCCCTTTACGAAAGGGCTATCACGTGTTGTGATAGATAATGCATCGAGGGAGATGGGTATGAGACCCACATGAGTTGCCATGGTGGTAACCCAACCTATGTGATCGGAGATCCCGTGAAATAGGACCTGGGAAAACAAGGCAGTGGTGAACTGAGGAGAGTAATTATACTAACCCACTCCGTTGGAGATGTAATACTCTCGATACTGTATGGTAGGATGACTACTGTCTTAATGTGTTCCAAAGCTTATGAAAGCAAGATGTTATCCTACAAAGCAATCTTTGGAGGAACACACCTATATGAGCCCGACTGCTGGTCACAGTCTATGAGATTGGGGTGATCTCTAGTAAGCTCATGAATAGGCCAGGAGTGTGACTTATATGCTCCACCCGAGGGGTCAGCCTTCGGCAGTACTAGTAAGACATGTGGTGAAACTTCTTTACGCCAAACTGATAATTCAAGGCATAGTCCATTGTTCAGTTGTGAAGGAGTGTAGCTACTTGCTCTAGGTGAAGTTCAACCTTAACAGGTCTTCACTAAAACACTGGTATATCGAAACAGTAATTAGAACAGAGGACACAATGGGCCCTCGAGATCTGGTGGGGGATTGCTGAAATTTGAGATGGGCTCTAGGCCCATTTAGCAATTTGAAGTGTGCGGTGTCTCCTAACCCTCGCCGCCACGAACAGATCACATCTGCTTCACGCGCACGCCCACCATCGTTCCCTTGCTGCTGCTGCCGCCGGTGACTCCATCCCGTCCGCCGCGTACACGGTTGACGGGAGAGCAGGTCTCCGAAACCACGCCCTTCTGGTTCCTGTACGGGGTGAGGGGCGAATAGGTTTTTGGGCAGCGATTACGCGACTGCTCGCTTCCGATCGTCTATTTCCTCTACGTCCGCGTCGCCTTCATCATCACCATGTCCACCGATGCCGAACGTATCGCCGCCGAGAAAGCTGAAGCCGACAAGAAGGCCGCCGAGGACGCCGCTGCTGCCACCAAAGCCGCTCTGCATGGCCTGCTGGAGGGTATAACTCGTTTATCCCGCTCCTACTGTTTTCTGTTTTAGCCATGTTAGCGTTATACGTGGATATTTCTGCAATTAGCGTACTATGTGCTTGCTTGACTAAATATCAGTATGCGTTTATTTGTGTCTATGCCATGCTAGTGATTTATTCGTGGATTAATTTAATCAAGAAATTGCCTATTTACTCAACAGATAATTCATGAATTAACTGTCAAGAGAAATATATGCCGGCCTCCTGGGCCTTAGCTCCATCTTGATAGCATCAACTAAATCAGTTTTCTCTTGAGAGATCAGCCTTCTAATTAACTGTTGCCCTCTTCGTGGCAAAGGAAAAGATTACGGCCAGTTCTATTCGGGCTTAGGGTTGGCTATGGAAATAAGTTGTCCCTGATTATTCTAGAATTAGTAAGCTTTTAAAATAAAATTTTAATTAACCTTTTTGAATAAACTGGAAAGGGGGCAACTTATTTCCACAGCCAGCCTTATACCTAGGATTGCAAACGAGTCGAGTTCGAGTGAGTTGGACTAAGCTCAGCTGAACTCATACTAAAATTCGAGCAAGCTCAAATTGAGCGAAGCTCAAAGTCGAGCTGTAGGAAGTGGCTCGTGCTCAGCTTGTAATGATCTTGAGTTGATCTCGAGCTAGTTTCAAGCTAATTAAGATGAATTTTTTCTGAATAATTAAAACAAATTTTCACATAAGATAGGCCATGATATGAAAAAACACTAAATTTCTACTTATTCTTTCTCAACTGAAGATAAGATATTATGGATAAACTAGTAAGAGAAGAAAACAAAGGTGCATCTGCTCTTAAACTTTGGCAAAAAAAAAACACGGCTGATCATGCACCATATTGAGGCTCAATTTTCTTCGCTCTTAATTAAGCTTCCATGTTTGTTAGTAAGTAAAATGGAGAAAAATTCGCACACGATGTATATGGTAATAAACTAACCATTTCTTTGTAATAAACATGAAAACTATTTAATATACTTATATGAAATCGAGCTATCGGGCTAAAACCAAGCGAGCCAATACTGGCTCAAGATCCGCTCGTTTCTCGATCGAGCTACATAAAATGTTCATACTCAGCTCATTTTCTTTCAAGTTGATCTCAAGTCGAGCTAAAATATGAGTCGGTCTCAGAGCAGCTCATGAGCCTCGAGCTTTTCTTGCAGTTATACCTCAAAAGAACCGGCCCTCATAAGCTTGGTTTCAGAGTTCTTGAGTTCAGCATTTGGATATGTTTTTCCATTTGCTTCACTTTGGGAGCTGTCATCGGTTTGACCAAAGACCAGCCCGCAGCCGGGTGGAAGGGGGCGAAAAAGCTCGGTTCCCGTCAAGTGGGGGCTCGAGACGCATAGTTTAGTTCTTGAGCTCAGCATTCGGATATGTATCATCTCCATTTGCTTAACTTTGGGAGTTGCCATCCCTTTGACCAAAGACCAGCGTGCGGAAGAGTGGAAGGGGATGTTTGTCACCAACTCACCCCCAATCATTCAACCCATTCATGGATTTTTCTGTTCCCTGCATGAACGGGAGCTATACTAATTATTTCCAGGCTATCAAAACGGTCGGTTGGTTCATGCGTGGAGCGTGGAAAACGTAGTCACCGGACGAACAAACGGAGCAGCTACGTCACGTTGTGCATCAATTGAAACTGACGTAGAGGCCGAGGATCGAACTTTAGTCATGTAAAGAAAAGTTAAGCTTAAAAGGAGGATTAGTAGCATGTAGAATGCCGATGCTTTGTTGAGCGTCTTACCGCTTCTCCGTACCTACTAGCCATTTCTTTTCAGGACTAGGATAGGAAGCGTGCACATACATCACTAGTCCTAACTAAACAGAATACTCGAGCACTAGAAGCTATATCATCCAACTCAGAAGACTAAGACAACTAAACAAATCAACATTTGAAAATATAATATCTAGTGCCAAGGAGCCATCAGTGGCATTGGGTACATGATGGAGTTATACTTACATTCAGAGTTGCTTGGCATATCATTAGAAAAATAGTCTGTTAAAGCCATATGAACCAACTCAAGTGATACATACCGCATTCTCATCTGGTACTAACCGGAGCCACACCAACTGACTTGTTGCATATCCCACGCATCAATATTCGTTTCATGGTCATTCAGAGCATTTTCTTCAGTAAGACGCATTCTCATCCAATGACGAACATGGTCGCCAAAATGCAATGAACAAAGAATCCTGACAGCAAACTTGGCGTGACAACGTGACTACCACCAGGCCGCCACATCACCCATTCATCGTTGACAGCAATAGAGTGTAGGCAAGAGATACATTAAATTCTAACTGTCGTCCAGGCTAGATGATAAGAGATGAAGCATCACAAAATGTCAAACAATTTCAAATAGATGATTTAGCTTGTGCTTCATAACCAACAAAATAATCGCATGAGTGCGATTTCACAGACTGTGAAATAACTGTAGGCTTTAGGACCAACTGAGCTAAAAAAAAGAGAAACCAGAATCATGCTACAAGAATATCCTCAGCCAATGACAGATCAAAGGCATATATCCCCTTACATGAAATAAAAACTAGCAGGCATATTTAATCTCGTACTGCAATTTCTGGTTGCCTCAAGGAATTAACTGGCAAATTTAAATATTTAATAAATAACAAGTCATATATTATTCAATACAGAACACATGTCAAAAGGGAAATTATTCCGACATCACCTAGATCTGTACATCCCACTAAGCAATAAGCATATAACCAAAAGCTACAAATAAGTTACGACATACGACTTGATTTGGAAATTGAATTGTTTGCAATACAATTATGAAGTTTGGAATAACGCTCATCCAGATTTTCTAAAGCTCTCAAGTACAATTACAAAATCTAAAATGAGGGTAAGAAAAAGGAGGTGAACCCATAATGTTAGTCAATAGTACAATCATATAGAGTTAAAAAAGGAGGTGAATCCATAATGTAACTTTAATAACAGTGCAAGACTTCAGAAATTAAGGAAAAACCTGAAGATGTCACAGGAAATCAAAATCTCTATAGACTGTAATACATAGAACATGTCAACACAGGGGTGCCTATTTATTCTTGCATTCAAGTAGACTTGTCAAAAGGACAAGAACCATATGAGATGTTTATCTTGAGGCAGTCAAATCAGGGTATCTCTCCTTTAAAAAATCTTTCCTGTAAATTGATCAACAGTGTCAATAGAGCACAAAGATTTCGTGGTGATATTTATACTGAGTGTCAGTAATGCAAACTTAATAAGAGTAATTACACAATGAGCTAGATAAAACCAAGAAGATTAACCTTGTAATGTCACTTATCAAACCAAGAGAATGGAAATTTAAATTATTTACTTCACCTGAAAGCCACAAAAACTATAAGAAAATAAATAACTGAACAAATATGGTGTTATAGGGTAAGAAACAATTTAAGGGCTAAAATTTTGTAGTTGTCTACTATATATTGTGCCCTAACTAAAATTGCCAACCATGAAAGCTAGTAGCACTTGGCTCCTCAACGAAACGAAATAATTTACAGACATGAGGTGTTGCTCCCCTTCTGGGGTGGAACCAAGATTCTGTAGGAACATAAACAGTTCACAACTAATTTTGTATCCTAAGATGAAATACAAAAGAAAAAGAAATAATGTTCGTGATTCCAGGTAAAAGAAATATAATTGCCTTAAGATGTGACTTGCAGTGTCATGACATCACACCAAAAATTAAAGCCTAAAAAATATAAATTTTGAGGAGCAGCCACGGATTTCACCTGGAAAGGAAGACAGAAGAGAAAATTCAACATCCTGCAACTCCTATGTCAGACGGAATATGTGTAGAATGAAGTTCCAACATTTCTACCTAAAAACCTCAGTGCCATCTACATATGAAATTCCAATGGGGTGCTGACCATGACCAAATAGCAATGCAGCTCTTTTATTTTTTTGTTATCTCAAGCAATCAAAGCATACATGATATAAACAAATTAATTTGCATCAGAGAGTGGAAGTAGAAGTCTAGAATTAAACAAGGTACATATGTATATGTACACTTTTTAAACATGAATTTCTACTGCAAGAGTGTCAATAAAATCATACTACCACCGTTACATACAGGCACCGCTGCCCGGCCCTAGCCTCATGAAATTTTCTTTAGGGGAGAAAATCTCTCCTATGATCCTACTACCGCCGTTACATACAGGCACCGCCACCCCGCCCTAGTGCCGTGGTGGTTCAGATTCAGAAAGGGGATGCAATGCGGGGTTAGTATGGTTGGAGGAAATCAGCCGAGTTGGCCATGGAGTCGGTGGTCGGCCAGGCAGACCGGAGCAGCTTCAGAAGGTGCTGCGCCTTGCGTTTGGCACGCTCCGAGCAGCCGCCTTGCACCATCATGAGCAGCTGACTCATGGCACCTGCTCGGACGGCCTCCAGCTGCAGCACCTCAGACCCGCCCACCACGGCCACCAATGCGCCCGCAGCATGCTCAGCCGCGCGCCCGGACATGGCGCGCACTAGCGCGATCACCACCGCGGCACCACCTCCAGCGCCAGAGACAACCGCCTCGCGGCCACCCTCTGTCCGGGACAGCCGCTCCACCGCTGCCAGCGCGCGCTCCAGCTCGCCGGCGCAGCCGCCCTCCGCCACTCGCCGGGCCAGAGCTGATGCGGCGCCAGCTGATACGGCGCGCTGTCTGTTCTCCTTGGCCAGGCAGAGAGCAAAAACGCCTCGGATCCCAATGCGCACTGCACGGGCATTGGCCTTCTCGTCCACCAGCGCGACCAGGCCTTCAATGACTCCATCAGCTGCGCCAAGCACCACCCTGGCCTCCGCCCCAGACACCGCAGCAGCCGCCTCCACGACGGCACCTGCATTAACCTTGGCCTCCAAGGTCGTCCCCTGGCTACCAAGAACTTTGCCAAGCCTGGTGACCCTGTCTTCCCTGCCCACCACATCCACAGCTTCCGCCTCCCCCATCCCTACCAGGGCGAGGACCGCCATGGCCTCCGCCTGAGCCTCCTCGGCGCTGCCCCCGAAGGCCATTTCCACCAGAGCCGCCCTGGTCTCGTGCGTGGCCATGACGAGCCTGTTCTTGTCAGACTCCCTGGCGAGCGCCCTGAGCTTCCTGAGCACGGGGAGGGCAGGGCCCTGGGCGATCAGGGAGCGGATGAGGTCCGGGTCGGCCGGCTGCTTGGGCGTGGGGATGCGCTCGACGCCGAGGGATCGGTGCGCGACGCACCATTCCTGGATGAGGCGGCGGAGGGTGTGGTTGGGGATGAGCGTGAAGTCGGCGAGCGGCGCGCGGGTGACGGGGCAGGTGGTGTTCCCCGTGGCGACCCACGACTCGATGCTGGCACGGTCGTAGGTCTGGCCGGTTGCCACGGTGACGGGGTCCTGCATGAGCTCCAGCGAGATTGGGCAACGGAAGTACCACGGGACCTGCAGCCCTACCGTGTCCAGCCCCAGCGCCAGCGGCACGCTCCCTGGCATTGGCGAAACTCGACTGCTCCACGCCGGGCGGCGTTGTGATTTGGATCTGGCCTACTCTGGCTAGCTAGCTAGCTTGCGATGAGGATGTGATGCGCGTGGGTGTGGGTGGGTTGGTGGTGGGTGGACACGACACGGGGGTTGGGGGTGGGGGGTGGAAGGAGAGCGAAAAAGTGGACTGGTGGGAGAGTGGAGATCGAGGCAGACGAAGAACAAAGGTGCATGGGCCGGGTCGGGCCAGCACTGCCGTGCCTCGGGCCACGTCGGGCTCAGACCAGCCGGCCCGGACAGCCCGCCGGACGGCACGGGTGTCTCGCCGGAGCGCCGAAGCACGGCACGCAGCACTCCGGGCGGCTGTTGGGTGCGGTGTCGTGGGTCTGCTCGAGGACGATGCCGTTGAGGACCTCGCGGTGGAGGCGGAGGCGCTTGGAGTGGGGTTCGGGTAGCGAGACCGAGTGGCGGGCGAGCGGGTGCTCGAGGCGGCGGAGGAGGATCTGCAGGGGGGGCACGGAGCCAGCGCACGGGGGGGTGGAGGTAGGAGAAGCAGTCGGGGTCGGGGCAGTAGATAAAGGACAGAGAAAACGTGATTTCGAATCTGATTTTGACCGGTCAAAGCTGGGTTGCTGGCTGTTGGTTGGCCTCACGTGCGTTAGAGAGAGACAGAGAGGTTCTCGAGCCCTCCTATTTGCCGGTCGCTGCGGCGGCACGCAGTATTTTTTTTTCTTTTTTTCATGGGGAAAGCTGTCACTTTATAGATTAACTATGTTATCATTGATCACTCTCGATTGACCAGTAGCAGCTGCTTTCGTCGAGTTGGGGGCACTCTTTTCTTTCTCTATTTCCCAAAAACTCAATAAGTACTTTTTTTTTACTCCCTCTGGGTTTTTTAGTCTGCATATAAGTTTAGCATGAAGTCGAATTATCTCTACTTTGATCAAATTTGTAAAAAAAAAATCAGCATTCACAATGCCAAATCAATATAAGTTAGATTCATTGTGAAATAGTACAAAATTAAGCACCCACAAGTTTTCCTTTCCTAACGCTAGGTGGCTAGGGCAAACTCTCCCCTTCAAAAACATCGTCGGCGGGCCTGTGGATTCGCCTCCCCTCTGCATGCCGCTCCGGCGGCCGGTGGTGAGGAGGGGAATCCTGGTGCCGCCGCTCCGTTTAGTAGTTTAGGTTAGGGTATTTTAGTCCTTGCATGTGCGGTGCTCGGGCAGATGGCGGCGCTACTTCTTCGAGTTTATCTTTCGGGCTCCGTTCCTCCTTGAGTTCGTCCGTCTAGATGTAGTCGACGGAGCTCTGGCGTAGATTCCTGCCATCTCTTTGGGCCGGTAAGGTTAGGGTTCTAGTCTTGTGGCGAGATTTGGTGTCAGGTATTTCAGATATATGCAAGGGTTCAACGGCGACGACTATGACTCGAGGGCACTAGCCCATAGGGGTATGTGCATGAAGACTTCCCGGCTGTCATCGGCAAGGTCAAGCCGGCTCCGATAGGGGAGCGGCGACAGCGGCGCGTCGGCGGTTCGTTCTAGCGACAGTTGTTGTTGTTTGGAGGTCTTGGAATCTATTTTTATTATGTGTCGAGATGCTTTCTACTTCTGCTGAACTTTGATAATAGATCTGGATCATTTTCGCAAAAAAAAAGATTCATTGTGAAATATAGTTTCATAGTATAAATATTTTGTATTTTAGATGTTGATATTTTTAATGTAAATTTGGTCAAACTTTATAAAGTTTGACTCGACAAAAATATAATACACGGAGTAAAAAGGACTGAAGGGAGTATGAACGTCTGCGTTTGCATTGTGTTAAAAAAAGATAAAAATGTGATGTCAAAATTTTAAACTTCTCTTGCAATTGCCTCGTTCGACGTGTCGGGCCAACTTTTGGATGTGTTCGCTCCACACACAGACCACGCGAATGGGCTTCTTGGATGGCTCATTTCCCTTCCTCCACGCCTCTCTCTTCCCCACCCTTCTCCCCGACTAGATCCCGACAAGCTGCAGTGGCCAGCCCACTAATCTGACCAGATCCCTAGCATGGGTGGTCATCGAGCAACGCGAGAGGATGTCGCATAGCGCCGTAGAGGGGGTGGGGGCTGCAAAGGAGGGTGCTGCGATGGAGCCGCCTCCTCGCGGGGGGAGGAGCCGGTGGTGCCAACTGATGTCGTCGTAGAGATGATGAGGGAAACAAAGGAGAGATGCAGGAAAGTCGAGCCCTCTTTGCTGCCAGTGCTGATCTGCGTGGCTGGCATGGGGTGTTTTCATAGGCGTCGGCGACGACGAGGTGGATGAGACCATCGCCGACCAAGACTTGGGCTTGAGGTCGCCCATCCTCCCCCTTTCCCTTTCCTCGTATGTCGTCGCCACCAATCTCCCCCACCGTCGGTATCCTCTGCCACAGACACCGGCCCCCACCATCACCCTCGACCCTAATACGTCTCCAATGTATCTATAATTTTTTATTATTCCATGCTATTATAGTATCAATCTTAGATGTTTATATGCATTTATATGCTATTTTATATCATTTGTTGGGACTAACCTATTAACCTAGTGCCCAATGCCAGTTTTTGTTTGTTTTGGCTTTTTAGAAAATTAATATCAAACGGAGTCCAAACACGTTGAAACTTTAGAGTGATTTTTTATGGACCAGAAGGGACCCACGAAGGTTCGAGAGAGGATTAGAAAAGTCACATGGGAGTGACAAGCTCACCAGGCGCGCCCTAGGGGGGAGCTGAGCTTGTGGGCCCCTCGTGGCACCTCTTGACCTAATTCCGCCTCTATAAATTCCCAAATATTCCCCATATAACAGAGAGCCACCCGAAACAATTTTTCTACCGTTGCAAGTATCTGTTCTTCCGCGGTCCCATCTGGAGGCCTTTTCCGGTACTCTGTCGGGGGGAATCGATCACGGAGGGCTTCTACATCATCCTTGTTCTCCTACAGATGATGCGTGAGTAGTTCAGCACAGACCTACGGGTCCATAGCTAGTAGCTACATGGCTTCTTCTCTCTCTTTGATCTTCAATACAATGTTATCCTCGATGTTCTTGGAGTTCTATGCGATGCAATCTTCTTTTGCGGTGTGTTTGCTGTTATCCGATGAATTGTGGGTTTATGATCAGATTATTCATGAATATTAATTGAGTCTTTCCTAAACTTTATTATGCATGTTTGATATAGCTTTGTATTTCTCTATGATCTATTCATTCGGTATGGCCAACTAGATTGATTTATCTTCAGTGGGGGAGGTGCTTTGTGATGGGTTCAATCTTGCGGTGTTCTATATGTTGGGAAATGTAGTAATTTCAAAATTTTCCTACGCACACGCAAGATCATGGTGATGCATAGCAACGAGAGGGGAGAGTGTTGTCTACGTACCCTCGTAGACCGAAGCGGAAGCGTTGACACAACGTAGAGGAAGTAGTCGTACGTCCTCCCGATCCGACCGATCCAAGCACCGTTACTCCGGCGCCTCCGAGTTCTTGACACACGTACAGCTCGATGACGTTCTCCGGGCTCCGATCCAGCAAAGATCTCGAGGACGAGTTACGTCAGCACGACGGCGTGGTAACGATCTTGATGAACTACCGATGCAGGGCTTCGCCTAAGCACCGCGACAATATGACCGAGGTGGAATATGGTGGAGGGGGGCACCGCACACGGCTGAGGAACGATCACGAAGATCAACTTGTGTGTCATGGGGTGCCCCCTGCCCCGTATATAAAGGAGTAAGGGTGAGGAGGCCGGCCCTAGGAGGGGCGCGCCAGGGAGTAGGATTCCTACTCCTAGTTGGAGTAGGTTTCCTCCTTTCCTAGTCCAACTAGGTCAAGGGGGGAAAGAGGGGAAGAGGGGAAGGAAGGGAGAGAGGGGCCGCGCCCCAAACCCCTTGTCCAATTCGGACTGGGCTTGGAAGGGGCGCGCGCCACCTCCTGGTCCTTCCCACTAAGGCCCATCAAGGCCCATTGCTTCTTCCTCGTATTCCCGTAACTCCCCGGTACCTCCAAAAATACCCGAATCACTCGGAACCTTTCCGATGTCCGAATATAGTCGTCCAATATATCGATCTTTACGTCTCGACCATTTCGAGACTCCTAGTCATGTCCCTGATCCCATCCGGGACTCCGAACTCCTTCGGTACATCAAAACTCATAAACTCATAATATAACTGTCATCGAAACCTTAAGCGTGCGGACCCTACGGTTCGAGAACAATGTAGACATGATCGAGACACGTCTCCGGTCAATAACCAATTGCGGGACCTGGATGCCCATATTGGTTCCTACATATTCTACGAAGATCTTTATCGGTCAGACCGCATAACAACATACGTTGTTCCCTTTGTCATCGGTATGTTACTTGCCCGAGATTCGATCGTCGGTATCCAATACCTAGTTCAATCTCGTTACCGGCAAGTCTCTTTACTCGATCCGTAATACATCATCTCGCAACTAACTCATTAGTTGCAATGCTTGCAAGGCTTAAGTGATGTGTATTACCGAGAGGGCCCAGAGATACCTCTCCAACAATTGGAGTGACAAATCCTAATCTCGAAATACGCCAACCCAACATCTACCTTTGGAGACACCTGTAGAGCTCCTTTATAATCACCTAGTTACGTTGTGACGTTTGATAGCACACAAAGTGTTCCTCCGGCAAACGGGAGTTGCATAATCTCATAGTCATAGGAACATGTATAAGTCATGAAGAAAGCCATAGCAACATACTAAACGATCGAGTGCTAAGCTAATGGAATGGGTCATGTCAATCACATCATTCTCCTAATGATGTGATCCCGTTAATCAAATGACAACTCATGTCTATGGCTAGGAAACATAACCATCTTTGATCAACGAGCTAGTCAAGTAGAGGCATACTAGTGACACTCTTTTTGTCTATGTATTCACACATGTATCATGTTTCCGGTTGATACAATTCTAGCATGAATAATAAACATTTATCATGAAATAAGGAAATAAATAATAACTTTATTATTGCCTCTAGGGCATATTTCCTTCAATCTCCCACTTGCACTAGAGTCAATAATCTAGTTCACATCGTCATGTGATTTAACATCAATAGTTCACATCACCATGTGATTAATACCATAGTTCACATCATCATGTGACCAACACCCAAAGGGTTTACTAGAGTCAATAATCTAGTTCACATCGCTATGTGATTAACACCCAAAGAGTACTAAGGTGTGATCATGTTTTGCTTGTGAGAGAATCTTAGTCAACGGGTCTGCCACATTCAGATCCGTATGTATTTTGCAAATTTCTATGTCAATAATACTCTGCTCGGAGCTACTCTAGCTTAATTGCTCCCACTTTCAATATGTATCTAGATTGAGACTTAGAGTCATCTAGATTGGTGTCAAAACTTGCAACGACATAACCCTTTACGGCGAACCCTTTTGTCACCTCCATAATCGAGAAACATATCCTTATTTTACTAAGGATAATTTTGACCGCTGTCCAGTGATCTACTCCTAGATCACTATTGTACTCCCTTGCCAAAATCAGTGTAGGGTATACAATAGATCTGGTACACAGCATGGCATACTTTATAGAACCTATGGCCAAGGCATAGGGAATGACTTTCATTCTCTTTCTATCTTCTGCAGTGGTCGGGCTTTGAGTCTTACTCAATTTCACACCTTGTAACACAGGTAAGAACTCTTTCTTTAACTGTTCTATTTTGAACTACTTCAAAATCTTGTCAAGGTATGTACTCATTGAAAAAACTTATCAAGCGTTTTGATCTATCTCTATAGGTCTTGATGCTTAATATGTAAGCAGCTTCACCGAGGTCCTTCTTCGAAAAACTCCTTTCAAATACTCCTTTATGCTTTGCATATACATATACTTATCAGAAATGCTGTAGTGCTCCCACTCACTTTCTTGTAAATACAGGCTTCACTGCAAGTCTGTATAAAACTATATGCTTTGATCAACTTATCAAAGCGTATATTCCAACTCCGAGATGCTTGCACCAGTCCATAGATGGATCGCTGGAGCTTGCATATTTTGTTAGCACCTTTAGGATTGACAAAACCTTCTGGTTGCATCATATACAACTCTTCTTTAATAAATCCATTAAGGAATGCAGTTTTGTTTTATCCATTTGCCAGATTTCATAAAATGCGGCAATTGCTAACATGATTCGGACAGACTTAAGCATAGATATGAGTGAGAAACTCTCATCATAGTCAACACCTTGAACTTGTCGAAACCTTTTGCGACAATTCTAGCTTTGTAGATAGTAACACTACTATCAACGTCCGTCTTCCTCTTGAAGATCCATTTATTTTCTATGGCTCGCCGGTCATCGGGCAAGTCAACCAAAGTCCACACTTTGTTCTCATACATGGATCCCATCTCAGATTTCATGGCCTCAAACCATTTCGCGGAATCTGGGCTCACCATCGCTTCTCCATAGTTCGTAGGTTCGTCATGGTCTAGTAACATAACCTCCAGAACAGGATTACCGTACCACTCTAGTGCGGATCTTACTCTGGTTGATCTACGAGGTTCAGTAATAGCTTGATCTGAAGTTTCATGATCATCATCATTAACTTCCTCACTAATTGGTGTAGGTGTCACAGAAACCATTTTCTGTGATGAACTACTTTCCAATAAGGGAGCAGGTACAATTACCTCATCAAGTTCTACTTTCCTCCCACTCACTTCTTTCGAGAGAAACTCCTTCTCTAGAAAGGATCCATTCTTAGCAACGAATGTCTTGCCTTCGGATCTGTGATAGAAGGTGTACCCGACAGTCTCCTTTGGGTATCCTATGAAGACATATTTCTCCGATTTGGGTTTGAGCTTATCAGGATGAAACTTTTTCATATAAGCATCATAATCCCAAACTTTAAGAAACGACAACTTTGGTTTCTTGCTAAACCACAGTTCAGATTGTGTCGTCTCAACGGACTTAGATGGTGTCCTTTTAAACGTGAATGCAGCTGTCTCTAATGCATGATCCCAAAACGATATTGGTAAATCGGTAAGAAACATCATAGATTGTACTATATCCAATAAAGTACGGTTATGACGTTCGGACACACCATTATGCTGTGGTGTTCCAGGTGGCATGAGTTTGTGAAACTATTCCACATTGTTTTAATTGAAGGCCAAACTCGTAACTCAAATATTTTACCTCTGCGATCATATCGTAGAAACTTTTATTTTCTTGTTACGATGATTCTCCACTTCTCTCTGAAATTCTTTGAACTTTTCAAATGTTTTTTCAGACTTGTGTTTCATCAAGTAGATATACCCATATCTGCTCAAATCATCTGTGAAGGTCAGAAAATAATGATACTTGTCGCGAGCTTCAACATTCATCGGACCACATACATCAGTATGTATGATTTCCAACAAATCTGTTGCTCGCTCCATTGTTCCGGAGAACGGAGTCTTAGTCATCTTGCCCATGAGGCATGGTTTGCAAGCATCAAGTGATTCATAATCAAGTGATTCCAAAATTCCATCAGCATGGAGTTTCTTCATGCGCTTTACACCAATATGACCTAAATGGCAGTGCCACAGATAAGTTGTACTATCATTATTAACTTTGCATCTTTTTGGCTTCAATATTATGAATATGTGTATCACTACGATCGAGATCCAACAAACCACTTTCGTTGGGTGTATGACCATAGAAGGTTTTATTCATGTAAACAGAACAACAATTGTTCTCTAACTTATATGAATAACCGTATTGCAATAAACATGATCAAATCATATCTATGCTCAACGCAAACACCAAATAACACTTATTTAGGTTCAACACTAATCTCGAAAGTATAGGGAAGTGTGCGATGATGATCATATCAATCTTGGAACTACTTCCAACACACATCGTCACTTCACCCTTAACTAGTCTCTGTTTATTCTGCAACTCCTGTTTCGAGTTACTACTCTTAGTAACTGAACCAATATCAAATACTGAGGGGTTGCTATAAACACTAGTAAAGTACACATCAATAACATGCATATCAAATATACTTATGTTCACTTTGCCATCCTGCTTATCCGCCAATCACTTGGGGTAGTTCCGCTTCCAGTGACCAGTCCCTTTGCAGTAGAAGCACTCAGTCTCAGGCTTAGGTCCAGACTTGGGCTTCTTCACTTGAGCAGCAACTTGCTTGCTGTTCTTCTTGAAGTTCCCCTTTTTCCCTTTGCCCTTTTTCTTGAAACTAGTGATCTTGTCAACCATCAACACTTGATGCTCTTTCTTGATTTCTACCTTCATCGATTTCATCATCATGAAAAGCTCGGGAGTTTTTTTCATCATCCCTTGCATACTATAGTTCATCACGAAGTTCTACTAACTTGGTGATGGTGACTAGAGAATTCTGTCAATCACTATCTTATCTGGAAGATTAACTCCCACCTGATTCAAGCGATTGTAGTACCCAGACAATCTGAGCACATGCTCACTAGTTGAGCGATTCTCCTCCATCTTTTAGCTATAGAACTCGTTGGAGACTTCATATCTCTCAACTCGGGTATTTGCTTGAAATATTAATTTCAACTCCTGGAACATCTCGTATGGTCCATGACGTTCAAAACGTCTTTGAAGTCCCGATTCTAAGCCGTTAAGCATGGTGCACTAAATTATTAAGTAGTCATCATATTGAGCTAGCACAACGTTCATAACGTCTGCATCTGCTCCTGCAATAGGTCCGTCACCTAGCGGTGCATCAAGGACATAATTCTTCTGTGCAGCAATGAGGATAAACTTCAGATCACGGATCCAATCCGCATCATTGCTACTAACATTTTTCAACACAATTTTCTCTAGGAACATATCAAAATAAACACAGGGAAGCAATAACGCGAGCTATTGATCTAGAACATAATTTGCAAAATACTACCAGGACTAAGTTCATGATAAATTAAAGTTCAATTAATCATATTACTTAAGAACTCCCACTTAGATAGACATCCCTCTAATCTTCTAAGTGATCACGTGATCCAAATCAACTAAACCATAACCGATCATCACGTGAAATGGATTAGTCTTCAATGTTGAACATCATTATGTTGATCATATCTACTATATGATTCACGCTCGACCTTTCGGTCTCCGTGTTCCGAGGCCATATCTGCATATGCTAGGCTCGTCAAGTATAACCCGAGTATTCTGCGTGTGCAAAACTGGCTTGCACCCGTTGTAGATGGACGTAGAGCTTATCACACCCGATCATCACGTGGTGTCTGGGCACGGCGAACTTTGGCAACGGTGCATACTCAGGGAGAACACTTCTTGATAATTTAGTGAGAGATCATCTTATAATGATACCGTCAATCAAAGCAAGATAAGATGCATAAAAAGATAAACATCACATGCAATCAATATAAGTGATATGATATGGCCATCATCTTCTTCGTGCTTGTGATCTCCATCTCCGAAGCACCGTCATGATCACCATCGTCACCGGCGTGACACCTTGATCTCCATCGTAGCATCGTTGTCGTCTAGCCAATCTTATGCTACTACGACTATCGCTACCGCTTAGTGATAAAGTAAAGCATTACAGGGCGATTGCATTGCATACAATAAAGCGACAACCATACGGCTCCTGCCGGTTGCCAATAACTCGGTTACAAAACATGATCATCTCATACAATAAAATTTAGCATCATGTCTTGACCATATCACATCACAACATGCCCTGCAAAAATAAGTTAGACGTTCTCTACTTTGTTTGTTGCAAGTTTTACGTGGCTGCTACGGGCTTAAGCAAGAACCAATCTTCACCTACGCATCAAAACCACAATGATAGTTTGTCAAGTTGATGCCGTTTTAACCTTCGCAAGGACCGGGCGTAGCCACACTCGGTTCAACTAAAGTTGGAGAAACTGACACCCGCCAGCCACCTGTGTGCAAAGCACGACGGTAGAACCAGTCTCGCGTAAGCGTACGCGTAATGTCGGTCCAGGCCGCTTCATCCAACAATACCGCCGAACCACAGTATGACATGCTGGTAAGCAGTATGACTTATATCGCCCACAACTCACTTGTGTTCTACTCGTGCATAACATCAAACCATAAAAACCTAGGCTTGGATGCCACTGTTGGGGAACGTAGTAATTTCAAAATTTTCCTACGCACACGCAAGATCATGGTGATGCATAGCAACGAGAGGGGAGAGTGTTGTCTACGTACCCTCGTAGACCGAAGCGGAAGCGTTGACACAACATAGAGGAAGTAGTTGTACGTCCTCCCGATCCGACCGATCCAAGCACCGTTACTCCGGCGCCTCCGAGTTCTTGACACACGTACAGCTCGATGACGTTCTCCGGGCTCCGATCCAGCAAAGCTCTCGGGGACGAGTTACGTCAGCACGACGGCGTGGTGACGATCTTGATGAACTACCGACGCAGGGCTTCGCCTAAGCACCGCGACAATATGACCGAGGTGGAATATGGTGGAGGGGGGCACCGCACACGGCTGAGGAACGATCACGAAGATCAACTTGTGTGTCATGGGGTGCCCCCTGCCCCCGTATATAAAGGAGCAAGGGTGAGGAGGCCGGCCCTAGGAGGGGCGCGCCAGGGAGTAGGATTCCTACTCCTAGTTGGAGTAGGTTTCCTCCTTTCCTAGTCCAACTAGGTCAAGGGGGGAAAGAGGGGAAGAGGGGAAGGAAGGGAGAGAGGGGCCGCGCCCCAAACCCCTTGTCCAATTCGGACTGGGCTTGGGAGGGGCGCGCGCCACCTCCTGGTCCTTCCCACTAAGGCCCATCAAGGCCCATTGCTTCTTCCTCGTATTCCCGTAACTCCCTGGTACCTCCAAAAATACCCGAATCACTCGGAACCTTTCCGATGTCCGAATATAGTCGTCCAATATATCGATCTTTACGTCTCGACCATTTCGAGACTCCTCGTCATGTCCCCGATCCCATCCGGGACTCCGAACTCCTTCGGTACATCAAAACTCATAAACTCATAATATAACTGTCATCGAAACCTTAAGCGTGCGGACCCTATGGTTCGAGAACAATGTAGACATGACCGAGACACATCTCTGGTCAATAACCAATAGCGGGACCTGGATGCCCATATTGGTTCCTACATATTCTACGAAGATCTTTATCGGTCAGACCGCATAACAACATGCGTTGTTCCCTTTGTCATCGGTATGTTACTTGCCCGAGATTCGATCGTCGGTATCCCATACCTAGTTCAATCTCGTTACCGGCAAGTCTCTTTACTCGTTCCGTAATACATCATCTCGCAACTAACAAATTAGTTGCAATGCTTGCAAGGCTTAAGTGATGTGTATTACCGAGAGGGCCCAGAGATACCTCTCCGACAATTGGAGTGACAAATCCTAATCTCGAAATACGCCAACCCAACATCTACCTTTGGAGACACCTATAGAGCTCCTTTATAATCACCCAGTTACGTTGTGACGTTTGGTAGCACACAAAGTATTCCACCGGCAAACGGGAGTTGCATAATCTCATAGTCATAGGAACATGTATAAGTCATGAAGAAAGCCATAACAACATACTAAACGATCGAGTGCTAAGCTAATGGAATGGGTCATGTCAATCACATCATTCTCCTAATGATGTGATCCCGTTAATCAAATGACAACTCATGTCTATGGCTAGGAAACATAACCATCTTTGATCAACGAGCTAGTCAAGTAGAGGCATACTAGTGACACTCTGTTTGTCTATGTATTCACACATGTATCATGTTTCCGGTTGATACAATTCTAGCATGAATAATAAACATTTATCATGAAATAAGGAAATAAATAATAACTTTATTATTGCCTCTAAGGCATATTTCCTTCACTGTATCCCAGTGACAGAAAGGGACAAGACACATATTTGTATAGTTTCCATTAAGGGTAAAACGACGGGTTTATTCATATTGATTTACTTTACTTTGTCTACATCATGTCATCTGTTGGAAATATGCCCTAGAGGCAATAATAAAAGGATATTATTATATTTCCTTGTTCATGATAATTGTCTTTTATTCATGCTATAATTGTGTTATCCGGAAATCGTAATACATGTGTGAATACATAGACACCAACATGTCCCTAGTAAGCCTCTAGTTTACTAGCTCGTTGATCAACAGATAGTCATGGTTTCCTGACTATGGACATTGGATGTCATTGATAACGAGATCACATCATTAGGAGAATAAATGGATCTTAAAGAGGAAGACGGACGCTGATAGTAGTGTTACTATCTAGAAAGCTAGACTTGTCGAAAAAGGTTTTTGACAAAGTTCAAGGTGTTGACTACGATGAGATTTTATCACTCGTATCGATGCTTAAAGTCTGTCCGAATCATGTTAGCAATTGCCGCATTTTATGAAATCTGGCAAATGGATAACAAAACTGCAATCCTTAATGGATTTCTTAAAGAAGAGTTGTATATGATGCAACCGGAAGGTTTTGTCAATCCTAAAGGTGTTAACAAAATGTGCAAGCTCCAGCGATCCATCTATGGACTGGTGCAAGCATCTCGGAGTTGGAATATACGCTTTGATGAGTTGATCAAAGCATATAGTTTTATACAGACTTGCGGTGAAGCCTGTATTTACAAGAAAGTGAGTGGGAGCACTACAGCATTTCTGATAAGTATATGTAAATGACATATTGTTGATCAGAAATAATGTAGAATTATTCTGCAAAGCATAAAGGAGTATTTGAAAGGAGTTTTTCAAAGAAGGACCTCGGTGAAGCTGCTTACATATTGAGCATCAAGAGATAGATCAAGACGCTTGATAAGTTTTTTCAATGAGCACATACCTTGGCAAGATTTTGAAGTAGTTCAAAATGGAACAGTCGAAGAAAGAGTTCTAGCCTGTGTTACAAGGTGTGAAATTGAGTAAGACTCAAAACCCGACCACGGCAGAAGATAGAAAGAGAATGAAAGTCATTCCCTATGCCTTGGCCATAGGTTCTATAAAGTATGCCATGCTGTGTACCAGATCTATTGTATACCCTACACTGATTTTGGCAAGGGAGTACAATAGTGATCTAGGAGTAGATCACTGGACAGCGGTCAAAATTATCCTTAGTGAAATAAGGATATGTTTCTCGATTATGGAGGTGACAAAAAGGTTCGTCGTAAAGGGTTATGTCGATGCAAGTTTTGACACCAATCTAGATGACTCTAAGTCTCAATCTAGATACATATTGAAAGTGGGAGCAATTAAGCTAGAGTAGCTCCGAGCAGAGTATTATTGACATAGAAATTTGCAAAATACATACGGATCTGAATGTGGCAGACCCGTTGACTAAGATTCTCTCACAAGCAAAACATGATCACACCTTAGTACTCTTTGGGTGTTAATCACATAGCGATGTGAACTAGATTATTGACTCTAGTAAACCCTTTGGGTGTTGGTCACATGATGATGTGAACTATGGGTATTAATCACATGGTGATGTGAACTATTGCTGTTAAATCACATGCCGATGTGAACTAGATTATTGACTCTAGTGCAAGTGGGAGACTGAAGGAAATATGCCCTAGAGGCAATAATGAAGTTATTATTTATTTCCTTATTTCATGATAAATGTTTATTATTCATGCTAGAATTGTATCAACCGGAAACATGATACATGTGTGAATACATAGACAAACAGAGTGTCACTAGTATGCCTCTACTTGACTAGCTCGTTGATCAAAGATGGTTATGTTTCCTAGCCATAGACATGAGTTGTCATTTGATTAACGGGATCACATCATTAGGAGAATGATGTGATTGACATGACCCATTCCGTTAGCTTAGCACCCGATCGTTTAGTATGTTGCTATTGCTTTCTTCATGACTTATACATGTTCCTATGACTATGAGATTATGCAACTCCCGTTTGCCGGAGGAACACTTTGTGTGCTACCAAACGTCACAACGTAACTGGGTGATTATAAAGGAGCTCTACAGGTGTCTCCAAAGGTACATGTTGGGTTGGCGTATTTCGAGATTAGGATTTGTCACTCCAATTGTCGGAGAGGTATCTCTGGGCCCTCTCGGTAATGCACATCACTTAAGCCTTGCAAGCATTGCAACTAATGAGTTAGTTGCGGGATGATGTATTACAGAACGAGTAAAGAGACTTGCCGGTAACGAGATTGAACTAGGTATTAAGATACCGACGATCGAATCTCGGGCAAGTAACATACCGATGACAAAGGGAACAAGGTATGTTGTTATGCGGTCTGACGGATAAAGATCTTCGTAGAATATGTAGGAACCAATATGGGCATCCAGGTCCCGCAATTGGTTATTGACCGGAGACGTGTCTCGGTCATGTCTACATTGTTCTCGAACCGTAGGGTCCGCACGCTTAAGGTTTCGATGACAGTTATATTATGAGTTTATGAGTTTTGATGTACTGAAAGAGTTCGGAGTCCCGGATGAGATCAGGGACATGACGAGGAGTCTCGAAATGGTTGAGACGTAAAGATCGATATATTGGACGACTATATTCGGACTTCGGAAAGGTTCTGAGTGGTTCGGGTATTTTTCGGAGTACCGGGGAGTTACGGGAATACGGGGGAGAAGTATTGGGCCTTATTGGGCCATACGGGAAAGAGAGAGGGGCTGCCTAGGGCAGGCCGCGCGCCCCCCAAGGCCTAGTCCGAATTGGACTAGGGGGAGGGGCTGCGCCCCCTCCTTCCTTCCCTTCTCTTTTCCCCTTCCTTGTCTCCTACTCCTAATACTTGGAAGGACTCCTAGTTGGACTAGGAAAAGGGGAATCCTACTCCCGGTGGGAGTAGGACTCCCCTAGGGCGCGCCATAGAGAGGGCCGACCCTCCCCTCCTCCACTCCTTTATATACGGGGGCAGGGGGCACCCCATAGACACACAAGTTGATCTTCGTGATCGTTCCTTAGCCGTGTGCGGTGCCCCCCTCCACCATATTCCACCTCGGTCATATCGTTGCAGTGCTTAGGCGAAGCCCTGCGTCGGTAGTACATCAAGATCGTCACCACGCCGTCGTGCTGACGGAACTCCTCCCCGAAGCTTTGCTGGATCGGAGCCCGGGGAGCGTCATCGAGATGAACGTGTGCCAAGAACTCGGAGGTGCCGGAGTAACGGTGCTTGGATCGGTCGGACCGGGAAGACGTACGACTACTTCCTCTATGTTGCGTCAACGCTTCCGCTTCGGTCTACGAGGGTACGTAGACAACACTCTCCCCTCTCGTTGCTATGCATCACCATGATCTTGCGTGTGCGTAGGAATTTTTTTGAAATTACTACGTTCCCCAACACAGATAGTCATGGTTTCCTGACTATGGACATTGGATGTCATTGATAACGAGATCACATCATTAGGAGAATGATGTGATGGACAAGACCCAATCCTAAGCATAGACAAAGATCGTATAGTTCGTTTGCTAGAGCTTTTCCAATGTCAAGTATCTTTTCCTTAGACCATGAGATCGTGTAACTCCCGGATACCGTAGGAGTGCTTTGGGTGTACCAAACGTCACAACGTAACTGGGTGACTATAAAGGTATACTACGGGTATCTCCGAAAGTGTCTGTTGGGTTGACACGGATCGAGACCAGGATTTGTCACTCCGTATGACGGAGAGGTATCTCTGGGCCCACTCGGTAATGCATCATCATAATGAGCTCAATGTGACCAAGTGTCTGGTCACGGGATCATGCATTACGGTATGAGTAAAGTGACTTGCCGGTAACGAGACTAAACGAGGTATTGGGATACCGACGATCGAGTCTCGGGCAAGTAACGTACCGATTGACAAAGGGAATTGAATACGGGGTTAATTGAATCCTCGACATCGTGGTTCATCCGATGAGATCATCGAGGAGTATGTGGGAGCCAACATGGGTATCCAGATCCCGCTGTTGGTTATTGACCGGAGAGGCGTCTCGGTCATGTCTGCATATCTCCCGAACCCGTAGGGTCTACACACTTAAGGTTCGGTGACGCTAGGGTTGTAGAGATATTAGTATGCAGCAAACCAAAAGTTGTTCAGAGTCTCGGATGAGATCTCGGACGTCACGAGGAGTTCCGGAATGGTCCGGAGGTGAAGAAATATATATAGGAAGTGCTGTTTCGGCCATCGGGAGAGTTTCGGGGGTCACCGGTATTGTACCGGGACCACCGGAAGGGTCCTGGGGGTCCACCGGGTGGGGCCACCTATCCCGGAGGGTCCCATGGGCTGAAGTGGCGTGGGAACCAGCCCCTGGTGGGCTGGTGCGCCCCACCCAAGGGGGCCGTTGCCCCCCGAGGGGGCATGCGCCCCCCTGGTTGGAAACCCTAAGGGGGTCGTTGCCCCGGGGGGCCGCCGCCCCCCTGGTTGGAAACCCTAAGGGGGCCGTTGCCCCGGGGGGCCGACGCCCCCCCTCTAGATGGGATCTCCAAGGGGGCATGCGTCCCCCTAGCCCCTATATATAGTGGAGGGGAGGAAGGTCAGCCGCACCCTGCATCATGGCGCCGCCCTTCTCCCTTGCTACACCTCCTCCTCCCGTAGACGCTTGGCGAAGCCCTGCCGGATCCCTGCTGCATCCACCACCACGCCGTCGTGCTGCTGGATCTTCATCAACCTCTCCTTCCCCCTTGCTGGATCAAGAAGGAGGAGACGTCACGCTGACCGTACGTGTGTTGAACGCGGAGGTGCCGTCCGTTCGGCGCTAGGATCTCCGGTGATTGGATCACGACGTGTACGACTACCTCAACCCCGTTCTCTTGAACGCTTCCGCTCGCGATCTACAAGGGTATGTAGATGCACTCCCCTCTCTCGTTGCTGGATGAACTCATAGATGGATCTTGGTGAAACCGTAGGAAATTTTTTGTTTTCTGCAACGTTCCCCAACAGTGGCATCATTAGCTAGGTCTATGCGTAGTTCTCTTTGCACGAGTAGAACACAATTTGTTGTGGGCGTAGATGTTGTCAACTTTCTTGCCGCTACTAGTCTTATTTTGCTTCAGCGGTATTGTGGGATGAAGCGGCCCGGACCGACCTTACACGTACGCTTACGTGAGACAGGTTCCACTGACTGACATGCACTAGTTGCATAAGGTGGCTAGCGGGTGTCTGTCTCTCCCACTTTAGTTGGAGCGGATTCGACGAAAAGGGTCCTTATGAAGGGTAAATAGAAGTTGACAAATCACGTTGTGGCTTTTACGTAGGTAAGAAAACATTCTTGCTAGAACCCTATTGCAGCCACGTAAAACTTGCAACAACAATTAGAGGACGTCTAACTTGTTTTTGCAGCAAGTGTTTTGTGATGTGATATGGCCAAAGCTGTGATGAATGATGAATGATATATATGTGATGTATGAGATTATGTTCTTGTAATAGGAATCATGACTTGCATGTCGATGAGTATGACAACCGGTAGGAGCCATAGGAGTTGTCTTTATTTTTTGTATGACCTGCGTGTCATTGAGAAACGCCATGTAAATTACTTTACTTTATTGCTAAACGTGTTAGCCTTAGTAGTAGAAGTAATAGTTGGCGAGCAACTTCATGGAGACACGATGATGGAGATCATGGTGTCATGCCGGTGACAAGATGATCATGGAGCCCCAAGATGGAGATCAAATGAGCTATATGATATTGGCCATATCATGTCACTATTATTATTTGATTGCATGTGATGTTTTTGCATCTTGTTTACTTAGAACGACGGTAGTAAATAAGATGATCCCTCATAACAATTTCAAGAAAGTGTTCCCCCTAACTGTGCGCCGTTGCGACAGTTCGTTGTTTCGAAGCACCACGTGATGATCGGGTGTGATAGATTCCAACGTTCACATACAACGGGTGTAAGACAGATTTACACATGCAAACACTTAGGTTGACTTGACGAGCCTAGCATGTACAGACATGGCCTCGGAACACAAGAGACCGAAAGGTCGAACATGAGTCATATGGAAGATACGATCAACATGGAGATGTTCACCGATGATGACTAGTCCGTCTCACGTGATGATCAGACACGGCCTAGTCGAGTCGGATCATGTTACACTTAGATGACTAGAGGGATGTCTAATCTGAGTGGGAGTTCATTAAATAATTTGATTCGATGAACTTAATCATCATGAACTTAGTCTAAATAAACTTTGCAATATGTCTTGTAGATCAAATGGCCCAAGCCAATGTCAACATGAACTTCAACGCGTTCCTAGAGAAAACCAAGCTGAAAGACGATGGCAGCAACTATAAGGACTGGGTCCGGAACCTGAGGATCATCCTCATAGCTGCCAGGAAACAATATGTCCTAGAAGCACCGCTAGGTGAAGCACCCATCCCAGAGAACCAAGACATTATGAATGCTTGGCAGTCTCATGCTGATGATTACTCCCTCGTTCAGTGCGGCATGCTTTACAGCTTAGAACCGGGGCTCCAAAAGCGTTTTGAGCATCACGGAGCATATGAGATGTTCGAGGAGATGAAACTAGTTTTCCAAGCTCATGCCCGGGTCGAGAGATATGAAGTCTCCGACAAGTTCTATAGTTGTAAGATGGAGGAAAATAATTCTGTCAGTGAACACATACTCAAGATGTCTGGGTTGCACAACCGCTTGACTCAGCTGGAGATTAACCTCCCAGACGAGGCGGTCATTGACAGAATCCTTCAGTCGCTCCCACCTAGCTACAAGAGCTTTGTGATGAACTACGACATGCAGGGGATGGTAAAGACCATTCCTGAGGTATTTGCTATGCTGAAATCAGTAGAGGTTGAAATCAAAAAGGAACATCAAGTGTTGATGGTCAATAAAACCACTAAGTTCAAGAAAGGCAAGGGTAAGAAGAACTTCAAGAAGGACGGCAAGGATGTTGCCGCGCCCGGTAAGCCAGTTGCCGGGAAGAAGCCAAAACATGGACCCAAGCCTGAGACTGAGTGCTTTTATTGCAAAGGGAAGGGTCACTGGAAGCGGAACTGCCCCAAATACTTAGCGGACAAGAAGGCCGACAACACTAAAGGTATATGTGATATACATGTAATTGATGTGTACCTTACCAGTGCTCGCAGTAGCTCCTGGGTATTTGATACCGGTGCCGTTGCTCATATTTGTAACTCAAAACAGGAGCTGCGGAATAAGCGGAGACTGGCGAAGGACGAGGTGACGATGCGCGTCGGGAATGGTTCCAAGGTCGATGTGATCGCCGTCGGCACGCTACCTCTACATTTACCTACGGGATTAGTTTTAAACCTCAATAATTGTTATTTAGTGCCAAGTTTGAGCATGAACATTGTATCTGGATCTCGTTTAATGCGAGATGGCTACTCATTTAAATCCGAGAATAATGGTTGTTCTATTTATATGAGTGATATGTTTTATGGTCATGCTCCGATGGTCAATGGTTTATTCTTAATGAATCTCGTGCGTGATAATACACATATTCACAGTGTGAATACCAAAAGGTGTAAAGTTGATAACAATAGTCCCACATACTTGTGGCACACTGCCGCCTTGGTCACATTGGTGTCAAGCGCATGAAGAAGCTCCATACTGATGGACTTTTAGAGTCTCTCGATTATGAATCATTTGATACATGCAAGCCATGCCTCATGGGCAAAATGACCAAGACTCCGTTCTCCGGAACAATGGAGCGAGCAACCAACTTATTGGAAATCATACATACTGATGTGTGCGGTCCAATGAGTGTTGAGGCTCGCGGAGGATATCGTTATGTTCTCACTCTCACGGATGACTTGAGTAGATATGGGTATGTCTATTTGATGAAACACAAGTCTGAGACCTTTGAAAAGTTCAAGGAATTTCAGAATGAGGTAGAGAATCAACATGACCGAAAAATAAAGTTCTTACGATCAGATCATGGAGGAGAATATTTAAGTCACGAATTTGGCACACACTTAAGGAAATGTGGAATCGTTTCACAACTCACGCCGCCTGGAACACCTCAACGTAATGGTGTGTCCGAACGTCGTAATCGCACTCTATTGGATATGGTGCGATCTATGATGTCTCTTACAGATTTACCGCTATCATTTTGGGGATACGCTCTAGAGACGGCTACATTCACTTTAAATAGGGCACCGTCTAAATCCGTTGAGACGACACCGTATGAATTATGGTTTGGGAAGAAACCTAAGCTGTCGTTTCTAAAAGTTTGGGGATGTGATGCTTATGTCAAGAAACTTCAACCTGAAAAGCTCGAACCCAAGTCGGAAAAATGCGTCTTCATAGGATACCCTAAGGAAACCATTGGGTATACCTTCTACCTTAGATCCGAAGGCA
This sequence comes from Aegilops umbellulata, assembly GCA_032464435.1. NCBI lineage: Eukaryota > Viridiplantae > Streptophyta > Magnoliopsida > Poales > Poaceae > Aegilops > Aegilops umbellulata. The sequence goes on along the minus strand of CP136057.1, from coordinate 130,613,686 downwards.
AGATCTTTGTTGCCAAGAACGGATCCTTTCTGGAGAAAGAGTTTCTCTCGAAAGAAGTAAGTGGGAGGAAAGTGGAACTTGATGAAGTATTACCTCTTGAACCGGAGAGTAGCGCAGCTCAAGAAAATGTTTCTGTGGTGCCTCCACCGGTTAGAGAGGAGGTTAATGATGATGATCATGAAACTTCGGATCAAGTTACTACTGAACTTCGTAAGTCCACAAGGACACGTTCCGCACCAGAATGGTACGGCAACCCTGTCCTGGAAATCATGTTGTTAGACAACGGTGAACCTTCGAACTATGAAGAAGCGATGGCGGGCCCAGATTCCAACAAATGGCTAGAGGCCATGCAATCCGAGATAGGATCCATGTATGAAAACAAAGTATGGACTTTGACAGACTTGCCCGATGATCGGCGAGCGATAGAAAACAAATGGATCTTTAAGAAGAAGACGGACGCGGATGGTAATGTTACCATCTATAAAGCTCGACTTGTCGCTAAGGGTTATCGACAAGTTCAAGGGGTTGACTACGATGAGACTTTCTCTCCCGTAGCGAAGCTGAAGTCCGTCTGAATCATGTTAGCAATTGCCGCATACTATGACTATGAGATATGGCAGATGGACGTCAAAACGGCATTCCTTAACGGTTATCTTAAGGAAGAACTGTATATGATGCAGCCGGAAGGTTTTGTCGACCCTAAGAATGCTAAAAAGGTATACAAGCTCCAGCGATCCATTTATGGGCTGGTGCAAGCATCTCGGAGTTGGAACATTCGCTTTGATGAGATGATCAAGGCGTTTGGGTTTGTGCAGACTTATGGAGAAGCCTGCGTTTAAAGAAAGTGAGTGGGAGCTCTGTAGCATTTCTCATATTATATGTAGATGACATAATTTTGATGGGAAATGATATAGAACTTTTGGACAGCATTAAGGCCTACTTGAATAAGAGTTTTTCAGTGAAGGACCTTGGAGAAGCTGCTTATATATTAGGCATCAAGATCTATAGAGATAGATCAAGACGCCTCATAGGTCTTTCACAAAGCACATACCTTGATAAGATATTGAAGAAGTTCAATATGGATCAGTCTAAGAAGGGGTTCTTGCCTGTGTTGCAAGGTGTGAAATTGAGCTCAGCTCAATGTCCGACCACGGCAGAAGATATAGAAGAGATCAGTGTCATCCCCTATGCCTCAGCCATAGGGTCTATTATGTATGCCATGCTGTGTACCAGACCTGATGTAAACCTTGCCGTAAGTTTGGTAGGAAGGTACCAAAGTAATCCCGGCAAGGAACACTGGACAGCGGTCAAGAATATCCTGAAGTACCTGAAAAGGACTAAGGACATGTTTCTCGTTTATGGAGGTGACGAAGAGCTCATCGTAAAGGGTTATGTCGACGCTAGCTTCGACACAGATCTGGATGACTCTAAGTCACAAACCGGATACGTGTATATGTTGAATGGTGGAGCAGTAAGCTGGTGCAGCTGCAAGCAGAGCGTCGTGGCCGGATCTACGTGTGAAGCGGAGTACATGGCAGCCTCGGAGGCAGCGCATGAAGCAATTTGGGTGAAGGAGTTCATCACTGACCTAGGAGTCATACCCAATGCGTCGGGGCCGATCAAACTCTTCTGTGACAACACTGGAGCTATTGCACTTGCCAAGGAGACCAGATTTCACAAGAAGACCAGACACATCAAGCGTCGCTTCAACTCCATTCGTGAAAATGTTCAAGATGGAGACATAGAAATTTGTAAAGTGCATACGGATCTGAATGTCGCATATCCGTTGACTAAACCTCTCCCTAGAGCAAAACATGATCAACACCAGAACTCTATGGGTGTTCGATTCATCACAATGTAACTAGATTATTGACTCTAGTGCAAGTGGGAGACTGTTGGAAATATGCCCTAGAGGCAATAATAAAAGGATATTATTATATTTCCTTGTTCATGATAATTGTCTTTTATTCATGCTATAATTGTGTTATCCGGAAATCGTAATACATGTGTGAATACATAGACACCAACATGTCCCTAGTAAGCCTCTAGTTGACTAGCTAGTTGATCAACAGATAGTCATGGTTTCCTGACTATGGACATTGGATGTCATTGATAACGAGATCACATCATTAGGAGAATGATGTGATGGACAAGACCCAATCCTAAGCATAGCACAAGATCGTATAGTTCGTTTGCTAGAGCTTTTCCAATGTCAAGTATCTTTTCCTTAGACCATGAGATCGTGTAACTCCCGGATACCGTAGGAGTGCTTTGGGTGTACCAAACGTCACAACGTAACTGGGTGACTATAAAGGTATACTACGGGTATCTCCGAAAGTGTCTGTTGGGTTGACACGGATCGAGACTGGGATTTGTCACTCCGTATGACGGAGAGGTATCTCTGGGCCCACTCGGTAATGCATCATCATAATGAGCTCAATGTGACCAAGTGTCTGGTCACGGGATCATGCATTACGGTACGAGTAAAGTGACTTGCCGGTAACGAGACTAAACGAGGTATTGGGATACCGACGATCGAGTCTCGGGCAAGTAACGTACCGATTGACAAAGGGAATTGAATACGGGGTTAATTGAATCCTCGACATCGTGGTTCATCCGATGAGATCATCGAGGAGTGTGTGGGAGCCAACCTAGGTATCCAGATCCCGCTGTTGGTTATTGACCGGAGAGGCGTCTCGGTCATGTCTGCATATCTCCCGAACCCGTAGGGTCTACACACTTAAGGTTCGGTGACGCTAGGGTTGTAGAGATATTAGTATGCAGCAAACCGAAAGTTGTTCGGAGTCTCGGATGAGATCCCGGACGTCACGAGGAGTTCCGGAATGGTTCGGAGGTGAAGAAATATATATAGGAAGTGCTGTTTCGGCCATCGGGAGAGTTTCGGGGGTCACCGGTATTGTACCGGGACCACCAGAAGGGTCCTGGGGGTCCACCGGGTGGGGCCACTATCCCGGAGGGCCCCATGGGCTGAAGTGGCGTGGGAACCAGCCCCTGGTGGGCTGGCGCGCCCCTACCAAGGGGGCCGTTGCCCCCCGAGGGGGCATGCGCCCCCCGTGGTTGGAAACCCTAAGGGGGTCGTTGCCCCGGGGGGCCGCCGCACCCCCTCTAGATGGGATCTCCAAGGGGGCATGCGCCCCCCTAGCCCCTATATATAGTGGAGGGGAGGAAGGGCAGCCGCACCCTGCATCTTGGCGCCTCCCTTTCCCCTTGCTACACCTCCTTCTCCTGCAGACGCTTGGCGAAGCCCTGCCGGATCCCTGCTGCATCCACCACCACGCCGTCGTGCTGCTGGATCTTCATCAACCTCTCCTTCCCCCTTGCTGGATCAAGAAGGAGGAGACGTCACGCTGACCGTACGTGTGTTGAACGCGGAGGTGCCGTCCGTTCGGCGCTAGGATCTCCGGTGATTGGATCACGATGTGTACGACTACCTCAACCCCGTTCTCTTGAACGCTTCCGCTCGCAATCTACAAGGGCATGTAGATGCACTCCCCTCTCTCGTTGCTGGATGAACTCATAGATGGATCTTGGTGAAACCGTAGGAAATTTTTTGTTTTCTACAACGTTCCCCAACATCATCTTGCTTAAGACGTTACTCTGTCTTATACTTAATACCCTAGATGCATGCTGGATAGACTCGATGTGTGGAGTAATAGTAGTAGATGCAGGCAGGAGTCGGTCTACTTGTCTCGGACGTGATGCCTATATACATGATCATTGCCTTATCGTCATAGCTATGCGCTTTTCTATCAATTGCCCAACAGTGATTTGTTCACCCACTGTATGCTATGTGCTCGAGAGAGAAGCCTCTAGTGAAAACTATGGCCCCCGAGTCTACTTTTATCATATACAAAAACACAAAAATACCTTGCTACAATTTTCTATTTTATTTTTTCTTTACAATTAGTTATCTACCACTACAATATTTAATCCTTGCAAGTAACCGCCAAGAGGATTGGCAACCCTCTCGTTTGCGTTGGGTGTAAAAATTTGCTTTTTTGTGTGCATGTGCTGTTCACGAGGCTTTGTGTGATTCTCCTACTATATTGATAACCTTGGTTCTTAAATGAGGGAAATATTTATCTCTACTATACTACATCATCCTCTCCTATTCAGGGAAATCCCAACACAGCTCACAAGTAGTAGGAAGACATCATCAAAACCTATCAAGTACCTTCGCACAAACTATCATCTACTTGTTCTTTTTTTATTTGCCTTTTTATCTGCTTTTGCCTCTCGTTTTCATCTCCCCCACTTATTTTTTTACAAAAACAAAAAAATATTTGTGTTTGCTCGTTTGCTTGCTTTCTCACTATATCTCAAGAAAACTCCAAGTTGTGTGAGTTTTCAAATACTACTAATAATAATTTTATTAGAACTCCAATTGCTTCTCCCGCCACTAGTGCGGAGTCGTGTGATATTAATGCTGCTTTGCTAAATCTTGATATGAAAGAACAATTTTCTCGTAGTCCTAATGAAGATGCTTCATCTCATCTTAATACCTTTGTTGAATTATGCATATGCAAAAGAAAAAAGATGTGCATAATGACATTGTTAAATTGAAATTATTTATGTTCTCACTACGAGATCGGGCTAAAACTTAGTTCTCATCCTTGCCTCGAAATAGTGTTGATTCTTGGGATAAGTGTAAGGATGCTTCTATTTCCAAGTATTTTCCTCCCGCCAAAATTACTTCCCTTAGAAATCAAATTATGAATTTTAAGCAACTTGAGCATGAACATGTTGCATAGTCTTGGGAGGGAATGAAATTAATGATAAGAAATTGCCCCACTCATGGTTTAAGTTTATGGACGATTATACAAAATTTCTCTGCAAGATTAAACTTTGTTTCTAGAAATCTTCTAGACTCTGGTGCAGGTGGAACCTTTATGGAAATCACATTGGGAGAAGCTACAAAACTCCTTGATAATATTATGGCAAATTACTCTCAATGGCATACCGAACTAGCTCCAACTGGTAAGAAGGTAAATTATGTCGAAGAAATTACTACCTTGAGTGATAAAATGGATGCTCTGATGAAATTGGATGCTAATAAAAATTCTCATGTTGATCCTGACGATGTGCCATTATCTACTTTGATTGAGAAAAATAATGATATCGTTCATGTGAACTTTGTCTGTAGAAATAATTTCAATAACAACACTTATAGAGGTAATTTTAATCCTGGACCGTATCTCGGAAATCCTCTAATAATTACGGTAATACCTATGGAAATAATAATAATAATAATAATAATAGTAATAGTAATAGTAATAATAATAATAATAATAATAATAATAAGGATACCTACTGATTTGATAGTAATATTAAGAAATTCATTAATTCTCAAATGATTTTTAATGCCATGGTGGAAGAAAATTTGAATAAAGTTGATGATATGGCTAGGAACATGGATATAATTGCTCATGATGTTGAAACTCTTAAATCTAAAATTTTGTCACATAGGCATGATATTAATGAGTCCATTAAAGCTATCCATGTCTCCATTAATGAAAGTAAAGAAACAACCACTTGGTCGATAGCTAAGCAAGAATTCCTAGAAAAGGCTATTCCGCCTGATTTTTACCGTAATCATGATGACGATATTAAAATGATTGGTGTCTCACCCATATAAGCTTTGTTTAGTAATATAAAATTTAATGAAAAGGGGACTGGAGATGAGTCAACTTTAGCTAGAATGCGTCCCAATTGTTCGGAGGGTGATAATCTGAATGATAAAAATAATAAAATGGGTTTGGAGAGGAAGACTTTAATTAGTGATGTGCCCACCACTTTGGATTGCAAGGACTTTAATTATGATAGTTGTTCTTTAATTGAGTGTATTTCCTTGTTGCAATCCATGATCAATTCACCCAATGCTTATGAACAAAAGAAAGCTTTTACTAAACACATCGTAGAAGCTATGATGAAAGCTCATGATGAAAATCTAGAGTTGGAAGTTTCAATACCTAGGAAATTACATGATAAATGGGAACCTACTATTAAACTAAAGATTATGAATGTAATGCTCTGTGTGATGAAGGTGCTAGCGTTTCTACTATACCAAAATAGTTTTGTGATGTACTAGGCCTTGTTGATAAGGATGAATGTTCCCTTATTCAACTATTAAGAAACCATTGGGTATAATAAAATGATGTGCTTATTATTGCTAATAGAAATTATGTGCCCATGGATTTGATTGTGCTTGATGTTGAATGTAACTCGTCTTGTCCTATAATACTTGGTAGGCCTTTCCTACGAACCATAGGTGCTATTATTGATATGGAAGAAGGAAACATAAGGTTCCAATTTCCACTGAAGAAAGGAATGGAACACTTGTCTAGAAAGAGAATTAAGCCACCATATGAATCAATTATTAGGGCCACCTATGGGTTGAACACTAAGAATGACAATACTTGAAACTTTGCATTATGCCTAGCCAGGGGCGTAAAATAATACCGCTAGTTGGTAGGCAACCCAATAGTTATCTTATTTTTCTTATTTTCTTTTCTGTTTTTTGTGCTAACACAATTATGCTACTGTTATGGTTGTGTCTTTATGTTTTAATTAGTGTTTATGCCAATTAAAGCCTTTGGGATGATTTGGTTGATAGTTGACTTGATTCTGTGAAAAAACTGAAACTTTTACGCCAAGTACTGGAATTCTTTAAATTCACTGGAACGTGACAAAATTCTAAATGTTTTACAAATTATTGATGTACAAATTTCCCACATTGTGCTAATTTTTCAAAAAAAAGGAGTTACAGAAGTATTGTGTTTGTTCAGCTCATTACTGACTGTTCTCTTTTTGACAGATTCTGTTTTCGTTGCATACACTACAAAAAAAGACACATCCGTGAAATTTTGGGCCAAACGAAAAAAATATGTCGTGCTTATGACACTTCTATGACGATAATTGTGACAAAACCCGGTATCATCGTAGATGTGGAGGGCTCCTACTTCTTTGACAAAAAATCATGACAGAAAATGGGCTTTTTGTCCTGGGGAGGCCGGAGATGTAGCTGCATGACATTCTTTGGGCCGTCCATGACGGAAAAAACCATGGTAGAAGCGAGGGCCAGGAAAATATCGGGGAGTCCCGGTTACGGTGGGTGGTCGGGGCCGAGCGATGCACGGAGGGATTGCGCGTTTCTCTCGTACACGTACACGCGTGGGTGGTCGGGGCCGAGAGATGCGTGTTTTTCTCGTACACGCAAGCGCATGGGTGCGAGGCGTTGGGCTCTAACTAAACCCGAGCGAGGCATTCACCTACTGAACCCGAGTGATTGCACTGCAGGCTACGTGTTACTGAACTCGAGCGATCGATCGATCCCTGGCTGTTAACTGAACCCGATCGAGCGATTCCTTCGCTACTGCTGCTAACTGAAGCCGGTCGAACCTGCTGCCTCTTGATGAGCAGTGAGCGTTGTTGGGGGGGGGGCTTGGATGAACAGTTCCAGGTGGGGGTTGGATGAACAGGACCCCGTGGTAGTAGAGGTCGTTGCTGCTAGATGAACAGGACCTCGATCGAGCCGGTTGGGGGTGGATGAACAGGACCCCGTGGAGGGCTGGATGAACAGCAACCGGTGGAGGGCTGGTTGAACAGTAGCTGGTGGAGGGCTGGATGAATAGTAGCCCATGGAGGGGTGGTTGAACAGGACCCCGTGGAGAGGGCTGGTTGAACAGTAGCCGGTGGAGGAGCGGTGGAGGTTGGATGAACAGGAGCCCGTGGATGAACAGTAGCTGGTGGAGGTAGGAGGGAGACACCGTAGGATGAACAATATGCCGTGGAGTCCCGTTTTGCGGTACGCCACACCCCTCCCGATGAACAGGACTCCCGTTTCGACCGTAGGAGGTCGAAGAGTAGTCTGTTTTGCGGTACGCCACACCCCTCCCCATCAACAGGACCCAGCTTCGATCGTAGGAGGTCGAAGAGAAGTCTGTTTTGCGGTATGCCACACCCTTCCCCATCAACAGGACCCAGTTTCGACCGTAGGAGGTCGAAGAGAAGTCTGTATCCTCCGTTTTGTGGTACAACACACCCCTCCCGGTGAATAGGATCCTGTTTCGACCGTAGGCGGTCGAACACAAGGCCGTTTCCTCCATTCTGCGGTATGCTAGGCCTCGTTTCGGCTGTTCCGTCCAAGCCGGTTGGCTCCCGATGAACACGAAGCATTTTGTTGCCTCCTGATGAACATGACGATACAGTTTCTCCGTTCCGACCAAGCCGGTTGGTTGCCGATGAATAGGATGCTGTGACTGCCTCTCCATGTACATGAGCCCTTGCCGTACGTATGCGCGAGTAGGCGTTCGAGACCCCGCCCGTATGTATGTAGGTGACCGTATTTACTTTCTTGCACCCTGGTTGTACGTACGTGTACATGCTACGTGCGCGCCTCTACTACGACACATGCCCTTCCTTACTCGACCGATCGACCAATATGTACGTACACGTTCGCGACCAGAATGACAACGCTACGTACGCTTCGACCAGGTGGGTCCCGACTGTCGGGGAGGATAAGGAGGCACTTCCTTGCGTGCGAAGATGTAGCTAGTGGGTCCCAGCAGTTAGGGGGGAATGTTTTTTTGCAAAATACAGCGGCCCGTCTGGTGGGTCCCTTCTGTCAGGTGGAGGAATCATTATTTTGCGTGTAATAAGGAGGCACTTCCTTGCTGCGGCCGTGGACCCAGCTGTCAGACTCTCCATGTACAGTACTCTTACGATGGAAGTTGTTCCTTGACCCAATTGACCACGCCGCGCCGAGAGCACCAAGGCGGTGGACGACTGCGAGGTCTAGGAAGGGGATGACGCGGAGCCGGGGAAGCCGCGGCAGTGGATTCCCATGCGGAGGCGAGTACGAGGGTTCACTGGTTCGGCTGCAGTGTGAGGCTGCCATCGCCGCAGAATAATAGGGGGTGTGGGTGAGTAGAGGGATGGTCTGGCCAGCGATGGGAGTAGTAGGGGGCGATCTGGCCTCCGCGGTAGCACAGCCGACCACGGGAGGCAGGAGCGGGCGGCACGACCAACGCTGGTTTGGGCGGCTAGAGCAAGGAGACCAGAGGTTGAAGAAGCACTACAGCCGTCGGATGGACATCGTACGGTCACTAGAGTTAGAATCGTTCATATTGACTAAGTTGACAAAGCTCTCCGTCCACGTCAACTTAGTAGGCCCACAAGTCAGCCTCCCACTATGGTGGGTCCCAGCTAGTAGAGGAAGTATTCATTTTTCCTGTGCGTAATAAGGAGGCACTTCCTTGCGTGCAAAGATATAGCTGGTGGGTCCGATCTATCAGCGGGAGGAACATTTTTTTCGTGAAATACAGAGGCCCTTACGGTGGGTCCTAGCTGTCAGGTGGAGGAATCATTATTTTGCGCGTAATAAGGAGGCTTCTTGCGTGCGGCCATGGACCCAACTGTCAACCTCTCCACGTATAGTCCTCTTCCGATGGATGTCGTTCGTTGACCACGTTAACCACGCCGCGCCGAGAGCACCAGGGCGATGGATGACAGCGAGGCCTAGGAAGGGAATGACACAGAGCTATGGAAGACTCGGCAGTTGTTTCCCACACAAAGGGAGTACGAGGGTTTACTGGTTCGTCTGCCGTCGCTTGAGAATAACAGCAAGTGTGGGTGAGTAGAGGTATGGCTAGGTCGGCAATGGGAGTAGGGTGGGGCGGTGAGGCCTGCGCGGCAGCACAACCGGCCACGGGATGTCGGTGCAACAAACCCTGGGTCTGTTGCCCAGACTGTGCACATGCACGGGAACAAGATTGAAGCACCAGCCAAGTCAGAGTTCAAAGGACCAAGAGATTCGAAGGACCAATATGCAGAGCATATGGACCAAGATCGAGCCAGAGAAGTAGGATATCACCAAGAGAAAAGCCTCCCTTGCCGGGCAGGCGAGCCCGGCAAGGGGTAAGGCCACCCCCAGAAGCAGACAACCAAGACACCTCGGCAGGGCCTGTCGGGGCTCACAAAGGCAGAATCACTTCACCAACCATCCCAACACGACCCACGTTGTTGATCAGTGCGGTGTCAAGCCGCAAGGTGATTAAGTGGCAGCCATTCGCCACATGGCACCCATTTCCTACAGGAGAAACCCACAGATGACACCCGTCCTGCGACGCGTCAAGAGAACCGGTGCGGAGCTGGCAAGATAGCCCGGCAAGCCTTTCCAGGCAACCAACGATGTGACGTCAAGAGGTGCATTTAATGCACCCTGTCAGCCCATAGAGTTATTGTGGTTACCCCTTGATCTATAAAAGGAGGCCCATAGAGTTAATGCACAATGACGTCAAGAGGTGTATGATAGCACTATTTGCTATCATATCAGTGTGTAATGACTACTTTGCCATTGTGGTTACCCCTTGATCTATAAAAGGAGGCCCATGGCAACTGTAGAAAGGGTTAGAAAGTTGGATAACTCACAACCCCATACGCGTGTAGTCGCTGCTGCCCCAAGGCAACCCCTGCCGGGCAAGTGTACTACGCTCGCCACCACCTTTTCCACCATCAATCCACCAAAGCAGGAGTAGGGTTTTACGCCTCACGGTGGCCCGAACCTGGGTAAATTGCCCGTGTGATCTCTGCCGTCTGCTCTTTGTGCAACGTGCGCCCCCCTGATGAACCAGCAAGGGACCTCCTGGTCCCATAGGTGGTTGTGGTTTCCCTCGACATCTTTGGCACGTCGGGTAGGGGGCTCACTTGTGCGAATCTGAAGGCGTGCGCAGCGCGTCGACTTCATCACCATCATCATCTTTGACAACAACATCGACCATGGCGCCAAAGAAGAAGTCCGGTCTTTCGGCTCACCCATCCACCTCGAAGACTTCGCCGCCCGCGGCCTCCAACGCTGCGGGGGGTGCGGAGGCGCACAAGGACGCTACTGGGGAAGTGGTCAGAGCAGGCGGCACCGTCACCACTTCTCCCGCAGCTGACACAGGAGCAGGAGGCACCGGAGGAGAGCAGCATCGACAACGCCCCGACGACCATGCTCCCCAAGGTACGGGTGAGGGGGCCACTCCATCTGCGCCCTTCTCCCCCATCGACGGGCACAACCAAAGCAACGGCGCTCAGACCGAGGTGAACCGCTGCCCTCCGGACGCCCCCACCACAGGTGCGGTCGCAGCGCGTGCACCTCCCCCGTGGCGGGCCGACCAAGCCGCTGCGCCCAACGGAGCCACTGACCCTCAAGTGCCTTCGCCGCACCATGTCCAGGTGGTCGCCCCGCAGCAGCAGCGGGGGCGCAGTACAACTGCCGCTGGCACCGTCAGGAGCCGAGCGACGGTACGATCGACTTCATCACCATCCATGTGAAGTACGGCTTCGGAGGCCATGGCGTGGGCTCAACTGTTGTTGAGGTTTCCGCCAGCGGTCGAGTAGATGGACGAATGGCGTGCCACCATCCAAAGCCTGCTCGGTTTCGCCGAAGCCGGGGGCTCACGACGAGCGCACCCGCTGCGACCTCCCAAAGTGACCTCAACGACTCATGTTGTTGACCGTATGGAAGGGGCAATATCCACGGTGCAGTCACCACCGCAGCAGCCAGCGCGAGCACAACCGAATCAAGACCCGAACGACGTCTCGATGGCTTCTTCTGACCCTCAAGCACGTCCAGGCCAATGTCGAGCCCCGGAGGATAGGCGGAGAGGAGACGCATGCGTCGTCGAGAAACACCGCCACGACCTCCGCCGCACCATCGGGTACGACAGCGTCAACATTGATGAACACGCGCTCGGTGTTGGCGGGTGCCTACCTTTCGAGGTTGGCTGCCCTGCCTTTACATGAGAGCTGCGGCAAGTCCGTTGGCTGCCCGTTCGCATGTTCAAGCCAGAGATACCAGAGAAGTACGACGGGAGGCTGAACCCAGCAGAGTTCCTGAGCATCTACACCATCGCTGTTCAGGCTGCCGGGGGAAGAGATGAGAAGGTGTTTGCCAACTACTTCCCTTTGGCCATCAAGTCAATAGTGAGGTCTTGGCTGATGCACCTACCGGAGAACTCCATTTCGTCGTGGGCCGACCTGTGCCACGAGTTCATTGGCGCCTTCACTGGCGGTCATCAAGAACCCGGCTGGCCCAGCGATTTGCAGCTTCTCCAGCAGAAGGAAGGAGAAACTGATACATCTCCAACGTATCTACAATTTTTGCTTGTTCCATGCTGTTATATTATCAATCTTGGATGTTTTATAATCATTTTATAGTCGTTTTATATCATTTTTTTGGTACTAACCTACAGACAGAGTGCCTAGTGCCACTTGCTGTTTTCTGCATGTTTTTTACATCACAGGAAATCAATATCAGACGGAGTCTAAATGCAACGAAACTTTGCAGAGATTTTTTTGGAACAGAAGGAACGTAATGGGCCCTGGCTGCGCCTGGGGGGTGCCCCTAGGGAGGCACAACCCACCAGGGCGCGTCAGGCAGCCCAGGCGCGCCTTGGTGGGTTGTTCCCACCTCGGGTGCCCCCCGGACCGCCTCTTTGCTCTATAAATACCCCAATATTCCAGAAACCCTAAAGGCATCGACGAAATATTCAACCAGCCGCCGCAGAGTCCGGAACCACCAGATCCAATATAGACACCATCTCGGATGGGGTTCACCACCTCCATTGGTGCCTCTCCGATGATGCATGAGTAGTTCTTTGTAGATCTTCGGGTCCGTAGTTAGTAGCTAGATGGCTTCAAGTGCCTTCGCTGCACCATGTCCAGGTGGTCTCCCCGCAGCAGCAGCGGGGGTGCAGTACAACTGCCGCTGGCACCATCAGGAGCCGAGCGACGGTACGATCAACTTCATCACCATCCCCGCGAAGTATGACTTCAGAGGCCATGGCGTGGGCTCAACTGTTGTTGAGGTTTCCGCCAGCGGCCGAGTAGATGGACGAATGGCGTGCCACCATCCAAAGCCTGCTCGGTTTCGCCGAAGCCGGGGGCTCACGACGAGCGCACCCGCTGCGACCTCCCAAAGTGACCTCAACGACTCGTGCTGATGACCGTATGGAAGGGGCAATCCCCACGGTGTAGTCACCACAACAGCAGCCAGCGCGAGCACAACCGAATCAAGACCCGAACGACGTCTCGGTGGCTTCTTCTGACCCTCAAGCACGTCCAGGCCAATGTCGAGCCCTGGAGGATAGGCGGAGAGGAGACGCGCGCGTCGTCGAGCAACACCGCCACGACCTCCGCTGCGCCATCGGGTACGACAGCGTCAACATTGATGAACACGCGCTCGGTGTTGGCGGGTGCCTACCTTTCGAGGTTGGCTGCCCTGCCTTTACACGGGAGCTGCGGCAAGTCCGTTGGCTGCCCGTTCGCACGTTCAAGCCAGAGATACCAGAGAAGTACGACGGGAGGCTGAACCCAGCAGAGTTCCTGAGCATCTACACCATCGCTGTTCAGGCTACCGGGGAAGAGATGAGAAGGTGTTTGCCAACTACTTCCCTTTGGCCATCAAGTCAATAGTGAGGTCTTGGCTGATGCACCTACCGGAGAACTCCATTTCGTCGTGGGCCGACCTATGCCACGAGTTCATTGGCACCTTCACTGGCGGTCATCAAGAACCCAACTGGCCCAGCGATTTGCAGCTTCTCCAGCAGAAGGAAGGAGAAACTGATACATCTCCAACGTATCTATAATTTTTGCTTGTTCCATGCTGTTATATTATCAATCTTGGATGTTTATAATCATTTTATAGTCGTTTATATCATTTTTTTGGTACTAACCTACTGAGAGAGTGCCTAGTACCACTTGCTGTTTTCTGCATGTTTTTTACATCGTAGGAAATCAATATCAGACGGAGTCTAAATGCAACGAAACTTTACAGAGATTTTTTTGGAACAGAAGGAACGTAATGGGCCCTGGCTGCACCTGGGGGGTGCCCCAAGGGAGGCACAACCCACCAGGGCGCGTCAGGAAGCCCAGGCGCGCCTTGGTGGGTAGTTCCCACCTCGGGTGCCCCCCGGACCGCCTCTTTGCTCTATAAATACCCCAATATTCCAGAAACCCTAAAGGCATCGATGAAATATTCAACCAGCCGCCGCAGAGTCCGGAACCACCAGATCCAATATAGACACCATCTCGGATGGGGTTCACCACCTCCATTGGTGCCTCTCCGATGATGCATGAGTAGTTCTTTGTAGATCTTCGGGTCTGTAGTTAGTAGCTAGATGGCTTCAAGTGCCTTCGCTGCACCATGTCCAGGTGGTCGCCCCGCAGCAACAGCGGGGGTGCAGTACAACTGCCGCTGGCACCGTCAGGAGCCGAGCGACGGTACGATCAACTTCATCACCATCCCTGCGAAGTACGACTTCAGAGGCCATGGCGTGGGCTCAACTGTTGTTGAGGTTTCCGCCAGCGGCCGAGTAGATGGACGAATGGCGTGCCACCATCCAAAGCCTGCTCGGTTTCGCCAAAGCCGGGAGCTCACGACGTGCGCACCCGCCGCGACCTCCCCAAGTGACCTCAGCGACTCGTGCTGTTGACCGTACGGAAGGGGCCATCCCCACGATGCAGTCACCACCGCAGCAGCCAGCGCGAGCACAACCGAATCAAGACCCCAACGACGTCTCGATGGCTTCTTCTGACCCTCAAGCACGTCCAGGCCAATGTCGAGCACCGGAAGATAGGCGGAGAGGAGACGCACGCATCGTCGAGCAACGCCGCGATGACCTCCGCCGGACCATTGGGTACGACAGCGTCAACATCGATGAACACGCGCTCGGTGTTGGCGGGTGCCTACCTTTCGAGGTTGGCTGCCCTGCCTTTACATGAGAGCTGTGGCAAGTCCGTTGGCTGTCCGTTCGCATGTTCAAGCCAGAGATACCAGAGAAGTACGACGGGAGGCTGAACCCGGTAGAGTTCCTGAGCATCTACACCATCGCTGTTCAGGCTGCCGGGGGAAGAGATGAGAAGGTGTTTGCCAACTACTTCCCTTTGGCCATCAAGTCAATTGTAAGGTCTTGGCTGATGCACCTATCGGAGAACTCCATTTCGTCGTGGGCCGACCTGTGACACGAGTTCATTGGCGCCTTCACTTGCGGTCATCTAGAACCCGGCAGGCCCAGCGATTTGCAGCTTCTCCAGCAGAAGGAAGGAGAAACTGATACGTCTCCAATGTATCTATAATTTTTGCTTGTTCCATGCTATTATATTGTAAATCTTGGATGTTTTATAATCATTTTATAGTCGTTTTATATCATTTTTTGGTACTAACCTATTGACATAGTGCCTAGTGCCACTTGCTGTTTTCTGCATGTTTTTTACATCGCAGGAAATCAATATCAGACAGAGTCCAAATGCAACGAAACTTTATAGAGATTTTCTTGGAACAAAAGGAACGTAATGGGCCCTGGCTGTGCCTGGGGGGTTCCCCAAGGGAGGCACAACCCACCAGGGCACGTCAGGCAGCCCAGGCGCGCCTTGGTGGGTTGTTCCCACCTCGGGTGCCCCCCGGACCGCTTCTTTGCTCTATAAATACCCCAATATTCCAGAAACCCTAAAGGCATCGACGAAATATTCAACCAGCCGCCGCAGAGTCCGGAACCACCAGATCCAATCTAGACACCATCTCGGATGGGGTTCACCACATCCATTGGTGCCTCTTCGATGATGCATGAGTAGTTCTTTGTAGATCTTCGGGTCCGCAGTTAGTAGCTAGATGGCTTCAAGTGCCTTCGCTGCACCATGTCCAGGTGGTCGCCCTGCAGCAGAAACGGGGGTGCAGTACAACTGCCGCTGGCACCGTCAGGAGCCGAGCGACGGTATGATCAACTTCATCACCATCCCTGCGAAGTACGGCTTCAGAGGCCATGGCGTGGGCTCAACTGTTGTTGAGGTTTCCGCCAGCGGCCGAGTAGATGGACGAATGGCGTGCCACCATCCAAAGTCTGCTCGGTTTTGCCGAAGCCGGGGGCTCACGACGAGCGCACCCGCCGCAACCTCCCCAAGTGACCTCAATGACTCGTGCCGTTGACCGTACAGAAGGGGCCATCCCCATGGTGCAGTCACCACCGCAGCAGCCAGCGCGAGCACAACCGAATCAAGACCCCAACAACGTCTCGATGGCTTCTTCTGACCCTCAAGCACGTCCAGGCCAATGTCGAGCCCCGGAGGATAGGCGGAGAGGAGACGCGTGCGTCGTCGAGCAACACCGCGACGAACTCCACCGGGCCATCAGGTACGACAACGTCAACATCGATGAACACGCGCTCTGTGTTGGCGAGTGCCTACCTTTCGAGGTTGGCTGCCCTGCCTTTACACGAGAGCTGCGGCAAGTCCGTTGGCTGTCCGTTCGCACGTTGAAGCCAGAGATACTAGAGAAGTACGACGGGAGGCTGAACCCGGCAGAGTTCCTGAGCATCTACACCATTGCTGTTCAGGCTGCCGGGGGAAGAGATGAGAAGGTGTTTGCCAACTACTTCCCTTTGGCCATCAAGTCAATTGTGAGGTCTTGGCTGATGCACCTACCGGAGAACTCCATTTTGTCGTGGGCCGACCTGTGCCACGAGTTCATTGGCGCCTTCACTGGCGGTCATCAAGAACCCGGCAGGCCCAAAGATTTGCAGCTTCTCCAGCAGAAGGAAGGAGAAACTGATACGTCTCCAATGTATCTATAATTTTTGCTTGTTCCATGTTGTTATATTATCAATCTTGGATGTTTTATAATCATTTTATAGTCGTTTTATATCATTTTTTGGTACTAACCTATTGACATAGTGCCTAGTGCCACTTGCTGTTTTCTGCATGTTTTTTACATAGTAGGAAATCAATATCAGACGGAGTCCAAATGCAACGAAACTTTACAGAGATTTTTTTCGACCAGAAGGAACGTAATGGGCCCTGGCTGCGCCTGGGGGGTGCCCCAAGGGCGGCACAACCCACCAGGGCGCGTCAGGCAGCCCAGGCGCGCCTTGGTGGGTTGTTCCCACCTCGGGTGCCCCCCGGACCGCCTCTTTGCTCTATAAATACCCCAATATTCCAGAAACCCTAAAGCCATCGACGAAATATTCATCTAGCCGCCGTAGAGTCCGGAACCACCAGATCCAATCTAGACACCATCTCGGATGGGGTTCACCACCTCCATTGGTGCCTCTCCGATGATGCATGAGTAGTTCTTTGTAGATCTTCGGGTCCGTAGTTAGTAGCTAGATGGCTTCATCTCTCTCTCTGAATTCTCAATACAATGGTCTCTTGGAGATCCATATGATGTAACTCTTTTGCGGTGTGTTTGTTGGGATCGATGAAGTTTGAGTTTATGATCAGATCTATATTTTATATCCATGAAAGTATTTGAGTTTCTTTGATCTCTTTTATGCATGATCTCTTATAGCCTCGTATTTCTTCTCCGATATTTGGGTATTGTTTGGCCAACTTGATCTATTTATCTTGCAATGGGAAGGGGTGCTTTGTAGTGGGTTCGATCTTACGGTGCTTGATCCCAGTGACAGAAAGGGAACCGACACGTATGTATGGTTGCTACTAAGGATAAAACTATGGGGTCTATCTCTACATAGATAGATCTTGTCTACATCATGTCATCGTTCTTATTGCATTACTCAGCTTTTCCATGAACTTAATACACTAGATGCATGCTGGATAACGGTCGATTTGTGGATTAATAGTAGTAGATGCAGGTGCTACCTCTTGAGCATGCATTGGTTTTCGCTTGAAGGGGAAAGGGTGATCAGCAAAGTAGCGTAAGTATTTCCCTCAGTTTTTTAGAACCAAGGTATCAATCCCATAGGAGATAACACGCAAGTCACCCAGTACCTGCACAAACAATCAAGAACCTTGCAACCAACGTGATAAAGGGGTTGTCAATCTGAGCGAGTCCTGGATTAGGGGGTGTTCGTATAGCCGGACTATACCTTCGGCCGGACTCCTGGACTATGAAGATACAAGATTGAAGACTTCGTCCCGTGTCCTAAAGGGACTTTCCTTGGCGTGGAAGGCAAGCTTGGCGATACGGATATGTAGATCTCCTACCATTTTAACCGACTCTGTGTAACCCTAGACCTCTCCGGTGTCTATATAAACCGGAGGGTTTTAGTCCGTAGGATGAACAACATAACAACAATCATACCATAGGCTAGCTTTTAGGGTTTAGCCTCCTTGATCTCGTGGTAGATCTACTCTTGTACTACCCATATCATCAATATTAATCAAGCAGGAGTAGGGTTTTACCTCCATCGAGAGGGCCCGAACCTGGGTAAAAACATCGTGTCCCTTGTCTCCTGTTACCATCCGCCTAGACGCACAGTTCGGGACCCCCTACCCGAGATCCGCCGGTTTTGACACCGACATTGGTGCTTTCATTGAGAGTTCCTCTATGCCGTCGCCATCAGGAAGGATGCCTCATCCCGTCTTTAAAGACGACACCGTCGCTAAGGGAGCTTTGGCTATCGGCGAAACTCTCCGGCTAGGTGGTTTTCTTATGACCGCCTGTTCGGCTGCTGCGCCGACGAAGACCTCTCGGGTCATCAAAAGCAATCTTCATGTCAGCTCGGGACTGGCCGAGCAGTTAGATCCAATGGAGCTCTCTTCCATAAACGAGCTCCTGGATCGCATCGCCTCCCTGGGAGTCGCTACGGATTACGACCAGATCGTGCCTAAACCCGATCTAAGAGAGATCAACTCTCCACAGGTCACCCATCACGTTGCCGTGGTAGAGGGGCAGTGCGGTGACCCTGCATCCATCTTAAGGACCAGCTACGTCCGGGTTCCCGATCCCTCAAAGCCGGATATCCGCGGAGGGGAGGACATCACTCAAGACCCGAACTTAGAGTCAGGCAACGGGCTAGATTCATTGGACAACATCCAAGAATCCAAACCGTCGGGTTCGGAAACCCCTTGGCCTCTGAGTCTCAGATTGGGTGAGGTTTCGGATTTAATTCCACCCACCCACCCAAACATATGCGATCTATCCCAAATTAGGCAAAGGCCAGAAGAAACAGTACATCATTACTGGGCCAGATTCCTCCTGGTTATGAACAGGATCAAGGACTGCCGCGAGGAAGACGCAATCTCATTCTTCTACAATAATTGCACGGACAAGGGAATCCGCAACGCCATAAGTCGCCGTGATATTACACGCTTCGCTGACTTGGCGTCCATAGTACGAAAGTACTGTGCGGCGGAAAGCGCCTGGAAAACCGAAGTAAAATTTTGGGATAATCCGGCCCCGAATACAAACCCAATCCGAAATAAAAGGGTGCATCATCGCCGGACACCCGAGTTGAACACCAAAAAGCAAAAACCCTCTACAGGGCATGGAACCGTTCTAGAAGGGTGGCTTAATGGACCCTATAAAATTCACAGTACAGAGGGTGCCACACCAATTCATAGCCTTAGAGCATGTTGGATACTCCGGCAGGTGGCCAAAATCGGCGAAAATCTCCTAATTCCGGAGGCCACAGAAAGTCACCCCAGAGACACCGGTACGGTATTAACAGTCCTCGAGACTTTTGCATCAAATAATATGCGAAAAAGAACACTCTGTAGCCTCGCCGAAGTCTACCAAGTAGCAACAATAAACCCATGGAGTGTCACGGCTATTACTTTCAACGCCAGTGATGAACCTAAATTCCGGATAGCCCGAGCACCAGCCGCATTGGTCCTCAGTCCAATAGTGGACGGCTTTCGCCTTACCAAGGTACTCATGGACGGAGGCAGCGGATTGAACCTCATTTACGAGGAAACCCTTCAAAAAATGGAAATAGACTGGAACCGCATTGAGCGAAGCAGCACAACCTTTAGAGGAATAATCCCCAGTCGGGAAGCGTGCTGTACAGGAAAAATTACACTAGATGTGGTGTTCGGCACACTGGATAATTACAGGTCCGAAGAGGTCACGTTCCAAGTGGCCCCATTCAGTAGCGGATACCATGCTCTGCTAGGGCGGGAAGCGTTTACAATCTTCCAAGCAATACCCCATTACGGGTACATGAAGCTCAAGATGCCCGGGCCGAATGGAATTATCACTCTCGCTAGTGACCCGGACATAGCACTTTGCGCCGAAAATAAGACAGCCGCACTGGCCCTTGAGGCACTCTCTGAAGCCCTAGCGGCTGAGAAGCTGACTGCGCTATGCTCCACGGTGAACAGGGACGATATGATACTCGACAAAAGATCCAAGTCCACCTCCTTTAAACCAGCGGACGAAATAGTCAAATTCCAGGTCCATCCAACGGAACCCAATAAAACAGCTTCCATGGAGGCACAATTAACCCCTGGTGTAGACGTCGCACGGCGAGAGTTCCTACGTGAGAACTGGGACATTTTCGCCTGGCACCCTTCAGATATGCCAGGAATCCCACGCAGGCTGGCCGAACATAGCCTAAATATCCTAAAAGGATTCAAACCCGTCAAAAGGCTCTCCGGCGCTTTCCCGAACCTAAGAGACAGGCCATGGGAGAGGAGCTAGCCAAGCTATTGGAGGCCGGATTCATCAGAGATATAAAACATCCGGACTGGCTAGCAAACCTGGTGATGGTACCAAAGAAGGACAAATCCTCGCGCCTGTGCGTTGATTTTAAAGACCTTAACAAGGCTTGCCCAAAGGATCCCTTCCCTCTACCCCGCATCGATCAAATTATCGATGCTACCGCAGGACACGATTCGTTGTATTTCCTCGACGCATATTCCAGTTACCATCAAATCAAGATGGCAGAGTCCGACCAAGCCGCAACGGCATTCATCACACCATACGACCCATTCTGCTTCAACACAATGCCCTTTGGGCTCAAAAACGGCGGCACAACATATCAGCGCATGATTTAGACATGTCTGGCAAACCAGATCGGCAAAACAGTGGAGGCATACCTGGATGACGTGGTCGTTAAAACAAGACATGTCGAGTGTCTAGTAGACGACTTGAGGCTCACATTTGATAACCTCTGGACATACGATATCAAGCTCAATCCGGAAAAATGCGTTTTCAGCGTTCCAGCCGGAAAGCTCTTGGGCTTCATTGTATCCGGTAGAGGAATCAAAGCAAATTCGGCCAAGATCCGAGCTCTGGCACAATTGGATATCCCAAAGGACCTCAAACAAATACAAAAATTAATAGGATGCGTGGCGGCTCTAAGCCGCTTTATCTCCCGCTTGGGAGAAAAGGCACTACCCCTCTACCGCCTCCTTCGGCGCACCGAACACTTCGAGTGGACGGATGCCGCCACAGTCGGACTCGACGAAATAAAAGCCGTATTGGCAAAAACCCAGTCCTGGCCGCGCCAAATATTGGCGAACCAATGCTATTATACATTGCAGCAACCCATCAGGTTGTAAGCGCAGTGCTCGTCGTTGAACGAGAAACGGATGGACACAAATTCCCCCTTCAAAATCCGGTCTATTATGTGTCCACTGTCCTCACTCCGTGCAAATCTCGGTACCCGCATTATCAAAAGATTGCGTACGCGGTATCCATGGCATCCCGGAAGCTGCGACACTACTTTCAAGAGTGTTCAATAACAGTAGCCTCGGAAGTACCACTTAACGATATTATAAACAACCACAACGCGATGGGCCGGATTGCAAAATGGGCCATTGAGCTCCTCCCATTCGACATAACTTATAAGCCACGACGAGCTATCAAGTCGCAAGTTTTGGCCGACTTCGTCACAGAATGGACGGAGGCCGAACTCCCTAAAGAGTATGGCACATATTCAAACTGGATTATGCATTTCGACGGCTCTAAAATGTTGGCCGGTCTAGGGGCTGGCGTCGTTCTGACGTCCCCCACAGGAGACACAGTTCAATACGTACTCCAGATTATGTACACAGACTCCAACAATGCAGCCGAATATGAGGCCCTCTTACATGGTCTCCAGATGGCAGTATCCATGGGCATTCAACGCCTAGAGGTGCGCGGGGATTCGAACCTCGCGATATCCCAAATAAATGGTGACTTTGATGCCAAGGATCCAAAAATGGCAGCCTACCGGAACACCGTCTTAAAAATGTCAGCTCGATTCGAAGGGCTCGAATTTCACCATATAGCCCGGGAAATTAATCAGGCGGCAGATGTCCTGGCACGCATCGGCGCAAAACGCGATGTAGTCCCCCCCCAACATCTTCTTGGAAAGGCTGTTCAAGCCATCCGTAGCATGGGAAGGGGAACCCGACAATAACAGCCCGGACCCAACCGCACTGCCCGATACCGAACAATCTGACATAATGGGAGGCTCTGCCAAGGAAATCAGACCTTCAGCCCACGTAATAATGGCCGTCATCGCCCCGTGGACAGAAACTTTCCTAGCCTACCTTACCAGGCAGGAACTCCCCGAGGACCAAAACGAGGCACGCTGCATAGTGCGGCGATCTAAAACCTACAAAGTCCATGAGGAAGAGCTTTATAAAAAAAGCACTACTGGAGTCCTTCAAAGGTGCATCTCCGAAGAGGAAGGGCGGAAACTTCTGGCTGAAATTCATGTCGGACTCGGTGGTTACCACGCCGCAGCTCGGTCCCTTGTAAGCAAGGCCTTCCGTACAGGCTTTTATTGGCCGACGGCCCGGGCAGACGCCCAGGACTTAGTCCAACAATGCGTCAGTTGCCAGCTTTTCGCAAACCAAAGCCACATGCCACCCACCGCCCTCCAAACTATCCCCATAACTTGCCCCTTTGCGGTCTGGGGGCTTGACATGGTTGGACCCCTTAAAGGCGAAACCAACAAGAAAAAATACTTACTGGTCATGGTGGATAAGTTCACCAAATGGATAGAAGCCAAGCCCGTTAAGACGGCTAAATCCGGACCAGTGATAGACTACATATCCGGGGTTGTACACCGTTACGACGTCCCCCACAGCATCATCACTGATAACGGCACGAACTTTACGGCCGAGGAGGTAAAACTCTAGTGCAAAAACATGGGCATCAAGCTCGATTATGCTTCCGTCTATCACCCACAAACTAACGGCCAGGTCGAACGTGCAAATGGTCTTATAATGAGCGGCATCAAACCCAGATTAGTGCGGTCCCTCAAGGAATCTAACACGCATTGGGTAGAGGAGCTCGACTCCGTACTCTGGGGGCTGCGGACCACACCAAATCGCACCACCGGATGCACACCATTCTTCATGGTGTACGGCGTAGAGGCAGTTTTGCCTTGCGACATAATTCATGACTCACCTCGAGTGCGCATGTATGAAGAAAGAGAAGCCGAGCTCGATCGGCAGGACAGTTTGGACGCCTTAGAGGAGGAGCGTGACGTGGCCAAAGCCCGTTCCGCATTCTATCAACACCAGGCTCGAAGATACCAAAGAAGAGAAGTACGAGCCAAAAATTACAATGTTGGCGAATTAGTTCTACGCCTGCCGGACAAGAAAAAGGACAAACTCAAGCCCAAGTGGGAAGGTCCCTTCATAATTGACCAAGTCCTGACTGGTGGGGAGTACCGCCTGCGAGATGCATTGGATAACCGACTCGAGCCGAACCCATGGAACCCAGCCCGTCTCCGAAGATTCTATGCCTAGCGCCGGACTCCGTGTTCATCTCCTTCCTCTGTCCATTTTTTATATACTGTCTATCTTACATTTCTCTCCTTCTCCCCTCCCTCTCAACCTTTAAAGGCTCATAAAATGACGTGCTGTTCGCACTCATTAAACCTGGGGGCTTGTTTTAACAGAAGCTTATTTATACGGGCTTTATGCCCAGCACATGTGTCACACTTCCGCATGTACCTTTTATTTCGCCATTATATGCATCGATATGACTTAAGTTTTGGCCAAGCTGGGTTGCCTGGCTCCTGTGCTTACCCCTACGTTCCCGATTGTTCGGCTAGGTGGTAAAGGGAGCACCTCTGCGATTGTTACTGCCGGATCAGCCGGATGTGTACCTCAGACTGGGTGAAGCCGAAAGCTAGCATTCTTAAGGGAATATTCGGTCGGTGACCTAAAAGATGATCTTTTTACTTATTTATTTATGCGCCCCCAGATGCGTTTTCCTGCGTATTTTTCGCAGAATGGACATGCACTTTAGGGCATGCCTCCCAAGGAAAGGAACCCTTAACGGAACTATTCTCCCTGGAAGATGTTTCTTACTAACCATGTAATATAACATAACTAGTTGGGCACTTGTCTGTTCAAGCACTAATGACCCCTACGCCTGGTCTCCATGCATACCCCGGTTCTTACATAACCGCGAGGGTATTCGGACACACTCCGGACCGTCAGGTCCCGAGGTTAAAGCGAAAAGGTCGGCCATGACAAACGATCTACAATCCGGCTAGAAGGCATTACAAATGTCAATTAAATTACATAGTCATTCTGACTGATTGTATTCCTCTTCAATACCATCTAACAGACTGTCTAGTTTACAGTCCTGCTGGGAATACTTTGCGGCCAATTCTACTTGGCCGTATACTAAGCTTACAGGGATCTCCTTCCCATCAGGCCCCACAGGTCCGACCTCGGCCATGTGGTTGGGGTCAGCCTTTGTGTACCGCGTCTTCACCATGGCCCAGGCCTCCCTAGCACCTTGATGGCAGGCCGATATCTTCCACAATCGGAAGCGCCGCCGTGCTCCCTTCAGCTTCTCTGCAAGCTCTCCAAGGCCTTAGGGCATGGAGATGGATGGCCATAAGGCCTGGGCGACGCCTTGCATCACCTGCCGAACTTGCTCGTGCAGTTGCGAGAGCTCGGGAAGAAGGTCACCCGTAGAACTGGGCATCTCCTCTGCAGGACAACCTGTTAGCACACCTACAGACATTACTCTATTAGTCGACTTCCTCGCCGAACTTTTTTTCCCCTCAAAGGTTCGTTTAAGCACTTACTAAATATGCCGCGCCGAAGCCGCTGATTCTCCTTAACGAAGTCCGAAAGCTGGGCACGAACATCTTGCAGTTCAACGCCCAACTTGGTGTTGGCATCTTGGAGATCATTCTTCTCCCGCCTCACCTTTGTCAGCACGCTCTCACTAGCCTTTAACTGGCGTAGGAGTTGTTGCTTTTCCGGATCTAATCTGGCGCCATCTGCAATTTCATTTGTCAGATTTGCACACATGCCGCACTTCACAAAATATTTATCTCTTGGAAGTATATATATATTACCAACGGGGGTCTCCTTGGGCTCCCCTGTCGCGGCTAGTGCGGCCTCAAGTTGGGCTTTGCACTCTTCTAGCTCCTGGGACAGTTGGGTATTCTTTTCCGCAAGACCCTGCATCATTAAATGATCCTTAAATCAGTTCTTCTAACTGTTTCAAGTCTCGGGGGCTACTAGTATATATAACCATTAAAATTTTCTCACCCTTATGTCTTTTACATATTGCTCCGTGGCTCTGGCTAAACCATTTTGAGCGGTACGGAGGTACGCATCTCCCGAATTGAAGGCATCCAACGCCTCTTGGGAGAAACAAGCGTCGCGGAGAATTGTCCGGCGACGCCTGTGGTTCAGGGCACTCTCCACCTCGGAATTAGTGGCAGACAGCCTGTCCACATCCTTTGTCGGAGGAGCGTCCGGTGCGCGCCTCGTGTTCGCCTCTGCCTCCGGACCAGGCTTTGGAGCTTGGCTGGTGGAGGCGCGATTGGCAGCCTCTCCGGATATAGTCCGGTGAGGTCTCTTTGTCCTAAAGAGAGCACGAGCGTTAATATGCCTTGAAGGAATAACACCTGGGATAAGAGGGCGTGCTATACCTTTGCACTGGCGGCTCGGTCCGGACTGCACTTCTTTTCTGTCCACGGGGCCCTGCAGCCCCTCGTTGGCTTGTCGCCGCAGGTTCGGCCTCCCGTCTCGAAAACCTCTCCTGCAAAGCACGGTTGTAATCAGGAAACTAAAAACACGCGAGGGTGGACCCCTTTTTGGGGTATTGGGACTTCGATCTCAGTTACCTCGGAGGCCGGGATTAGCCCTGGGTAATCGACCGTAATGGCCACCAAGGCGTTGTCCTTGCTCAATTGATGGAACACTCCATCAATCAGCTCGACAGATAAGTCCGGATCCTCTTGGGAGGCCGGGTCGAGGGACCGTTCCGGATCCTTGGGTTGTGGAGGAGGGCTGTTTATTTCTTTAACAGCCTGACGCAGTTCCTGCGTTGAAGTCGTTAGACTATATACTTAAACGATGGGAATATAAAACGGATGGGCAAGTAAAAGTGTCCACTCACCCAATTCGTAGGATTGTACATAGTAAATCCGCCCCGTGGGTTGACGCGGAGGAATTCCTCCTCTTCTCCCTTGTACAAAGCGGACAAGATCTTGGTCAGGGCGACAGCCGAATCCGGCCCCTTACGACCGTGACGGGTGGCGTCATCCTCCCCGTTGAAGTCCCACATGGGGTGGCCTCTGTACTGTAGCGGCTGCACCCCCCGCATGATGCATGCGGCCATGACTCCTATCATGGTTAGTCCGCAATGAGCTAATAATCTTATACGGCCCATTAGGTAAAGGACGTCCCTGTCGCTTTCCCTCTGAGGGCTCCATGGACGCCAGCTTAGGCGCTTCTTCAGGGGAGCAGTATCAAACTCAGGGAGGCCGACCCGAACATGGTCTGCTAACGGGACGTCCTCTATATAAAACCATTCCTAAGGCCAATTCTCGGACGCCTTCTTTGGGGTTCCGGATAGATATCCGGTCCCGGCGATGCGCCACACTTCGGCTCCGCCTACTTGATATATTGACCCCTCCTGAGAACGGGGCACCAGGCAGAATAGCCTCTTCCACAACGCGAAATGAGCCTAAACACCCAAAAACAGCTCGCAGAGGGCTACGAAGCTCGCGATATGCAATATGGAGGCAGGCGTGAGATTGTGTAGTTGGAGGCCATAGAACTCCAGGAGCCCCCGGAGAAACGGATGGATTGGAAATCCAAGCCCTCTTATTAAATAAGGGACAAGGCATACCCGCTCTCCTTTGGAGGGATTAGGGGAACTCTCCGCTTGCTCTCTGCCATTATAGGTGGCAAGTCCGGCTCGAACCGGGACCATGTAGGCCGGGGGGAGAAATCCCTTGGTCTGGAGCGTCACTAGCTCGCTATGCAGGATGGAGCACC
The DNA here is from genome assembly GCA_032464435.1 of Aegilops umbellulata. Lineage (NCBI taxonomy): Eukaryota > Viridiplantae > Streptophyta > Magnoliopsida > Poales > Poaceae > Aegilops > Aegilops umbellulata. Next base: position 130,586,692 of record CP136057.1, on the reverse strand, counting down.
TCTCCCAATCTCTAGGCTGAGGGTTGGAAGGGCGAGAGGAGGAGTTGCGACGGCTGGCCATGGTGGAATGGACCTTTGTCGGATGCGCTCTGATGAACACTCGTGGAAGGGAGAAGGTGTGGTTTGGATCTAAATCCTCATACCTTTAAATAGGCGAATCATTTACGCGGCTAGGGGTGTGAATGTAAAAACACCCAGACTTTTCGTATTCATGTGACACGTGGAAGACAACAATTATTGGTCGTAGAAGCCAAGGAGCGCGACATTTACAAGAAATCGGACTTTATTCAACAGGTACACGGAATTTGGAGGAGAACCCGCCTTGCAATGCCGAAGACAATTTGAGCGCCGGACTCATCGTCGTTGAAGCCTGGTTCGGGGGCTACTGAGGGAGTCCTGGATTAGGGGGTGTTCGGATAGCCGGACTATACCTTCGGCCGGACTCCTGGACTATAAAGATACAAGATTGAAGACTTCGTCCCGTGTCCGGAAGGGACTTTCCTTGGCGTGGAAGGCAAGCTTGGCGATACGGATATGTAGATCTCCTACCATTGTAACCGACTCTGTGTAACCCTAGCCCTCTTCGGTGTCTATATAAACCAGAGGGTTTTAGTCCGTAGGACGAACAACAGAACAACAATCATACCATAGGCTAGCTTTTAGGGTTTAGCCTCCTTGATCTCGTGGTAGATCTACTCTTGTACTACCCATATCATCAATATTAATCAAGCAGGAGTAGGGTTTACCTCCATCGAGAGGGCCCGAACCTGGGTAAAAACATCGTGTCCCTTGTCTCCTGTTACCATCCGCCTAGACGCACAGTTCGGGACCCCCTACCCAAGATCCGCCGGTTTTGACACCGACACAATCCCTTCACAGTCACTCATAAAAGTGAGATCTAATAAAGATAATAAGATAAATATTTTTGGTATTTTTGTTGTATAGATTGGAAAGTAAAGATTGCAAAATAGTAAAACGATATGTGATGCAAATGAAAGAGATGCAATATAATAAGAAAGAGACCCGGGGGCCATTGGTTTCACTAGTGGCTTCTCTCGAGATAGCATATATTATGGTGGGTGAACAAATTACTGCCGAGCAATTGATAGAAAAGCGCATAGTTATGAGAATATCTAGGCATGATCATGAATATAGGCATCATGTCCGTGTCAAGTAGACTGAAACGATTCTGCATCTACTACTATTACTCCACACATCGACCGCTATCCAGCATGCATCTAGAGTATTAAGTTCATAAGAATAGAGTAACGCATTAAGCAAGATGACATGATGTAGAGGGATAAACTCAAGCAAGATGATATAAACCCCATCTTTTTATCCTCGATGGCAACAATACAATACGTGCCTTGCTGCCCCTACTTTCACTGGGAAAGGACACCGCAAGATTGAACCAAAAGCTAAGCACTTCTCCCATTGCAAGAAAGATCAATTTAGTTGGCCAAACTAAACTGATAATTCGAAGAGACTTGCAAAGATATCAAATCATGCATATAAGAATTCAGAGAAGAACCAAATATTATTCATAGATAAACTTGATCATAAATCCACAATTCATTTGATCTCGGCAAACACACCGCAAAAGAGTATTACATCGAATAGATCTCCAAGAACATCGAGGAGAACTTTGTATTGAGAACCAAAGAGAGAGAAGAAGCCATCTAGCTAATAACTATGGACCCGAAGGTCTATGGTAAACTACTCACACATCATCGAAGAGCCTATGGTGTTGATGTAGAAGCCCTCCATGATCGATTCCCCCTCCAGCAGATCGTCGGAAAGGCCCCAAGATGGGATCTCACGGGTACAGAAGGTTGTGGCGGTGGAAAAGTGGTTTCGTCGCCCCCCTGATGTTTTTAGGTATAAGAGTATATATAGGCGAAAGAAGTACGTCGATGGAGCTCCGTGGGGCCCACGAGGGTGGGGGCGCGCCTACCCCCCTGGGCGCACCCTCCTGCCTCGTGGTCGCCTCATGGAGTTCCAGACTTCAACTCCAAGTCTTCTGGATTGCGTTTGTTCCAAGAAAGATCATCGCGAAGGTTTCATTCCATTTGGATTCCGTTTGGTATTCCTTTTCTGCAAAACACTGAAATAGGCAAGAAAAACAGAAACTGGCACTGGGCCTTCGGTTAATAGGTTAGTCCCAAAAATAATATAAAAGAGCATATTAAAGCCCATTAAACATCCAAAACAGATAATATAATAGCATGGAACAATCAAAAATTATAGATACGTTGAAGACGTATCAGCAGGCAGGAGTCGGTCTAGTAATCTTGGACGTGATGCCTATATAATGATCTTGACGTGGATATCGTCATGAGTATTTGAGGTTCTATCAATTTCCCAACAGTAATTTGTTCACCCACCGTTTGCTATTTTTCTCGAGAGAAGCAACTAGTGAAACCTAGGGCCCCCGGGTCTCTTTCTCATATTATTTACCTTTGTGATCTACTTTTTCCTTGCATTTATTTTTAGATCTATTAAACCAAAAACACAAAAATACCTTGCTGCAATTTATTCTTATCTATTTTATTTGGTGTTCGATCTATCAATTTACTACAAATTTATCTCACGTTCGTCTGCCTATCACTACAAAAAAATACACTTCCGTGATGATACATGTTTGTCACAATAGATCGTATTTTTTGTTATGCATGTACATCCATGACAATTTTATGACAGAATCAAGATAGTCATACCTGTGCTGTCGTAGAAGTGCTCCATGACATTACCAAAATTATCATCATGGAAGTGTCCACTTCCATGACGATAAATCGCGCGTCACAGAAGTGCTTTCGTCAAGGGTGACCGACACGTGGCATCCACCGTAACGGAACGCCGTTAAGCTATCGGGTCCGGTTTTGGATCCGATAACCCGCTAACAGCCCCGACCTATGGGGATTTTCCACGTGTAAAATCATCATTGGCTGGAGGAAACACGTGTCGGCTCACCGTTGGGACAGATGTCATCCACTCATTGGACAGAAGGCGCCTATGATACATCGACACGGTGCATGGCCCAATAGAGGTCCATTCCTATGAAAAGACCGGCCCGTTTGACTTGGTCAAAAGGTGGCGGGCCAGCCCACGGAAAGCCTGTTAACGACATGTTCGCATATAGCCCATTTACAGCCCGCTAACCCAGGGCCCGTTACGACCTATCCGAACTAGGCCTAGTAGCGTCATCTGGGCCGTCCAATATGATTCCAGCCCATTTTAAGTTCCGGCCCATGTATGGCCCATGACGTCTTTCGGCCCAGAGAGGCCCTTTGTAACTCTTGGCCCATTAACGGCATGTGGTGAAACTGGCCTATAATGAACAGTGTATCACTTTATACCCATTAACGGCCATTAATCCATTGTGCCGTTTGCAGCCCATGTTATCTTTCGGCCTTCTCAGGGCCCATTTATTCTTGGGCTCATTTCCAGCATTCGGTTACTTACGGCCCGTTACTGCCATTTTCTGCTTGTGGGCCAAATTCAGCTCGTGGTTACAGTTGGCCCGTTTGTGGCCCGTTAATACGTTGGGCCATTTTCATAGCGTCATCAAATACGGCCTATTAACGACGGCCTGTTATGGTCGGCCCATGAACAGACGACTCCAACTCTAGCCCATTTACAACCATAATGCGGTCTGTTTTTGGCCCATGTTTGGCCAATCGATCATACGGCCCGTCTAAGGCCCATTGATGATATGGCCCGTAGAAGGCCCATTGTTTCTACGGCCCGTAGGAAGCCCAGTGTCACTACAGTAAATATGTAGCCCATGGCCTGTTAAAGGCGGGAAACTACTATAGGTTTAGACCTGCTAATGGACCAAGCTGATTATAGGACCACGTTTTGGCCCATATGAGTAACGACCCGGCCTGAAGACCGACAACACTGAGATCCACTGAATCTTCTGGCCTAAATTACAGCATACTGACCAAAGAATAAACCTAGACTATACAACAAAGATATTACGGCATGTTAGGAATTAAAGTTCGCTACCCAGTGATAATAAAGCGCAACATGACCGCGGATTACATACACTGGGCATCAAAGGTTGCCACCAGTGCATATAAATGCGCCGACAAAAGAATATACAAAACTGAGACTACAAAAAAATACACTTCCGTGATGATACGTGTTTGTCACAGTAGGTCGCATTTTTTGTCATGCATGTACATCCATGACAAATTTATGACAGAATCAAGATAGTCATACCTGTGCTGTCGTAGAAGTGTTCCATGACATTACCAAAATTATCATCACGGAAGTGTCCACTTCCATGATGATAAATCGCGCATCACAGAAGTGCTTTCGTCAAGGGTGACCGACATGTGGCATCCACCGTAACGGAACGCCCTTAAGCTATTAGGTCGGGTTTTGGATCCGATAACCTGTTAACAGCCCCGACCAATGGGGATTTCCACGTGTAAAATCATCATTGGCTGGAGGAGACACGTGTCAGGTCCGCGTTGGCACAGGTGTCACTCATCCAATGGGCGAGACACGCCTATGATATGTTGACACGTGGACCGGCCCATCAAGTTTAAATTGGCTGGCCCAACTGAAGGCCCACAAGATTTTGCGGACCATAATGGGCCGGCCCAGCTAAAGGCCCACGAGATTTTGCGGACCATAATGGGCTGGCCCAGCTAAAGGCCCATAAGATTTTGCGGGACATAACGGGCCGGCCCAGGTAAAGGCCCACAAGATTTTTTTGTGCCATAATGGGCCGGCCCAGGTAAAGGCCCGGAAGATTCTTGCGAATCATAATGGGCTGGCCCAGCTAAAGGCCCACGAGATTTCGCCGACATTAATGGGCCGGCCTAGCTGTAGGCCCACAAGATTTTGAGGACCCTAGTAGGCCGGCCCATTAACTGGCTGCCATGTTTTGGGCCAAATGCCGACCCATATTTGATCCGGTCCATTAATGGCCTGCCACGCTCCGGGCCTAATAGTGGCCCATATGAGATCCGGACCGTTAAAAGCCTACCACGTTTTGGGCCAAATTACGGCCCAGATCAGGTCCGGCCCTTTAAGAGGCTTTGGGCTCAATTATGGCCCATATCAGGTTCGATCCGTCAACTGGACACTATGCTTTTGGGCCCACTTGCTAAAGGCCCACTTAGTAATTCGGCCTGATATTAGTTTTGGCATGTTAAGGGCCCGTTTAACATTTCGGCCCTATATTAATTTCGGCCTATTAAAAGCTCGTCATATAGTTGGGCCTAACTATGGCCAGGTTTGCATCCGGCCTGCTTGCAGTCGATATCTGATTGGGCCAAACAAGGCCCGAGACAATTTTGGCCTGTTAAAAGCCCGTGATTTGATTCGCACAATCATGGGCCGGGGTTCATTTCGGGATGTTGCCGGCCCGTGAGCTGTTCGGCACGTTTTGGGCCCAACCTACATTGTGATTGCATGACGGCCCGATTATGTACCGTAATTTTACGGTTTGGCCGGTTTACTGCAAAGACATGATATATATACAGTAAAATAACTGTAGCATCGTGAATAAGAAAAAACCTAGACTATACAATAAATAAATTACGGCATATTACATCCACTGGGCATCAAAGTTCGCCACTATGATAATAAAGCACAAGCAGACAGCAGATTACATACACTGGGCATCAAAGATCGCCACCAGTGCAATAAACACGCAGACAAAATAATATACAAAACCAACAGCACTTCAATAGAGTTCAAGAAAGGTTAGCCCTGCTGGGGAGCTGCAGCGCAAGCAGCTGAGCAAGATGATGAGACTGCGCTTGTTCAACACTTATATCTTCCTCACTCTGAAAGATAAACAAGCAGACAGATGACAGGTTTTGCACATAAAAGTATCAGTGATGACAATTCTCACATTTCTTACTAACGAATAAAGTGACATAGTTTAAAATTGCATTAACACAATATGGTATTGTTCAGGTCAAGACATGGCAGGAAATGACATTGGAGTTGGCAGCTTCACGACACCACTGAATTACAGATTAAGAACTCATAAGTATCAATGGTTAGTGTGCTGTCAATTTATACCATTTCAGATTGGCAAATAAAGAGACGGTTTAAATAATAGTAGAATGATATGACATTGTTCATAGTTAAGACATTGCAGAATATGACATTGTGATGTAGTGGGTAGGTTCACCACACCACTGGATTACGGATGAAGAACAGAAGCATACATGCAGTGCAAAAGAAGATCACTTGCTATGTATAGTTTAATTTACATGGTATGAAGAAGGAACTTGGTTGTACAAATGAAAACTTAAATTGAGAAAGGACAAACTTTTGTTTATGAACTACATAATAAACTTTAAACAAGCAATTTGATGCAAACACCAAAAATAAACAACTGTTGCAGTCATGCCTAACCAAATATATACAACAAAGTTTGAAGGCTTGAGATGGACAAACTTACATTATTGGTGAAGACAGGCTCTATAAAGGCCTTGTCCATGCTGATGGGGGGCACTACAGGAATCAGCTAGTTTGCCATTTGCCACGGCAGACGGCAAAGGCATGGATGGCGGACGGCAAAGGTCTTTGCCGTCTGCCGCGGACGGCAAAAGGGGACGACAAAGTAAGGTTCGGCAAAGAGCTACTTTGTCGTCCGCTTCGGGCGGCTGACGGCAAAGGGGCCTTTGCCATCAGCAGTGGACGACAAAGAATGCAGACGGCAATAAATGTGCTGTTACTCCGTTAGGTGGTTAACGGCAGGCCTTTGCCGTCGGCCGCTGACAGCAAAGCCTTTGCCGTCAGCCACTGTAGGCAAACTGACCAAATTGGTCAGCCTCCCAGGAAGCACAGTTGCCTGCCACGTGGCCTCTTTGCCGTCCGCTGTTGATGGCAAAGAGCCCTTTGCCGTCGGTGGCAGACGACAAAGAGCCTGCATATTTTGTCTTTTTTTTGTTTTTTTAATCCAACAATTTTCATAGCAAATATATATGACATATATAGATATATTTAACAGCAAACATATCACATATCCAGCACATAATTCCATATACATATTACATAGAAAAGTTTCATCAACATAGCAAGTTCCATCAAGTTCCATCCATACACATTGTTCCATATACATATTAATTACATAGCAAAGTTTCATCAACATAGCAAGTTCTATCATAGCAAGCTAGATACAATGCAAAGTTTTAGCAAAGAAAAAGCAAGCACTCCATCATAGCAAGCTAGCTTCCATGAAGTGAGTGAAATCTGCAAAATGGTAAATAAGAAAGTTAGAAATAGGTGAATAGAACAAGAAGAAGACTAGAACAAGAAGTATATGTCATTTATGAGCTAACTTAGGTGAAATGGATCATATATGAGCTAACTAAGTTGAAATGGGTTGTTTATGAGCTAACTTAGTTGAAATGGATCATTTATGAGCTAACTAAGTTGAAATGGGTCGTTTATGAGCTAACTAAGGTGAAGGGCATCGTTTTAGAGCTAACTAAGGTGAAATGGATCGTTTTTGAGCTAACTAAGGTGAAATGGATCGTTTTTGAGCTAACGAAGGTGAAATGGATCGTTTTTGAGCTAACTTAGGTGAAATGGATCATTTATGAGCTAACTTAGTTGAAATTGGTCGTTTATGAGCTAACTAAGGTGAAATACCACGTTTTTTTAGCTAATTAAGGTGAAATGGATCGTTCTTTAGCTAACTTAGGTGAAATGGATCATTTAAGAGCTAATTTAGGTGAAATGGATCATTTTTAGCTAACTTAGGTGAAATGGATCGTTTAGGAGCTACTCTAGGTAAATTGGGTCATTTTAGAGCTAACTTGGATAAACTGGATCATTTATAAGCTAACCTAGGTAAGATGGGTCATTTTGCAGCTAACCTAGGTGAAATGGGTCATTTTGGAGCTAACCTAGGTGAAATGGGTCATTTTAAAGCTAACGTAGGTAAAATGGATCATTTAGGAGCTAATCTACATAAAATGGGTCATTTTAGAGCTAATTTGGATAAATTGGATCACTTATAAGCTAACTAAGGTAAAATGAGTCATTTTAGAGCTAACTTAGGTAAAATGGATCGTTTATGAGCTAACTAAGTTAATTATGCAATTTTTGACATAAGTAAGCTAAGTACATATTGTTTTAGAGCTAACTTAGGTAAAATGGATGGTTTATGAGGTCAGTAAGCTTATTAAGTCATTTTGGAGGAAAAGAAGCTAACTCTAGGTCTTTATGGTAAGCATATTGGAGGAAATAAAGCTAAATCTAGGTCTTTATGCATTTGTTAAGCAAAACACTAGAGAAACTTACCGTGATCAGGGAGGTGTAGGAGCGGGCTGGCTCGCGCCGGTTGCTGGAGAAGGATCGTGCGATGCGTTTCTGGAGTTAAGCTACACCAAAGATCATTTCCAATGTCTCGTTAGCATTATGACACTCAAATGTTAAGACTAGCAAGTAATGTCCATTCAAATTAAACTCACCATGCTCCCAGGAGCAATCACTGGCATCGGCGGAGCGGTCTGACCGGACTTCTCGCACACAGACTGCACATTTGGTTTTCACAACAGAGTCATACTAGTTAGTAATGAGACTCAAATGTTAAGACTAGCAAGTAATATGCAGAAGAAACTTACCACAAGGAGCTCGTACATGGCCCTTGCCTGCATGTCATTCCGTGCCCTCTCCTCCTCCAACATCTTTGTCGTCCTCTCCTCCAACTCCCGCTGCCTCTCCGCCGCCTCCGCCAGAAGTTTCTCCGTTCTATCTTTCTCACTCTGTATAGCAGCCTGCAACACCACTCACATGACCATTTGTAATCATTGATGGAAGTGCACACAATGTAATGGAGAAAGATAGCTGAGTACGTATAACTAACCTTGAAGGCGAGTTGGACTGGCCGTTCATGAGGCCTTATCTCAGGAGCGGAGCTCGACTGGCGCGCCTTGATCTCAGGGAGAGTGCTAGGACAACGGATAAGTCCATCTCCCATGGCTATGGAGCCATGGGACCTCCCGCCACCAGATATCATCAGCAGCTCTGTATCAATGGGACCCTGGCTCGGCTTAAAGTCCTCCCCTTTCCTCGCCTTCCCCTGATCTCTATATTGCACGATCTTGTCGTGGGCGGAGATGTTGGTGAAGTTCTTTGGATCATCAAGGTCAGAGCAGAGAATGCCTTGACTTCCTTGTAAGGTACAATGTGGGCCATGGCATATAGGTCGTACACCTCTGGCACCTTATCCGCCTTATTGTAGCGTGCCTGAAAGAGAGAAACAAAGTAAATTAGTAATTAAAGGGCTAAAGCTAGCATGATGAATGAATTGCATGAATCATGAAGCAAACCACATACCCAGTTCCACCCGTACTGAAAATAAGTTGGAGCTGCCTTGGTGGTGTGGCACACCTTCCATTTGGGCACATTTGTCCTTGGCCTCTTTGTGGGTGGCCAACCATTCATTTGAGCACCACGCATTGACCAACACCTCCCAACAATCCATCCGATCCGCACACCATCTCGAAGGGGCCTAAGTTAGCAAATAGAAACTTGAGCGCTACGGCTATGAATTACTAAATGAAGGAAGTAAGTACAAGGCCTTAAGAATTACCTTCATGTACTGCTCCTTACTCAAGAACTTATTGCGGCACTCCTGCTTGGGCTTCTTGATACCACGCCCGACGTAGTAGTCTCGAACAACCTGCACCCGAACCTCATGCCATAAGTTCTGAAGTAGGCGCTTGCACTCCTTGTGGATAACATCTGCCTCCTCCTCCTCGTATCCCTCCTCACACCTGTAGAATGTCTGCAATCAAATGAGACAATATTGATTAGTACAATTAATAACTAGCTAGTTGAAATTTTTTAATTGTGTAAAGGAGCAATTACCCAGAACTTTTTGATCACCACGTCTGCCCTCGTCTTGCACAATACACCGTTGATAATCTCACCCGGCGGGGCCGGGGCAGCCAAGTAGTGCTCCCAAGTCAATCCAACCTCTAGAAGCCGACCCTCACCAGGCAACGTGACAAACCCCGGGAAGTTTTGCCGAATCAGAACTCCAAGGGCGGAGTTGGGCCGGCGGACACTTTCATGGTGGTCCCAACCCCTGCACCGTGAGGCCAACACATCAGTTATTTGAAGAAACGTGAATGCAGAAGGTACAAAAAGATTAAATGCACTTACCTCTCCCCATCAGGGAAAATCAACCACCTCTGCTCGTGGGTCGCCGGCACGGACGGGAGCCGTGTAGCACCATGCTGGTAGACGTTGCCCCCTCCTCCCCCTCCTCCTCAAAATCAGTCGGCTCCCCGCCATCATCAGCATGGCCACTCGGCTCCCCGCCATCATCAGCATGGCCACTCGGCTCCTCAGGCTGACCCGACCAGTTACCCCATCCAGACGTGTGCTCCTCCGGGGCCTCGTGGGCCCAAGTCTCGTGGGTCGAAGGCCCGTCGACCCGAGGCTCGTGGGCCGAAGACCCGTGGACCGGAGGCTCGTGGACCGGAGTCCGTGTAGCCTTCTCCTCAGACGATTCCACCCTAGCAGTCACGTGCTCGGGTGAAACAGCTGGGGGCGGCAGCGAGGAAGGCGTCGTAAGAGTCACCCTACCTCCTCTCCCGCGACCACGTGCTCCACCTCCTCTCTTCTTCTTACCTCGTCCCCTGCTGGGCACCGCAGTCGACGAAGAAGGGCCCGGCGGTGTCGCCATACTGTCCAGCAATGCTCGGCGGAGAGTTGCATGTGGAATGGAAGACCTCGCACCACGCGCCGATGAAGAAGGGGCCTCAGCGCGCTCCCGACCAGCGCCCACCATCTTTCAACACCTGCCATGACAAAGAATAAACGAAATTAGTACAACATAAAAAAAGTACCGACATGAATAATAATATGTATATCACTTAAGTGTATCATCATCAAGTACAAGATAAAAAAATTGAATACCTGACACTACTAATAATCTCGATCAGTATCATCAATAAATGCATAATCATCATCATCACTATAATCAATGATGGGCTCATAGGGTTCATTGGCATCAACATGTGCAAGGCCACCTTGACGTAATCGGTCAAGCATTGACAGGTCATCCGCAACAGTAATCGCTTCTTGTTCCGGCTCTTCTTGTTCCTCCTTTGGGGTGATGTCGGATTCATTGTCGCTGTCTACTTCAATGTTTTGGGGTGAAGTATAGCGGTTCTTGAAACGCTTTTTGGAAAGACGTGTCTCTTGGAAGAATTCTCCTTCATATGTGTCTGGGTTAATGTGAGGTTCATAATCCTCTTCCTTTGGGGGAGAAAGTCTAGCACGTGGCGGCACTTCATAAACGACATCCCAACCTTTCAGATTTGGATTAGTTTGGCAGGCCCACGGTAGATAGAATACTTGGGTCGCCTGTTGAGCCATAATATAGACATCAGGAACATCTAAATGGGTGCTTTGGTTGATTTCAACTAGCCCTATATGTTCATGAGTCCTTCTAGTCTCCTTCGGCTGAAACCAATAACATTTGAAGACTACGACATTCGGTGGGTTTTCACCATAGAACAGAAGTTCATAAATTGCTTCAACTCTCCCATAATACTCGGTACCTCCGTCGCCGATAGCAGATACACAACAATTTGTAGACTTTCGGTCGGCCATAGATAGCTCTTTGCCATAGGTACGAAAGCGATACCCGTTGATGTCGTACTTGTAAAATGAACGGACCTTATAGTCAAAACCATTAGCGACTTGTCTCAATTCGGCGTCCATAGACTCTGAATTAGCCTACAAGTTTAATATGAAAGGATTGTTGCATTATGCACAATTAGCGAATGAAATGAAATTGTCTAATAGAAATTACCGTTTGTTTGAACCAAGAGATGAAACTGGGATAGCCGCCTCCTTGCTTTGCTAGAAGCTCATACTCTTCGACAGAATCCTTTTGGATCTCCGCTCCATACGAGAATATGGTGACGTATCGATTGTATGACATATCTAGGAATAAGAGCAGTTCAAAGGAAATAGAAGTTGCGAAACAATGTACCGAGAAGTTACTCGATGTACGACCGCACTTCTATCAGGTTGTTGAAGATATACAACGAAATGGTCTGCCATTCTTCGTTATCCAAAGATACTGGATGTGAAACACTAGCTGGTGCGAGATTCCCTTTAAATAGGCTGAGGTTGGATCCACCCTTTTTAGGGTCGTCAGCATTGTACCGAGGCTTCGGATTATGCAAATGACAATTTTTGGCTTCGTAGTGTGCTGTTATGAAGTTTGCCGCCTCCTCCGTGATGAATGCCTCAGCCATAGATGCTTCAATTCTACGTTTATTTTTACATTTTTCTCGAAGCGTCTTCTGCATCCTCTCAGTTGGGTAGCACCAACGATTTTGCACGGGCCCCCCCAATCTTGCCTCGGTCGGGAGATGCAAAATCAAATGCTGCATTGGATTAAAGAAGCCCGGTGGAAAGATCTTCTCTAACTTGCAGATCAACTCCAGCGCCAACTCTTCCATTTCTTCTAGCATGCCAGGCGATAGTTCTTTCACACAAAGAACACGGAAGAAATAGCTGAGTTCTGCCAGTACTAGCCATTCATCCTCAGGGATGAAGCCACGCAACATCACCGGCATTACCCGCTCAATCCATATGTGCCAATCATGACTCTTGAGACCAAATATCTTTAGTTTATCAAGATTCACTCCCCTCTTTAGATTCGCTGCATACCCATCGGGGAACATCAACTGCTGTTGCACCCACAAGATAATTTCCCTCATAGCGGGCCTTCCAAGATTGAACCATGCCTTTGGCTTCGTCCAGTCTGCTTTCCTTTCGGTTCTTTCATGTTTTGTAACGGCCTATCACATAGCGCCTCCAGATCGACTCTAGCCTTAGTATTATCCTTTGACTTCCCATATATGCCGAACAATGTACCAAAAAGTGCCTCGGTGATATTCTTCTCAGTGTGCATCACGTCGATGTTGTGTGGGAAAAGGAGGTCTTTGAAGTAAGGCAGATCCCACAAGCATGTTTTGTGAGTCCATGCGTGCTTAGTATTATACCCCTTGAAGTACCCTGGATGCTGTGGATTTGGCGCGAGAGCGTTTAACTGATCCAGGGTCTGTTGGCCTGTCAATGCAGGTGGTGCAGAGTTTTTGACAACTCTACCCCTGATGAAGTTCTTCTTGTCTTTCCTGAACTTATGGCGAGGATCCAGGAACTGTCTATGCATGTCGAAGCAAGAAAACTTGCGACCGGCCTGAAGCCAACGAAACTCAAGAGCTCCCTTGCATGTGGGGCACGAGAACCTTCCATGCACACACCAGCCAACGAATAGCGCATACGCCGGCAAGTCATGCGTCGAGTACATGTACTAGACACGCATTATGAAGTTCCGTTTGCTATAGGCATCGTATGTCTTGAACCCATTATCCCAGGCTTCCTGCAATTCGTCCTTAAGCGGCTGCATGTACACATTCATATTTTTCCTCAGATAGTTGGGCCCTGGAATTATCAACGTCAGGAAAATGTTCTTTCTTTGCATAATTTGTCCGGGGGGGGGGGGATTGAGTGGAAAGACAAATATGGGCCAACAACTGTATTGGGCTGCCGTCATACCAAACACACTGAACCCATCCGTGCTGATGCCGACTCGAGGATGCCTCGGATCTGCCGCTTTGTCAGCATGTAATTCATCAAACTTTTTCCACGCAACACCATCCGATGTGTGTACCATCATCAGATTCCCATCTGCATCTAGTTCAGTTCTTTTGCCTGTTTTGTGCCATGTCATCTGTCTGGCCGTCTCTTCGACCATGAAAATACGTTGAAGTCTTGGTACGATTGGCATATACCGAAGAACACTAACGGGGATTTTGGTCTGTGTCTTCTCACCCATACCATTGTCTACCACAATATACCTGGAAGACTTGCAAATGGGACAATAGTTCAAGTCCGCATAGTCAAGCCTAAATAAGGCACATCCTTTCTCACAGGCATGTATCTTCTCATAGGGCATCTTCAGTGCACGGAGGATTTTGTCCGACTGGTACAGGTTTGCAGGCATTACATGGACTTTGGGTAGAAAGCGTCCAAATACTGTCATAATCGCGTCATAGCATTCTCTGCCCAAGTTGAACTGAGCCTTCAGAGCCATTACTTGTGAGATGGCATCCAACTAACAAAGCTCAGTGTGCTCGTGGAGCAGACGTTTTGAAGACTCCAACATTTCATTGAAGGCCTTTGCAGATTCCTCCATCTCCTCTTCCGAATCCCGAGCATCATCATAGTCTTGCACCATGTTTTCCATCCCGGTACCATGCTCGTCGGTGCGACGACGATCCACCTCAGCTCGGTCACGTTGGGCAGACTCACCATGAAATGTCCACACCGTATAATCGGGCGTAAAACCACTCTTCTGCAGGTGTTTGCCCATTTCAGCCTCTGTCTTATTTTCCCAATTGCCGCACCGCAAACAGGGGCACCAGGTTTTCCTCTGGCCATTTGCAAATGCGGCTTGCATAAACCCCCTGGTTTTTGTGAACCACTCAACGCTCCATTTGTTCTGACCAGTGTGACCGGTATACATCCACGCACGATCACTCATCTTGACTTTCAGAACTACTGGACACACAACAATTATATATGTAATTCACCATGTATATATTCATCAGTTGATCTACTTTGTCAATTTTATTACGTCCATGCAACCTACACTCTAATAGGTAATGATAGGTCCAAATCCCACCCGTGTATGTGTAGATTGGGTTCATTTTCCCGTGCTATGCTCCAGATCCGACGCAAAATTTCAGCAGCACCTCCTCGCTGTTCTCCTGATACACGTCTCTGCAATAAACAGAGAGGATGTGTACCCGGAGAACAACAGGGGAGGCACTGACGAAACTTATGCGTCGGATCTGGAGCAAAGCATATGGGAAAACGAACCCAATCTACACATATTCGGGCTGTCCATGGATAGCGTTGGACAATTCGAAAGAATCAAGGTTATAAATATGCAAATGCATGCATATTTATAACTATGACGCTTTCGAACGGGAGACACATATTGGTTACGCATACTGATGATTCAAGACACATATATAGCTAGCTATCAAGTTTCATCGGAATAGATCAAATAATTAATGGGGGAGGAGGACATGTCATTTGTGCTCACCCACGAACAAAGGGGCAGAGCTCGTCAAACGCACGGCGAGGTCGTCGAACACCAAACCTTGCAGCGATGAAACAACTGCACATTTAAAACTACCCGATCGACACAATTATATATGATGTTTTTCGTAACAAAATCGAAAAATATATGTCCTAACTAATAATTCACAAATATATGACCCCGTTGGCCTATGGACTACCAAAGAACACCTTTTCGGGAGGTGTCGGGGGTCGGGGTGTCGTGTCGGTGTCGGGGTAGTGCCGTGTCGGGGTTGGGGTGCTGTTTCGGGGTCGGGGTGTGGTGTCGGGGTAGGGGTGTCGGGTCAGGCTCGGGGTCGATCGGGGTGTCGGGGTCGGGGTCGGGGTCTCAGGGTCGGGGTGTCGGGTCGGGGTCGGGGTTGGGGTGCCGTGTCGGTGTCGGGTCAGGCTCGGGGTCGGGGTGTCGGGGTCGGGGTCGGGTTCTCGGGGTCGGGGTGTCGGGTCTCGGGGTGCCGGGTCGGGGTCGGGGTGCCGTGTCGGTGTCGGGGTCGGGGTGTCGGGTCAGGCTCAAGGGTCGGGGTGTCGGGGTCGGGGTCGGGGTCTCGGGGTCGGGGTCTCGGGGTCGGGGTCTCGGGGTCAGGGTGTCGTGTCGGGGTGCCTGGTCGGGGTCGGAGTACCGTGTCGGGTCGGGTTTTTTTCCTCTTTTTTTCCTTTTCTTCTTATTCCTCTTCTTCCTTTTCTTCCTTTTATTTCCTTCTTCGTCTTCTTCTTCTTCTTCCTCCTCCTTTCCTTTTCCCTCTTCTTGTTCTCCTCCTCTCCTCTTTTTTCTTGTTCTTCTTCTTCCTCTTCTTCTTTTTTCTTCTCCTCCTCCTCCTCTTCTTCTTCCTTTCCTTTTTCCTCTTCTTCTTCTCCTCCTCTCCTCTTTTTCTCTTCTTCTTCTTTCCTAAAACTAAACCAAACCTAAACCTAAAACTAAAAAAAAGAAAAAAGGAAAAAAACTAAATCTAAACCTAAAACTAAACTAAAACTAAACCTATAAACCTAAAACTAAACCTAAACCTAAACCTAAAACTAAAACTAAATCTAAACTAAACATAAACCTAAAACTAAAAAAACAGAAAAAAGGAAAAAAAGGAGGCAGAGCTCACCTGGGGTGGAGGAGGGGGGCGGAGCGGCCTGGGGCGGTGGCGCTGGGCGGCAGTGGCGACGGGGTCGGGCTTGGCCGAGGCGGTGGGGTGCGGGGGGGGGGGGGGGCTGGGGCGCCGGGGCGCGGCGGCGCCCAGACGGCAGGGCGGCGGGGGCGACGGGGCAGGGGACCGGTGGGGCACCGGGCGGCAGTGGCGATGGGGCGGGGAGGCGGCGCGCGCGGTGGTGGGGCGACGGGGCGACGGCGAGTGCTAGGGGCGGCGGCGCGCGTGTGAAGAAGAGAAAGAGAGAGAGGGGGGCGGGGTGGGGCGCGACCGTTAACGTTAGTGGGGCCCCTCCCTCTTTGCCGTCCGCCCCCTTTGCCGTCCGCTTATTTTCACTTTGCCGTCTGCTAGCGGACGGCAAAGAGGGGGGCCGTTAGATTTTTTTAAGCAGCTCGTCAATGGGGCCCCCTCCCTCTTTGCCGTCCGCTAGCCGACGGCAAAGGTTCTTTGCCGTCCGCTAGCGGACGACAAAGAACTGGCTGATGGAAAATTAGGTCTTTGCCATAAGCCAGTTCTTTGCCGTCTGCTTTCTGGTAGCTGATGGCAAAGAGCTTCTTTGCCGTCTGCTAGCTGACGGCAAAGAGCTGGCAGATGGCAAAGTACCTGATTCCAGTAGGGGGGGGGCAATTCAAGAAGTTTACCACAAAATCTTCTTCAAAAGCATTGCCTTGATTCTACATTTTGTTAAGAGTAAATATAGATGTGATAATATACGAAAAAATGGAGAATATTTAAGATAAGATGAAGAGTGATGCTACATAAACAAGTAGCTATAAATGGAAGTGCAGCGATATAGGCAAAAGGTACAGCCAAGAGCAATGCACAGCTAAACTTCTTCAGTACCAACCTTATGGTAAGAGTAAATATAGATCTGATGTGTAGAAAATGGAGGGCAAAGGAAAATAAGCTGCAGAGTGATGGTACATGAACAACTACCTGTCATTATAAGTTCACTGATAAAGGACAACATGTACTTACAAGAACAATGCACAGCTAAAAAACATTGGCATTGGATATATTCTACACTAATGTAACCATTCATACAAATCAGATAATTTGGAGGGAACAATTGATAAGCAAGCTATCATGCATACTGTTATCACATAATGAACCAGGTATGTATGCAAGTACAGTGATACAGGACAACAGGTACTAACAAGAGCAAAGCAGCGGGCAGCATATTTGCGATATCTTGTTGTTCTTGTCAAACCGGAATTCTTCTTCGAGCAGATTTCCTGCAAAAAAGATCCGTAAGGCACATGCGGAAAAGTAGAAGTTCAAATTGTCATGTGATTTCATAGACAGTACCTCATCCTGGGAACGAGACCAGTGCATAACAAGGTTTTTCCATTCAATGTCTTCTAAATTTAGCACAAGAGACTTCACCGGAAATTCGTTTATAGACTTGCCATCAAAGTGTGGTTTCCTCAAGTAACACCGATACTGCTGCAATGCTTCCTTGAAGAGCAGAAGCAAGCTTTGCTCGTCATGACTATCCAGATTGACCCTCGCCTAGTTACAACAATGTAATGTAAATCATTGATGTGTTCAATCAGCAGAAAACAGGAAAATAATAACCATGAATAATAGCACTTACACGTAAGTTGGACATGAAGATCTGAAAATGGTGTTTGTCTTCACAATAATCTTCCCATGATGGGAATATATGCACGTAGTCCCTAACAACATTGAAAGCATTGTCTTTTAAACTGGGAATAAATGGAATGGGGTTCCAATCTGCAGGAATTGGCCGTCTCTGCAGTTGGGATAGGTCTTCGGCCGGTGGACTTGTTGTACTTTTTGCTGGAGTGGGATTTTTCTGTCGTACAACTGGTGCTATGGCAAATGAAATCGGTATACCTTTTGCTGGAGTGCAGGTCATGGTGGGGCTGGTGGTGTGGCCAGTGAAGTATGGGTACAGTCTGCTGGAGTCGGTCCTACATTTTGTGTCACTGGTTGTACAACCAATATAAGTGGGGTGCTGTCTGATTTCTCCGGTACCACCACATTTTTCAAGGACTTTGCTGGTGCTCCTTCGGGTTCGGCAATCACCCTCTTCCTTTTTGATGTTTGATGCACAAGAACAACATTTGAGTGAAAAAACATGGTATGATGACAGATGGAATATGTATTGATAATGGATGGGCATGGCATCTCGACATATATGATGAGTAAACTAAGCAGATGGCGGTGCAACAAAGTAGAAGAAATGCAAGACAACATATGCAAGATATCCGCAATCAATAAAACATTGCCAAATTAGAACAAGCACCTTGATGGGTGAACAGGACAGGCCATCTGCCTTTGACTCCTCGAGGTTAGAATAGTCATTAGGATCATATTCTGAACAAGAATCAACAGGTGGGGAGCATATGAGTTTCATTGCATCCAGAATGGCACTCAATGCCTTGGTGCCAATTTTGTTAGTCATTGCAGTGTTTAGCTTCAAGAGTGGACTGCTGCTAGTGCGACACAAAGCAGCTACACAGATCATAGTGTAGATATAATGGGAAAACCTTAAGCATCAGAGTAAAATCAGCAAAGTGGAACTTGCTGGAATATATGTGCTAATATTGCCGGTACGGCTAGAAAGGCTTCGGATACCAGCTCTCTTCAAGTGAAGGTGCGGTGCTGTTAATATCAGTGTAACTCTCAAAGGCGACACAACTCCCCGCATTTCCTTGCTATTCTTATAGGATTCAAGTGGGCAGGCCACCACAAATCCTATTCCTATGTTTGTAAGATCCTACGAATCAAAGAGGCTCAAAGTGTCCATCACAACCGACCGTATAGACCTCTACACTGCAAATGTCCCTGCTCATCTTCAGTACAAGGAACATACTGTGCTACTATCATACTCCCTCCATTCCAAAATATAAGTCTTGGTAGAGATTTCCACTATGGATCACATACAGATGTATCCAGATACATTTTAGAGTGTAGATTCACTCATTTTGCTCCATATGTAGTCCATGGTGGAATCTATACAAAGACTTCTATTTAGGAACGGAGAGAGTACATATTAAAGAAGAACGTAAGAGGAACATGGTAAAGAAGAGCAAACAGATTTTGGATAATAAAATGTTGGTTGCGCGGTGCCCACACATGATGAACCAGAGCGCATTAAGAATGCAACTCCCAGCTGTCTCTCGACCATTTCAGGCGGTTGGATGAAGATCCTACGTCTCCTAACCCTTCTTCTTCCTCGTCTCTGATTCTTCCCATACAGACCACCGCACAGGCCGCCGGCCGGACCACCGCCCCCACCACCTGTGTTCCTCCTCCACCCTCACCCCCGCCCCAACCCCCACCCGCGTTGAGTTTTCTTCGTTCGGCGAGGCCCCACAACCACCCGAGCCCCTTCGATCGCACCGGCGAACTCCGGCGAGCTCTGAAAAATCGACTGACCCAATTTTGAAATTTAGTCTACTGTGATTTAACTAATGTGGAATATAAAAGGGGAAAACCATAAGCATTAGGTGTATAGTGTTGAGCGTGCCATGGCGGATCTGAAGGTGCAAACCGGACAAAGGCTACTTCGCAACCAAGACAAGAAATCAGAGTAAAGCAGTGGCGATCTATTTTCTTGCTGTGATAAATAAGTTGAGCAGATATGAAAGAGTACCGCCTCTGGTGTGCCGCCGTGTACGCATCTGCTAGGAATTTGACGGTGCCGCGGTAGCGATGGTTGTTGGCGGCGTGGAAGTAGATCTAGGAGGGTAGACGGTGTCAGCGGGGCGTGGTGGACGAGACGGTCGTAGGAGCAACGCCGGCAAGGTGGACGACGGCGGCGTTGAAGCGAGAGGACGGGATGCAAGGATCCCGGTCCGAAGCCGTGGATGAGAGAGGTCGATCTCTTGTAATGGATGGCGGCGTCGGGGTATCAGCTCCGGCATGGTGGAGGAGGATGGCGGTGGATGGGGTGGCGGACGGCGGCGGACGGAGGAGGGTGGGGTGGAGAGGGTGTTTTGGCGCCTATGGAGTACGAACGGGGAAAAGGGAGGTAGAGAGGAAGGGGGAACCATGTATTCAGGGTGCGCTTGTCTCAAATGCAAGGAAATTTACAAACTTAGCCCCCGTTTCAAATTTCTACTACATCACATCAACATTAGTCGGTTGGGGATAGGATGGTAATCTCGCATACACCGAATATTTGCCGTCGAGAGTTTGTTTTTGGCGCCCACCGTGTATGAATATGAATCGGGGAGGGAGTCGATTTCGGTCGAGGACACACTGTGTTTTGGCGCCCACCGTATATGAAACCGGGTGAGAGGCGGTTACGTCACGTTTGGGTGAAATTACAAACCTACCCCTATCGAAACCTATAGAAATCCAGCAGATAGGCTTTGCGTGGCAGGGATAGGATGTAGTGATTTCCATCTCGCAGATTTTGGTTTCGGGCGGTTACTGCGACTTTCCCCGTGTCGGTGTCAAAACCGGCGGATCTCGGGTAGGGGGTCCCGAACTGTGCGTCTAGGCGGATGGTAACAGGAGACAAGGGACATGATGTTTTTACCCAGGTTCGGGCCCTCTCGATGGAGGTAAAACCCTACTCCTGCTTGATTAATATTGATGATATGGGTAGTACAAGAGTGGATCTACCACGAGATCAGAGAGGCTAAACCCTAGAAGCTAGCGTATGGTATGATTGTTGTTGTTATGTCCTACGGACTAACCATCCGGTTTATATAGACACCGAAGGGGGCTAGGGTTACACAGAGTCGGTTACAAGGAAGGAGATCTACATATCCGTACTGCCAAGCTTGCCTTGCACGCCAAGGAAAGTCCCATCCGGACACGGGACGAAGTCTTCAATCTTGTATCTTCATAGTCCAACAGTTCGGCCAAAGGTTATAGTCCGGCTGTCCGGATACCCCCTAATCCAGGACTCCCTCACCCCACTTCGTTCAAATTTTGCAGAGTGCACGTTTAGCGTGCCAACTCAATTCGAATCCTGTTTGTATTCTTTTTTTTCCAGGCGGGATCCATTTTCAATTGGAATTACATTCTATATATATATATATCAATTTTTATATATACTTTCAAAAGCACAATAAAGAATTCTGCTCCTTTATATGTATAATATGATTTACAAATACAACGATCTCGAAATCTTAAGGTTGAATTTGAAAAAAATAACCAAATTATGTTCTACTAAAATGTATGGATCAGTAATATCTACACATTAAATAACATAGATGTGTTTGAATTCATATGAGTATGCATGTTTGATAGATCAATTTTGGTTCGAGTATGGATTACATGTATCATCATCTCGAATTCAAATACTTGAATCCCTTTTTTGTTCACTCCTTTCACGCCCATCTCTCTCGCATGCATGCTCCTTCAGGTTTCTATCACTCTCTTTTCTCCAGCTCACCCGCACGCTCACTTCATGTTTCTCCTATCCTCGCAAACATGGTCTCTCGACGTCTCCCTTGAGAAGTGTCACACTCTCCCTATCATTATACATTACACGGTTTTCATTATCTCTCACGTCTCTACTGTTCTCTGGTATCACTCGGTACCTAAGCTTTCTTTTTCACCACCACACACACAGTCTCCGCTTGTCTTTCACTTTGTCTTTCTCTCTATGGGATTCTCTCACACACCCTATATGTCTCTACATATGACTCATACCACTAAAATTACTCTCTCTCTCTCTCTCTCTCTCTCTCTCTCTCTCTCTCTCCTGTAGACACAATATTTGTTGCGGTCTCCTTTTCGTCTCCATCCCAGACTGACATTATTCATTTGTTCACCGATCAGACAACCCCGACTACCGTCTCCTCTCTCTCTCACACAAACACACACACACACACACAACTCATGCTTCCACTCCCCTTCCCGACTACCGTCTCTCTCTCACACACACAAAACTCTCACTTTCGCACCCCGACTCGTATTTCTCTCACAAACATTTATCGACTAGCTAGCCTCTAGGTAGGTTTATACACCCGCACACTCGTGCTTCCACCATCGCATACATGTCTCTCTCCCTCTCCTTGTATCTATGTAGATTTTTCTTCCCATCTTGAGACACGCCCTCTCGGTCGTGCACACACACACTATCGCCTCATTTTAAGCTGATACCTATCGCACACACACTCCTTGTGTCTTTGTCACACATGCACTTCGTCCTCCTCCACTCTCCCTCTCTCTCACACACACATGGGCTTTTTGCAACAACTAGCAAGATGCCCATGCGTTGCATGAAACATCAAGATGCATTTGTATGAGTAGTTTGTCTTGTGGGGGAAAAGGATGAACGAGGGAAGGCCTTATTTGCAAATGTGGAGAGGGGTGTGGGTATCTTTTTGCAAAATTGCCATAGTTTCCTTCCTATCCGTCAGATATAGATCGGACGGCCTATATTGCAGGATGGCAGGCATACGATCATCACCGACAATGCTTTTTATAAGAGTAGGGATAAAAAATAGAGTTGGTGATGAGGGTGGGCCTGCCATCCTGTAATGTAGGTCGTCCGATTTATATCTGACGAATAGGAAGGAAAACATGGCAATTTACCCGCACTCTTCACCACATTTGCAGATAAGGCCTTCCCTCGTTCATCCTTTTCTCCCACAAGATCTTGATGTTCCATGCAACGCACGGGGATCTTGCTAGTAAGAGTAGAAATTAGACATATACCACTTCTCGAATCTTGAAACCAACAACATTCCTCCCTTATCTCACCAAAACCGCCAAAGGAATATATTTTGAGTGAAACATAACATATTTTGAGTGATATATGTATTTCAAAACTAGACTTTTTTCTATCAAATCGGTGAATATGTATTAATCTACTTTGATCATGTGGCAACGCATTGGCACATTGCTAGTAGTTATTATAATTTTTTGGACACCAGACAAACGGTGGAGTACATATACGAAGAGAAGAGGCGCACACACGCAGTCAGCCTCTCGCTGTCTCGCACACATGAGTGTTACGTAAAGGCAACGTTAACAAATAAACCCTAAAACCCTAGGTGCACGATTGCTGCATTCGCGGGTACCGGGTACGTGGTGGAGCACCTTTGTAGGAATAGTCAGCTCACGTGATAATTTGATCCGTAGGAGTTGATGGTCGGGACCACAGGTGAACGACTTGGAGCGCGGTGGCTCGCCAGTTGCCACAGATCGAGTAGCCATGTTTAAAATATCATTTTTAGCGGGGTTAAGAGTTCCGATTTTCAATGGCGCGTTATAAGTAGTAAGTATATTTTAGAACGATTGGTATGGAGCGAAAATGGAATTCATAGTACTACGTACCTCCTTGGCGTATGGTTGTATGTTTTTTTTTGCGATGGAGGTTGTATGGGTTTATGTTGCGAGATGTTGAACCTGGTAGTTCTAGGGCAAATACTATGGTTTAGATTTAGATGCTGGTTTTTAGTAATGAAAATCGGAAGGGGAAAACCTTCTTTGATTAAAAAGAACTACTACCTCCATTCTGGTTTACTAGTCCCCATCGTACTTTGGGTCAAAGTTTGTCCATGAATTTTACTTGTAAAATGTGAATGGAAAACGAGATTTTGTTATGCCCAAACAAAAAAGGAATGGAGGGAGTGATTGCTCTGACACGGACGCGACCTCTCATAGCGCAGGCATTGAATCGGCGTGCTGGCCAAGAGGGCCGCACTCGCTGAAGGCCCGGCTGAGCACGCCTCCTCTCCGCGTGCAACCAGCTTAAGACTGCCCCACCTGCCTTCATTGAATCCGCGTGTGTGCCGGCAACACATCCTTCCGCGAGCCGGCAGGCATTTTAGAACACAAAAAATGACTAAAATATAATTAATTTATGCATGGTCTTGACTTGTTGTGCTCGCACTGGTTGCATGGACTAGTAGAGGATTTTCTTTATTTATAACTCTCCTCACATTTTTTTGGCTTTGAAGTGAATCATGGTTGCGGACATTATGTATGAATGTGCAGATATTTGTGAACATGAGTTTGATGTGGAAGTTGAACTTGGAATGTCGGGCTTGCGCGTGAACTATACCATGTCCAATGCTTCGTCTGTTATTGTTTGGTAAGTAATTGTTGTTATTACATGACCAAAAAAAACATTTTGTGCCACATCAGTAGATGCACGGACATCACAACAGGCATGCTGACTTGATAAACATTTGAACCTAGCTATTATGAAGGAAATTTTGTATTGACAATAGTTTTAGATAGCAGGAGACAACTAGCCTGCTCTGCCTCTGCTAGCTTATTTCTGGCTTCTTCCATCTCTTCTTTGGCTTAGGTGAAGAGAGCATCTGATTGCTCTTTTCGCTTTTTAGGAACTCAGCTACATTCTCAAGGGCTGCTGCACGCTTTCTTTCAGCCTTTACTAATGCCACGAGGACACGAACAGCTGACGACTCCACCTGGCTTGTGTGTAATCCAGCATCATTTGGGAATTTGCACCTTGTGTCTAATCCAGCATCATTAGGGAACTGGCACCTTGTGTGTAATCCAGCCTCATTTTGTAAACATGATCTCGAGGTTAACCTACTTCCCTCCTCGCAGGAACTTCATCCTGACATGAAGTTACTTCTTTTTTAGATCAATACTCAGAGCAACCTAGTTTATTTAGTACAAGCCAGATAAACAGAACTCGGAGAAGTGAATTCAAAAGGAAATAAAAAATAAAAATAGACTACAAGGTGAGAACACCCACTTCCTACATCAAGCTAAAAACGAAAGCATTAGGACGATTAAGACTCTCCTTATTACACATCGAAGAACACCACGCTTAAGAGAAACAGAAACTACAACATATACACATCGAAGAACACGAGGCTACACGAAAGTAATTGAAAGGGTGTTACTTACCAAAGCTCGTTTTACAGGTTCGTTGCAGCTCCTCTTTAAGTTGCCACGCTCCTTGAAGATGTCCCGAATATCCCGTGTTTGGTCTTCATTGCTCCTCTGCATGTTCGCACTCGTGGTTTTCAAATATCAAGATGGAAAAATATACTACTAGTAATACCCGCGCATCTTGTGTGCAACATTAAAGCACTCGTCTGCCATGTTAGAGCATCTCCAACAGAATCGCAACACGCGGCGCTTTAAAAAGCGTTTACAGTGCTGAGATCGAGAAGTAGATACTAGAGAGTAGAGGATAGTTCTCAGCATAGATAGATAAAAAAAGATAATTCAACTACTCCTCGTCGTCCGACTCCTCCTCGGTTGGACAATGGAGGCTATAACCAATTACTTTTACGGGAACAATAGCACCCAGGAAATTTGAAGGGTACGTATGAACAAAACTGGAACTGCACATGTACTGCTAAGTGATTCAATACACACATTACCAATCGAGGAGGAGAACGATGGTCGCGGCGGCCTTTGTGAGTCATGGTCCGCAACGGGAGTCAGTTCATTGTCCACGACGGTGGTACTTCTGCGCTTGGCGTCGGCTTTCGGGAAGCAGATCCGAGACCGTGGAAGACGATGCCGGGGAAGAGGCTCCGTGTACGACGATGACGGTGGACCGGCTCCAGTGCGGCGTACGAGGTCATCGATGAGGCAGATACGCTGCGGTGGACGAGTGCGCCGATGTAAAGGGGAGGAGCACGAAGGCTGTGGTGCAGTGGAGAAGTCTATTTTGCGGTGGGGATAGAAAATGGGGAGTATTCAGGTGTACTACTCTGGGTGTCGGGGTGGGGTTTGCTGGGTAGGGTGTACCTGAAGTTACGAAAACAGCCCCCTACCAAGCGTCATCCGTAGGCCTGTTCTGAAGGCTATGATGGTAACTTCCCACTGCTCGAATCAGGGTCGCGGGAGATTTTCCCGCCGATCTCAAAATTTTGTGACACTGGACTCCCCGTGTGGCGTGTTGAGTGATTCGGCTAAGCAACTAGCGAGTAGTAGTAGTAAACTTTCCATATTAAGGTTTGACCGAAGTCAAACTTCCTAAAGTTTGACCAAGTTTATAGAAAAATATAAAAATTTACCATAACAAATATGTATGATGTGAAAGTACATTCAATAATGAATCTAATGGTATTTATTTGTTATTGTATATGTTAATATTTTTTGTTATAAGCTCTCTGAGAGTTTACAAAACTTGACTTTGACCAATGCTAATACGCGGACTTATATAAAAATCGAGGGAGTACACATTTGTTTTCTTAGTTTGTAGTGAACTAATCATTTGTTGAAATTGTGAAATAAATATATTAGGCTATTTACTTCGAATGTAATGGTCTATACAATTCAATAGTTACAATCATTGTCGAATCCCAAGATGTATACAAGGTCTATAGTACTTCACAATATGCTCAAACTCACATAATCCCAGTCAAATGAGAATCTAAATGCATTTCATAGTTATTACTTTGTAGGATGCAACAAAAACAATCATAACTCTACATCAACCATTATAGAAGCAACAATTTTGACATATCCCAATGTGTGAATGAAACGTGCAGAGAGAGCTTTTGAAGATGGAGCAGATAGGGCGGGAAAGATTGTATGTATGTGGACGAGAGAGTAGGAGACAAACCTAACGAGACAGAGAGAGAGATGGAGAGAGAAAGAGAGAGGAAGAAGTTAGGTCTGTGAGAAATATGGATACATGTAATATACATGAGATGCGTGTGCATCTGGATTCTATATACGTGGAAGGAGAAGTGACAACATGTTTGATGAGAGAGCTGAAAAAACATGGACGAGAGGGGAAGGATCTCGTGGGTTGAGGGATTGACAATTTTGTGCGGGGGAGAGAGGGATTTGTAATTTTGTGCAAGAGAGAGAGAGAGGGTGGGGGGAGGAGTCAGTCAACCGTCATCACATCATCCTGCTTCCAAATGACCCCGCATTCTCTAGCGTGATGTGGTCGCTGTCTTCGATCTGCTCGATGCCCTCCTTGAAGATTGAGGTGTTGTGCATGTTGGGGTGCAAAGAAGCACAAGCGAGAGTGGTCGCCGTATAACCTTGGATGGGGATGAATTGTGTGCTCGGGGAAGTGTGTGTGTGTGTTGTGTTGTGTGTGTCTCTCTCTCTCTCTCTCTGTGTGTGTGTGTGTGTGTGTGTCAGATATTGAGAGAAAACAAACCTAATGAGAGAAATGGGTATTCACGAAGATATTGTGCGGGCCTTGAGGTGGTCAGGGGCCGGGTGAGGGTGTCAAAATGTGCGCGTTGATGCATGTGTTGCATGCGACCGTGTGAGGGACGGACGAATCGAGAGAGATGGTTGTTGTGTTACGGATGCTACTCTCTCTCTCTCACACACACACACACAAGTAAACTAGAAGACCGTTCTCTCATGTATACACAACATATCGACATCTGTCTATGTCTCACTCATGCATGATCATTTGCACGTTCACACCTCTCTATGTCTGTATCACACGCACACCGTCTCCACATTGCCCTTCCGCCACAACACACATATGGACACATACACACGTTCTCTCTCAGTCACACACACAAAATCAGTATTAAAAAAAATAGGGCGCACCTAAAACGTCCAAATCCAAATAAACACGAACTCGAGCTAAATTCAAATATATGGAAATATTGCAGCGTCAAGAACTTTCACAGGAAAAAAAAGTTGAGTAGTATTCGAGGATTGTTGCCACACACACAAAAAGGTTCGGTGGATGTCCTTCGAGCGCAACACGGTGACGCACCGTTCGATCGACCGCGCGGCCGCGATCCATGCACTTGCACAGGATTCCGTATCGTGGCTGTGGTACTAACTAATAAAAGCGCTGCCTAAGTCTAATGTTTACGTGTACTAGTACGATTTTCTTTTAAGTTTGACCAACCTTATATATAAAACTAAAGTAAGCTCCCACACGCGCACTCATCAATATGCCGCCGCTGCCGTTGCGCATGCCGGCGCCCGCCTGCTCCGGCCAACAATTTCTCGCCCATCACCGTCGTGTCGCCGCCATCCCTGTGCCATGAAGCCGAAGGTTCGCCCGCTCACGTCGTCTGCAGTCCCTCCTCGCGATGCCGCCGCGCTGCCAAGCACGCGAGCAGCTGGTGGAGCCGCGTCTATGCACGCAGTGTACGAAGAGGAGGACGAGCGCGTGCTCCAGCACGCTGGCGAGGAGGAACTAGCGTGTCATTGTCGTCTTCGCCCGTGCGGAGGAGGCGCGCATGGTGGCTGTCGCGGCAGAAGCCGGTCGCGCGCGCGTCGAGCCCGCAAACCGGGTGCGGATGCGGAATCTACCTTCAAGACCTTGAATGCCACGTGGATCCTGCAATCTGAAGGAGCAATTTGGGCCAGTCGACTCATGTGAGCCGTTTGATGCAACATGGATGGCTAGAAGGGCTTCTTCCACCTCTTTTGCCGTCTTCTTCCTTCGCTCCGTCGAACTTCTTTCACAAATCGACTGGCCCAAATTATACTACTAGTACGAACGTATTAAGTACAGTAGGAACACGAAGATACGAGCAGTAGTACCAACTGCAAGAAGAACAGTAGTAAGACATAGTACTAGTACTACTGTACATACTAAAGAGTTCAAATAACGAGAAAGAACATAAACATAGTTCTGCTGGGGCCTCAGCACAACACACCCTTGAAAATGAAATAAGGAACTAGCCCGCTTGACACTGCAGTAGAACCAGCATGAGCGACGACACTGCCACCTACTCGTAGTCCGAGTCCATGTCCTCGACTTTGTCCTCGTCCCTCTTCCTCTTCCTCTTCCTCTTCACCGACGCTTCTTTGCTTGAACTGGACACTGGGCTCTGCTTCTTCATCCAACCCTTCTAGATATTTAAACAAAGGTAGGCATCCATTGCTGCGTACAGGATGTGATCTTCATCTAATGTCTTCGACTCCCATGCATGACGGAACTCGTGATGAGGTTTCTTCAGTTTAGCGTACGAAGAATCGATCATGGCTGCTGCCAGGGTCAGCATTGAAGGTTGAGAGGAGGACACTAGGCTTGCCTTCTGGAGATCAAAGGGCTGGCCTACAATGAGACCTATCCAACAAAGGACATCCCTGTCATTCTTAAAGCCTACAGTAACGAATTTCACTCTTTTGTCCTTGAGGAAGTTCTTAAAATCCTGGCACTCAACTTCGGCATGGCATATGTGGTAGACCAAGCAAACGTTATGTACGCAAACCTGGATCATGGCGGGCTTCTTCCTCTCTTCGTCCTTTAGATCCTTCTCTCGTCCCAGGACTGTGGTGTACTCAACATCTAGCCCAGCGACCCACTCATCCGTTGAACTATTGAACATGCGTAGGAAGCGAGCAAGCCATGCTTTCACCGTCTCGGATCCACGTGTGTAGATGACGATGAACTGATCGCCGGTGATGGCTCTAACCTGGTACTCAGCACGACCATGGAGATTTGGGAGGCCATGGATTTTGGAGGAGGGTTAGGAGAAGTTGAACTGTTGTACCCCACAAAAAAAACTAGGAGCAAACTAATGTGAAAGGACGGGACAACCGGGAGCGAACTGTTGTAAGGTAGAAGACGGGGACGAGTAGGGCGTGCGAACGGCGTGGGGTTGCTGGCTTGCCCGGTGGATAAACGGCTGCAAGCCCCCAAAGAGTTCTCGAGAACTATGCGGGACCCACTAGATGTCATGTCTACTAGACCCATATCGTAGGCCTGACGGTATAGCTTCTGCCTGTTCACATGCCATGCCGGCGCGTGGATGTAACTTCACTCAATTCCGTCAAACGTCGCACCTCCCATGACCTTCGCCTCCCTCGCGCGGTCGCGCCCTTTGAGACTTCGACCGGCTATAAATGAGCAATTTTTTTTGCCTTTTTTTAGACAATCAATTTTTTTGCCTATTTCGCATGCATGATACTCCCTCTGGTCCTTTTTACTCCCGTCAACCGTTTGCGAAGTGTTTGACCAAATTTATACTTTTTTTGAACACCACCTTATATTAATTAACCAGCCACACCAGTACACTCATTTGATACAATATTCACCACACAGGGCGGTACGTTATTTACAAGAATACCATCTAATCTATTGTCAAAGCTATACTTAGCGATTAAGATTGTTGATCAACTTCGAGATGCTCAACGCTTTCATCTTCAGGTCACACATAGCAGACCTGTCATAGTCCCCTGATGCAAGAGACGCTACCAAAAAAGCACAATCAGTCTATAAAATTACAGGATTATGAAGAGAAATACCTATGTAGAGACCGACAATGCAAGCCCTAAGTTCCGCTTCCTCCATGCTTTGACAGGCATCAATGAAATCCCACGACCAAATCTATACTAAAATTATCAATATCTACAATACTCTCCCTCCGTCTAGGTGTGTAAGTCATATTACGAAAACCAAATAATCCCAAAACACTTAGGCGCGGTGCATTTACTTGTACCTCGTTTCTTGTTTCTTGACATATCAACCAATAGGAGATGTGGGTGTGCATGCTTTTAATGACTTGAGACTACCAAACACGACATGCAGTGGTTAGTTCATTGCATGCAATGCTATTAATTAGCAAATAAACATTAAGATCTCTCGTTTTCCCCTCCTCCTTGGTCACAGTGCACAATCTAAGATGACTTACTCACCTAGACGGAGGGAGTACTGATTATAATGAGTATAAGAACTACATTTTATAATGAGTGTAAAAATATTGATTTCACATTGTGAATGTTGACACATTGTGGAATAGTTTTTGAAGTCTGCAAAAGTACTCAACTAGTGCTGTCGTTCTTCACAAAAAATGTGTTTACCAATGCATGCATGAACACTAGTTACTCTAACCCCCTCTCTTCTTTAATTCTTTGCCACATCAGCATATTTGCTATTCCCGTGTGCATGATACCAGCTAAGATACCACCATTATGGCCAGCCTTAATCATCGCATGCAATAATTTAGTGCACCTTGAAATATGAACATGTGTGGGGCGTGTATGTTTTTAATGACTTGAGACTATACCTAGCCCGGCATGCAAGATGACTTATTATGCACCCTTCCCCATACCTGCACGCATGACTCTCCTCCCCCTACGCTCGTCCAATCCGTTGTGACCAGCAATATTTCCACCCCTTCACTCCCCCGTAATTTACTCCAACAAATATGCCCACGTAGCTGTTACTTAACTGCAGGTGCATTGGGTCACTGACATATGGGCCCAACAGGGGTCTGGCCCACATGTCAGTGACGCAACTGGACCTGCAGTTAAGTCAGTGCAGCTCAGTCCATATCTTACGTAGGTGTGCCGTTGCTCGCAATAAATATTGCGCCTCCCATGACATCGCTATCTCCTCCCCCTCATGTTCACGTTCATCGCTATCTCCTCCCCTCCCTCTCATGTCGACCACCATGGCATCGCCCCTCCCAAGCCCTAGGAGCCCCTCGCTGCACCGCGCGGACGGTCACGCGTCACCGTTCCGTTCCTCGCCGCCACTAGTCGAGGAGGACGCGTCGGTGTTCCGCTCCTCGCCGCTACGCGACGCGTCGCCATTCAGTTCCTCGCCGCAACTAGTCGAGGAGGACGCGTCGGCGTTCCGCTCCTCGCCGCGACACGATGCGTTGCCATTCTGTTCCTCGCCGCCACTAGTCGAGGAGGACGCGTCGGCGTTCCGCTCCTCGCCGTGATGCGTCGAGGTGGACGTGTCGGCCTTCCCAATCTCGCCAGCACGCACGCCGGAGGACGCGTCGGCTCCCCTCTATGATGAGAACGCCGCGCCGCCCGTCGAGCCCCCCAGCCTTGAGGAGCTTTGGAAAGTAATGGATGTCGCCTTGTGGGAGGCTTTGCCTCCAGCAGAGCGCGCCAAAATAGAGGCGGAGAAGAAGGCCGAGGAAGAGAAGCGCACCGCGGAACAAGCTGCCTGGGAGGCCTATGTCGCGTCCGAGAGAGTTAGGCAATTGGCTCTTTGGCAGAAGGCTCGTGCGAGGGCCGTGAGGGTGGTGGAGGACGCCCGTGCCGATGCCCTGAGTGCAGTCGGGCCCAAGCGCCTCATCTACGCTTGGCGGTACGTGGACCGGGTGCATGCTTCCAGCAAGGAGGAGTACCTGTTGGCGCCGGATCACCACACCGGTGAGATCGCGGTCGCCCACCGGCAAGCCGCCAATCAGCACCTCGCGAGTTCCGAGGCTGAGGAAGAGGCGTTGTGTCGGCGCGCTAGGAAACGGGCGCGCACCAGGGCACTCGTGGCGCACCGCAAGCGCTCCTGCGAGCGTTGTGGCTTTTAGGAGGAGTATAATTTTTGTTTCGTAAGGCGATCTCATTATTTTTGGGACGCAAATGATAAATCCCGAACGTTCAGGAATTTTTAGCGTCCTTAATTAAGTATGTAAAAGGGAAAGTTTGGAAACCTTGTATTCGTACGCATTTTGCAAGTACGTGCATATAGCACAAACTTTACTATATACTATCGCACTACACGTCTCTCTCGATATATGCTTGAAGACTATGCTACTCCCTCCGTCCAAGTCAATAAGTCATCTTTGGTTGTGCACCGTGACCAAGAAGGAGGGAAGACTTATACACCTAGACAGAGGGAGTACTTCTATTAATTATGTACGTGCAAATGCACATTTTAACATTACGATGCGGTTTTTGTAAAAGTAGAAAAACAGCACTAGTCAAGCTTGTGAAACGATTCATTGCAAAACAAATGCAAAAATGCTCGTTTGATTGTTTACTTTTAGCTTCCTTCTCTGTGGTTATTTCTTTGTCGTACTTTATATGGAGTATCTCACTGGTTGGAAAGGCATGCAAATTCGCAAACCGCTTCCTACACCCTGTATCGAATTTTTTTGCCTAACAAGTTGTGTCGTGCAATTGGAATTCCAACTTGAGTACTACTACTAGTAGGAGTACCAGGGGCCAGTTCGTTTAGGCTTCTAGATTAGTAATCCCATAACTACCGTACCTCCGTCCTGGTTTATTGGTCCCCATTGTAATCTGTGCCAAATTTTGATCATAAATTTAACAAATGAAATGTTAGTGCATGTCACATGCACTACTCCATCCGTCTAGGTGAGTAAGTCATCTTAGGATGTGCACCGTGACCAAGGAGGAGGTGAAAACGAGAAACGTTAATGTTTATTTGCTAATTAATAGTATTGCATGCAATGAGCTAACCACTGCATGTCGTGTTTGATATCTCAAGTCATTAAAAGCATGCACACTCTTTATCTCTTATTGGTTGATATGTCAAGAAACAAGAAACGAGCTAGAAGTTAATGCACCGCGCCTAAGTGTTTTGGGATTATTTGGTTTTCGTAAGATGACTTACACACCTAGACGGAGGGATTACAATGGTGAGGAATAAACCAGTTAAATCTTCGGTCAAAATTTAGCACAAATTACAATGGTGAGGAATAAACCAGGACAGAGTAGTAGTTTAGAAGCCCAAATAAATGAGTGAGGCACCTTATTGTTACTCTCCACCGTGACTAGTCTTGTGGAAAAAGCTGGGGAAGCCGCCAAAAGAACTGGCCCTAGGAGTAGTAGCTAGGGACCGAGTGTGCGAGATGAACCGGAGAAAGTAAATGCAGAGAGATGAAATGCAAAAAAGACGGAGGGATGTGATGGTTGCTTGTCCGTTTATTTTACCAGGCCACTTATTACTGGGAGTGGTTGGGTTTTGTGATATGACGGCTTTACTGCCACGCCACGAGCGGGGTGAGAGGTGAGACTCCCATGCAGCGCCGCCCTCTACACTTGTAGGAGTACTACATCGGTCGTGGTTTATTAGTCCCCCATTGAATTTGAGTGAAGATTTAACTGACAAAATGTTAGTGCATGTCAACAAAAACTATATCGTTGGATTCGTATTTGAACATAGTTTTGAATGATATAATTTTAGGTGACATGCATCAACATTTATCGCAATATATATAATGTTAGTTCAATTTTTGGTCGTACTAATCTATAGTAGTAAGGTGTCCGTGCGTTGCACCGAAGAGTGAAATGCATTGATCGGGGAGTTGTTTATTTTGACAAAGGATGTGGGGGTCATCTCATGTGTAACGGGTATCGATAGGTTTCTTCGGATATTATTTCATCTCTAGAGCTCACAAACATCCGAGTGAAATAGATAAAAAGTTATCTTTTGCAAATAAAAGCATTCAACTGTTCAACCTGCATCCAAAACTTGTGAAGAAATAACACTTATTGTGCTTTGCAAGAAATGATCTTTAAGAATTAGTTTTCGAGTATCGATTGGTATACATGTTGGCTACAGATGACATGACACTTTCTTATAGTCAACAGTTGGCTATACTATTAAGTAACATTAACCATGCCCTTATACACCTAGACGGAGGGATTAAATCAGGATGACTTGCAAGCGGGCAGATGAGATGTAAGAAATGGTTCATCGTAAGTCTTTCACCAGTACTGTAGTAAAAATTCATACATGGCAGATTCTAGACTAAACCATAAACGAATACACTTTTATTCATGCGCGATACTCCAATAGAGCAAGATCCTGCATGGAAGTCTCCACATGCTTAGACAGCGGATTACATTGAGCGAAGACTAATGATCAACATTTAACTTGATAATGCGTATGTCCAGGTGAACCTCCTTGGAGTCCCCGTGCACCGCGTCGGTGGGTAAAGGATGTCATGGGTTTTCCAAGTCCACATTGGCGGGATAGTCCCAGCTCCCCAGAGTCCAAGTCCGTTCGATGAGGCCGGTGTCGCCGCCCACACGACGCGGAGGGGTAGTAACACTGACCACGCACCCGTACATCGTCCTCGTGTCAGTGTCAGCAGCGTCGCCCCTGACGCACATTACAGAGACGGGGCAGCGGCCTGTGCGGGCCTCGCCGGTGCCCATGATCAAGAGGAAGACGCTGCCGTCCTCCTCTGAGACTAGCAGGCAGCGGTGATCCTCCAGCGACTCCGGCATGGTGAATAGGTAGCACGTATCGTACTTGATGTTCTCCGCCAAGGGCCAGTAGTGACCGCTGCACGCATCCGTGAGGTGATGCACCATGTCCGCCGGCGAGCCACAAAACGGCATCAGGCACTCATAGCAGTGGACGAAGGGCCTATTATCAGGTTTTTGGATTGTTGGAAATATGAGCAAATTACTATGATATTTAATCCGAATAAATAGGAAATAGATCATGACAGCATTGACAGAGATTAAACTAATCATGCGAACTAGCATAGCAGTTGAATAGATCACATACTAGAAACATGAATTCTACCACGATCTCGAACAGGAAGGATAGAATCACATACGGTGCAGCGGGAGCAGCACCGCCAGTGTTGACGTTGTCGCCCATGTCGTCGAGGATGAGGTTGCCGAGGTCGGGGAAGAAGTCGTCGTTCGTGAAGTCATCGCTGCCAGCAGTCGCGCGAGTGTGCTCCCCAAAAACCTGATCGCCCCTCTCCCGTACAGGATCACGAGTGGCGGGATTCCGAAGGCCTGCTGTCCCTTCTCCCGGTGCATGCCGAAAGGAGGGATGGAGAAGACTTGCTTGGCGGTGCAATGATCTGGAACGGTGGTGAGAAACTATATAGTGCGGGCCAGGTAGCTCGTGGGAGTATAGCTCTGTCCTCAGCTCGGCTCAATCCCGCAACCCGCGGCGCGTCGTGACAAGGCGTGGCATGGCGAGGCGAGCGAGGAGGAGGAGCGCGTGTGTAGGTCTCCTCGTCTCATGCTCATACAAGTGGTAGAAGAGCTCACCTTATAAAGTCCTACTAGCAAAATTCCAACATCGACCAGGCCATCCATGAAACGGGAGTGGCTATAGGGGACGTTGCGCCAGTTGAATATATGAGCAAGTTACTACGAGATTTAATGAAAATAAGCACAAAAAAAATCATGACGGCTATAACAGAGATGAAACTAATCATGTGGACTAGCATAGTAGTAGGATACAGAGTAGAAACATGAATTCTACCACGATTTCGAACAGGAAGGACAGAAACACATACGGTGCAACGGGAGCAGCACCGTTGGCGTCGAGGTTGTCGCCCATGTCCAAACACCACGTAGACATGGTCTTTGAGCATGGTTCGTAGTCGTTCCACGCTCGGGCATTGAAGTTTGTAACTATTTTAGATTAGAATATACTACTCCTCTGGTGCTAGTAGTAGAGCAGAGTCCTACTCTACTACTCTACTCAAGCAAGTTAGGGCATAACACTGTAGGGAGTACCAGTACTGTGATCACTCAAGCAAGTTGTCTGGCATCGACATGACCCTACGCTGCTGGTATGTGTCTTGTAAGTCAAGTGGTGTGCTGTAGTCATCATCACCTGTCCACTTCCTGCAGCACATATTCGCTTCTCCATCTTTGTCCGCACATAATCTCGTCCAATCTTCCATCCCGCTAAGGCGCCTCCCCCCTTGTCCGAAACACAAGCACTAACAATGGCATAACCGAGCAGTGTCTGCCGAAAGAGTGGCTGGAATTCGCTCCCCACAGAGGTAATCAAGCTCATTGTTTTGCGTGTGGACAATCTCAGTACCATGCCGCTCGCCGCGTGCTCGTCGGGGCTGTACCGTTTACTCAAAGCCCTCAGGCCGGAGCTTTTTAAGCCAGCTCCTTGCTTGCTGATGCCGCTTGATCTTCAGAAACGGCATGTCATGCAGCATAACGATCGTAGGGTGGCGAGCATCAACCCCCTTGACTGCGATCCGATCCCCGTCAGCCTCAACTACATTAACGGTATGTACTGGGTCGGCATGAACACGTCTTGGATGGTGCTCGTCGATGGTCGCGGCAGCTGGATGCTCGTGGAGGTCTACACCCAGCGATTGATCGCCCTTCCTTCGATTAACACTGCACTGCTTTGGCACCGCGGCCCAGAATACTCGGAATCTTACAGTAGCCAACATGATACCAAGTTTGATTTGCTCAAGGTTGTAATCTGCCAAGTGCCCACAAGATCTGCAAATTATAAAGACTTCGGGCTAATTGTGTTCTTCAACCGTGGTCTCGCCTATCTGCGGTAAGTGGCTAAATCTGCACGTCCATCGCAGGATCATACATCCTTGGTTCTCTGATGCCATTGAACATAAGGGCTTCATTTACGCTGTCGACTCCTTCTATGGCTGGACGTATTGCTGGCCTACTCCAGTCATCGCTACAAATGGCTGTTATAGCAGTATGTTACTTTCCTATGATATCATTATGGATTGCTTATATTATGTCAACATTTGCTGAAAAAATATTCATGCTCATAACATGTTGTTCTTAAGATTGACTAAATCAAGAGCCCTTTTTATTTGACTCCAACTTGATATGATGTTGTAGGCCGCCTGGTGTCCCTACCCTTCCTAATCCCAGAACCTTTCCAAGAAAAGCAGTTGGCAGTTGCAGGTGGTTCCTGGCTTGATCAGACGACGACGAAAGATTGATGATCGTTCGCACGTACCGGACGTGTTGTTTCGTGGAATACAATCACAGTCACTGGAAGGTCTTTGAGCAGGATCCCAACTTCTCTGGGCCTTCAGGATTTTTTGACTGGAGGCTGGTAAGTAGCCTTGGTACACGCTCTCTGTTTGTCGGACTGAATTATCCGATTAACCAGGAGATAACCGACGACAAGGATCATGATGGTAGCGCGGTTTCGTTCATCAGGCAGAACTGTGTGCACACAGCGTACCATGCGTCTCTGCCTGCACCATACCTAGATATGTGCCACCACGCTCTGCAGCCCAAAGTAGGAGAGAGGGTCACAAGTATCAGACTTCGACCTGCTGGTTGGAGTTTCCCCTGTCAGACACCCACCTGGTTCAAGCCGTCAGCCAATCTCCACAGCTTAATAAATAGTAACTCAAGATGCGTACACTTGGTGTAGTAGGATCTTTATTTAGTTTGATGCATACACTTGTTTTTTGGTAGCCCTTTTGTAATGATGGCTGATGTTTGGTTTGGAAGAGAGAGTTGCGTCTTCACTCTTCTGGCCTGCTTACTGCTTCTGTTGCACCCCCAGCCTGGTTGCTGCTGCTGCTGTTTTCAATGTAGAATCAGTAGTATATTTTGTCTGTTGGTTGAATAAATGTGTCGTTAGAAAGACAAACACAATGTTTTGGAAGTCGTTGCACGGTTCGATCCTTTAGTACCCCGTACCGTACGTAGTGCATACTATTTTTCGTACGGAACACATTTTCCACTTGTTGATAACATGCAGCCCACTGATGAAGGCCCAATAGAGAAGCCCATAATTAACTGGAAGGGAGGCTCTCACATGAATCCGTCCCAGGTACATGCTCATGGTCCCGTAAACATAAATAAGTAAATAAATAAATAAAGCTCAATGCTCATGCACCAGTTCTTTGGGAAAATAGGTAGCCCAGTATTTCTTTTTGAAGAATACCCAAGCTAGGCCTATTAGTTTTCTCCAAATTACTGGGCTGCAAATCTTTCAAGACGAGGAGGGATGCATTCCGGCCTGGCTTAAGAGTTTGGTCAATGTCTGTTAAAAGTAATATCAAAAGGGGTTGAAAATTCCAAAAAATTTATAGCAAATGGGATATAAGTCTCTTTTTTGTTTTTGTTCTTCACTGATATCTTATACGTATTTCATTGGATTTAACATGACATAGTACTAATTTATTTTTAAATTTATTTTAGTATGGCTATTAATTTTTGGATTAAGAATATTTCATTCCCCAGCAAAAATTTGCGAATTTAAAAAATTTCCCACATACTCAGTTAATTTTTTGACCCTCGTACTGACCAAAAAATGGCCAGCAATTCTAAAAATGGAAAACGGGCTGCAATAAATTCCATATGAATTAGAAAATGAGTGAAAATTATAAAAATAATAGCAAATGGGTTTTACACGCCACAGATTTCGAGGCTGACTTGTTTACGCAAGGCTTTGTCAGTGAACACACGATTCTAGCAGCAGTGATTGTTGGATGTCCATCCAACGGCCGACGTGCTTCTTCAATCTCTGATCTTCCTGCTCCAGCTGACTAAACTAGCGCCGGCGGGACTGCCTGCTCCTTCCTCTTGTGGCCCGCTGTGATGCCGCACAGGCTTCCCCGGCCCACCCTACTCCCTCCGCTGGCCTGGACGCACGCAATCAATTGCCTCCTTATTATGCAAAAAAATGATTCCTCCTACTGACATCTGGGGCGCACCAGTTGGGAGGCTGACCTGTGGGCCTACTAAATTGACGCGTACACAGGGCTTGTCAACTTAGTCAACAAACGATTCTAGCGCCAGTAACCGTTGGATTTGAATCAAACAGTCCTGCTGGTTCTTCAATCGCTGCTCTTCTTGCACCAGCCGCCCAAACCATCGCCGGGGAGACGGCCTGCTCCTGCCTCCAATGGCCGGCTGTGCTGCCGTTGAGGCCTCATCTCCCCCTACTACTCCCACCGCTAGCCAGGCCCCGCGGCGACAGCAGCCTCACACCTCAGCCGAACCAGTGAACCCTCGTACTCCTCTCCGCGTGGGCATCCACTGCCGCGTCTTCCCCGGCTCCGCGTCGTCCCCTTCCTAGGCCTCGCCGTCGTTCACCGCCTTGGTGCTCTCGGCGCGGCGTGGTCAACGACATTCCATCGGAAGAGTACTGTACGTGGAGAGGCTGACAGCGGGGTCCACGGCCACAACCTAGTTTTTTTGTGATTTGCCAAGTAAGTCGCTTTGTCAGGCCTGTTGGGCTGCAAATCTTTGAAGACGAGGAGAGCTTTCATTCGGCCGGCCAAGAAAATGGCCCATCAGTAATGAGAAATGGACTGTACATTTTTAAAACACATCAAACCGGCAATTTGTTTCAAATATCTTTTTTTTCATTTCGAGATTTTAAATTACATTAATTTTTATGCGCGGAGAATTTGTTGGATTTTATATTGATATACATTTATTTTTAAAATCAGTTTGAATGTGAGTCGAAATTTCGGGATTAAAAACAGTTCAGACCGCACCGAAATATGCAAAATTTCGTATAATTTTTTAACCGTGGCCACAATATGGGTTGTAATGCTAACAAAAAGAATATGGGCTCCAAAAAAACCTTAAGAATTAGCAAATGGGCTGTAAATTATTAGAAATAATGGCAGATGGGTCGTATGCTGTTTTCCACAGATTTGAGGCTTTGCTAAAAAAAAAGGTTGATGCACAAGCAGTGACCGTTGGATGTCCATCCAACGGCCGTCGTGCTTCTTCAATCTCTGCTCTTCCCGCTCCAGCCGCTCAAACAAGCGCCAGCGGGACTGCCTCCTCCCTCCTCCCCGCGGCCGGCTGTGCTGCCGCGCCGGCCTCACCGCCCCATCGTACTCCCATTGCTGGCCTAGCCATCCCTCTACTCACCCACACCTACTGTTATTCTTCGGTGACGGCAGACGAACCAGTAAACCCTCGTACAGTCGTACTCCCCTCCGCGTGGGAAACAACTGCCGAGTCTTCCCTGCCTCCGTGTCGTTCCCTTCCTAAGCCTCGCCGTCGTCCACCGCCCTGGTGCTCTCGGCGCGGCCCGGTCAATGTGGTCAACGACCGACATGCATCTGAAGTGGATTGTACGTGGAGAGGCCGACAGCTGGGTCCACGGCCGCACGCAAGGAAATGCCTCCTTATTACGCGCAAAATAATGATTCCTCCACCTGACATCAGGGACCTACCGAAAGGGCCTCTGTATTTCGTGAAAAAAGTTACCGCCACTGACAGCTCGGACCCACCAGCTATATCTTCGCATGCAAGGAAGTGCCTCCTTATTACGCACAAAAAAATGAATACTCCCCCTGTTAGCTGGGACCTAGTATAGTGGCAGGCTGACTTGTGGGCCTACTAAGTTGACGGGGACGGAGGGCTTTGTCAACTTAGTCAATATGCACGATTCTAGCTCTAGTGACCGTACGATGTCCATCCAAGGGCCGTAGTGCTTCTTCAACCTCTGGTCTTCTTGCTCCAGCCGCCCAAACCAACACCGATCGTGCCTCGTGCTCCTGCCTCCCGTGGCCGGCTGCGATGCCGCGGAGGCCTCACCGCCCCTACTACTCCCACCGCTGGCCAGGCCATCCCTCTACTCACCCACACCCCCTGTTATTCTGCGGCGACGGCAGCCTCACACCGCAGAGAACCAGTGAACCCTCGTACTCCTCTACGCGTGGGCATCCACTGCCGCGTCTTCCCCGGCTCCGCGTCGTCCCCTTCCTAGGCCTCGCCATCGTCCACCGCCCTGGTGCTTGATACGTCCATTTTGCATCATGCTTTTATGTTAATATTTATTGCATTATGGGCTGTTATTTCACGTTATGTCACAATACTTATGGCTATTCTCTCTTATTTTACAAGGTTTACCATGAAGAGGGGGAATGCCGGCATCTGGAATTCTGGCTGGAAAAGGAGCAAATATTGAAGACCTATTCTGCGCAACTCCAAAAGTCCTGAAACTCCACTGAATATCTTAAAATAAATAAAGAAAAATCGTCGCCAAAGATGAAGGCCAGGGGGCCCACACCCTGCTCACGAGGGTGGGGGCGCGCCCCCTACCTCGTGGGCCCCCTGGTGGCTCTTCGATGCCCATCTTCTCCTATATGAAGTCTTTCGATGAGAAAAAAATCATAAGCAACCTTTTGGGACGAGACTCCGCCGCCACGAGGCGGAACCTTGGCGGAACCAATCTAGGGCTCCGGCGGAGCTGTTTTGCCGGGGACACTTCCCTCCGGGAGGGGGAAATCATCGCCATCATCATCACCAACGCTCCTCTCATCGGGAGAGGGCAATCTCCATCAACATCTTCATCAGCACCATCTCATCTCCAAACCCTAGTTCATCTCTTGTATCCAATTCTTGTCCCTAAGTTCGGGATTGGTGCTAGTAGGTTGCTAGTAGTGTTGATTACTCCTTGTAGTTGATGCTAGTTGGTTTACTTGGTGGAAGATCATATGTTCAGATCCTTTATGCATATTATTACCCCTCTGATTTTGAACATGAATATGCTTTGTGAGTAGTTACGTTTGTTCCTGAGGACAAGGGAGAAGTCTTGCTATTAGTAGTCATGTGAATTTGGTATTCGTTCGATATTTTGATGAGATGTATGTTGTCTAACCTCTAGTGGTGTTATGTGAACGTCGACTACATAACACTTCACCATTATTTGGGCCTAGAGGAAGGCATTGGGAAGTAATAAGTAGATGATGGGTTGCTAGAGTGATAGAAGCTTAAACCCTAGTTTATGCGTTGCTTCGTAAGGGGCTGATTTGGATCCATATGTTTCATGCTATGGTTAGGTTTACCTTAATAATTTTGCTGTAGTTGCGGATGCTTGCAATAGAGGTTAATCATAAGTGTGATGCTTGTTCAAGTAGGAACAACACCCAAGCACCGGTCCACCCACATATCAAATTATCAAAGTACCGAACGCGAATCATATGAGCGTGATGAAAACTAGCTTGACGATATTCCCATGTGTCCTCGAGAGCGTTTTTCCTATTATAAGAGTTTGTTCCGGCTTGTCCTTTGCTACAAAAAGGATTGGGCCACCTTGCTGCACCTTATTTACTTTTGTTACTTGTTGCTCGTTACAATTTATCTTATCACAAAACTATCTGTTACCACTTATTTCAGTACTTGCAGAGAATACCTTGCTGAAAACTGCTTATCATTTCCTTCTGCTCCTCGTTGGGTTCGACACTCTTACTTATCAAAAGGACTACGATAGATCCCCTATACTTGTGGGTCATCAAGACTCTTTTCTGGCGCTGTTGCCGGGGAGTGTAGCGCCTTTGGTAGGTGGAATTTGGTAAGGAAAAAATTATATAGTGTGCTGAAATTTTCTGTCACTTGTTACTATAGAAACTGAATCTCTGAGGGGCTTGTTCGGGGTATCTTCACCCCGTCCAGTAGGGCAAAGAGTTGCTCCTCAACCTACTGAACCTATTGAAAACGAAACTCCTTTTGCATTTCCTTCAGGTATTATGGAAAAACTGCTGGCTAATACTTTTACAGGAGATGGGACAAAGCATCCCGACGAGCATCTACGCTATTTGGATGATATTTGTGGATTATTTAAGCTTGCAGGTATACCCGATGATGTTGTTAAGAAGAAGGCTTTCCCTTTATCTTTGGAGGAGACGCATCGATATGGTATAGGCTATGTGATGATACGAGATCATGGAACTATAAAAGAATGAAATTGGAATTTCATCAAAAGTATTACCCTATGCATCTTGTTCATCGTGATCGCAATTATATATATAACTTTTGGCCTCGCGAAGGAGAAATCATCGCTCAAGCT
Source organism: Aegilops umbellulata (assembly GCA_032464435.1). Classification (NCBI taxonomy): domain Eukaryota; kingdom Viridiplantae; phylum Streptophyta; class Magnoliopsida; order Poales; family Poaceae; genus Aegilops; species Aegilops umbellulata. Next base: position 130,543,291 of record CP136057.1, on the reverse strand, counting down.
TGGGGGAGGCTTAAATCAATGTTATATTCATGCCCCAATCATGACCTCTCAAGAGAAACAATTCTTCAGAATTTTTATGCTCGGCTTTCTCATAATAATCAAACCATGCTCGATACTTCTTGTGCTGGCTCTTTTATGATGAAGACTATTGAATTCAGATGGAATTTATTGGATAGAATTAAACGCAACTCTGAAGATTGGGACCTCGACGAAGGTAAGGAGTCAGGTATGACACCTAAGTTTGATTGTGTTAAATCTTTTATGGATACCGATATTTTCCGTAAGTTTAGCACTAAATATGGACTTGACTCTGAGATAGTAGCTTCTTTCTGTGAATCTTTTGCTACTTATGTTGATCTCCCCAAGGAGAAGTGGTTTAAATATCCTCCTCCCATAGAAGTAAAAGTAGTTGCACCTATTAAAGTTGAAGAAAAGACCATCACTTATAATGATCCTATTGTTCCCACCTCTTATGTTGAGAAACCACCTTTCCCTGCTAGAGTAAAGGATCATGCTAAAGCTTCAACTGTTGTTCGTAAAAGCAATACTAGAACTTATACACCTCCTAAGCAAGTCAAAGTAGAACCTAATATTGCTATTGTTAAAGATCTCTTGTCTGATAATATTGATGGGCATGTCATTGCATTCTCTGGTGAAACAGCTAGAATTGATAAACCCTGTGATGGAGATAAACATAGACCTGTGGTAGGCGTGCCTGTTATTTCTGTTAAAATAGGAGATCATTGTTATCATGGCTTATGTGATATGGGTGCGAGTGCTAGTGTTATACCACATACTTTGTACGAAGAAATTAAGAATGAAATTGCACCCGCTGAGATAGAAGATATTGATGTTACAATTAAGCTTGCCAATAGAGATACTATTTCACCAGTGGGAATTGTTAGAGATGTTGAAGTCTTGTGTGGAAAAACTAAATATCCTGCTGATTTTCTTGTTCTTTGTTCTCCACAGCTTTTGTCCCATTATATTTGGTAGACCCTTCTTGAACACTGTTAATGCTAAGATAGATTGCAAAAAGAATGTTGTTACTATTGGCTTGGATGATATGGTTCATGAGTTTAACTTCTCTAAATTTAGTAAACAACATCGTGAGGAAGAATTGCCTAGTAAGGATGAAATTATTGGTCTTGCTTCTATTGCCGTACCTCCTAGTGATCCTTTGGAACACTATTTGCTAGACCATGAAAATGAGATGTTCATGAATGAAAGAAGGGAAATAGATGAAATATTCTTTAAACAGTAACCTATTCTGAAACAAAATTTGCCTGTTGAAATCCTAGGGATCCTCCTCCACCCAAGGGTGATCCCGTGTTTGAGCTTAAACCATTGCCTGATAATCTTAAATATGCTTATCTTGATGAAAAGAAAATATATCCTGTTATTATTAGTGCTAACCTTTCAGAGCATGAAGAAGAAAGATTACTGAAAACTCTGAGGAAGCACCATGCAGCTATTGGATATACTCTCGATGATCTTAAGGGCATTAGTCCCACTCTTTGTCAACATAAAATAAATTTGGAAGCGGATGCTAAACCAGTTCGTGACCCTCAACGACGTTTGAATCCTAAAATGAAAGAAGTGGTAAGAAAAGAAATACTCAAGCTTCTGGAGGCAGGTATAATTTATCCCGTTGCTGATAGTCAGTGGGTAAGTCCTGTCCATTGTGTCCCTAAGAAGGGAGGTATTACTGTTGTCCCTAATGATAAAGATGAATTGATTCCGCAAAGAATTATCACAGGTTATAGGATGGTGATTGATTTCCGCAAATTAAATAAAGCTACTAAGAAAGATCATTACCCCTTACCTTTTATTGATCAAATGCTAGAAAGATTATGCAAACATACACATTATTGCTTTGTAGATGGTTATTATGGTTTCTCTCAAATACCTGTGTCGGCTAAAGATCAATCAAAGACTACTTTTACATGCCCTTTTGGTACTTTTGCTTATAGACGTATGCCTTTTGGTTTATTAATGCACCTGCTACCTTTCAAAGATGCATGATGGCTATATTCTCTGACTTCTGTGAAAAGATTTGTGAGGTTTTCATGGACGGCTTTTCCGTCTATGGTTCCTCTTTTGATGATTGCTTGAGAAATCTTGATCGAGTTTTGCAGATATGTGAAGAAACTAATCTTGTCTTGAATTGGGAAAAGTGCCACTTTATGGTTAATGAAGGTATTGTCTTGGGGCACAAAGTTTCTGAAAGAGGTATCGAAGTTGATAAAGCCAAGGTTGATGCTATAGAAAAGATGCCATGTCCCAAGGACATCAAAGGTATAAGAAGTTTCCTTGGTCATGCCAGATTTTATAGGAGGTTCATTAAGGACTTCTCTAAAAATTTCTCGGTCTCTTACTAATTTATTACAAAAAGATGTACCATTTGTCTTTGATGATGATTGTGTAGAAGCATTTGAAATACTTAAGAAAGCATTAGTCTCTGCACCTATTGTTCAGCCACCTGATTGGAATTTACCCTTTGAAATTATGTGTGATGCTAGTGATTATGCTGTAGGTGCTGTTCTAGGGCAAAGAGTTGATAAGAAATTAAATGTTATCCATTATGCTAGTAAGACTCTAGACAATGCTCAAAGAAATTATGGTACTACCAAAAAGGAACTTTTAGCAGTTGTGTTTGCTTGTGATAAATTCAGACCCTATATAGTTGATTCTAAAGTAACTATTCACACTGATCATGCTGCTATTAAATATCTTATGGAAAATAAAGATGCTAAACCTAGACTTATTAGATGGGTTCTCTTGCTGCAAGAATTTGATTTGCATATTGTTGATAGAAAAGGAGCTGAGAATCCAGTTGCAGACAACTTATCTAGGTTAGAGAATGTTCTTGATGACCTACTACCTATTGATGATAGCTTTCCTGATGAACAATTAAATGTCATTAGCACTTCTCGTAGCACTCCATGGTATGCTGATTATGCTAATTATATTGTTGCTAAATTTATACCACCTAGCTTCACATACCAACAAAAGAAAAAGTTCTTTTATGATTTGAGACATTACTTTTGGGATGACCCACATCTTTATAAAGAAGGAGTAGATGGTGTTATTAGACGTTGTGTACCTGAGCATGAACAGCAACAGATCCTACGCAAGTGTCACTCCGAAGCTTATGGAGGACACCACGCTGGAGATAGAACTGCACATAAGGCATTGCAATCTGGTTTTTATTGGCCTACTCTCTTCAAGGATGCCCGTAAGTTTGTTTTGTCTTGTGATGAATGTCAAAGAATTGGTAATATTAGTAGACGTCAAGAAATGCCTATGAAGTATTCACTTGTTATTGAACCATTTGATGTTTGGGGCTTTGATTATATGGGACCTTTTCCTGCTTCTAATTGATATACACATATTTTAGTTGCTGTTGAGTACGTTACTAAGTGGGTAGAAGCTATTCCAACTAGTAGTGCTGATCATAACACTTCTATTAAAATGCTTAAGGAAGTTATTTTTCCGAGGTTTGGAGTCCCTAGATATTTAATGACTGATGGTCGTTCACACTTTATTCATGGTGCCTTTCGTAAAATGCTTGCTAAATATGATGTTAATCATAGAATTGCATCTCCATAACACCCGCAGTCTAGTGGTCAAGTAGAATTGAGCAATAGAGAGCTCAAATTAATTTTGCAAAAGACTGTTAATAAGTCTAGAAAGAATTGGTCCAAGTAACTTGATGATGCATTATGGGCCTATAGAACTGCATATAAGAATCCTATGGGTATGTCTGCATATAAAATGGTTTATGGAAAAGCATGTCACTTACCTCTCGAACTAGAACATAAGGCATATTGGGCTATTAAAGAGCTCAACTATGATTTCAAACTTGCCGGTGAGAAGAGGTTATTTGATCTTAGCTCACTTGATGAATGGAGAACCCAAGCCTATGAAAATGCCAAGTTGTTTAAAGAAAAAGTTAAAAGATGGCATGACAAAAGGATACAAAAGCGTGAGTTTAATGTAGGTGATTATGTGTTGCTATACAACTCTCGTTTAAGATTTTTTGCAGGAAAACTTCTCTCTAAATGGGAAGGTCCCTACATTATCGAGGAGGTCTATTGTTTCGGTGCCATAAAAATCAACAATTTCGAAGGCACAAATCCGAAGGTGGTAAACGGTCAAAGAATCAAGCACTATATCTCAGGTAATCCTATAAATGTTGAAACCAATGTTATTGAAACCGTAACCCCGGAGGAATACATAAGGGACACTTTCCAGAACGTTCCAGACTCCGAAAAGGAATAGGTATGTGGTACGGTAAGTAAACCGACTCCAAAACAATTTTTAAGCCAATATTTCTCCGTTTTGGAATATTTAGAAAAATAGAAAAATAGGTAGCAGTCCAGGGAGGACACGAGGCCTCCACGAGGGTGGAGGGCGCGCCCTACCCCCCTGGGCGCGCCCCCCTACCTCGTGAGCACCTCGTGTGCCCTCCGGACTCCGTTTTCTTGCACGATACGTATTTCGGTCGGTAAAAATTCATTATATATTCTCCCGAAGGTTTTGACTCCCGTATCACGCAAATATCTTCTGTTCTCGTTTTGAGCTGTTTCCGTTGCAGATTTGAGGATTCCGGAGACTCGATCATCCTTCTATGAGGGTGAGCCTATGCCATGGAAGGAGGACGAGCTTGCATCATCAACAACACCTCCACCACCAACAACAAAGAAGGAGACATAACCACATGGGTATGGGCAGTCCCCTTGGTAACTGCCAAGCTTGGGGGAGGTGCCCCGGTATCGTATCATCATCACAACTCCTATCTTTACCGTTTTTCTTAGTTCGATCCTATTAGTAGTATCTTGATTTAGTAGAATAAAGTCATGGCATGATCTAGTTTTGAAGTTTTGCTTTATGATCCCTCTATGCAATCGAGTCCGTGAGCTATATTTATATAATAAAGACTAGTGTTGAGTCAAGGGCTTGATTACTTTGCCATGATCTTGAGTGAATAAAAGAAAAGAAACAAAGAGTTCATATTGGTCTTATTGAGAGTAATGACTTCACATAGAAAGAGTATGATGATTAAAAAGTTGTTGGGAGTTGGCAAATATAGCTTTGGTCATCGTTGCAATTAATAGGAAGTAATAAGGAGAGAGAGGTTTCACATATAAATATATTATCATTGACACCTTTTATGATTGGGAACACTCATTCAAATATGACATGCTAAAGAGTTGATGTTGGACAAGGAAGACAACATAATGAGTTATGTTTTCTTGTATCTAAGATAAAGTATATTGTCATGGATCTCCTAACATGTTGAGCTTGCCTTTCCCCCTCATGCTAGCCAAATTCTCAGCACCAAGTAGAGATACTACTTGTGCTTCCAAATACCCCTAAACCAGTTTAGCCATGAGAGTCCACCATATCTACCTATGGATTGAGTAAGATCCTTCAAGTAAGTTGTCATCGGTGCAAGCAATAAAAATTGCTCTCTAAATATGCATGACTTATTAGTGCAGAGAAATAAGCTTTGTACGAACTTGTTGTGGATGCAATAAAAGCGACGAACTGCATAATAAAGGTTCACATACAAGGGGCAATATAAAGTGACGTTCTTTTGCATTAAGATTTTGTGCATCAAACCATAAAAGCGCATGGCAACCTCTTCTTCCCTCTGCGAAGGGCCTATCTTTTATTATTATCTTCTATCTTATGCAGGAGTCACGGTGATCTTCACCTTTCCTTTTTCATTTTATCCTTTGGCAAGCCCAGCATGTTGGAAAGAACATGATATATATATATCTAATTGGATGTAGGGGAGCATGAATTGTTATTGTTGACATTACCCTTGAGGTAAAAGGTTGTGGGGCAAAACTATAAGTCCCTATCTTTCTCTATGTCCAGTTAAAACTCCGTAGCCACAAGTATTGCGTGAGTGTTAGAAATTATGAAGGACTAAATGATAGTTGAATATGTGGACTTGCTTTTAAGCTCTGACATAGACTCTTCCCGATGTTATGATAAATTGCAATTGCTCCAATGACTGAGGTTATGATTTGTTAGTGCCGAATAAGGTTTTTGATTCATACTTTTGCATTGTGAAAAGATCATCACTTGAACATAAGTAATCATATGATAAATCTATATATGTTGCTGTTATGAGAGTAATCATGATGCCTTCATGTCCGTATTTTATTTTTATCGACGCCTCTACCTATAAACATGAGGACATATTTATTGTTATCGGCTTTTCGCTTGAGGACAAGCGAGGTCTAAGCTTGGGGGAGTTGATACGTCCATTTTGCATCATGCTTTTATGTTAATATTTATTGCATTATGGGCTGTTATTTCACGTTATGTCACAATACTTATGGCTATTCTCTCTTATTTTACAAGGTTTACCATGAAGAGGGGGAATGGCGGCAGCTGGAATTCTGGCTGGAAAAGGAGCAAATATTGAAGACCTATTCTGCGCAACTCCAAAAGTCCTGAAACTCCACGGAATATCTTAAAATAAATAAAGAAAAATCATCGCCAAAGATGAAGGACAGGGGGCCCACACCATGCTCACGAGGGTGGGGGGCGTGCCCCTCCCCCCTGGGCGCGCCCCCTACCTCGTGGGCCCCCTGGTGGCTCCCCGACGCCCATCTTCTCCTATATGAAGTCTTTCGATGAGAAAAAAATCATAAGCAACCAAGAGGCAATCCATCCACCACAAACTAGAGTAGGGTATTACACCACAATGGTGGCCCGAACTAGTATAAACCTTGTGTCTCTTGTGCTATTCTTTCTGTAGTTTAGATCTTTGCGAGACGGAGAGGTAGAGGGCGAAGTCTCCGCGCGCACCCCAGAGTTCGAACCTCAAGGGTCTGCCGGAACCCGAAATCCGACACTACGTCGTTCAATGGAATCCCCAGGTGGTCTCTAATAACGAGCGGAATACCTGCTTTAAATACCAGTCTGCAGCTCGCCCTTGGACAGGACATGTTAAACAATCCTATTTTTTGCTTATTGCACCACTTGTATCAGCACGTTTCAACTTATTCTTTAACTAACTATGAATAGCACTAGTCTATTGCTGCGTTATCTATTCTGTTTTATACATGTTTATTTATGACAATTAGCACCCGTACATTCTGGTACGGCCAGTACGCCAGGGGCTTTCGCATATCCTAGAATACGGCGTAAAAAGTTCGAACACTTTCGACAGTGCGACACCCCGAACTTATAGCATTATATGCATCAGCTCCGAATCATGTCTTGGGTCAATAGTTCGGTTTGCCCGGCTCCCATGTTTTGGTACCTTACGTTCCGCTATATCGGCTAAGGTAGCACTGGGAGAACTACTGTGATTGTGTCCCGGTTCTTCCGGACGAACACCTCAGTAGAGAAAGCCAAAACTGACTGTCATGATAAGGCGAGAGCTGGTCGCTATTCGAGAGGTCTCAAGTCCTTAAAGACTTTTTCCGCTTCGGGCGAGGAGTCGGCCTTGTCCGACTTAGGCGTATATAGCGCCCCAAATTCGGCCTTCCGAATACTAGGGGCTTCACCAAAATTTAAAATTGTAGACTTCTATGGCTAAATGAGAGTGATAAAGCATTATAGTCCGATTGCCTGGTTCGTTGCGCTGAGCACCTCCCTCGAAGGACCCAAAAATGGGAAAAAGAGTGCTCAGATATATCCCGAACACCCCAGCAGTAGCTGCATGGGGGCAGAAGCCGACGACTAGCCAACTCTCAGATTTTGCAAACGGGCACACAGAAGGTAATATTTTAAATTCCAAAAGCGTTGCATAGCGCAAATGAACTAGTTTTCACATTACAGGATCACATGAGTACGTTCACTCAAAAATTACATCTTTGGTACACTCCTCCGCCACAAGGCGGGCACCCTTTAGGAAACCTTCATAATACATCTCGGGGTGGCGATGCTCCTTGCCCTGCGGCGGCCCCTCCTTGACCAGCTTCTCGGCGTCCATCTTGGCCCAGTGCACTTTCGCACGGGCAAAAGCCCTGCGCGCGCCTTCGATGCAGACAGACCGCTTTGTGACTTCCAGCCGTGGGCAGGCATCCACAAGCCGCCTCACCAGGCTGAAGTAGTTGTTCGGCAGGGGCTCGCCAGGCCACAGCCGGACTATGAGCCCCTTCATGGCCTGTTCGGCAGCCTTGTGAAGCTCGACCAATTGCTTCAGTTGGTCGCTCAAGGCCACCGGGTGTTCGGCCCCAGTATACTGAGACCAGAACAACTTCTCCGTCGAGCTCCCCTCCTCGGCCCGGTAGAACTCCGCGGCATCAGACACACTATGGGGTAGATCTGCGAACGCTCCTGGAGAGCTCCGAACCCAGGTAAGTAAAAAGAAATTTTCTCTCACATGCTTCCTTTACATATTGAATGCCTTACCCGCCGCTATCTTCTTCACCGCCTCAACTTCCTGAAGGGCCTTTTGGGCTTCGGCCTTTGGCATGTTTCGCGCTGTCGAGCGCCTTTGCAAGCTCGGACTCTTGCGTCTTAGAGTTAAGCTCCAAGGCCTCGTGGTTCTTGACGAGAGCCTGGAGCTCTTGCTGCACCTCGCCCACTCGGGCCTCTTGTTTCTCCCACTCGGTGTGCTCCTGGGCCACTTTGTTTTCAGCCTCGGACATCGCCTTCTGCAGGGTCGCCACTTTGGTCATGGCCCCTTGAACATTCATGATAATCCAACTATTCTGCAACCAATTCTTCTTTCATATAGACAAGGTCTTGCTTACCTTTGTTCTCTTCGAGCTGCCTCTTGATAAGGCCGAGCTCCTCCTTGGACCGCTCAAGGTCCTGCTACACCGCAGCTACCTCCAAAGTACGTGCGGCAGCGACCAGCAGTGAAGCCTGCATATATAAATAGACATATTCTAATTAGACTCCTGAGTTATGATTTGATCCTCTATTCGACCTTTCTTCGTGAACGCCAAACAGAGCATCAGGGGCTACTGTCTATGCAGCAAGTTTTTCCCACAATTACTTACCTGAAAGCCTGTTAGGGGGCTTGTGCACGCTTCAGTCAGTCGGCTTTTGGTGGATTGAACCTTCTCGATCACCGCACTCATGATAGTGCGGTGCTCTTCGTCAATGGAGGCGTCGTCAAGTGCCTCCAGCAAGTTGTCCGGTGCCTCTGGATGGACAGAGGTCACCGGCACGGGCGGTTTTCCCCTCTTAATAGGGGGTCGCCTGCCGGAGTCCAGAACCGTCGGAGGTTCCGGCGCAGTGTTCGGCTGGCGTCAGAACCTGGAGCCCATGGGAGTTTTGCTCCCTTTGCGCCCAGGGTCCGGGAGGTCGCCCTGAGGCGTATCCTGGACTACCTCCCCTCGGCCCGGTGCCTTCTGAGACAACACCTTAGTGTTGTCCGTAGGGCTAGGGGTGGAGGCGGTCGGAAGAGAGCCGCTGCTCATATCCGACGGGTCCAAAGAACCGTCCGACGAAGATACGTCGATACAGGCTCGGGACGGACTGCAAAATCATGTTCGGCGTAAGGTGAAGTGGTGTGAAAATAGCGTATCAAATTGCTCTGGTATCCGGATACTTACGACTTCGCTAGGGGCTTGTCCCTGGGCAACCACTCGTCGGCACTATGAGCGGCGGTCGTGGAGCAATCCGGAAGGGGGGTCCTTCTCTTCTTGGACCCTTCGGCCTCCCCGGTTGGGGCGGCCTTCCTTTTCTTATCTCCCCCGGTTGGGGGGGGGGAGAACTTTCCTCCTCTTCCTCCTTGTTTTCCTAGGAGGAGTGCGCCTCGGAGTGTTCAGACGATGAGTCCGACACAACCATGCACCGGAGACCCTTTCGGGTCCCCGCGGTCTTCTTGGTCTTCTTCTCCAGCACCTTATAAGGTGCCGAGACCAGCATCTCCGTTAGGAGAGCATCTGCAGGATCTTTGGGCAGGGGGCGGGGCAGTCGATCTGCTCCGTTGTCTCCACCCAGTCCTATTAGAGGCATGGAAGCTCAGATTCCGCACATGATCGTATGGGGGAAAATAAACATCTTATAAAAACTTACCGGATTCGCAGGGCGCTTCGTGCTAAGTCCGCGGTGCTCGGTAAGGGGAGGAGGTACCTCGGCGCCCTTGAATAGCTCCTTCCAGACGTCCTTGTGCATCGTGTCGAAGAGCTCTCGCAGCGTCTGGTGCTTGGCCGGGTTGAACTCCCACAAATTGAATGCCCGTCGCTAACACGGGAGGATCAGGCGGAAGAGCATGACCAGGAGGTGAGCCGCGTGGGGATTCCGGATCTGAACTCGGGGGCCGCCACCCAGTTGGTGTCACGCGGCTCGGTGATGTGGAACCACCCCGATTGCCACCCCTTTATGGTCTCCATATAGGAGCCCTCGAGCCATGTGACATTGGGCATTTTGCCCACCATGGCGCCTCCGCATTCCGCTTGCTGACCGCCCACCACCCTCGGTTTAACATTGAAGGTCTTCAGCCACAGGCCGAAGTGGGGCCGGACGCGGAGGAAGGCCTCGCCCACGACGATAAACGCCGAGATGTTGAGGATGAAGTTCGGGGCCAGATCATGGAAGTCCAGCCCGTAGTAGAACATGAGGCCGCGGACGAACGGGTGGAGAGGAAATCCCAGTCCGCGGACGAAGTGGGTGAGGAAAACTACCCTCTCGTGAGGCTCCGGGGTAGGGACGATCTGCCCCGCGTTGGGCAGCCGGTGCGCGATATCCGCGGCCAAGAATCCGGCTTCCCACAGCTTCTTGATGTCCTCCTCCATGACGGAGGATTTCATCCACTTGCCTCCCGCTCCGGACATGCTTGGGGCGGTTTGAGGAGAAAGACGCCAACTTGGGTGTTGGAGCTCGAGTGCGCGAGAATGGATGTGCGAGGAGGAAGAAGGCGTGGGTGAAAAAGGTGAACCCTTATCCCTTTATAAGGGCGGACAAGACTATGTGCCTCCCCACCTACCTAGTAAACTCGCTTATTCCCCAAACGCCGTAATTGATGGCGCGGTTAGGTTACCCACATCCGTATTGACGAGAATCCCATGATAAGGGGACACGATCTCTGCTTCGACAAGACGTGCCAAGGAAACCGCCTCGCAATATGCGCTGAGGCTGGTTGAGAAAAACGGTTCGATAATGACTGGGCCATGGTGTGATGTCATACTACGAAATGCGTCAGCAGATTAGATGTGTGGAAATATTATTCTCTCTACGGTGGTATGTGGAAATTGTTTTGCAGAGCCGGACACTATCCTTGTGTTCTAAATCTTCTATGGAGTATTCGGAGGAGGAATCCGCCTTACAATGCCGAAGGCAATCTGTGCGCCGGACTCATCGTCATTGAAGCCTGGTTCAGGGGCTACTGAGGGAGTCCTGGATTAGGGGGTATCCGGACAGCCGGACTATATCCTTTGGTCGGACTGTTGGACTATGAAGATACAAGATTGAAGACTTCGTCTCGTGTCCGGATGGGACTCTCCTTGGCATGGAAGGCAAGCTTGGCAATACGGATATGTAGATCTCCTTCCTTGTAACCGACTCTATGTAACCCTAGCCCCCTCCGGCGTCTATATAAACTGGAGGGTTTAGTCCGTAGGACGACAACAACAACAATCATACCATAGGCTAGCTTCTAGGGTTTAGCCTCTATGATCTCGTGGTAGATCAACTCTTGTAATACTCATATTGTCAAGATCAATCAAGCAGGAAGTAAGGTATTACCTCCATCGAGAGGGCCCGAACCTGGGTAAACATCGTGTCCCCCGCCTCCTGTTACCATCCGCCTTAGACGCACAGTTCCGGACCCCCTACCTGAGATCCGCCGGTTTTGACATCGACAAGGGGGGATCTCAAACTTTGGGACATGCTTGTTTGAAATGTGGGAAAGTTACGAACTTATCCCCCGTTTAAAATTTTGGACATCACATCGGTTGGGGATAGGACGGTAATCTCGCATCTCCCAAATATTTGCCGGTAATGATTTCGGGCGAGGAGAGGGTGTTTTGCCGACCACGGTTGGCGCCCACGGTGTATGAACGGGGCTGACAGGTAGGGTGGTTGTGTCATGTCTGAGGGAAGTTACACATCTTCCCATATTTAAAATATTAGCCTACATCGATTTCGGACGAGGAGAGTTTGTTTTGCCGCCCACCGTGGATGAATGGGGAAATGGAGGGAGAGACACATGTCTTTCGGACGAGCTTGAATCAAATGTGTTTTGCAGCCCATGTTTGGCGCCCACCGTGTCTGAATGGGCTCAGAGGCCGTCGTGTCATGTCTGATTGAAGTTACTAGTCTACCCCTATCGACAGTAGTGTAAATCCGATCGATAAGGATGTCAAGTGTCAAGGGTAAACAGTAATTTCCATCTCGCAAACACTTGCTTGGGGCAGCCCACAAATGATAGTGGGTGTTTAGCCGCTTCGTTCAAAACTTGGGAGAATTAGCATTCACGTTTGCCCTAGGCCCTGGCAACTAAATCCAAATCCAATTTTTATTTGATTACGAATATCCACAGATAATTCTACATTTTGTTATTTCTTCAAAACCACAACAAAGATTTATTCCACCTTTATATATGATTATGATTTAGAAATGTCGTGATCTTCGAATTCAGTAGGTTGGATACACTTTAAGTCAAACAGTTCACCCAATACAATATGCTCACACGAAAAACAGTTCACCTTATGTCAATCATACAAGTACTGAGGATTACCTCGCCTAAAAAATTCGGATCATTACAACACATGGACAACATAGGGGGTCTTACAACATAATCCATTCAGAGACATGACACAACATGCAAGTACAATAATCTAATGACAATTTCAACTGCTATCTAAAGAAGAACTGGGATTACCCTGGGCTTCAGATAGCAGAAGCAGCAGGACCTCCTCCGTCTTCAAATGCAACATTCTTACTTCTTCCAATTCTTGGGTTGCTTGCATAATGCGTGCAGCTAATTGCATAATTTCCAGCTTCAAGATCAAGATTACCTCATTCATGGCAGCCACACCATCTCTTTCTGCGTCTAGTGGAGCCTCAAGAACTATAATATCTGTGCTCAAACTGCTCTTCAACGGTGTTGCCTCTGAACTGCTACGATCTGGTAACATGGATGGCGCACTGCTTCCACAAATAGATTCTGGGGTTGTACATTGTGTCCTAGTGTGAACGCCATCCTGAAAGGTCTCCGCTGGACATAAGTAAGAGATAGTTATTGCATGATCCAGGCAGTAAGCTTACATGGTAAACGACATACAAATTATTACCGAGCATGGCAAGCTATATTTAAATGGTTCGAAGCAGCATCAGCCGAAAAGAAATTAAAATGGTAAGATGAAACTAGGGATGTGTAACGCCCCGGATTCGATGCGCCAGGTGTCCGCTAGTTATTCGTTGTTGTTGCCATGTCATTTGCTTCCGTGTTGCACTTTGCCATGTCATCATCTGCATTTCATATCATGTCATCTTGTGCATTGCATTGCATACGTGTTCGTTTCATGCATCCGAGCATTTTCCCCGTTGTCCGTTTTGCAATCCGGCACTCCTATGTCCCCCGGCGCCCCATTTTACCTCTTTTCAGGTGCGGGTGTTAAACGGTCTCGGAATGGACCGAGATTTGCCAAGCGGCCTTGATATACCACCGATAGACCGCCTGTCAAGTTTCGGGTCATTTGGAGTCCGTTTGATGCTCCAACGGTTAACCGGGTAACCGCAAAGGCCTCTTTGTGTGCAGCCCAACACCTCTCCAAAGTGGCCCAAAACCCATCCAAACCCCCTCTATCCTCTGGGTCGTTCGATCACGATCGCGTGGCCGAAAACCGCTCCTCATTAGGGCACTCCTAGCTCCCTCTACCTATAAATATACACCTCCCCCGAAATTCCCGCAGTCCAAACCCTAGCGTCTTCCTCCTCGCGCCGCCGGACGCGTCTGCACCGCGCCGGACATGTCCACCGGCCACCTCACTCCAGCCAATCGCGGCTTGCCACGTCACCCCGCCGCTACCGCCAGCCACTCCCACGCCGCCACCTCACCCGCGCGCCGCCTCTCTCTCTCCCTGCGCCCGCCACGGCCCGCCAGGCCCGTCCCCGACCCCCGCGGCCCGGTCGCCGCGCGCCGCCGACCGCCGCGGGCCCGCGCCGAGCCTCCCCCGTGCCTGGCTCCCGCGCCGCCCGTCTCCTTCCTCGCCGGCGCCGCCGCGCTCCTCGGTGAGCTCCGCCGAGCCGCCCGCCGCCCGATCCCGTGGGATCCGCCGCCGCCAGAGCCCGTGGCGCCCCCCAAGCCAGCCCACGCCCCGCCGCCGGCGTCGCCTCGCGCCGGCAGCCGCGCCGCCCCGCCGTGACGCCATGGCCGCCGCCTGCGCGTTGCTCCGCCGCCCGCGCCGCCCTGCTCGCGCCTCCGCCGCCTCGCCGTCGCCCGCTGGCGGATCCAGCCTCGCCGGACCGGATCCCGTCGCCGCCGCCTCGCCCCGGCCACTTCCGGCCTCGCCGCCGCCGCGGCATCGCCGACCATCGCCGCCCCTGCCTCCCCTCGTGCGGGCACGAGGAGGCCGACTTCCAGCCCCATGGGCCACGGCCCAGCTCCTCCCCGACCTGCACAGTGCGCCAGAGCCGGCCCAGCTCCAGATCCGGCCCGTGTGGCCCAACGTGAGCACCCCTGTTTTTTTCCCGAATTTTGACCAAGTCCCTGATTAGTTGCATTCTGGTGCATACTTTGACCTGCCATAACTTGATGTGTGTTTCTCCGTTTGCTGCATATGATATATCGAAATGTTTATCTGGTTGTGCTCTTGATTTCATTCCATTGTGCCATGTTCATTAGAGTTCATCTTGATGCTCTAATCATCGTTGCAAGAGTGCTATATAATGTTGTCTGCTGTAGTTTATTAGAACATGCTCATTTCTCATTTTTGCATCTTTTTGTGTGATTTTCTTTTGAGCATGAAATCTACATGAGTTATGAGCTACAACATGCCATATGTGCTGTGATGCAATCCATTCTTCATAATATGCCATGTATTGATTGTTTCAAGCATGCAAAGTAGCCTCCGTGATGTTGCTGATTTCAGAGACTTAAAATTTCACACCAAGTCTTTGTCTGCTGTTATTTTTATGCCATGTATCCATGTTGCTACAGTGAGATCCATGCCTCTTTTGAGTATGTTCGGTAAGGGTGTTTTGTTCAAATGGATATGCTCTATCCATCCATGCCTCGTTTTTCATTTATGGAGTGCTCTAGCATGTCTTAATCTTGCTCTATTTTTGCTATAAAATGTTCCTGGCAGATTGTTTACATGTTATTCAATTTTGCCTAGCTTGTTGTTGTTGATCCGTGCATGCTATGTTATTGTTCTTTCCATGTCTAGCTGCTATGCCATGTCTAGTTGCTGTTTGTATGCTTGGTTTGTCATGCAATGCCTCGTAGTGAGTGCATCGAGCTCGTAAAGATGCCTACTAGTTATCTGTTTTGGCCATGCTCCAGTTTTTCACTGTCTGAATATGTAACCAAACTTGCTATGTTTACATGGGTGCCATCATATTTTCTGTGCCCTTTTGGCTTATTGTCAGTAAGGGACTTTTGTTCTATACCTTGAGTAGATTCATGCCATGTTCTAGTTTGACATGATAGCTTTCTGCTACATGTTGGTTGTTAGGTCTAAACATGCTAACCTGATGTTATTTCTGCCATGTCCTGTGAATTCTGCTAAGTCTGTGAACCTGTTATTGTTTGCAATCTTGACATGTCCTTTTGGGCTTGTTCTAGTAGTTTCTGGAGTTAGCTCAGTGTTCATGTTTTGTAATGCGTTACATGTACATCATGTCCATGCCTTTTGTTATCATGTTTTGGTCCTGCAGCATGTTTTTTTGATGCTTGCAAGATGCCTACTAGCTGTTTTGGACAGATTGTTGTTATAACCTGTATAGGGTGTATGTGTTGAACCGTTGCTCTCTTTTGAGTGTGCTCTATATGAAACTTGCTTAGTTTTACATGTAGTCTCATATTATCATGTTGCATCCTTGTTTATATTTTTTTGCTTGATGTTTGAATGCATTTTGCATCAATGCCATGTTTATCTTGTTTTGCTCATATCTTCTAGGCCGTAGCTCCAAATCTAATGAACTTTATATGTAACTTGACTAGAATTTCGTGTAGATCATCGTGGTGCATCTTAACTTGCTGTTTAACAACTTGAACATAAGGCTTATTCAGATCAGGACCAATTTCGAAATTTGCATATGAGGACTTACCGGAATTGTTATATGTTGTTCCCGACCCCATTTAAACTTGCTTTGATGTGTTGCTCTTGTATGCATCATCTCTTGCCATGTGTAGCCTCATGTAGCCTTGTCATGCATCATACTTGGTTGAGCATCATGCCTTGTTCATGTGTGGTGTGTTTACCGTGTCGTGTGTTTCTTCTCGATAGTTCCCGTTTCGTTGCGATCGTGAGGATTCGTTCGTCTACGCTTGTATCGTCTTCGTGGCTTCATCTCCTTCATGGACTCGTTCTTCTTCCTAGCGGGATTTCAGGCAAGATGACCGCCACCTTGGATCTCATTACTATCATTGCTATGCTAGTTGATTCATTCTATCGCTATGCTGCGTTACCTACCACTTGCTGCTCAAGCCTCCCAAATTGCATGATAGCCCCTGACCTTTGACACCCTTCCTAGAAAACCGTTGATTGGCTATGTTACCGCTTTTTCTCAGCCCCTCTTATAGCGTTGCTAGTTGCAGGTGAAGATGAAGATTGCTCCATGTTGGATTATGTTTATGTTTATGTTGGGATATCACAATATCTCTTATACTATTAATGCATCTATATACTTGGTAAAGGGTGGAAGGCTCGGCCTTATGCCTGGTGATTTGTTCCACTCTTGCCGTCCTAGTTTCCGTCATACCGGTGTTATGTTCCCGGATTTTGCGTCCCTAACGCGGTTGGGTGATTTATGGGACCCCCTTGACAGTTCGCTTTGAATAAGACTCTTCCAGCAAGGCCCAACCTTGGTTTTACCATTTGCCTCACCACCACCTACTTTTCCCTTGGGAGTCGCGCTCTCGAGGGTCATCTTTATTTAGCCCCCCGGGCCAGTGCTTCTCTAAGTGCTGGTTCGAACCGAAAAGAAATTAAAATGGTAAGATGAAACTAGGGATGTAAGTGGCAAATAAACGACATCCGCCAGTCCCATCTAGTTAGTTTTTGCTAGCTCCCTCGTTCATTTTCCTCAAAAAACAAAAACTCTTTTGAACTATCATACCAGTAGTGGACTTTAATCGAGATTAAACGGGACTCAGTTGACATCCCTAGTTGAAAGGGAGTGTACCACCGCTAAGTTGCCAAGGCATCTAAGCAGTTGAAATAATCTGAGAAAGCACTTAACAACGTGACCTCTAAACTACGAAGACAGTCTTGTGATGAAGTTCAGAGGAAAAGTTAAGGACTCAAATGAACTAGGCATGCATTTCTTTACGATAGTACAACAGGCACTGCTGACATATTGGCCAACTCAGGTATAGCATAAAAAGTAACAAACAAGCATTGGAATCAAGCAATACAACAAAGCAGACAACTGAACTATTTGTTATCCTGTAGGATTACAGGTTGAGGGCACAAGCCAAGAAAGCAGCCCACACGCATTACTTTTCACATGTACTAAAACACATTGGCTTACCATATGTTGCTATGAAGCATCGCTGCTGTTGCAATGTTCTTTGAAGATATCGTCAGCATCCCGTGGTTGAAAATCTACTTGTTTTAGTTTATTCTGCACCCTCTATTTAGGTAAAATTAATTTTAATCGCATGCAGTGGTTCGAATTGATCATCAATGGTTCATCTAAACTAATGAAAGAAGGGTGTGTGCATACACGACAATATATCCGCTTCCCTCTATTTTTATGCTTGTTCGAGGTGCCAGCCCCAAAAGAACAAATAGTTTGCTTGATGGGGTTGGCAGCTCCATAATTAATAGAAGCATCAAATTAGTCATGCAACTTGGGAAGATCAAGAACACACAAAAATGAAATGAACAGAGGCTCGTAGCAGTGATGTAATAGCTAGCATCAGAAAATGTAGGGTAAAACGAACAAAAACCAGCGGAACCACATGCTAGTTTGCTGATGTGTAATTAAGCGTAGAGAACATGAAGCAGTCTGATGGAACCAACAGGTGGCATCAGAACAACACCATTATGCTAAGAAAGTGAATGTAGGCGCCGACCATTGGATAATAGTACGTGATTCTCGGCGGCGTATGGGTATCGTTGGCATACTTGATAGCTAAGGATCATCAATGGTGCTCGTGTTGCGGTTGAGTTTGGGCCGGCTGTCGTTGTCGCTGAAGCGGCTCCGGTGCTACGGTTGCGGCGCCCGTCGACATACAGGAAAGCTCATCTGTGGTAAGTGAACAGTTGCACTATAAAGAGAAAAACTGAAGGAGTACAGATCGAAATAACCTGATGAGGCTGCGGTGTCGGTAAAGCAGGGCTGGTGGAGTTGAATATATCGTCCGTGGAGCGGGTCTGGTGCAGTGGACGAAGGCTTCGGCGGGCACGTTGTACAGTGCTTTCGGTGAGGCGGATCTGTTGCGGCAAACAAGGGCTTGTATGAAGGGCCAGCGAAGGGACGGACGAGGGAGTCAGTGAAGGGCCTACACTGTGGTGGACGAGGGTGCCAGTTAAGCAGATCCGGTGCGGTGAACCATGATGGCGGTCAAGGAGATCTGGAGCGGTGTACAAGCCAGTCACTGAAGCGGCTCCAATGAAGTGGTGAGTTGGCAGTTGGGGGTTCCAAGGTGCGGAAGGTAGATCCGTCGGGGTGTGAGGTCCACCGCTGCGGCGGAGGACTAGATTCGGCGGCTTGCCGTGGTTGGGGGAGTCGGGGAGGGGCTCTGGGGAAGAATGTTGGGGGCAAAGAGGGGAAAACAATGGAGTTATCAAAGCATCCCTTTTCCATTCATGTGGCAGGAATATCGCAGGGTAAACTTTCGGGCACGAGATATTTTGATGTGAGCGGGAAGTTTGAAAGCTTTTGGCGCCTGAAATTATATTCTGCTCTTGTACGGCCGACTATGATATCATAGCCGAGAATTTGTTTCTTTTGCACACACAAAAAGTGCAAGTTTTGAAAATCAATGTCTCCAACTCGAAACTTAGATTGTCCATTCAATTCAAATATGGATCATTGAGCTACTACAAGCAAATACCATCATATGGTCCAATTCAAATGAAATTCCAAATGTGTTTATCCTAAATATGATGACAAAAGCAAAAATGTGTATGTGTATGAATAAAGTGGATGATTATAAAGTTTGAACATGCCCGTATGTGTATATCTCTAGGTTTGATATATGAATTTGAAATCACGAAATCCCGGCTTAAAAATGTACCTCCGTTTAAACGAATTACAAAAGCTAATGACGGAGTCGAATTCCAAAATTCCAATATTAGGTTTGTAATTCTGGTACATCAAAGTATATCATGCATGTTCAAAAGTATCGTTATCTCATAGTCCAAACTGTGAAACAAATTGATCAACCTTGAGTGCACACACTATTGACCATGTATATCTCAATTATGCTAAAGTCCCTCAAATATAGACACCTCACTCTTTATCTGAAGCAACCCCCCTGAATTATTATAAAGTTCGGAACTCGTCGAGCAGTTAGATCCAATGGAGCTCTCTTCCATAAACGAGCTCTTGGATCGCATCGCCGCCCTGGGGGTCGCTACAGATTACGACCAAGTTGGGCTTAAACCCGATCTAAGAGAAATTAACTCACCCCAAGCCACCCACCACGTTGCCGTGGTCGAGGCGCAGTGCAGCGATCCTTCATCTATCCTAAGGACTAGCTACGTCCGGATTCCCGATCCCTCCAATCCGGATACCCGCGGAGGGGAGGACGTAACTCAAGACCTGAACTTCGAATCAGGCAGCGGGCTAGATCCATTGGACAACTTCCAAGAATCCAAACTTCAGAGTTCGGAAACTCCTTGGCCTTTGAGTCTCAGATTGGGGGAGATTTCGGATTTAATTCCACCCACCCACCCGAACATAAGCGATCTATCCCAAATCAGGCAAAAGCCCGAAGAAACAGTACATCTTTACTGGGCCAGATTCCTCCTGGTTATGAACATAATAAAGGACTGCCGTGAGGAAGACTCAATTTCAATATTCTGCAATAATTGCACGGACAAGGGAATCCTCAACGCCATAAGTCATCGCAATATTACACGCTTCGCTGACTTGGCATCCATAGTACAAAAGTACTGTGCGATGGAAAGCGCCTGGAAAACCGAAACAAAATTTTGGGACAATCCGGCCCTGAATAGAAACCCCGTCCGAAATAAAAGGGTGTATCATCGTCAAACACCCGAGTTAAACACCAAAAAACCAAAACCCTCTACAGGGCGTGGAACCGTACTGGAAGGATGGCTTAATGGACCCTGTAAAATTCATAGTACAGAGGACGCCACACCAACTCACAGCCTTAGAGCATGTTGGATACTCCGGCAGGTGGCCAAAATTGGCGATGATCTCCTAATTCCGGAGGCCGCGGAAAGCCACCTCAGGGACACCAGTACAGTCTTCGAGACTTTTGCATCAAATAATATGCGAAAAAGAACACTCCGCAGTCTTGCCGAAGTTTATCAAGTAGCAACAATAAACCCATGGAGTGACACGGGTATTACTTTTAATGCCAGTGATGAACCTAAATTCCGAACAGCTCGAGGACCAGCCGCATTGGTCCTCAGTCCAATAGTGGACGGCTTTCGCCTCACCAAGGTACTCATGGACGGAGGCAGCAGACTGAACCTCTTTTATGAGGAAACCCTTCAAAAAATGGAAATAGACTGGAACCGCATCGAGCGAAGCAGCACAACCTTTCGAGGAATAATCCCCAGTCGGGAAGCGTGCTGTACAGGAGAAATCACACTAGATGTGTTGTTCGGCACGCCGGATAATTACAAGTCCAAAGAGGTCACGTTCCAGGTGGCCCCGTTCAGTAGCGGATACCACGCTCTGCTAGGGCGGGAAGCATTTACAATCTTCCTAGCAATACCCCATTATGGGTACATGAAGCTCAAGATGCTCGGGCCAAACAGAATTATCACTCTGGCTAGTGATCCGGACATAGCGCTCCACGCCGAAAACAAGACAGCCGCATTAGCCCTCGAGGCACAATCCGAAGCCCTAGCGGCTGAGGAACTGACTACGCTGCGCTCCACGGTGAACAGGGATGATGTGATACTCAACAAAAGATCCAAGTCCACCTCCTTTAAACCAGCAGACGAAATAGTCAAATTCCAGGTCCATCCAACGGACCCCAATAAAACAGCTTCCATCGGGGCACAATTAAACCCTGATGTAGACGCCGCATTGCGAGAATTCCTACGTGAAAATTGGGATATCTTTGCCTGGCACCCTTCAGACATGCCAGGAATCCCACGTAGGCTGGCCGAACATAGCTTAAATATCCTAAAAGGATTCAAACCTGTCAAACAAGCCCTTCGGCGTTTCTCCGAACCCAAGAGACAGGCCATGGGAGAGGAGCTAGCCAAGCTATTGGAGGCCGGATTCATCAGAGATATAAAACATCTGGACTGGCTAGCAAACTTGGTGATGGTACCAAAGAAGGACAAATCCTGGCGCCTGTGCGTTGATTTCAAAGACCTTAACAAGGCTTGCCCAAAGGATCCCTTCCCCCTCCCCCGCATCGATCAAATTATCGACGCCACTACAGGACACGATTCGTTGTGTTTCCTCGACGCATACTCCGGCTACCATCAAATCAAGATGGCAGAGTCAGACCAAGCCGCAACGGCATTCATCACACCATACGGCCCATTATGCTTCAACATAATGCCCTTCGGGCTAAAAAACGCCAGCGCAACATATCAGCACATGATTCAGACATGTCTGGCAAACCAGATCGGCAAAATAGTGGAGGCATACGTGGATGATGTGGTCATAAAAACAAGACATGTCGAATCTCTAGTAGACGACTTGAGGCTTACATTTGATAACCTCCGAACATACGACATCAAGCTCAACCTAGAAAAATGCGTTTTCGGTGTTCCAGCCAGAAAGCTCTTGGGCTTCATCATATCCGGCAGAGGAATTGAAGCAAATCCAGCCAAGATCCAAGCTTTGTCACAATTGGATATCCCAAAGGACCTCAAACAAATACAAAAATTGACCGGATGCGTGGCGGCTTTAAGCCGCTTCATCTCCCGCCTGGGGGAAAAGGCACTACCTCTCTATCGCCTCCTTCGGCGCACCGAACACTTCGAGTGGACGGATGCCGCCACGGCCGAACTCGGCGAAATTAAAGCCATATTGTCAACAAACCCAGTCCTGGCCGCGCCAAATATCGGCGAACCAATGTTATTGTACATTGCAGCAACACACCAGGTTGTTAGCGCAGTGCTCGTCGTCGAACGAGAAACGGACGGACAAAAATCCCCCCTTCAAAAGCCGGTCTACTATGTGTCCAGTGTCCTCACTCCATGCAAATCACAGTACCCGCATTATCAAAAGATTGCATACGCGGTATTCATGGCATCCCGGAAGCTGCGACACTACTTTCAAGAGTGTTCGATAACAGTAGCCTCCGAAGTACCACTTAATGATATTATAAACAACCGCGAAGCAACGGGCCGGATTGCAAAATGGGCCATCGAGCTCCTCCCATTCGACATAACTTATAAGCCACGACGAGCTATTAAGTCACAAGTTTTGGCCGACTTCATCGCAGAATGGACGGAGGCCGAACTCCCTAAAGAGTACGGCACATATTCAAACTGGATCATGCATTTCGACGGCTCTAAAATGTTGGCCGGTCTGGGGGCTGGCGTCGTTTTGACGTCCCCCACGGGAGACACAGTTCAATACGTACTCCAGATTATGTACACAGACTCCAATAATGTAGCCGAATATGAGGCCCTTTTACACGGTCTCCGGATGGCAGTATCCATGGGCATTCAAGGCCTAGAAGTGCGAGGGGGTTCGAACCTCGCAATATCCCAAATAAATGGAGACTTCGATGCCAAAGATCCAAAAATGGCAGCTTATCACAACGCCATCCTAAAAATGTCAGCTCGGTTCGAAGGGCTCGAATTTCATCATATAGCCCGGGAGAACAATCAGGCGGCAGACGTCCTGGCATGCATCGGCGCAAAATGCAATGTAGTCCCCCCCAACATCTTCTTGGAACGGCTGTTCAAGCCATCCGTAGTGTGGGAAGGGGAATCCGGCAATAACATTCCGGACTCAACCGCACTACCCGACGACGAACAATCTGACACAATCGGAGGCTCCGCCAATGAAGTCACACCTTCAGCCCACGTAATAATGGTCGTTATTGCCCCGTGGACAGAACCATTCCTAGCTTACCTTACTAGGCAAGAACTCCCGGAGGACCAAAACGAGGCACGCTGCATAGTGCGGAGATCTAAAGCCTATAAAGTCCATGAGGGAGAGCTTTATAAGAAAAGCACTACCGGAGTCCTTCAATGGTGCATCTCCGAAGAGGAAGGGCGGAACTTGCTGGCTGAAATTCATGCCGGACTCGGTGGTCATCACGCTGCAGCTCGGTCCCTTGTAAGCAAGGCTTTCCGTACAGGCTTTTATTGGCCAACGGCCCGGGCAGACGCTCAGGACTTAGTCCAACGATGCGTCGGTTGCCAGCTTTTTGCAAACCAAAGCCATATGCCACCCACCGCCCTCCAAACCATCCCCATAACATGGCCCTTTGCGGTCTGGGGACTTGACATGGTGGTACCCCTTAAAGGTGGAACCCACAAGAAAAAATACTTACTGGTCATGGTGGATAAGTTCACCAAATGGATAGAAGCCAAGCCTCTTAAGACGGCCGAATCTGGACCAGTGATAGACTTCATATCCGGGGTCGTGCATCGTTACGGCGTCCCCCACAGCATCATCACTGATAACGACATGAACTTTACGGCCGACGAGGTAAAACTCTGGTGCAAAAACATGGGCATCAAGCTCGATTATGCCTCCGTCTATCACCCACAAACTAACGGCCAGGTCGAACGGGCAAATGGTCTTATTATGAGCGGCATCAAACCCAGATTAGTGTGGTCCCTCAAGGAATCCAACACGAACTGGGTAGAGGAGCTCGACTCCGTACTCTGGGGGCTGCGTACCACGCCGAATCGCACCACCGGATACACACCATTCTTCATGGTGTACGGCGCAGAGGCCGTTTTGCCTTGCAACATAATTCATGACTCACCTCGAGTGCGCACGTACGAAGAAAGAGAAGCCGAACTCGATCGGCAGGATAGTTTGGACACCTTGGAGGAGGAGCGTGACGTGGCAAAAGCCTGTTTCGCATTCTATCAAAAGCAGGCTCGAAGATATCAAAGCAGAGAAGTACGGGCCAAAAATTACAATATTGGCGAACTAGTTCTACGCCTGCCGGACAAGAAAAAGGACAAACTGAAGCCCAAGTGGGAAGGTCCCTTCATAATAGACCAGGTCCTGACTGGGGGAGCGTACCGCCTGAGAGATGCATCGGATAACCGACTCGAGCCGAACCCGCGGAACGCAGCCCGTCTCCGAAGATTCTATGCCTAGCGCCGGACTTTGTGTTCATCTCCTTCCTCTGTCCATTTTTTACATTTTCTGACCTACATTTCTCTCCTTGCCCTCTTTTTTCTCTCTTATATAGCCCTTAAAGGCTCATCAAGTGACGCGCTACCCGCGCTCACTAAAACCTGGGGGCTTCTTTAAACAGAAGCTTATTTATACGAGCTTCATGCCCAACACATGTGTCAAACTTCCGCATGTACCTTTTATTCACCATTATATGCATCGATATGACTTAAGTTTTGGCCAAGCTGGGTTGCCTGGCTCCTGTGCTTACCCCTACGTTCCCGATTGTTCGGCTAGGCGGTAAAGGGAGCACCTCTGCGATCGTTACTGCCGGGTCAGCAGGATGTGTTCCTCAGACTGGGTGAAGCCGAAAGCTAGCGTTCTTAAGGGAATATTCGGTCGGTGAACTAAAGATGACCTTTGTACTTATTTACTTATGTGCCCCCAGATGCTTTTTCTGCGTTCGCAGTCCGGACATGCACTTTAGGGCATGCCTCCTAGAGAAAGGAACCCCTAACGGAACTATTCTCCCTGGAAGATGTTTCTTACTAACCATGTAATATAACATAACTAGTTGGGCACTTGTCTGATAAAGCACAAATGACCCCCTACGCCTGGTCTCCATGCATACCTTGGTTTTTATATAACCGCAAGGGTATTCGGACACACTCCGGACCGTCAGGTCCTGAGGTCGAAGCGAAAAGGTCGACAACTACAAACGATCTACAATCCGGCTAGAAGGCATTACACATGTCAATTAAAATTACATAGTCACTCTGACTGATTGTATTCCTCTTCAATACCATCTAACAGGCTGTCTAATTTACGGTCCTGCTGGGAATACTTTGCGGCCAACTCTACTTGGCCGTATACTAAGCTTACAGGGATCTCCTTCCCATCAAGCCCAACAGGTCCGACCTCGTCCATGTGATTTGGGTCAGCCTTTGTGTACCGCATCTTCACCATGGCCCAGGCCTCCCTAGTGCCTTGACGGCAGGCCGATATCTTGCACAATCGGAAGCACCACCGCGCTCCCTTCAGCTTCTCTGCAAGCTCTCCAAGGCCCTCGGGCATGGAGAGGGATGGCCATAAGGCTTGGGCAACGCCTTGCATCGCCTGCCGAACTCGCTCATGCAGTTGTGAGAGCTCGGGAAGAAGGTCACCCGTAGAACCGGGCATCTCCTCTGCAGGACGACCTGTTAGCATACCTGCGGACATCACTCTGTTAGTCGGCTTCCTCGCCGAATCTTTTTTTCAAAAGTTCGTTCAAGCACTTACTAAATATGCCGTGTCGAAGCCGCTGATTCTCCTTAACAGAGTCCGACAGCTGGGCACGAACATCTTTCAGTTCAACACCCAGCTTGGTGTTGGCATCCTGAAGATCAATCTTCTCCCGCCTCACCTTTGTTAGCACGCTCTCGCCAGCCTTTAGCCGGCGTAGAAGTTGTTGCTTGTCCGGATCTAGTCCGACGCCATCTGCAATTTCATTTGTCAGATCGGCACATATGCCGCACTTCACACTTATCTTTTTGAAGCATATATTACCAGAGGGGGTCTCCTTGGGCTCCCCCATCGTGGCTAGTGCGGCCTCAAGTTGGGCTTTGCACTCTTTTAGCTCCTGGGACAGTTCGATATTCTTCTCTGAAAGAAGCTGCGTATTATACGATCCTTAAATCAGTTATTCTAACTGTTTCAAGTCTCGGGGGCTACTGATATATATAACCATTAAATTTTCTCACCCGTATGTCTTTTACATATTGCTCCGTGGCTCTGGCTAGAACATTTTGAGCGGCACGGAGATACGCATCTCCTGAATTGAAGGCATCAGACGCCTCTTGGGAGAAACAAGCGTCACGAAGAACAGTCCGGCGACGCCTGTGGTTCATGGCACTCTCCACCTCGGAATGGGTGGCAAACAGCCTATCCACATCCTCTGTCGGAGGAGCGTCTGGTACGCGCCTCGTGTTCGCCTCCGCCTCCGGGCCAGGTTGTGGAGCCTGGCCGGTGGAGGCGCGATTGGCAGCCTCTCCGGATATAGTCCGGCGAGGTCTCTTTGTCCTGAACAGAGCACGAGTGTTAATATGCCTTGAAGGAATAACACCAGGGAATAAAAAAGGCGCGCTATACCTCTGCGCAGGTACCTCTGTCTAGACTACGTTTCTTTTTATCCCTCGTGGGCTGGCCGCCGTAAGCTTGGCCTCCCGCCTCAAAGACCTCCTCTGCGAAGCACGGTTGTTATACGGTCAACACGCGAGGATGGGTCCCCTTTCAAAATACTGGGATTTCGGTCTCAGTTACCTGGGAGGCGGGGATTAGCCCTGGGTAGTCGGCCGTAATGGCCACCAAGGCGTTGTCCTTACTTAATTGATAGAATACCCCATCAATTAGCTCCATAGATATGTCCGGATCCTCTTGGGAGGCCGGGTCGAGGGACCGTCCCGGATCCTCGGGTTGTGGAGGGGGGTTGTTTATCTTTTTGACAGCCTGGCGCAGTTCCTGCATCGAAGTCGTCAGACCATATATTTAATAGTAAGAATACAAAACGGATGGACTGGTGAAAGCGTTCGCTTACCCAGTTCGGAGGATTATACATGGTAAAACCACCCTGAGGGTTGACGCGGAGAAATTCCTCCTCTTCTCCCTTGTACAAAGTGGACAAGATCTTTATCGAAGCGGCAGCCGAGTCCGGCCCCTTACGGCCGTGACGGGTGGCGTCGTCCTCCCCGTTGAAATCCCACATGGGGTGGCTTCTATATTGAAGCGGCTGCACCCCCCGCATGATGCATGTGGCCATGACTCCAATCATGGTTAGTCCGGAATGAGCCAATAATCTTATCCGGCCCATTAGGTAAAGGACATCCTTGTCACTTTCTCTCTGAGGGCTCCGTGGGCGCCAGCTTAGGCGCTTCTTCGGGGGAGCACTGTTGAACTCAGGGAGGCCAATCCGAACAGGATCCGGCAGCGGGATATCCTCTATATAGAACCATTCCGAAGGCCAGTCCTCGGACGCCTTCTTTGGGGTTCCGGATAGACATCCGTTCCCGGCGATGCGCCACACTTCGGCTTCGCCCACTTCATATATTAACCCCTCTTGAGAACGGGGCACCAGGCAGAACAGCCTCTTCCATAGCGCGAAACGAGCCTCAACGCCCAAGAACAGCTCACAAAGGGCAACGAAGCCCGCGATATGCAATATAGAGGTAGGTGTGAGGTTGTGCAGCTGGAGGCCATAGAACTCCAGCAGCCCTCGGAGAAACGGATGAATTGGAAATCCGAGGCCCCTTATTAGATAAGGGACAAGGCATACCCGCTCTCCCTTGGAGGGAGTAGGGGCGCTCTCCGCTTGCTCTCCGCCAATATAGGCGGCGAGCCCGGCTCGAACCGGGACCATGTAGGCCGGAGGGAGGAATCTCTTGGTCTGAAGCGATACTAGCTCGCTATGCAGGATGGAGCACCTCTCCCAGTCTCTGGGCTTAGGACTGGAAGGGCGAGAGGAGGAGTTGCAACGGCTGGCCATGGTGGAATGGACCTTTTCTGGATGCGCTCTGATGACTACTCGCGGAGGGGAGAAGGTGTGGTTTGGATCTAAATCCCCATTCCTTTAAATAGGCGGCTCATTTACGCGGCTAGGGGTGTGAATATAAAAACACCCAGACTTTTCGTATTCGTTTGACACGTGGAAGATGGCCATTATTGGGCGTAGAAGCCAAGGAGCACTGCATTTATAAAGAACAGGAAATTATTCAACAGGTACACGAAATCCGGAAGGGGAACCCGCCTTGCAACGTCGAAGACAATCTGTGCGCCGGACTCGTCGTCATTGAAGCCTGGTTCGGGGGCTACTGAGGGAGTCCTGGATTAGGGGGTGTCCGGATGGCCGGACTATACCTTCGGCCGGACTCCTAGACTATGAAGATACAAGATTGAAGACTTCGTCCCGTGTCCGGATGGGACTTTCCTTGGCGTGGAAGGCAAGTTTGGCGATACGGATGTTTAGATCTCCTACCATTGTAACCGACTTTGTGTAACCCTAACCCTCTCCGGTGTCTATATAAACCGGAGGGTTTTAGTCCGTAGGACAACGGAACATACAACAATCATACCATAGGCTAGAATCTAGGGTTTAGCCTCCTTGATCTCGTGGTAGATCTACTCTTGTACTACCCATATCATCAATATTAATCAAGCAGGACGTAGGGTTTTACCTCCATCGAGAGGGCCCGAACCTGGGTAAAACTTCGTGTCCCTTGTCTCCTGTTACCATCCGCCTAGACGCATAGTTCGGGACCCCCTACCTGAGATCCACCGGTTTTGACACCGACAGTGTATCTTTCCCATACACACAAAACGTCGCCCCCAAGCGTCTATCTCCCTAGTTATGTGGTTCTCCCACACTCACTTCACACACCACCCCACTGCAAAACAAGCACACTTCGTCTCCTTGTGCACCACTCTCCTCTTTCTATCTCTCCCACATGCGGACCCGCCCCAGCTCCTCCCTGTATACATATATGTCGTGACTCTTTCCATAGCTCCCTAATGCATCATTGTTCTCGATCTCGCACATTGTTCTCTACACCATCTATTCTAGATCTCTCATGAAGTCCCTATCACACACACGATGACTCGCTTCCCTTGCGTCTCCCGTACATAGGCCAATTTCAAACAACATCAACATTGTCTCCCTATCTATACGCCATTTATGGACACAAACGCCCCCTCTCTCGCCCCCTCTCTTCCTCTCTCTCTCTCTCTCTCTCTCTCTCTCTCTCTCTCTCTCTCTCTCCATCGCTAGCTCTCTCTCTCTCTCTCTCTCTCTCTCTCTCTCTCTCTCGCTCGCTCGCTCTCACACCCCTCTGTCGGTGTTCTGGGAACGGGGGTCCCCAGACTTGCCTGCCTGCGGCCTGCGGCGTGGCTCAAGTGGGGGCCCAGCGCGGCCCATCTTCATCAGCTCAAGCTCAAGACCCTCGTGAGGGGCCAAGCCTCGCGGGGCGGACAACAGGAAGCTTCCTCAGAGGCAGCCTCATCAGGCAGGCTCGCAAGGAGGCGGAGAGATCAAGGCAGGGGTACCTCACAAGGAGCCCGTGATGCAAGCCATGACGAATCAAGGCCAGGCGGGCGCCAGCCTGCGCAGAGTCCTTCTTTCCCTTTCGATGCCAAGGGGGCAAGCACAAGCCAAGGCATCAGGAAAAGGTTACCATTCTTGTGCAACGAGACCAAGACCAGCCGGACGGCAAGACGGAGGTCACTGTGGAGCCCAAGACGGCGTCACCACCGGTGCTTTTGGCAGCCGAAGACCACCTTTGGTCAGGATAACTTGTACTAGATGTTCCCCTTCAAAATGGCAAATTGTTGGTGCCCTTCCCGCTCATTATTTGGGGAGAGGCCCAGGGCCTCTATAAATAGAGCTAGCCACCACAGAGTAGAGGCATATGAAAATCCGTTAGAGGCATCTAGGAATCTGGTAGAGCCCAAGTAGAGAGAGATAGAGAGGCGACCGAACTCACCCAAGCAGTTCATCGCACCAGCTCAAGAACACCTCTCGCGAGGTTGTTCTGCCCTTCTACTATTCATCATCAGCCCCTGAGGCAATCCACCACACCACAGACTAGAGTAGGGTATTACACCACAACGGTGGCCCAAACCAGTATAAATCTCGTGCCCTTGTGTTGTTCATCATTTTCCAGCTTCTATCGCTCGGGGGATCGAACGTAGAACGGAAGGGGAGAGATTTCCGCGCGCACCCCAGTGTTCGAACCTCAAGGGTCTACCGGAACCCGAAATCCGACATTTGGCGCGCCAGGTAGGGGTGCGCCGGAATCTTTCTTCCGCTGTTCGCGCGTGATCTTCCGTCGTGTCCATGGCTGACGCTCGTCGGGCTCGCGCCAAGCGCCGGGCTGCTCGCGCCACCCACGTCGCCCAGACGGCCCCAGTCGTCGGCCACCCTCGTCGTTCCCTGATACGTCTCCAACGTACCTATAATTTTTGATTGCTCCATGCTATATTATCTACTGTTTTGGGCAATATTGGGCTTTATTATCCACTTTTATATTATTTCTGGGACTAACCTATTAACCGGAGGCCCAGCCCAGATTTGTTGTTTTTGCCTATTTCAGTGTTTCGAAGAAAAGGAATATCAAACGGAGTCAAAATGGAACGAAATCAACTAGAGAAGTTATTTCTGGAAGGAAAGCCACCAGATAGACTTGGACTCTACGTCAGGAGATACGGGAGGTGGTCACGAGGGTGGGTGCACCCCCCCTTAGGGCGCGCCCCCTGCCTCGTGGGACCCCCGTAGCTCCTCCGACGTCCTCCCTGCACCCATATATACTCTCGTACCCTAAAACTTCCAAAACAGAGATTTGATCAGAAGTTCCGTCGCCCCAAGCCTCTGTAGCCACCAAAACCCAATTGGGGCCCTCTCCGGCACCCTGCCGGAGGGGGCCATCATCATCGGTGGCCATGGAGGAGTATCCTGGAGGGGCCATCATCACCATGAAGGACAAGGACCAGAGGGTGGAGGCCATGGAGGAGGAAGCACAAGGGGGAGAACCTCTCCTCCTCTCTTTCGGTGGCGCCCGAGTGCCATCGGGAGGGGAATCATCGCCACGGTGATCGTCTTCATCAACACCACCATCATCATCACCATCCTGATCTCTTTTACGCGGTCCACTCTCCCGCACACCGTTGTAATCCCCTCCTTGAACATGGTGCTTTATGCCACATATTATGATCCAATGATGTGTTGCCATCCTATGATGTTTTGAGTAGATATCTTTTGTCTTTGGGTTGATTGATGATCTAGATTGGTATGAGTTGTATGTTTTACTTTGGTGCTGTCCTATGGTGCCCTCCGTGTCGCGCAAGCATGAGGGTTCCCACTGTAGGGTGTTGCAATACGTTCATGATTCGCTTATAGTGGGTTGGTGAGTGAACAGAAGCACAAACCCGAGTAAGAGGGATTGTTGCGTATGGGAATAAAGAGGACTTGATGCTTTAATGCTATGGTTGGGTTTTAACTTAATGATCTTTAGTAGTTGCGGATGCTTGCTAGAGTTCCAATCATAAGTGCATATGATCCAAGTAGAGAAAGTATGTTAGCTTATGCCTCTCCCTCATATGAAACTGCAATAGTGATCACCGTCTTGTTAACAATTGCCTAGGACAATTCCGCACACCGATCCACCATTATTCCACACTCGCTATTTATAATACTAAGTAATATATTCTAAGTTTATGATGACAGCACCTACTTTTATGTTTTAGCTCTCCATTACCATGCAAAGTTATCCTCTTCATACCCACAACATAGCTTTATTTCTCGTTGCTAGTTGGAAGCAAACGTTCGGTGCACGTAGCGTCGTATCAGTGGCAGATAGGGCTTGAGAGAATATTGATCTTACCTTTAGCTCCTTGTGGGTTCGACACTCCATACTTATCACTTCCACCTTTGGAGAGTGCTACGATGATTCCTTGCACTTGGGGATTATCAAGCTCTTTTCTGGCGCCGTTGCCGGGGAGCAATAGCATGGGGTTGATATTCTCGTGTGTGCTTGTTTGCTTTCTTCACTAAGTAGATTTTGTTTTTCCTTTTTTGTTTCTGTTTAGTTGTGGGTGAAACATACAAAAAACATTATTAAAAATTGAAAATAAAAAAAGATTATTACTTGCCTTTCATGCCTAAACAGTTTTTCAAAAGGAGAAGTGATTGGAAGGTTTTGCATTGGAGAAGTGAGGGTAGACCTTGAGAGCTTCTGCTCATGCTCACGGAAACAATGTAGAATTTTTCATGGAAGTTTATCTTTAAATAATTATACCCTTGTATATATTCATTGTATTATAAAAATAAATATGCCAAGCTTGGGTTTTAGGATGATTAGATTGCTTGTTTGCTATGTGCAGAACAAAAACAGAAACTTTGGCTGTAGTGCATGAATTTACATTTTTAACTGGAAGATCAAATGGTTCTGATTATTTTTGCACATTACTTATGTACAAATTTTCAAATTTTAAAATTTAGTTTATAATTTTAGGATTTACATAAGTTTGTCAAACTTCCAGATTACTACAGGATGTTCTGTTTTTAACAGATTCTGTTTTGCATGTGTTGTTTGCTTATTTCGATGAATCTATGGCTAGTATTGGGAGGTATGAACCATAGAGAACTTGGAATACAGTAGGTTTAACACCCATAAAAATAAATAATGAGTTCATTACAGTACCTAAAGGTAGTGATTTGTTTTATTACACTAACGGATCTCACAAGTTTTTGTTAAAGTTTTGTGTGGATGAAGTGTCCGAAGGTCGAGAAGCTATCAATATGAGAAGAATAAATAGAGGCAAGAGTTCAAGCTTGGGGATTACCAAGGCACCCCAAGTAAATATTCCAAGGATACTCAAGCATCTAAGCTTGGGGATGCCCCGGTTGGCATCCCATCTTTCTTCTTCAACAAATATCGGTATACCTCGGTTTTTGTTTTGTTCACATGATTTGTGTCTTTTGTGTTTTTATTTTTTTTCAAGAACCATGCTAGCATGAGATTTCCGTTCATTGATTTATAGAATACTTCATGTGCTTCACTTATATCTTTTAAGTATGATCTTGTAGAATTGCTCTTTGTGCTTCACTTAAATCTTTTGAGTATGGTTTTATAAAATGCTTCGTGTGCTTCACTTATACATTTTGAGCTTGGTTAGTCTATATTAATTGTAGAATGCCCCATGAACTTCACTTATATCCTTTGGAGTATGAATAATAATATCATTTAAAGTGGGTTTGGAAGAGTGTCAACTTTAGGGATTAGTGATCCCACTATTTTGGAAGTGTTGAATCTTAGTGTGATACTTATGAAAGTGGATTTGGAAGAGTGTCAACTTTAGCTAATAATGATTCCACTATTTCGGAAGAGGTTCCAATTGAGTATGAGAACAAAGTTGCTATCCATGATGACTCCGAAAATTATTATGAGGGAGGAATACATACTTGTAGGAGTTGTATTAATATCAAGTTTCCTCCCTATGTGCTTAAAGTTTTGAAGTTATACTTGTTTTGCATTCCTATGCTAGTTGATTCTTGTTCCCATAGGTGTGTACTCACAAAATCCCTAGACATAGGAAGTGTGTTAGATTTAAATGTGCTAGTCATATTCTTCAAGATGCTCTCTTTGTGCTTCAATTCCTATCTTTTATGTGAGCATCATTGAAATCATCATGCCTAGCTAAAAGGCATTAAAGAAAAGCGCTTGTTGGGAGACAACCCAATATTTATCCTTACTGTTTTTGTGTGTCAATATGATTAAG
Organism: Aegilops umbellulata; assembly: GCA_032464435.1. NCBI lineage: Eukaryota > Viridiplantae > Streptophyta > Magnoliopsida > Poales > Poaceae > Aegilops > Aegilops umbellulata. The sequence continues at coordinate 130,509,415 of CP136057.1, read as the reverse complement.
CTATTGTAATAATCATGTTTAATAGCTTTTATTTCAATAAAGTGACAAGTAAGACCTTTGGGAAGAGTTGGGTGAAAGTTAATGTGATCTTGCTGTAAAAAACAGAAACTTTGCACTCACGAGAATAGATGTCATTTTTTTAAACAAGAGTGCTTTTGAGTTGATTATTTTTGCAGAAGATTAATAGACAAATTCCTCACGTCCACCTATTTATTTCATAATTTTTGGAGTAGCATAAGTATGGTTGTTGTTCAGATCATTACAGACTATTCTGTTTCTGATAGATTCTGTTTTCATTGCATAGTTTGCTTGGTTTCTAGTTTATATGACTTATATTCCTCAATATAAATTGTAGAAATGATATGGTATAGTAGGCATTGTGTGAAAATAATTATGAACCTTGTCTTTGACACTACCAAAGTGAATGGTTTGCTTTTATTATACTAACCTATCTCACGAAGTTTGGTTGAGTTTTGTGTGATTGAAGTTTTCAAGTTGTGGGTGAGATATCGATATGAGGAGAATAAGGAGTGGAAAGGCCCTAAGATTGGGGATGCCCGAGGCACCCCAAGGTAATATTCAAGGAATACTCAAGCGCCTAAGCTTGGGGATGCCCCGGAAGGCATCCCCTCTTTCGTCTTCAAAACTATCGGCATACTTTACTCGGAGCTATATTTTTGTTCATCACATGATATGTGTTTTTCTTGGAGCGTATTTTCAATTTTATTTGTTGTTTGAATAAAATCATTGGATCTGAATTATTGAATGAAAATCCTCCCATGGCTAGTTAATTATTTGACTACTCAGTGTTCTTCACTCATATCTTTTGGAGTAGTTTGTCATTTGCTTATGTGCTTCATGTATATCCTATGAGTAAATGGTTGAATAAATTGAATGTCATAAACCTGAATTTATATATGTTTCATATGCTTATAACATGGGGAGTAATGGCTTCACACATAGTAAGTATAGGTAGTAAACTTATTGAAGGTTAGCAAACGTAGAATTGGTCACTTGAACAATTTATGAAAGAATATTGAAGGAAGAGAGGTTTCACATATAAATATATTATCGTTGACATATTTTATGATTGGGAGCACTCATTAAAATATGACAAGCAAAAGAGTTGATGTTGGACAAGGAAGACAACGTAATGAGTTATGTTTTCTTATATCTGAGATAAAGTATGTTGTCATGGATCCTCTAACATGTTGAGCTTGCCTTTCCCCCTCATGCTAGCCAAAATTCCTAGCACCAAGTAGAGATACTACTTGTGCTTTCAAAATCCTTAAACCAGTTTTGCCATGAGAGTCCACCATATCTACCTATGGATTTAGTAAGATCCTTCAAGTAAGTTGTCATCGGTGCAAAGCAATAAAAATTGCTCTAAATATGTATGATTGATTGGTGTGGGAGAAATGAGCTTTATACGATCTTGTGATGTGGAAGTAATAAAAGTGACGGACTGCATAATAAAGGTTCATATCACAAGGGGCAATATAAAGTGACGTTCTTTCACATTGAGATTTTGTGCATCCAACCATAAAAGCGCATGGCAACCTTTGCTTCCCTCTGCGAAGGGCCTATCTTTTATTATCTTCTACCTTATGCAAGAGTCATAGTGATCTTCACCTTTCCTTTTTCATTTTATCCTTTGGCAAGCCCAGCATGTTGGAAAGAACATGATATATATATATATATATATATATATATATATATATATATATATATATATATATATATATATATATATATATATATATATATATAATTGGATGTAAGGGAGCATGACTTATTAGTGTTGACATTACCCTTGAGGTAAAAGGTTGTGGGGCGAAGCTATAAGCCCCTATCTTTCTTTGTGTCCGATTAAAACTCCATAACCACAAGTATTGCGTGAGTGTTAGCAATTGTGAAAGACTACATGATAGTTGAGTATGTGAAGTTTGCTAAATCAAAGCTTTGACATAGACTCTTCCTGAAAATAGGATAAATTGCAATTGTTTGATGACTAAGAATATCGTTTGTTAGTTTTCAAAGATAGTTTATGATCCATACTTTAAACTTGTGAATTGCTGGTTACTTGATCATGGAAAGTTTTATGAATTGAGCTATTGTTATGACATGTAATGATGCTAGAAAAAGTGATTGGAATTATCATTGATCAAACTTAAGCACTACTAGCATTCCACATCAAAAAATATCTTTTTTATCATTTACCTACTCGAGGACGAGCAGGAATTAAGCTTGGGGATGCCTGATACGTCTCCAATGTATCTATAATTTTTGATTGCCCCATGCTATATTATCTACTGTTTTGGACAATATTGGGCTTTATTATCCACTTTTATATTATTTCTGGGACTAACCTATTAACCGGAGACCCAGCCCAGATTTGTTGTTTTTTGCCTATTTCAGTGTTTCGAAGAAAAGGAATATCAAACGGAGTCAAAACGGTACGAAATCAACTGGAGAAGTTATTTTTGGAAGGAAAGCCACCAGATAGACTTGAACTCTATGACAGGAGATACGGGAGGTGCTCACGAGGGTGCCCCCCCCCCTTAGGGCGCACCCCTGCCTCGTGGGACCCCCGTAGCTCCTCCGACGTCCTCCCTGAACCCATATATACTCTCGTACCCTAAAACTTCCAGAACAGAGATTGGATCAGAAGTTCCGCCGCCGCAAGCCTCTATAGCCACCAAAAATCAATCGGGGCCCTCTCTGGCACCCTGCTGGAGGGGGCCATCATCACCGGTGGCCATGGAAGAGTATCCCGGAGGGGGCATCATCACCATGAAGGCCAAGGACTAGAGGGTGGAGGCCATGGAGGAGGAAGCACAAGGGGGAGAACCTCTCCTCCTCTCTTCCGGTGGCGCCGGAGTGCCATCGGGAGGGGAATCATCGCCATGGTGATCGTCTTCATCAACATCACCATCCTCATCTCTTTTACGCGGTCCACTCTCCCACACACCGCTGTAATCCCCTCCTTGAACATGGTACTTTATTCCACATATTATGATCCAATGATGTGTTGCCATCCTATGATGTTTTGAGTAGATATCTTTTGTCTTTGGGTTGATTGATGATCTAGATTGGCATGAGTTGTATGTTTTACTTTGGTGTTGTCCTATGGTGCCATCCGTGTCGCGCAAGCATGAGGGGTTCCCGCTGTAGGGTGTTGCAATACGTTCATGATTCGCTTATAGTGGGTTGGTGAGTGAACAGAAGCACCAACCCGAGTAAGAGGGATTGTTGTGTATGGGAATAAAGAGGACTTGATGCTTTAATGCTATGGTTGGGTTTTACCTTAATGATCTTTAGTAGTTGCGGATGCTTGCTAGAGTTCCAATCATAAGTGCATGTGATCCAAGTAGAGAAAGTATGTTAGCTTATGCCTCTCCCTCATATGAAACTGCAATAGTGATCACCGGTCTTGTTGACAATTGCCTCGGACAATTCCGCACACCGATCCACCATTATTCCACACTCGCTATTTATAATACTAAGTAATATATTCTAAATTTATGATAACAACACCTACTTTTATGTTTTAGCTCTCCGTTACCATGCAAAGTTATCCTCTTCATACCCACAATATAGCTTTATTTCTCGTTGCTAGTTGGAAGCAAACGTTCGGTGCACGTAGAGTCGTATCAGTGGCAGATAGGGCTTGAGAGAATATTGATCTTACCTTTAGCTCCTTGTGGGTTCGACACTCCATACTATCACTTCCGCCTTTGGAGAGTGCTACGATGATTCCTTGCACTTGGGGATTATCATTCCCCGTCGTGTGCCGCCAACGCCGCGACTGGCCCGGCGGGGAACGAGCAGCAGGCCTCGTCCCAGCATCCTTTCGTGCGGCGGGATGGCCGCACCGCCACCCCGTCGCTGGCTCCAGCCGGCTCGTCGTCATACTCCCATCGCGCTCCCATGGATGCGCACGCTTCGGTGCTCCTAGCAAGAGAGCTCCTGCACTACCGCCCCGTCGACGACCTCTACGAGGACTGGCTCACCCGCATCACCGAGCTCGTCAGCGCCGCAGGGGGCTCCCCCTTGCGGTCCCTCTCGCTGCCTCGCCCTCTGTTTCGTGCAGGGGCGGGGATTAGGAGGTGCCTCCACCACATCCTCCCCAAGAAGGCGCCCTGGCTCCAAAGCGTGCAGCCCCGGGGCGAGGCCCCCTGCATGCTGCGCCAGCGCAGCAAGAAAGGAGCTGCCAAGATATCCCTCATCCCCAAGAAGGTGCTCGCGAGCTCCCAGCGCCGGCGCGCCAAGATCGCGTCCCTGCACCCCTATGCCAAGACCCCGTGCTGCTCCAAGAGGCGGTGCACGGTGATCCCCAGCAGCAAGCCCAACACTAGCAAAAGGCGCCGGTGGCCACAGCAGGCTGCCGCGCCCTCACCCCCGAGCTGTGCGACATCGCATGGCCAGGCAAGTTCAAGCCTGACCTCCCCCCTCGCTATGATGGCACGGCGGACCCTGCGGAGTTCCTACAGCTCTACGAGCTGTGCATCGAAGCCGCCAACAGAGATGAAAGGGTCATGGCGAACTAGTTTCCCATGGCGCTCAAGGATGGGGCCCGCACCTGGCTCCTGAACCTAGCTCCTGGCACGGTCTCCTCATGGGACGAGATGCGCACTCGCTTCATCGCCAACTTCCAGGGCACTCGCGACCGGCCCCCGGCCGTGAGCGACCTGCACCGCATCAAGCAACAACAAGGGGAAACCCTGCAGAAATACATCCAGCGCTTCAACAACGCCCGCCTCAAGATCTCCAAGGTGACTGAAGAAGCCATCATCTCGGCCTTCTCCGACGGCATACGCGACATCAAGATGAAGGAGGAGCTAGCAATCCATGAAGACCTATGCACATCCCTGGAGCTGTTCAACCTGGCGACCAAGTGCGCCAGGGCCAAGGAAGGACGTCTCTCCCTCCTCGAACTCCCGGCAGCCGACCCAGAAGAAAAGAAGCCCAAGGCCAAGGACGTGAAGCACAAGGGGGCTGTCATGCTTGCAGCAGAGCCGGACACCAAGCGAGGCAAGGATCAGCCTGAGTCATCCAAGGGCAGCCGATACTGCGTGTAGCACGATCTCTAGACCCACAACACCAACGAATGTCAAGAGCTCAAGGCCGTGCGAGACGGGCGAATCGGCCGACGCCCCGAGCACAGCGACAGGGGCTATGGCCGAGGAGGAGGAAGAGGTGGAGGATGATGGGAAGACCGTGGCCCTCGCCAAGGGTGGCGTGACCGACCTCGCGAGGATCACTGGCAGGACCAGCCTCGCGAGGGAGGTTGGAGGGATCAACCTTGTGAGGATCGACCACGCGGCAACGCAGGCCTTCCTCCTCTGCCGCCACCACCAAGGAGGCACGAAGACCAGCATCAGGACGAGGGGGTTGGGGGCTTCCAGGAGCCGTGTGCAATTGCTTGCATCTTGGGAGGCGCGCAGGCCCCAGCCTCACAACGCATCTTCAAGCAGTTTGCTCGCGAGGTGAATGCAGACCTCCCCAGGCTCGAGGACATGCTGTTGGGGAACGTTGTAGAAAATAAAAAAATCCGCTTCACCCAGATCAATCTATGGAGTCATCTAGCAACGAGAGAGAGGAGTGCATCTACATACCCTTGTTGATCGCGAACGGAAGCATTCAAGTGAACGGGGTTGATGGAGTCGTACTCGCCGTGATCCAAATCACCGATGACCAAGTGCTGAACGGACGGCACCTCCGCGTTCAACACACGTACGGTTGGGGAAGACGTCTCCTCCTTCTTGATCCAGCAAGGGGGAGGGAGAGATTGATGGAGATCAAGCAGCACGAGGTGTGGTGGTGGAAGTAGCGGGATCCCGGCAGGGCTTCGCCAAGCGCAAGCGGGGAGGAGAGGTGTTACAGAGGGAGAGGGAGGCACCAGGAGCAAGGGTGCGGCTGACCTCCCTCCCCCTCTTTATATAGGGGCCTTGGGGGGCGCCGGCCCTAGGAGATGCAATCTCCAAGGGGGGCGGCGGCCAAGGGGGTGGCTTCCCCCCCAAGCCAAGTGGGGCGCCCCCCCACCCCTAGGGTTTCCAACCCTAGGCGCAGGGGAGGCCCAAGGGGGGCGCACCAGCCCACCAGGGGCTGGTTCTCCCTCCCACTTCAGCCCATGGGGCCCTCCGGGATAGGTGGCCCCACCCGGTGGACCCCCGGGACCCTTCTGGTGGTCCCGGTACAATACCGATGACCCCCAAAACTTTCCCGATGGCCGAAACTGGACTTCCTATATATAAATCTTTACCTCTGGACCAATCCGGAACTCCTCGTGATGTCCAGGATCTCATCCAGGACTCCGAACAACTTTCGGGTTACCGCATACTAATATCTCTACAACCCTAGCGTCACCGAACCTTAAGTGTGTAGACCCTACGGGTTCGGGAGACACGCAGACATGACCGAGACGACTCTCCGGTCAATAACCAACAGCGGGATCTGGATACCCATGTTGGCTCCCACATGCTCCTCGATGATCTCATGAGATGAACCATGATGTCGAGGATTCAAGTAATCCCGTATACAATCCCCTTTGTCAATCGATACGTTACTTGCCCGAGATTTGATCGTTGGTATCCCAATACCTCGTTCAATCTCGTTACCGGCAAGTCACTTTACTCATATCGTAATGCATGATCCCATGACCAAACACTTGGTCACATTGAGCTCATTATGATGATGCATTACCGAGTGGGTCCAGAGATACCTCTCCATCATACGGAGTGACAAATCCCAGTCTCGATCCGTGTCAACCCAACAGATACTTTCAGGGATACCTGTAGTATACCTTTATAGTCACCCAGTTATGTTGTGACGTTTGGCACACCCAAAGCACTCCTACGGCATCCGGGAGTTACACGATCTCATGGTCTAAGGAAATGATACTTAACATTGGAAAAGCTTTAGCAAACGAACTACACGATCTTGTGCTAGGCTCAGGATTGGGTCTTGTCCATCACATCATTCTCCTAATGATGTGATCCCGTCATCAATGACATCTAATGTCCATAGTCAGGAAACCATGACTATCTGTTGATCAACGAGCTAGTCAACTAGAGGCTCACTAGGGACATGTTGTGGTCTATTTATTCACACATGTATTACGATTTCCAAATAACACAATTATAGCATGAATAACAGACAATTATCATGAAGAAGGAAATATAATAATAATCATTTTATTATTGCCTCTAGGGCATATTTCCTACAGTCTCCCACTTGCACTAGAGTCAATAATCTAGTTACATTGTGATGAATCGAACACCCATAGAGTTCTGGTGTTAATCATGTTTTGCTCGCGGAAGAGGTTTAGTCAACGGATTTGCGACATTCAGATCCGTATGTACTTTGCAAATATCTATGTCTCCATCTTGAACATTTTCACGAATGGAGTTGAAGCGACGCTTGATGTGCCTGGTCTTCTTGTGAAACCTGGGCTCCTTGGCAAGTGCAATAGCTCCAGTGTTCTCACAAAAGAGAGTGATTGGCCCCGACGCATTGGGTATGACTCCTAGGTCGGTGATGAACTCCTTCATCCAGATTGCTTCATGCACTGCCTCTGAGGCTGCCATGTACTCCGCTTCACATGTAGATCCTGCCACGACGCTTTGCTTGCAACTGCACCAGCTTACTGCCCCACCATTAAAAATATACACGTATCCGGTTTGTGACTTAGAGTCATCCAGATCTGTGTCGAAGCTAGCGTTGATGTAACCCTTTACGACGAGCTCTTCATCACCTCCATAAACGAGAAACATATCCTTAGTCCTTTTCAGGTACTTCAGGATGTTCTTAACCGTTGTCCAGTGTTCCATGCCGAGATTAATTTGGTACCTTCCTACAAAACTTACGGCAAGGTTTACATCAGGTCTGGTACACAGCATGGCATACATGATAGACCCTATGGTAGAGGCATAGGGGACGACACTCATCTTTTCTCTATCTTCCGTCGTGGTCGGACATTGAGCTGAGCTCAATTTCACACCTTGCAACATAGGCAAGAACCCCTTCTTGGACTGATCCATATTGAACTTCTTCAATACCTTATCAAGGTATGTGCTTTGTGAAAGACCTATGAGGCGTCTTGATCTATCTCTATAGATCTTGATGCCTAATATGTGAGCAGCTTCTCCAAGGTCCTTCATTGAAAAACACTTATTCAAATAGGCCTTAATGTTGTCCAAAAGTTCTATATCATTTCCCATCAAAAGTATGTCATCCACATATAATATGAGAAATGCTACAGAGCTCCCACTCACTTTCTTGTAAACGCAGGCTTCTCCATAAGTCTGTGTTGGGGGAGATCTGCCTCCACGAACACCTATGGGGACCGAGCCCCTTGCTGGTTCAGCGGGGGGCGGAGGTCGCACGAAGAGCGGATCGAGGCGATGCACACAAGGGGTTTACCCAGCTTCGGGCCGCACGGATGCGTAAAACCCTACTGCTGCTTTGTGGTTTGTATTGTGTTCTTGCTCGAGAGCGCTGGGTGCTATAGTACACTCGAGCTGCTTGCGAGCCTGGACGTAAATGGGTGTCCTCTTCCCCCACGCGCGCATGGGGCCTCCTTTTATATGCTCAAGGGGTTACCCACAGGTGGCAGCGTAGGTGGGGGCAAAAAAGGGAAAATGCGGTAGTGGGTACAGCTGCCTGCACAGTTGCTATACAGTGCTATCATACCTAACTCTGACGGCGGGGGACAAGGGCATTAAATGCCCGTCTGCATCGCCCAGACGGTGCAGGAAAGGGACCGTCAGGAGCGCCACCGTTTGCCACGATGGCTACTCTGTCAGCGTTGCTTCGCCATCGCACGCCCCTGGCTGCACAACTTCTCGCCACGTATGTCTGGACTGGCCCCAGAGCGACATGTGGGGTGGATGAGCTGGAGCGCAGATGGTGGAGTAGTAGCTTGCCGCGGCAAACTCCTTGCCGCGGTGGATGTCTTGTCGCGCCCGGGAGCTTGTCGCTCACCGGGCCTTGCCGGAGCGCGGGGCGCGCCGCGGCAAGCCTCTTGTCGCGCCTTGGTTGGCCTTCCCGGCAAGCTCCTCTTGTCGGGGTCTTGTGCTTCAAGCGGCAGTCGTCCCGGCAAGCTCCTCTTGCCGGGGCCTTGGCTCAAATACTTTGTTCTTGGATGGCCCGAAAAGGGGCCATGGAGAGTCTTGGCGATCGCCTGGCAAGCCTTGCCGCGAGGTGCTACGACTGCCCGTGCACAAGTTCGGGGTACTAAGGTACGCCTACTTTAGTACACCGACAGGAGCCCCCGGGCCTGGGCCATACACGGTGCCGAGCGCTGTTGGGCCAGGCCCAAAACAATGCACGGGCACGCGCGGCCTAGGTCACGCTGCATCTTAACTCCGCATCCATCGCGCCTTCCCCAAATGGCACGCGTTGAACGCGGCGCCGTGGGGAGAGGCGTGCGTGACGTGGGTGGCGTGCGCGGGGCTGAGCCCCGCAGGCATGCGTCACGTCGCAGGCGTTGTTTACTCGGAAAGGCGAAACGCCCCCTCCCTCCCATTATAAGCAGGGGAAACAGGGGCAGTCCACCCATCTGCCAGTTGCGATCCCTCAAAAATCTCCGCCACTTCCTCCTTTAAAAGAAAGCCGCGCTTCACCCCCGTCGTTGCCAGCACCGCCATCGCTGTCGGCCTCTCTCCCCACCTCCGCCATGGCTCCTAAGATCGCGAGAGGGAAGGCCGTGAAGTCGGCCGAGGCGCTGCGGCTTGAGGCACTGCGGAGGGAGCGGGCGACTTTCCCCCCTCAGCTCGACGCGGAGGACCTGAGGGATAGGTTCTATCTCTTCTGGTCGACGGTGACACGAGCGCATCCGCGCATGCGGGTTCTTCCCGCCGTCGCCCAGAAGAAATATCAGACCGGGTACCCCTTCTTTGCTGTGTTCTTCTATTGCGGGCTTTGCCCGCCCTTTTCTGAATTTTTCTGTGACATCATGAACACCTATGGCTTCCATCTCCTCGACTTCACCCCCAGCGCTGTTCTGACAATGGCGGTTTTCGCACACCTCTGCGAGAACTTTGTCGGAGTCCATCCCAACGTAGCCCTCTTCTGCCATTTCTTTTCTCCTCGGGTGGAGAAAGGAGAGCCTTTATCCGGCGGGGTCGCCTGGATCTCCAAGGCAGGCAAGAAGGAGGCTTATCTGGAGGGGCAGCTCCACAGCAGATGGGAGGAGTGGAGGGCGGACTGGTGCTTGATCGTCGAGGAGAAGCCGCAGCCATTCACTGGCGTGCGCCGAGCTCCAGTGGTGCGCGGCCGCGATTGGAGCGACGTGGCTCCGGACGACGCCAAGCTGAAGATTGCCGTCACCCGGATCCTGCGCCTCAGGCTTACCGGGCTCACTGTCGGCGCTGTTGGCACGGACTTCCTCCGCCGCCGCATCGCCCCCCTGCAGGAGAAGGGGAGACCTGCCTGGGAGTTCCAGAACGCGGGGGATATCATGAGGCTGCGTTCGGGCCTTAATTTCAACTTTACTGTCTTGGAGCTTGACGGGACGATCAGGGAGCTGTTCAAGCACGACCCTGAGCATCCCGAATGGTTCAGGCTGCCGCAGGGCGTCGTTCCCTTATGCAATAACTCGTCGCTCAGCCGCATCCTCGCAATGATGCCGCTGTGCGACTCGCATGGGATCGATGCGACCTGGCAGGAGCCTGCAGACGACGTCGTGAGGCGTTCTTCGATGACTTGGTGGAGGTGCCAGTCGACCCTGACGAGAAGAAAGGTCTCACTCGGGACACCACCCCCGACGAGTTGGCGTACATTGCCTCCAGGATGGAGGAGGCAGCGGTCGCTGCAGCCGCAGGCGCATTCGGATTCACCGCGGCTGAGGCAGACGCGGCAGAGGTGGCGAGCCTTGCCGAGCGAGCGGAGTTTGTCGGCGAGAAAGAGCCTCCCGAGCACGGCGCCGAGGGCGAGACCGCCCAGGACACGAGTGGCTTGCCGGAGGTCGGCGCCTCTTCCTCCCGGCCACTGGGCAGCTCGTCGCAAGCAGAGCCCCCTGCCCAGCCAAGGAGGCATCTCCACAAGGCTGAGGAGGTGGTGCGGTAGACAAGCCAACAACCGCAGCGCCGCGTGACACGCTCCTCTGAGGCAGCAGGAGCGGGGTCTTCGCGGGTCGCGGCTTCTGCTCCCGCCGCTTCTCACGCCACGGCGGCAGCTGGAGCGGAGCCGTCCACTACTCCCGCCAAGCGGCCATGGGAGCCTACTCCCCCGCCTCCTCGCGCCAGGAGCAAGCCGGTCTTCGACTTCTCCGCACTCAGCTCCGACGACGAAGAGGAGGAAGAGTAGTTCCCCTTGTCGAGCTTGTATCCTTCCAATTTCTGTTGTCTTGTCTTGCAGCTCATTTGCCTTTCTCTGAATCTGTTCCATCCCAGGACTTTGATCCAGAGGGCGAAGAAGAGGGCCAAGGTCCCGCCGGTCGTCCTTGACGACGAACCCACCGCAATAGCGGGGGGTGCGTCTGAGGCAAACTTGCCGGACCCGGCAGCCGATCTTCAGAGCAACCCCCAGCGTAGCCCCCAGCGTAAGTATATGGTTCACTTCAGCTGTTTGGCACGCGTGGGAGTTCTTCTTCTCTTTTGTTGTTGATATCTGGCTGTTGCTTCGTGTAGGAGCAGAGCAGCCCTAGCAGGAGCGCCCGGAGAGCACTCCCGCCGCGCCGTCTGCGTCAACTACACCGCCAAGGGAGAGTTCTCCGGCAAGGGAGGAGCCCCCGGCAGGGGAGATCTCTCCGGCAAGGGGGAGCTCTCCGGCAGGGGAGGATTCTCCGGCGAGGGGCGGCACCAACGACCCTCCGGCAACGGAGGCCGCGGCCGCGGACCCTGCTACCGGTAACCTTTCCCGCGCGGAAACTTCCCTTGGCTCTTCTTTCTTTTGATCTTCTTGTCGGGTAGTCGGTTGACTTCTCTCCCTTGTCCGGCCATCAGACCCGTCCGCCATGGACCCGATGGAGACCGAGGTCGTCGTCGAGGAGGGCGCGCGTGGCGACGCCGACGATGTCATCGTCATCGAAGAAGCGGACGGCGCTGATGATCTTGCCGGTGACGGAGATGCCGTGGCCGCCAAGGTCGCCGCAGCAGCAGCTGGCGAGGGGACCGGCGACCGTACTAACGGCCCCGGGGCCGCAGGAGCGCCTAGCGCTTCACCGTCCGCCGATCCTGCCGCCGCCACAACGTCGGCCCCCGAGGAGCCCCAGCCAGGAGTCTATCTGAAGGCCGGCGACGACGTCTTCATCAAGCTTCCCTGGGAGTCGAGCTCCAGGGCGCCGGTCGAGGGAGAGACCTTGGACGGGGAGGTGCTCGCCTCCGCGGGACTGACGCTGGTCGATACGCCAAGCAGCAGCAGCGGTGAGCCCGAGGAGGAGTGGCTGCTCCGAAAGCTAGTGTCACTCTACCGCGCCCGGCAAGCTAAGGTGGAGCGCCAGGAAGCGCTCGTCGCGAAGGCGGGAGTAGACATGGAGAAGCATGCCGGGGAGCTCCGGGAGCTCAACCAGGAGGCCCTCCGATCCTTGGCGGAGGAGCGAAGGCAGCTCGACGACGCGCGGACGGCCTTCATCCTCGAGAAGGCAGAAGCCGAAAAGCAGCAAAGTCTTGCCGCTGCGGGGCTATCTGCGCGGGAAGGTGAACTGGTGCAGCAGAAGGCCAGCCTCGCCAGCCACGAGGAGGAAGTTGCCGCGTGCGAGCAAGCGCTCAGCGGGGCCCTCAAGAAGGCGCAGGATGCTGCCGCGGCTGCCGAGACCGCCAAGAAGGCGTTGGAGGCGAAGGTGGCGCAGCTCGACACTGATCTCAAGGCGAGCGGTGAGGAGCTCGCTGCGCTCAAATAGGAGCGCGAGAAAGGCTCCCACACCTTCGGCGAGCTGCAGGGCCGCTTCGCCGAGAAGATCAAGGAGCTCGACGCCGCCAAGGACTCCAACGCTGATCTCGAGCTGAAGCTGGACACCTTGACCAAGGCGCTGGAGAGCGCCAAGGAGCAGGAGGCAACCTTGCGGAAGGAGGTCGCGGACAATGAGGCACTGCTGAAAAGCGCCGCAGTTACCCAGAACAACATCAGGGCGACGGTGGAGCAGTGGACTGAGGGTCTCGTGGACATCGCCGCCGCCATCGACAAGGAGCTGACGCTGCTGGGGATGGAGGGTCACGAGTATCCCTCCGGCGAAAACGTCCCACCCAGCGCCAAGCTCACTTCGTTCTTCAAAGGCGTGGCGGCGGCCCTTAAGCATCTCCGGAATGCGATCCCAGAGAAGCTGGCCGGCGAGACGCGCGATGCCATCGCCGGAGCCCTCGAGAAGGTGTTGGTGAAGATCGTCTTCCGCAACCCCGGCATCAGGCTCGCCAACACCCTCAAATCCCTGCCACCAGACGCTGATCTGGAGGAGATCAGGGCCCTCGCCGCGCCCATTGTGGAGAAGGTGGCCGGGATCAAGAGGATCGAGGGCGACCGTGTGGATTAGGCCACCTGCCCTTTCCTTTTCTTGTCGCTGCTGGCCAGGTTATGAAAGCGATTCATTAGGGCCGCGACAAACTATCTTGTAATATAACTTTATCTTAGGTAGCGATTGCACTGTTATCTCCTCTACTTGATTCCGCGATTTGTATGTTTTTGCCCTACGCTCTTGGGGACTTGCCGGCGTAGGCCTCCGCCTTGCCGCGGGCGCTGAGTGCGGGACATCAGCAGCCCGCCAGCGGTGCTATTACCGGCAAGAGACCTTGCCGCGGCTAGCTGCAGCTCACTTAAATTGTTGAGCAGGCTCAAAGCAAAGTAAGTGTTGCGACTGCAGTCGCAGCACACTTAAGCTGCCGAGCGAGCTCGAAACAAAGTAAGGATGCCACTCTGGTTGTAGCACACTTAAGTCATTGAGCGGACTCGAAACGAAGTAAGGGCGCAACTAGCCACGAGACGGTCCCTCCGCGCACAGGTTTTTCATACAAAGTACGGTCGTTCAAGGGAGATAACTCAAAAATTTAAACACTTAATTGCTCAAACTTTGGCAACTTAGCTTTTCTGTCGTTTGCTGCCCGGCAAGGTAAGGTTTTCTTGGACGACGCCTGGCCCACACCGTTATCTTCTCCTTCCCCCTCCCCGGTAAACTTGTGGGCGAGGGGCCCTCCCTTTTCTCGAGAGAAAAGAGAGAGAAGGGAAAATAAAGGTACGGGGCTTCGCGGCTCGCTATTGCTCACCAGGGGTAAGTGTTGCACAACATGTCAGATAGCACATGCACAAAGTAGAAAGCATGAAATCGACAAGATGTGCAAGGCACATGAGCTATGCACGGGATCTGCGCCCAGCTTTGTACCAAGGATTACATGCAACAGCGGCAAGACTTGGGCAAAGAGGGTGGTTGACGGAACGGGTTCCGACAACCGCGCTGGCATGGGCCTCCCCACGGTCGGCGTCAACTTGTTGGAATCTTGGCAGACTGAGCGCGCCGAAGAACAAGGTCGCCTTTCTCGAAACTTCTGGCGCTAACTTTGCGGCTATAGAAGCGGTGCAAAGCTTGCTGGATGCGAGCTGCTCGCACAGCGGCCTGAAGACGATCCCCCTCAAGGAGCAGCTGCTCTTGCTCGAGCTCAGCGTGAGCGAGCACTCGAGGTGGGTCGTATACGAGTCCATGAGGAGAACTGCCTCCGCTCCATGGACCGGAGCGGAAAGGTACCTGGCCATACCTGGGCTTACCTGCGACCACCCGCGGTCCCCTACCTGGCGCGCCAAAGATGTCGGGGGAAATCTGCCTCCACGAACACCTATGGGGACCGAGCCCCTTGCTGGTTCGGCGGGGGGCGGAGGTCGCGCGAAGAGCGGATCGAGGCGATGCACACAAGGGGTTTACCCAGCTTCGGGCCGCACGGATGCGTAAAACCCTACTGCTGCTTTGTGGTTTGTATTGTGTTCTTGCTCGAGAGCGCTGGGTGCTACAGTACACTCGAGCTGCTTGCGAGCCTGGATGTAAATGGGTGTCCTCTTCCCCCACGCGCGCATGGGGCCTCCTTTTATATGCTCAAGGGGTTACCCACAGGTGGCAGCGTAGGTGGGGGCAAAAATGGGAAAATGCTGTAGTGGGTACAGCTGCCTGCACAGTGGCTGTACAGTGCTATCATACCTAACTCTGACGGCGGGGGACAAGGGCATTAAATGCCCGTCTGCATCGCCCAGACGGTGCAGGAAAGGGACCGTCAGGAGCGCCACCGTTTGCCACGATGGCTACTCTGTCAGCGTTGCTTCGCCACCGCACGCCCCTGGCTGCACAGCTTCTCGCCACGTATGTCTGGACTGGCCCCAGAGCGACACCTGGGGTGGATGAGCTGGAGCGCAGATGGCGGAGTAGTAGCTTGCCGCGGCAAACTCCTTGCCGCGGTGGATGTCTTGTCGCGCCCGGGAGCTTGTCGCTCATCGGGCCTTGCCGGAGCACGGGGCGCGCCGCGGCAAGCCTCTTGTCGCGCCTTGGTTGGCCTTCCCGGCAAGCTCCTCTTGCCGGGGTCTTGTGCTTCGAGCGGTAGTCGTCCCGGCAAGCTCCTCTTGCCGGGGCCTTGGCTCAAATACTTTGTTCTTGGATGGCCCGAAAAGGGGCCATGGAGAGTCTTGGCGATCGCCTGGCAAGCCTTGCCGCGGGGTGCTACAACTGCCCGTGCACAAGTTCGGGGTACTAAGGTACCCCTACTTTAGTACACCGACAGTCTGCATAAACCCAAACGTTTTGATCATTTCATTAAAGCGAATGTTCCAACTCCGAGATGCTTGCACCAACCCATAGATGGAACTCCGAGATGCATTTTTAGGATCGACAAAACCTTCCGGCTGCATCATATACAATTCTTCCTTAAGAAAGCCATTAAGGAATGCTGTTTTGACGTCCATTTGCCATATCTCATAATCATAGTATGCGGCAATTGCTAACATGATTCGGACGGACTTCAGCTTCGCTACGGGTGAGAAGGTCTCATCGTAGTCAACCCCTTGAACTTGTCGATAACCCTTAGGACAAGTCGAGCCTTGTAGATGGTGACATTACCATCCACGTCTGTCTTCTTCTTAATGATCCATTTATTCTCTATCGCTCGCCGATCATCGGGCAAGTCTGTCAAAGTCCATACTTTGTTTTCATACATGGATCCTATCTCGGATTGCATGGCTTCAAGCCAATTGTTGGAATCTGGGCCCGCCATTGCTTCTTCATAGTTCGAAGGTTCACCGTTGTCTAACAACATGATTTCCAGGACAGGGTTGCCGTACCACTCTGGTGCGGAATGTGTCCTTGTGGACCTACGAAGTTCAGTAGCAACTTGATCTGAAGTTTCATGATCATCATCATTAACCTCCTCTCTAGTCGGTGGAGGCACCACAGAAACATTTTTTGAGCAGCGCTACTCTCCGGTTCAAGAGGCAATACTTCATCAAGTTCCACTTTCCTCCCACTTACTTCTTTCGAGAGAAACTCTTTCTCCAGAAAGGACCCGTTCTTAGAAACAAAGATCTTGCCTACGGATCTGAGGTAGAAGGTATACCCAATGGTTTCCTTAGGGTATCCTATGAAGACGCATTTTTTCGACTTGGGTTCGAGCTTTTCAGGTTGAAGTTTCTTGACATAAGCATCGCATCCCCAAACTTTTAGAAACGACAGCTTAGGTTTCTTTCCAAACCATAATTCATACGGTGTCGTCTCAACGGATTTAGGCGGTGCCCTATTTAAAGTGAATGTAGTTGTATCTAGAGCGTATCCCCAAAATGATAGTGGTAAATCTGTGAGTGACATCATAGATCGCACCATATCCAATAGAGTGCGATTACGACGTTCGGACACACCGTTACGCTGAGGTGTTCCAGGCGGTGTGAGTTGTGAAACGATTCCACATTTCCTTAAGTGTGTACCAAATTCGTGACTTAAATATTCTCCCCCACGATCTGATTGTAAGAATTTTATCTTTCGGTCACGTTGATTCTCTACCTCATTCTGAAATTCCTTGAACCTTTCAAAGGTCTCAGACTTGTGTTTCATCAAATAGACATACCCATATCTACTTAAGTCATCAGTGAGACTGAGAACATAACGATAGCCACCGCAAGCCTCAACGCTCATTAGACCGCACACATCAGTATGTATAATTTCCAATAGGTTGGTTGCTCGCTCCATTGTTCCGGAGAACGGAATCTTGGTCATTTTACCCATGAGGCATGGTTCGCACATGTCAAATGATTCGAAATCAAGAGACTCCAAAAGTCCATCTGTATGGAGCTTCTTCATGTGTTTGACACCTATGTGACCAAGGCGGCAGTGCCACAAGTATGTGGGACTATCATTATCAACCTTACATCTTTTGGTATTCACACTATGAATATGTGTAACATCACGTTCGAGATTCATTAAGAATAAACCATTCACCAGCGGGGCATGACCATAAAACATATCTCTCATATAAATAGAACAACCATTATTCTCGGATTTAAATGAGTAGCCATCTCGCATTATACGAGATCCAGATACAATGTTCATGCTCAAAGCTGGCACTAAATAACAATTATTGAGGTTTAAAACTAATCCCGTAGGTAAATGTAGAGGTAGCGTGCCGACGGCGATCACATCGACCTTGGAACCATTCCCGACATGCATCGTCACCTCGTCCTTCGCCAGTCCCCGTTTATTCCACAGCTCCTGTTTTGAGTTACAAATATGAGTAACCGCACCGGTATCAAATACCCAGGATCTACTACGAGTACTAGTAATGTACACATCAATTACACGTATATCGCATATACCTTTAGTGTTGCCGGCCTTCTTGTCCGCTAAGTATTTGGGGCAGTCCCGCTTCCAGTGTCCCTTTCCCTTGCAATAAAAGCACTCAGTCTCAGGCTTGGGTCCATTCTTTGGCTTCTTCCCGGCAACTAGCTTACCGGGCGCGGCAACTCCCTTGCCGTCCTTCTTCTTACCCTTGCCTTTCTTGAACTTAGTGGTTTTATTCACCATCAACACTTGATGTTCCTTTTTGATCTCCACCTCCGCTGATTTCAGCATTGAATATACCTCAGGAATGGTCTTTTCCATCCCCTGCATATTGAAGTTCATCACAAAGCTCTTGTAGCTTGGTGGGAGCGACTGAAGGATTCTGTCAACGACCGCGTCATCCGGGAGATTAACTCCCAGCTGAGCCAAGCGGTTGTGCAACCCAGACATTTTGAGTATGTGCTCACTGACAGAACTATTTTCCTCCATCTTACAACTACAGAACTTGTCGGAGACTTCATATCTCTCGACCCGGGCATGAGCTTGGAAAACCATTTTCAGCTCTTCGAACATCTCATATGCTCCGTGTTGCTCAGAACTCTTTTGGAGCCCCGGTTCTAAGCTGTAAAGCATGCCGCACTGAACGACGGAGTAATCATCAGCACGTTGCTGCCAAGCGTTCATAACGTCTTGGTTCTCTGGGATGGGTGCTTCACCTAGCGGTGCTTCTAGGACATATTGTTTCCTGGCAGCTATCAGGACGATCCTCATGTTCCGGACCCAGTCCGTATAGTTGCTGCCATCATCTTTCAGCTTGGTTTTCTCTACGAACGCGTTGAAGTTGAGGTTGACATTAGCATGGGCCATTTGATCTACAAGACATATTACAAAGATTTTAGACTAAGTTCATGATAATTAAGTTCATCTAATCAAATTATTTAATGAACTCCCACTCAGATTAGACATCCCTCTAGTCATCTAAGTGATACATGATCCGACTCAACTAGACCGTGTCCGATCATCACGTGAGACGGACTAGTCATCATCGGTGAACATCTCCATGTTGATCGTATCTTCCATACGACTCATGTTCGATCTTTCGGTCTCTTCTGTTCCGAGGCCATGTCTGTACATGCTAGGCTCGTCAAGTCAACCTAAGTGTTTTGCATGTGTAAATCTGTCTTACATCCGCGGTATGTGAACGTTAGAATCTATCACACCCGATCATCACGTGGTGCTTCGATACAACGAACTTTAGCAATGTTGCACAGTTAGGGGGAACACTTTCTTGAAATTATTATGAGGGATCATCTTATTTACTACCGTTGCACTAAGCAAATAAGAAGCAAAACATGATAAACATCACATGCAATCAAATAGTGACATGATATGGACAATATCATATTGCTCCATTGATCTCCATCTTCGGGGCGCCATGATCATCTTTGTCACCGGCATGAAACCATGATCTCCATCATCGCGTCTCCATGAAGTTGTTCGCCAACTATTACTTCTACTACTATGGCTAACAGTTTAGCAAAGAAGTAAAGTAATTACATGGCGTTATTCAATGACACGCAGGTCATACAATAAATAAAGACAACTCCTATGGCTCCTGCCGGTTGTCATACTCATTGACATGCAAGTCGTGATTCCTATTACAAGAACATGATCAATCTCATACATCACATATAATTCATTCATCACATCCTTTTGGCCATATCACATCAGAAGGCATATGCTGCAAAAACAAGTTAGACGTCCTCTAATTGTTGTTGCATGTTTTTACGTGGCTCCAATAGGGTTCTAGCAAGAACGTTTCTTACCTACGTCAAAAACCACAACGTGATATGCCAATTTCTATTTACCCTTCATAAGGACCCTTTTCATCGAATCCGATCCGACTAAAGTGGGAGAGACAGACACCCGCTAGCCACCTTATGCAACTAGTGCATGTCAGTCGGTGGAACCTGTCTCACGTAAGCGTACGTGTAAGGTCGGTCCGGGACACTTCATCCCACGATGCCGCCGAATCAAGATAAGACTAGTAACGGCAAGTAAATTGACAAAATCGACGCCCACAACATCTTGTGTTCTACTCGTGCATAGAAACTACGCATGGACCTAGCTCATGATGCCACTATTGGGGAACGTTGCAGAAAATAAAAAATTTCTACGCTTCACCAAGATCAATCTATGGAGTCATCTAGCAACGAGAGAGAGGGGTGCATCTACATACCCTTGTAGATCGCGAGCGGGAGCGTTCAAGTGAACGGGGTTGATGGAGTCGTACTCGCCGTGATCCAAATCACGGATGACCAAGTGCCAAACGGATGGCACCTCCGCGTTCAACACACATACGGTTGGGGAAGACGTCTCCTCCTTCTTGATCCAGCAAGGGGGAGGGAGAGGTTGATGGAGATCCAGCAGCACGACGGCGTGGTGGTGGAAGTAGCGGGATCTCGGCAGGGCTTCGCCAAGCGCAAGCGGGGAGGAGAGGTGTTACAGAGGGAGAGGGAGGCGCCAGGAGCAAGGGTGTGGCTTCCCTCCCTCCCCCCTCTTTATATAGGGGCCTTGGGGGGCGCCGGCCCTAGGAGATGTAATCTCCAAGGGGGGCGGCGACCAAGGGGGCGGCTTCCCCCCAAGACAAGTGGGGCGCCCCCCCACCCCTAGGGTTTCCAACCCTAGGCGCAGGGGAGGCCCAAGGGGGGCGCACCAGCCCACCAGGGGCTGGTACCCCCTCCCACTTCAGCCCATGGGGCCCTCCGGGATAGGTGGCCCCACCCGATGGACCCCCAGGACCCTTCTGGTGGTCCCGGTACAATACCGATGACCACCAAAACTTTCCCGATGGCCGAAACTGGACTTCCTATATATAAATCTTTACCTCCGGACCAATCCGCAACTCCTCGTGACGTCCAGGATCTCATCCGGGACTCCAAACAACTTTCGGGTTACCGCATACTAATATCTCTACAACCCTAGCGTCACCGAACCTTAAGTGTGTAGACCCTATGGGTTCGGGAGACACGCAGACATGACCGAGACGACTCTCTGGTCAATAACCAACAGCGGGATCTGGATACCCATGTTGGCTCCCACATGCTCCTCGATGATCTCATCGGATGAACCACGATGTCGAGGATTCAAGTAATCCCGTATACAATTCCCTTTGTCAATCGGTACGTTACTTGCCCGAGATTCGATCGTTGGTATCCCAATACCTCGTTCAATCTCTTTACCGTCAAGTCACTTTACTCGTACCGTAATGCATGATCCCGTGACCAAACACTTGGTCACATTGAGCTCATTATGATGATGCATTACCGAGTGGGCCCAGAGATACCTCTCCGTCATGCGGAGTGACAAATTCCAGTCTCGATCCGTGTCAACCCAATAGATACTTTCGAGGATACCTGTAGTATACCTTTATAGTCACCCAGTTACGTTGTGACGTTTGGCACACCCAAAGCACTCCTACAGCATCCGGGAGTTACACGATCTCATGGTCTAAGGAAATGATACTTAACATTGGAAAAGCTTTAGCAAACAAACTACACGATCTTGTGCTAGGCTTAGGATTGGGTCTTGTCCATCACATCATTCTCCTAATGATGTGATCCCGTCATCAATGACATCTAATGTCCATAGTCAGGAAACCATAACTATCTGTTGATCAACGAGCTAGTCAACTAGAGGCTCACTAGGGACATGTTGTGGTCTATGTATTCACACATGTATTACGATTTCTGAATAACACAATTATAGCATGAATAACAAACAATTATCATGAACAAGGAAATATAATAATAATCATTGTATTATTGCCTCTAGGGCATATTTCCTACACACGCGCCCTCTCAGGTGGTCTGTGTGCGCTATCACGTTCAGCTCAGCGGATTAGCTGAAGTGCACGACAACGGCCGGAGTCCTCCCTATGCTCTGCTCCCCAGTCATCAGCAACGTGCAGGTCACGAGGACCCTCATTGACGGCGGGGCAGGGCTCAACGTCCTGTCCGTCGAAACGTTTGACGATCTCCAAGTGTCGTACGATCAGCTTCAGCCAACCAAGCCTTTCTCAGGAGTCACTAATGGTTCCACTGTTCCAATGGGGCTAGTTCGCCTTCCGGTCACCTTCGGGTAGCGCAACAACTACCGCACCGAGCTCATCGACTTTGACGTCGCTCACATTCTTCTGCCGTACAACGCCATCCTCGGGTACCCAGCCCTGGCCAAGTTCATGGCAGTGACTCACCATGGCTACAACGTCCTCAAGATACCGAGAAGTGGTGGAGTCATCACCATACCTTGTGAAGAAAGAGACGCAGTGTGTTCACTTGAACGTGCGTTCCAAGCCGCAGCACTCGAAGACCCAAATCACGGGAGCGGAAGGCTTCCCGAGGTGACCCTCAAGAAGAAGAAGGTTTTGCCTGGCCCAAGCCATACGGAGGAAGGCTCTTCCGGAGGTGTTGCACCAGGATCCGCGCCCAATCAGGGGGCGCCCCACTCTCGCGCATAGGAAGGCGCGCTTGGCAGCCTCCTCAGGCAGGGCTCGGGGGCTCTTTCTTGGAGAGCCACCGACCTTGCCAAGATCGCGTGGGAGGCGCTCGGGCACCACTTGGAAGGGTGCTTTCAGGCACGTTTCCTTCAGGAAGGCACAAGACAAGGAAGACCAAACCCTCAGGAGTTCATCGCAAGAAACACACAGGAGCTACAGGAGTCAAGAGTCATGTGTGGCAGCCGCCGCTTGCCTACCATGCCCCCACATCCAGGCGAGGATGGGGGGCTGCACGTCTGCATCGACGTGCCGGGGCTCAACCGAGCCGCATCTCAGGAGCGCCTCTGGCCTTCGCGCGCGGGGCGTTGCGAGGGTCCGCCTCACAGCTACGTCCGCATGCCCTTCAGCCTACCGAATGCGGTCGTCGCTCATCAGCGCCTGCTGAGGAGCATTCTGGAGGCTCAGGAGGTTAGGCATTGGGCGGTCCGGGCGGAGATGGAGATGGCCCTCGAGGACCCGCCTGTGCCCCCAGAGCCTCCCGAGGCTCCTGGGCCTGGGGGCTCGTGAGGGTTGACGTCTCCACTGCGCGTCGCTCGCTTCTTCAGCATCACTTCATCTTCAAGCAGCACCAGGTGACATCTTTTTAAGTTCCGTTTTTAGCTGGGAGCGCCCACAGGGCCGCATCATTCCCAGGCCGCGTGGGTCCGTCCCTGCGGCATGTATCCGTTTTGCTTACGCTCTTTACTTGGGGGCGCCCCTCGGGCTGCATCATCCCCAAGTTGCTCGGGCCTGTCCCAACGGCGTTTGCTTTTCCTGCATCTACTTAAAATGAGTTTCCTCCTACGTGCTTAACATCCCCGACCTAATCGCCTACTCAATTGACGCCCACCTATGGAGCCGCTCGCAAATGGCACGGCATTTGCGCACGGGTCCATCCCTGCAACGCTGATAAATCTGAGTGGCTGAGCTCTGGCCGCGGCAGCCCCGCAAGGCGCCACCTCACCAGGCCCTCAGTGCCACGATCACGTCCTCGAAGCAACCCAAGGTTGGCTGGCAACCGTAACGACAGGTCTTCTCTCTCCTTATGATTGATGTGCAGGACCTGCTCCAGGGACAACGACGGGAACGTCGCGGGCTTTCTCTCCCTCTCTCCAACACGGACCACTTGCGCGTTAAAAGGGGGGCGCCTGAGCATCGCGACTCATGGGCTCCTACTGGCTCTCCAGCCCTCACCTCCTGGGCCTTGGCTGCCCCGGCTGCAGCATCGGGCGCAGTCGACTCCAAGTTCAGCGGGGCCACGGGGGCTGACTCCTCGCCAAGGTGCCCCAGTTCGCCTCGTGAGGGCGATCGGGCCAGAGAGACGCAAGCCTCGCCATCTTCTCCCCCGGCAGACGAAGGCGCCGCTCCGGCGCACGGATTCGCCCCAGGCAGGGTCCTGGAAGCCACCTTCAACCTTTTCGCTGCAGGTGTCGGCCTAGCAAAAGAACGCAAGCATCAAGCCTCGGCAGCAGAAACCAAGCAAAGCACGAATCAAGCACTTACTGGACGTCATCCACGGCCCCAAGCAACCTATGGCCGAACTTGAAACCCGAGAGCCTGCAGCGGGGGTTAGCCTTGGGAGGCCCGGAAGCAGAAGGCACGTCAGGAAGGTTGGAGCTGGCCTTAGACCCCCCAGGGGCCAGAGCTGACCCTGGGGGAACCAGGCTCGACCTGCCCTTCTTCATGACCGAGGAAGAGCCCTCGCCTCCTCGCCCGGCGCCAGCCTCGTCGTCGTCCGGCATGGAGCGGAGGGCCCGCGCCTTGCATCGAGGGAAGGACTCCCCCAACTCCTCGCCAGTCGCTTCGGAGTCGGACTCTTCCGCCTCTTCTTCCCCCTTACTCCCGCTGGAGCTACCGGAGGACAAGTTCACCGTTGCCAGCGCCGCCAGGTCCTCGGGAGCTTCTACAGGCACCAGCCCATCACCATTGAAGGTGGGCATGGCATTCACCACCTGCTCCCAGCCGGCGTGAAGGAACAAGGGGACGGGGGCGCCCGCCAAACTTGCCACGTCTCCCGCGACCAAGGAATGGAGGGCAGTAGCCAGATTTTCGTCGGTCAGGGCCTCGGAGCTCAAGCGCAAGGCGGCGTCCGCTTCCCTAAGCCTCCACATCAGGAGCGAGTGCTCCTGGAGTGGAGCCACCCGGTGCTCCAGGAACTCTCTCAGGAGCGTGGCCCCGGTCAGCTTCGTCGCCCCTAAGTTGCTTGGCCTCAGGTCCGCGTTCATCCTCTTCAACACCGCCTTCGCATGAGGGTCAACGAGCTCCGCGCGGGACCACGCGTCGACAGCCTTGGGCTGCTCTGTAGGCAACACCAGACGGGGGTGGATGCGCCCGACATCCACCATGATCCACTTTCTCCAGAAGCCTTCGATCCTCTTCCCAGCCTTCGAGATAGCATTGGAGTTGGAGTACGCGATGAAGCTCGCGCATGCGGAGATATGGCTACCAGAAACTCGGAGGGAGAAAAAGTGGCGCAACAAGGCCAGCGAGGGCTTACCCCAACGTGGCCCTCACAATAGTAAGCGAAAATCGCCAGGAAAAGAACGGAGTTGGGGTGGAGATGCAGAGCCTGCAAGTTGTACAGGCGGAGAACAGCAAAGAAGAACTTAGAGAAGGGAGGCACCAGACCGGCGACGATGACGCTCACGAAGAGTGGCTAGAAGGTGCTCCCCTTGCCCTCAGGATGGTCGGAGCCGGCCTTGAGCGCGATCGCCCCCTGGTGGCCCTGCGCCACCGTCATCAGGCGCGTAAGGGCGAGGTTCTTCTCCGACAGGTTCGGGGCATCCAGAGCTGGCGAGTACCAGGCCTCGGTCGGAGGCTTGCGAGGTGCCATGGCGTGCTGGACGAGAAAGGATTGAAACAGGTCTGGAGGGTTTCGGGAGCAAGAAGGAGGAGAGCGTGAAAGGGGATCTGAGGCGAGACGAACGAGAGCAAAGCAAGTATGTTCGACCCAAGTACTCCTTTTGTCAGACGGACAGTTGTCGAGGCGCCATGGGGGAGCGCAGTCGACCACGTCCAATCAACTGCCACGCGGCGCCCAAGGCCGTAGGCTTTTGGGGCCCGGGGCGCTTCACGCTTGCCCCTTCGCTTCCCTGCTAAGCCAAGCCCGCGCGCGCCTTGGGCCCGGGGGCTACTGCCGGCGTTCTCGGAACGGGGGTCCCTAGACTTGCCTGCCTGCGGCCTGCGGCGTGGCTCAAGTGGGGGCCCAGCGCGGCCCATCTTCATTAGCTCAAGCTCAAGACCCTTGCGAGGGGCCAAGCCTCGCGGGGCGGACAACAGGAAGCTTCCTCAGAGGCACCCTCATCAGGCAGGCTCGCGAGGAGGCGGAGAGATCCCGTGACGCAAGCCATGACGAATCAAGGCCAGGCGGGGCGCTAGCCTGCGCAGAGTCCTTGTTTCCCTTTCGGTGCCAAGGGGGCAAGCACAGGCCAAGGCATCATGCAAAGGTTACCATTCAGGTGCAACAAGACAAAGACCAGCCGGACGGCAAGACGGAGGTCACTATGGAGCCCAAGACGGTGTCACCACCGATGCTTTTGGCAGCCGAAGACCACCTTTGGTCGAGATTACTTGTACTAGATGTTCCCCTTCAAAATGGCCAATTGTTGGCGCCCTTCCCGCTCATTATTTGGGGAGAGGCCGAGGGCCTCTACAAATAGAGCTAGCCACCACAGAGTAGAGGCATCTAGGAATCAGGTAGAGCCCAAGTAGAGAGAGATAGAGAGGCGACCGAACTCACCCAAGCAGTTCATCGCACCAGCTCAAGAACACCTCTCGCGAGGTTGTTCTACCCTTGTACTATTCATCATCAGCCCCTGAGGCAATCCACCACACCACACACTGGAGTAGGGTATTACACCACAACGGTGGCCTGAACCAGTATAAATGTCGTGTCCCTTGTGTTGTTCATCGTTTTCCAGCTTAGGTCGCTCGGGGGATCGGATGTAGAACGGTAGGGGAGAGATTTCCGCGCGCACCCCAGTGTTCGAACCTCAAGGGTCTGTCGGAACCCGAAATCTGACACCCTCTTCCACACACAATCGATGTCTCTTCCAAATAGTCTGCTCCCCCCGACTGCACCCATGCTATCCCGCTACTACACATGTCACACCATTCCCCCTTCCCTTATACTAGG
This sequence comes from Aegilops umbellulata, assembly GCA_032464435.1. Taxonomy (NCBI): domain Eukaryota; kingdom Viridiplantae; phylum Streptophyta; class Magnoliopsida; order Poales; family Poaceae; genus Aegilops; species Aegilops umbellulata. The sequence continues at coordinate 130,483,009 of CP136057.1, read as the reverse complement.
TTTACATCATTAGTGGTCTCTCTACTCCACATACACACACTCCCTCTCACACACAAATGTGCGCACAAACACACACAGACACGCACAAACACCCATTAATCCAGATCCTCATCTCTCCCCATGTTCGTGTGTGTATCTCGCACACTCACTCTCTAATTATGCATATGTGTCTCCACGTCAACACAAAGCCCCATGTACATGTCTCTCTCTATCCTCCACACACATAGACACAAAGAATCTGTTATCATTGCCTCAGTCTCTAGACATATCACACACGCACACTCTCTCTCTCTCTCTCGCAAACACGCTCAACAAGGATTTCCCCATGAATAACTTATCGTCTATTCATCAACAGTCGTGGCAGTACGGCGAACACGAGACATGAAAAAGAATAAATCTACACGTGCTTAGACCACCTAGTATGACTACTAGGACTAGAGCAAGCCAAAAAGCGCACCGCCATCACCCCCTCCTTATCGGCGACAGGAAAACCTTTGTTTTAGACAGTCGAGAAGTCATTGTGCTAAGGCCTCACATGCTGAGGCGTTGAATAGAATGTAGATGCTAGTTTATGGAAACAAGTATCGATAATACGTTTGTATCTCCATACTTATATTTCTTCTCTTATAAAAAACTGAGTTGGTGATGATGGTACGCGTGCCATCTTGCAATATAGACCGTCCGATCTATATCTGACAGATGGAAATTAAACTAAAAGATACCGGCACCCCTCTCCACATTTGTAGACAAGGCCTTCCCTTGTTCATCCTTATCTCCAACAACCTCATTGTTGAGCAATTAAGAAATGAAGCCTCTGGAACAAACTGGTCTGGTGGCCGCTGCTGGCGTCATCAATCCCCATGCCTCCGCTCAGTCTGACCACCGATCACCACCACGCCCCACTCCTCTTCACCTTATCTCCTATTTCTCGAGATATCATTAGTTTTTACACATGGGATTACTCCCGCATGGGTCAATCACAACAAGTGTTTTTATAAAAAAATGCATCTTGATGTTCCGTGCAATGCACGGATCTTGCTAGTACTCCTACAGAAGACTAAGTTGGTGATGATGGTGTGTCTACCATCCGTCGTCTATGACCATTAGATCTACATCTGACAACTGTGAGGTAAGTTGTTGCCTTTTCTCACAAACATCCCACTTGTCTACCAATCTGCAGAAAAACCCATAATTAGTATCTTAAAACCGACCACATCCCTCCCCGGCCTCACCAAAACAGCCCAAGGAATATATTGTAATTGAAACATAATATATCTCTAGTGATATATGTATATCAAAATTAGAGTGTTTTGTATCAAGTTTGTGAACAAGTATTATTCTAATTATGATTCGTTGCAACGCACATGAACATGGCTAGTATTTCCAACCATGCAATTTTTCCCCTAGTTCCATAGTTTCGAGTTTTCCATCAAGATATTAGTCACTCATGGTTGATATTTACTTTCAATTATGTATACATATGCACTATGTAACTAGCCTTGCTTATTGGGTTGCAAAGCTTAACTTTCACTCCTACTTACATTATGTAGAGTATTTAACAAAAAACTACCAATTTCAACCAGCCCTAGGAAGAATCTATTGTACAAAAAATAGCAAAAACATACCCAAAATTTCTTAATCCATGCCAAAAACTACTACCTACCGATTAGGATAGTTTAAACCCATCTATGATAGGGTTGGCCCACACGCCCGTGCTTACAAGGCAGCTTAAACCAACAAATTTTGTTTGACCATTGACACCAGGGACCCACATCTGACCCTCTATCCTGTTATTCCCCCTCAAATCATTATTTTTCCTGAACATTACTTCAAACAGTGATGATGCGTGTTCGTCGGTGGTGTCGGTGATGAGCGAGTTGGCCGCTGCTCCGCCGGACGGGCTGGACGCCGCGCTGGCCTCCGCACGGGTTGGCAGGCTGGCCCGAGCGTGACTCACGAGCAAGCAAGCCGCCGCGCTAGCCTTCGCTTGAGCCAGATGGCTGGTCTTAGCGCGGCGCGCGCGAGTAAGTCGCTGCGCAGCCGTGCCAATCTAGCTACCAAACCTTGCAGACAAGCAGCTGGACGGAGCTATCTTTGCTAGCTAGAGGTCGCGAGCGCCGGACGGAGCTGGCATCCGGGCTGCCGCAAGATGGGCTCCGCACAGCCGGCGGTTTTGACCTCGCCTTCTGCCGGCGGCGGTAGTTGCGTCCCATGGCCGAGGATGACTAGGTGGACGGGTCGGAGGTAGGAGGTCACTTGGGGATCTTTGTGAATACTGACATGTAGGTCCCACAAGTCATAACGCCCGGTCGAATAGAAGGCTTTGACTTAATGGGAGACACGAGCCCTGTTTGGATACTCTAAGTCAGAGGTTAGATTCTAACCCTGAACTAACTCTAACCAAAGTGGTGTTTGGATGGCAGGGTTAGATTGACAACAAATGTATCCAAACAGGGCCATGGGTTGAAACGTGCCTATAACGACACTTTGTAGAGTAGTCATTTCTTGGTAGGGCTGGTTGGTAAGAGCATGTACAATGGTTGAAAGGTGGTCTTATCTTAAGTCTGCCACGTATGCAAGTGGTAGTAGTTTCTTGGCATTATTAGTGGTTTCTTGCATTATTAGGGGTTACTAGTAAGGAACAATGTACTACTAGCGACAAAAGGCGATTTTAGGTTGCGTTGTACTCCAACAAGTACTACTAGTGGTCGCGGGAGTGTATACCTCGTTTTGTAGGTTCGATCCCGGCTGAACGCACGACGGCCTTTTTTTTAAATAGTAACTTCGCTGCGAGCCAATGTTTTACATGGGTAGTTTGAGTTTTGAAGTCAAACGGACTTGCGGCACCACAATCTAGGTGCACTGGATAGCCTAGCCACGTGAACAGGTTTTCCTACCCAGCATCTCGTGGCTCGCGTGCTCGCCCTAGCCGCACCTCGCTTGCAGCTTCCTCATCAGCTAGTAGCATATTTAAACTAGCGCCTACCAATTAAGCCCGAGGAGCCGGAAAAGCCTGGCGGGGCATTGGGAACTGTGCAATATGGCTCTGTACGTAAAGTGCTCTATTACTACTCTGTAGCTTGTGGCGTTGCACGCATGGACTTCACTCCATTGTCGGCTCTACTATAAAATAAATTCCTCTTGACGTGTTTTTTTTGAAACGGAGACAAAAGCTTTGCTTCATATCATTCATAAAGAAGGAACTACTAACAAAGTTCGACGAGATCCATTAGACCTCCACAAATGGAAGCAAAAAGCCAAGTCTGGCTGTATCAAATAACTCAAATGTTCTGCCCCCGCAGTAACCGTCGCTGATAAACAGGCTGCTAGTGTGTGCGTGAGAGGAGCGGCTGAGTAGGCCAGCTACGTGAGAGGAGTGGCTGAATAGAGCATCGAGAGTACCCACTAGGCCACTACGTAGGTGTACTTTCCCTGCTTTGATAGTACAGCGATGGTTCTAGAGAACAGTATAGTACCCTCCACTCCCAACTGTAGCTCCTTGGCCCTGAGATTCAAGAGTTCAAAACTGGTGCAGTATACTAGAAGTACAGTACATAGGACTAGTAGTACCCTCGCACTACTAGTTGAGAAAGTAGTACTAGTACTGCTACAGTACGAGTACGTACTCCTCCGTCACATAATGTAAGACGTTTTTTGACACTAGTTGGCGTGTACAAAAAATAGCAAAAACATACCCAAAATTTCTTAATCCACGCCAAAAACTATTAGCTAGTGCCAAAAAATTCTTACTAGTGCTATTATTTACAGTGTAATGCAATCCCATAACGTCCCATAATGCTAGTATTAGTAGTAAATAATAGCCTCACCCCCTTACTACAGTTGGAAGGAACGATCTACAGTTGGAAGGGATGAGGCCCTGCGGTTACTACGCTCTTATCTCCTCCTCGCCAGTTCCCCTCCCCCCGAAGAGAAGGCAGTTCGTCACTGCTCCCATGGATTCGCCAGGAGGTTCTCCTCCTCGCCGGGGCTGGGAGACCTTGAACGGCGATCCTCTGGGAGAAATCGCACGCCGCTCCGACGTCCTCACCGCTGCAAGACTCGGTGCTTCCTGCACCAACTATTTCAAGGCGGTGCTTAAAATGGCTTGGGAAAATGCCATGCTTGTTGGTCTTCCATGCGTCCTCGAGGAGAAGGTTCTTCTATGGGACAATCCTTCGAACAGTCCACCACTCCCTGGCCATGGTTGCACGTTGACTCCGCTAGAGTTGCCGACGTTGAGAGGTAGTCGGATTTTGTCTGATGAGCAGGTCAGTAATGGAGTTTGATCAGGTAGTACTTAGTTATTCCATTTCCATCCCGTAATTTCTCCGCTACCCACCGTCTTATATATAGGTGTGGGTCGGTTCCAACGAAGATTGGCTTGCATACCTAAGACCGGATACCACCATCATTTTGCACAACATCCACAACAGTGCGACCGTTCCGGTAGACCCCTTCTCCACCATTGGGATCGGCCTTCCGGACTGGCTGGGCTTGAATACGTATGATGATGCCGACATGAGATTGAAGAAGATAGCAATTGCGGACCCGCCGACAAAGCGTCGCGGCTACGACGATTACTATCTCATCGCGGTGTTCGACATAAGGATTGCCATCAATGCAAGAGGTAGTAACGGCAGAGGCTGGCACATGTTGGCGGTGGCAGATTTGTACCCCTACACGTTCGAAGACGCCGTGTGCCATCTAGGCCACATCTTCGCGGTGACAAGCCAGGGGACTTGTTTCATATGGTTGCCATCCTACAGTACGGAAGATTACAAACGGAATGCACAAACCATCATTTGCATCCCTAATGGTACTCCTTTATTTTGCAGGGACCAGTCATCCCACGATCAAAATAAGATCGCCGATCCTGGATGTGCATTTGCATCCGCGATTCGGTCTAACCTGGAACCTTGTAGCTGACTTTGGCATATTGGGATCAACTATCTTAGTAGTCATTACCCATGGTACCACTGATGTGCAACATGGTCACACAATCTACCACGATTGGACCGTCACCATCTACCCAGGTATTCCATTTTTTAACCCTCTCGCCTTCTTTTTCATTGTTGTACTAGTACTCTACTTACGTACTAGTAGGAGTACTTTTTACCTTGGAGGACGCGTATAGCTAGCTAGGCCCTTGAAGACTTGAACCCACTAGCTGCCACCACTTTTGTTTTTCCATGTCTTACTATCTCATCCATGTAGCCAACAGTGGCTATATATAATAAGCCGGTTATTTTACTTCCTCTATACCGGAGTAGTACTATTTGCCACACAGTATTACTGACCGCCATATTTGAGCACAACATTATTATGCATGGACCTTGACTATGTATGTCACCATGTGTCCAGATATGAGATGCCGCGTGTACCAGATGAACGACGCCGAGTTCGACCCCCGTGATGCTACGTGGGTGCCGAGGAACACTCTTGGAGAGTACTCGCTTTTCATTGGGGACAGCTACCCCATTGTGAAGCGGATGCCACCTTCCGTGCATGACATGGAAGGCCTGCCGTTCATGAAGCATGGTTGTGTCTTCCGTGCGCACCGCCGGATGAACGACATGCTGGGACACGCTATCCCTGATTTATGCCGCTTCAGCTTGGATGAGTCTCCATCGTGTGGAACCGGACTAGAAAGCTGCGACAATGATTCCCGTTGCCCACCGCTATGGATCATGCCATCCATGAAGAACACCTGGGGCTGGAACCTGGAGGAGGACATGTAGCCCATCTATAACGTGTAAGTGGAGTGCGGTAAATTGTGAACGGTAGCGCTATGAATATATGTAGACTAGTCGTGCACAAATTTATCACATGAATTGGAGATGAACTTGTGTGGCATACTGGCATTTGTCCTTTAGAATTTATTACTAGTAAATGTGTTATGTGTGCGTGCAACTTGTGTGGTTGTTGCATGGACTCCAACACACTCTTTGAGAAAAAAAGGTGGCACAGCTTTGGATATATGTGACGTGGCGGCATCATACAGTAGCATTGTTCGCTATAGTTGTAGTACACTCCTACTAGGACGACAACTCCTATAAAACCTTGCGCTTGGCTCTTTGCCTCTTCGGGAGGTTCAACAGTTCGTACTCATGTGAACCTTGCACTTGGCTCTTCTCATCTTCGGAAGGTCCAACAATGATGATACTACAGTACACATTATGCTTCTGGCAATCTGACACCGATTGAACTGCTGCACGTCCACCGCGAGGGCGAGGGCGAGGGAGAGGGAGAGGGAGAGGGCGTGTTGTAGTCAAAACCCTCTCCTCGTCCTGCGAACCACCACGCGTGTGGGTGAGGGAGAGGCGTAGTAAGCAAGCTTCTCCTCGTTCGGCGAGTTGACGGGACACATCAAAGCAGTACAAGTACTAGTCCATACTGCGTCCTTTCCGGTTAATATGGCTTAATTTGAAACGAGAAAATACACTGGCGGTCAACGTATGTAACAATACGCTCTTTACGGTCACTATATATAGTTTTGCGGTGATTATACGATCACTAGCTCATCGTAGAGCACCGTATTGCACCCCACTGACCGGCCACATAGTCGACGTGGCACTTTGTTGACTGGTTAAATTGTCATCTGGTTTCTGGGTCCCACCTGTCAGTTGGCAGAGCAAAGAAATCAGCTAAAAACAAAGAGTGTAGTACATCTACACTTCCAATGCATTTAGCCTTTAATCTAAATCGATATTGATTGACTAATGCACCAACTTGTGCTCTAGGTATAGGCTACATGTCTATCCTTAATTACAGCATGCAACGACCTTCATTTAATCTTCTTCTCTCAATGGTCGCATGCACACATAACTTTTGGGCGTTAATTATGCCCTGGTCAATGTGTAAATCTCTAAATGTACAGTCTTCCACGGGCGTAGGGAGTAGGTTGAGCACTTGAGCGTGAGCGTGTGTGTTGCGTCGTGTGCTGTGTGCCACATGGTTGCGTGAGTGTTGCGTGCGTCCATGTGTACGTGTGAGTGTTGCATGTTGCATGCATGCATGCATGCATGGGGCTTACTCCCTCCCATTGACATGTTCATATTTCAAGCTTCCTCTGTTCCCTCCATATGGTGATACTCCATATGTTCCCAAATACAGAGTAAAATCCTCCCTATGTTCCCAAATACGGAGTAAAATCCTCCCTCTATTCCCAAATACGGAGTATTTGTCTTTCTAGAGATTTCAACAAGTGACTATGTATGGAGCAAAATGAGTGAAGTGAGCATAGAGGCATAGGGATAATGTAGAAAGGAAGTCTTCGCGATCCATTATTCCCCATCTCGGTCACAGAGAACTATTCAACTAGTCTTCGCAGTGAAGTGACAATACACGCTGCATCAGATGGGACACCTAATTAATAAGCTGAACCAGCGTGTTGGTGTTACTAAATCAGCCTTACCCAGTACTGCCATCATGTTTGCCAGTAGAGCACGCTTCTGTCCTCAATTAACTGACATATGGGCCCTCTTGTGGTAGACCCACATGTCATCGGTGTAACTATTTACAATCCGAAGGACGGTATATCCTGGTAGTAGTAGTAGAATTGAGATTTAATGCACTTTCTTCCCCGTCTTCCACTCTTCTTCCTCCTCTCTTCTTCTTCCTCCTCTCTTCCCCATCGTCGGTCGCACACCATTTCCCCTCGCTCACTGCTCACCTGCCCGCGCTATCTTCCTTGGTAGCTCGCGCGTACCATATCCCCCCGCTCACTGCTCAGCCACACGAGGAGAAGCTTCTTCGCTTGCCCGCCCGAATCCACTTCCCCGCTGGCTCGCAAGCACCAAAAATCCCAACGGCAGAACCGACTGACACACAGAGCCGCGATTGGAATTCCCTCCCTGATGTTCTCTTGGAGCAGATCTGTAATCATATGGACCTACTCAGCACCATCCCGTCTGGCCGCATGCTCGGTGTCTTTGTACCGTCTACTCGTCTGCAACCGGTCGGCTCTTTTCAAGGCACCCTGCTTGCTGATGCCTGATCCTTGCAGGTGGCCCAGACACCGACTTGACGATCCTACGGAGGTTGCCGTGGTGCCCCTCGACATGCTACCACTACCCGTCCACCTGTCCTTCATGCGCGGCCACTACTAGGCGGGCATGAAGGCCAATTGGATCGTCCTCATCCACCACACCGGTAGTCCGTGGCGTCTCGTGGATATCTACACTCAGCGAGAGATCACCCTTCCATTGTTGGATACCGCCGCCATCGAGCCTCGCGGCCCGCCGGACACTCCTGCCTACTACGCACGAGAGGCGTCAAGCTTTTGGCTCGACCTCTGTTTGCAGAAAGTTGTAATCTGCGAAGTGCCCACACCATCAGAAGACTACATGGATAAGCTCATTGCCTTGTTCAACATGGGATTAGTCTATTTGGAATCCGGTCGCCATACATGGTTATGGCTCATAATCAATCCTCTTCACCCAACACTTCTGTCTGATGCTATAGTGCATGATGGCACCGTTTATGCGGTCGACGCACAGATTGGCTGCCTTTACTGGTGGAATCTATCGTCGTGTAATTGTTCTATCTCATCTCATCTTTACCTTAAGAATACGACTGCCTGTTCATTGTTACAAATTTAGAATATATAGTATGTCTATAACCACATCATTGCTATATGTTCCTCTCATTTCCTAGATTTTTATGACCACACATGTTATTTTTAGAGTTGATATGACAACAATTGGTATCTAATGATTGTTAGAATAGATATTATGAGTATAACCTCATGATTGCTATATGTTACTCTCATTTCCAGGATTTTTATTACAACGCATGTTATTGCTTAGAGTTGATATGATAAATGTAGTAAGTAATATGGTAGAATATGAGTAGGCCCTGTCATATATGTTTTCCTCTGATTGTTACATGATGTTTGAACCATGATATATTGCTAGAATATGAAAGCCATTGGCTTATTTTTTTAACTTGGGGTATGATTATGACCACGACATTGCAATTCTCTGTCTATGATAAGTGTTACTGTTATAATAATCTTAATTCCACACATACTCTGAACATGATTGTTTATTTTTGTCCTTTTGGTCTCCAGTTTGAATTGTTGCAGCAGACGCAAATGCGTTGGCCTTCATGATTCCAGGACCTGGAATCATACTAGCTGATGGGTGGTGGTTTATCGCTCATTCAGCTGAGATGGTCATTTGATGCTCATTTGCACGTACCAAATTGACCAAACCATTTCATCAAACCACATGCGGTACAATGCCTGGGGCGTTCGTGACATTGATGGCTATGGCTGCTTCGTGTTCGAGAAAGATCCTAGCTCCGTTGGGCCAGGCGTATTCAACTGGAGGCGGGTTTACAGCCTCGGCAACCACTCCATGTTCCTCGGGCTCAATTATCCGATCATCCAACCAATCATCGATCATATCACCGGCGATAATTACCGTGCTATGCAACTTCCATTCGCCAGGGGGGACTGTGTTTACACGTCATACCATGGGTTTCATGAATCACCATATCCAGAGATTCATCGACATAACTTGTTGCGAGATAATCTTCAGTGTGTGAAAGGCATCAAGCTTCCATGCGATGGATGGCTTTTGCAAACCCGACATGCGGCGATGTGGTTCATGCCAACAACAAGTATGCACAATGATTCGTACTGATATATAGACTGAGCCATGTATTCTGCTGCTGTAGCATGACCCTCTTTTGTTGGACTGTTGTTAGTTTGAAGCACTCCTCTGGTTTGAAGGATAGATACCTTTCTGGGATCAAGTGCATCCTAACTCACCTGCGCAGAATGTACTGATAATGATGATGGAGATGTTGTGCAGTATATATATATATATATATATATATATATATATATATATATATATATATATATATATATATCACTTAGGCTTCAAGTGCGTACTTGTTAGTTAAACCTATGGTTAAAATGTGACACTAAATACGACTAGTAAGTAGTACAGTAGCAGTACTAGTATACGTCGCTCAAATTATTCATCATGTCCACACATTGAATTGACGTGACAACATGCTGCGCGTGAGGTGACACAGGAATCCCGACGGCATGTTCGGGTATTCTGGACTTCAGATTTGCAGTACCACTTATCTGTCGAAATCTTTCATCATTCACTTAAAATAGTCGATTGATCATACATTGAGTACCGTATAACTAGAATTAACCCATGCAAGTCGAAGAAGGATTGGCCGGTGCTGCCGGCTGGCGTCAAGTTTGATCCCACGGATCAGGAGCTGATCGAGCACCTTGAGGCCAAAGTGAGTGCTGACAGCGCGAGATCTCACCCTCTCATCAATTTGTTCATACCAACCATCGACAGCGAGCACGGCATATGCTACACCCATCCTGAGAAATTTCCAGGTAAGACACCGATCGGCCGTCTACTTGCACAAACATATTCCTTTGTTTATAGCTCTATTTTTCCTTTTAGACACAGACCTGGTGAAGCAATTACAATTTGACAGTTAATAAAAAGTGAAACAAGTGACTGCAACATGCCAAACATGTTATGAAAATGCCAACTACGTACACTAAAACCTGTATTCGACAATACTGCAGGTATCACACTGAGTGGCCTAAACAAGCATTTCTTCCAGCGCAATTCCAGGGCGTTCAAAAGGGGCGCGTGGACGCGTCGCAAGATAAAGTCGGCGTGCGGCATGCATGCAATGTGGCACAACACTAGCAATACCTTGCCGGTGATGTTCAACGGACGGCAGACGGGCAGCAAAAAGGTTCTGGTGCTGCACACCAACAAGAACTTCGACCAGCAGAGGACCAACTGGGTGATGCACCAGTACCACCTCGGGGACCTGGAGCAAGAGAAGGAGCGGGAGCTGGTCCTCTGCAAGATTTTCTACCAAACAAACACTAGGGCCAGGAGTAAAAAGATTATAAGTTAGTTTGGTATTGGTACTTGTACTACCTTGTCGTCCGCAAGTTGGTATTGTTGTTAACGATCTTTTGGTATGAACTTGGCATTTGCTTCCAACCATCATGCCGAGGGTCGACGTGGATATAAAGCTGATTCATTTGTTTCGAAACGAATTTTCAGGCACCTGATTTTTATTTGATGGGTAGCATAAGCACCTGCCGGTCGAATTCCCAGTTCTCCAAATTTTTCGAAACAAGTGCATGCTCTTATTATCACGATGAAAAAACAATATCCCTGCTGCATCCCAGTTATCAATCTGTACATGCAGAATTCTCTCGTTTATTGAGCACGTATATTGTTTTTTTAGGTCGAGCAAGTTTCAACTGGGCTGTAGACTGCCCAGGCTTGGTTTTGTTTTTAACAGGCCCAGCCCATGACGACAACGGGGCACAAAGATCCAGCAGGTATCTACTGGCCTCTGGCCCACCAGCGAGTTATATTTTGTCTTACAACATCCGCATGCAGTTTTTTTACTGAATCAAACACACAGCCCAGTTCTGTTTTTCCTCTTGAAACGCATGTCCTACATCTGTTTTCTAATCTCTACATATAGTTTTACTAGTTCATATACACGTATCATTATATTGAAAATACATGAAATTCCCTTTTCATATTTACATCCTTATTTTTTTTGTTTTCCCTCCCAGCGCTGATTTTTTTTACCACTGGTTTTCCCTTAAACCAACTCAATTGTCCCACGTCTTATTTGCTTAGAAAAACAAAATGATTTTTTTGGCAAATCAACAAGTTCTTAAAAAATGTTTATCATTTCAGGATTACAAAAGTTCGGACTCCACCGAAATATGCAAAATAAGGTTGAACTTTTTGACCGTGGTCCTGGGCAGAAAATGGGTTGTAATAAATTACTTAAGAATTAGCAAATGGGCTGCAAATTATTAAAAAATAGCAAGTGGGCTTTATGTTGTCTGCCACAGATTTGGAGGCTGACTTGTGGGCCTACTAAGTTCATGCGTACACAAGGTTTATCAAAAAAGAAACTTAGTAAACAATCGAATCTACCAGCGTCACACCGTTAGATGTCAATCTAATGGCAATCGTGCTTCTTCAGTCTCTGATCTTCCTGCCCCAGCCGCCCAAACCAACGCCGTCGGAACCGCCTGCTCCCGCCTCCCGTGGCCGGCTCTGCTGCCAGGCAGGCCTCACGGCCCCATCATATACTCGCATCCCTGGCATGTCTATCCCTCTACTCACCCACACCTCCTGTTATTTTCCGGCGACGGCAGCCGAACCAGTCAACCCTCATACCCTCCACCGCGTGGGTAGCCAATGCCGTGTCTTCCCCGGCTCCGTGTTGTTCCCTTCGTAGGCCTCGCCGTCGTCCACCGCCCTGGTGCTCTCGGCGCGGCGTGGTCAACGTGGTCAATGAACGACATCCATCGGAAGTGGACTGCACGTGGAGAGGCTGACATCTGGGTCCACGGCTGCACACAAGGAAATGCCTCCTTATTACGCGCAAAATAATGATTCCTCCACCTGACATCTGGGACCCGCCGGAAGGGCCTTTGTATTTCGTGAAAAAAACGTTCCCTCCACTGACAAGTTGGACCCACCAACTATATCTTTGCCCGGAAGGAAGTGCCTCCTTATTGCGCACAAAAAAATGAATACCCCCTGCCAGCAGGGACCCACCACAGTGGGAGGCTGACTTGTGGGCGTACTAAGTTGACGGGGACGGAGGGCTTTGTAAAGTTAGTCAATATGAACGATTCTAGCTCCAGTGACCATACGATGTCCATCCAACGACCTTAGTGCTTCTTCAACCTCTGGTCTTCTTGCTCCGGCCGCCCAAAGCAGCGCCGGTCGTGTCGCATGCTCCTGCCTCTCGTGGCCGGCTGTGTTGCTGCGGAGGCCTCGCCGCCCCCTACTATTCCCACCGCTGGCCAGGCCCTGCGGCGACGGCAGCCTCACACCGCAGCCGAACCAGTGAACCCTCGTACTCCACTCCGTGCTGGCTTCCACTATCGCGTCTTCCCCGGCTCCGTGTTGTCCCCTTCCTAGGCCTCACCGATGTCCACCGCCCTGGTGCTCTCGGCGCGGCGTGGTCAACGTGGTCAAGGAACAGCTTCCATCGGACGTGGACTGTACGTGGAGAGGCTGACAGCTGGGTCCACCGCCGCAGCAAGGAAGTGCATCCTTATTACGTGCAAAATAATTACTCCTCCACCTGACAGCAGGGACCCACCAGATGGGCCACCGTATTTCGTGAAAAAAATGTTTCCCCCTGACTGCTGGGACCCACCAGCTACATCTTCGCACGCAAGGAAGTGCGTCCGGGCAAAAAACGATTCGCCCCCCGGACTGCTGGGACCCACCATCTACATCTTCGTAGGCAAGGAAGTGCCTGACAGTCGGGACCCACATGGTCGAAGCGTACGTACCGTTGTCATTCTGGTCGCGAACGTGTATGTACATACTGGTCGATGTAGAGGCGCGCACGTGTCGTAGTAGAGGCATGCACATAGCATGTACACGTACGTACAGCGGCCAGTGTGCAAGAAAGAAAATACGGCCACGTACGTACATACGGGCAGGGTCTCGAACACCTACTCGCGCATACGTACGGCCAGGGCTCGTGTACATGGTTGGGTCGGAACGGAGAAACAACATCATCGTCGTGTTCATGGGGTGCCAACTGGCTGGGTTGGAACGGAATGTGTCATCATGTTCATCGGGAGGGCTTGGACGAAATAGCTGATGGAAACGAGGCCTGGCGTACTGCAGAACAGAGGAAACGGCCTTGTGTTCGACCGGCCACGTTCAAAACGGGATACTGTTCATCGGGAGGGGTCTGGCGTACCGCAAAACGGAGGAAACGGACCTCCTACGGTCGAAATGGGGGTCATGTTGATCCGGAGGGGCGTGGCGTACCGCAAAACGGAGGAAACGGACTTGTGTTGGAGCGCTACGGTCGAAACGGGGGTCCTGTTCATCGGGAGGGGTGTAGCGTACCGCAAAATGGGACTCCACGGGATACTGTTCATCTCCACCGTCGACCCCCTCCAGCCTCCACGGGCTACTGTTCATCCACCGTCGACCTCCTCCAGCCTCCACCTGCGATTGTTCATCCCCAGGCTCCTGTTCATCCAGCCTCCACCGCGCGCTACTCCACCGGCTACTGTTCAACCAGCCCTCTCCACGGGCTCCTGTTCAACCACCCCTCCACGGGCTACTGTTCATCCAGCCCTCCACCGTCTACTGTTCATCCTGCCCTCCATGGGGTGGTCCTGTTCATCCTGCCCTCCACGGGGTCCTGTTCATCCAGCCCCAACCGGCTCGAACGATCGGGGTCCTGTTCATGCACCCCCATCGGGAACTGTTCATCCAAACCCCCCAGCAACGCTCACTGTTCATCCAGAGGCAATGCCACGGGGTCCTGTTCATCCACCCCCACCGGGAACTGTTCATCCAAACCCCCAGCAACGCTCACTGTTCATCCAGAGGCAGCATCGATCGGCTTCAGTTAGCAGCAGTAGCAAAGGAATCGCTCGATTGGGTCCAGTTAACAGCCATCGATCGATCGCTCAGCTTCAGTAACGCGTAGCCTGTAGTGCAATCTCTCGGGTTCAGTTAGAGCCCAACACCTCCCTCGGGTTCAGTTAGAGCCCAACGCCTCGCACCCACCACCCACCATGGGTGCGAGGAGGGGAGGGGCGCGCTGCCTGGCAGCAACCCTCGCCGCCACCGATGAAGGACCAGGGTTCCCTTTCTCCATAGCGAATGGGAAAGAGGGGATCAGAAGCTGAAGGGAAGAAGAGATGAAGGAGTGCGGATTTCCGCCGCCCCCTCTCGCTCCTTATAAAGGAGCGGAGTGGGGGCTCGGCCGCCCCGCTCAACCAATCAAGGCGCAGGAAGAGCAGGCGACTGGGACCGACCCGCTGCCTCGACCCATGACGGCCCGGCTTCCTGCCTCCACCGTCGCGACCCCAGGCGCATGGAGGCCATGTGGCAGACGCGCAGAACTGAGGCGACGGGTCAGGCGACCTCTCCCCACCCCGTGATCGTGGGGAGCGGACGCCTCGAAAACTGGGCCTCGGCCTCGTTCGGTAAGCGAACCACGCCTCCACGCCTCCCTCCGTTTATGGGGAAGGCACGAACCACCCTCTTTAATACGACGTGACGCATGCATGCGGGGCTCTGCCCCGCGCACGCCGCCCACGTCACCCACGCCTCTCTCCACTATGCCGCGTTCGACGCGCGCCGTTCGGGGAGAGCGTGTTGGATCCGGAGCAAAGATGCGGTGTAACCCAGGCCACGCGTGCCCGTGCACTGTTTTGGCCCTGGCCCAACAGCGCTCTGCACCGTGTATGGCCCAGGCCCGGGGGCTCCTGTCGGTGTACTAAAGTAGGGGTACCTTAGTACCCCGAACTTGTGCACGGGCAGTTGTAGCACCCCGCGGCAGGGCTTGCCAGGTGACCACCAAAGATCATCGTGGTTCCTTTGGAGCCATTCAAGAACAAAGTGTTCAAGCCAAGAAGACGAGGTCCCGACAAGAGGAGCTTGTCGGGAAGGCCATTTAAGGCACCAAGCCCCGGCAAGAGGGGCTCACCAGGAAGGCCCCGGCAAGAGGAGTTTGCCGGGATGACCTCCCGAAGCACGAAGGCCCCGGTAAGAGGAGCTTGCCGGAGGAGCCACTCAAGGAGACAAGGCCCCGGCAAGAGGAGCTTGCCGGGACAACCGTGGCAAGGCGCTTGCCGCGACAAGCTACTACTCCGCTGCCCGCGCTCCAGCTCATCCACCAACGTGTCGCTCTGGGACCGTTCCAGGATACGTGGCGAGAAGCTGTGCAGCCAGGGGCATGCGGTGGCGAAGCGACGCTGACAAGATAGCCATCGTGGCAAACGGTGGCGCCCCTGACGGCCACCTTTCGCACTGTTTTGGGCGACACAGACGGGCATTTAATGCCCTTGTCCCCTGTCGTCACGGTTAGGTATGATAGCACTGTACAAGCAGTTGTACCCAACACAGCGCTTTGCCATTTTTGCCCTCACCTACGTTGCCACCTGTCGGTGACCCCTTTAACATATAAAAGGAGGCCCATGCGCGCGTAGGAGGAGGGGAGGAGGAACTCTCAGGCAGCATCTCGCCAGTGGCTCGTGAGTACTGTAGCACCTTGCGCTCCCGAGCAAGAACACAATACAATCCACCAAAGCAGCAGTAGGGTTTTACGCATCCGTGCGGCCCGAAGCTGGGTAAATCCCTTTGTGTGCATCGCCTCGATCCGCTCTTCGTGCAGCCTCCGCTCCCCGCCGAACCAGAAAGGGGCTCGGTCCCCGTAGGTGTTCGTGGAGGCAGATTCCCCCCGACACAAGTATCATTACTTTCCCAATCATAATCATCATAATGAGTAATAGGCATAACAATAATAGGAGCAACATCATTTGGGAGGGATAACATTTTACCTTTGCTTCTCCGTATTTTCTTTTTCTTCCTCACATCATGTGTGGATTTTATCACCCTTTTGGAGCTCCTTATTGATGAAATTGGTTGAATAAAGAGCTCCTCCTTGTTACCTAATTCATCATAAGAGAAAATAGAGGATATTGGGAAACCTCTTCCCCTTTATTAGTATTCTCTTCATCTTCTATTTGTTTTCTTGTCTTTAAGTAATTGGCAATATAAGGATTCTCAATGCAATTTACCGCACAATACATATAAATTTCCTCTAGATCAAAATCTAGAAATTTCTCAAGGTTATATTCTGGAATACCCTTAGTTATACGTTTCATTTATTCATATCCCAGAAGCAAACTAAGTTCATTATGATGCGCAAGGGAAATCAAGTCATCACAATTTTTGGACATGATTCGATCATGAAACAATTTGCATTGGAGATTTACATGACCATGTTCATTGCAAAGTTCACAAGGATGGCTAAAAATATTAAACTGTTTAGCACAAATCTAGCCTCTCTTTCAACCATTTAATTTCTAAATGCTTATGCCTCTTGCAAAATCTATCTTCCCATTTTGGTATGTAACGACAAACTCTATGCACTCCACAAAAATTGACATGCTTATAAGAAACAATTTTATCATGACTAGTGCAATCATCATTAGTACTATGGACAGTCAAAGAATTCATACTAAGAACATTGCAATCATGCTCATCATTCAAAGATTGTATGTCAAATATTTTATTGCATTCCTCCTCTAGCAATTGAGCACAATTATCGGAATCCTTATTTTCATGAAAGAAATTAAAAAGATGAAGCATATGAGGCAACCTCAATTCCATTTTTGTAGTTTTATTTTATAGACTAAACTAGTGATAAAACAAGAAACTGAAAGATTCGATTGCAAGATCTAAAGATATACCTTCAAGCACTAACCTCCCCGGCAACGGCGCTAGAAAAGAGCTTAGTTGACAGGGTGTTAGTGCCGCTTACCTAGCCCCCCCGGCAACGGCGCCAGAAAAGAGCTTGATGTCTACTGCGCAACTTTATCCTTGTAGACGTTGTTGGGCCTCCAAGTGCAGAGTTTTGTATGACAACAACAAATTTTCCTCAAGTGGATGATCTAAGGTTTATCAATCCGTGGGAGGCGTATGATGAAGATGGTCTCTCTCAAACAACCCTGCAATCAAATAACAAAGAGTCTCTTGTGTCCCTAACACACCTAATACAATGGTAAATTGTATAGGTGCACTAGTTCAGCGAAGAGATGGTGATACAAGTGCAATATGGATAGTAGATATAGGTTTTTGTAATCTGAAAATATAAAAACAGCAAGGTACAGAGTGGTAAAAGTGAGCGAAAACGGTATTGCAATGCTTGGAAACAAGGCCTAGGGTTCATACTTTCACTAGTGCAAGTTCTCTCTACAATGATAACATAATTAGATCATATAACAACCCCTCAACGTGTAATAAAGAGTCACTCCAAAGTCACTAATAGCGGAGGACAAACGAAGATATTATTGTAGGGTACAAAACCACCTCAAAGTTATTCTTTCTGATCGATCTATTGGGATATTCCTATAAGTGTCACAAACAGCCCTAGAGTTCATACTAAAATAACACCTTAAGATACATATCAACCAAAACCCTAATGTCACCGAGATACTCCAATGTCCCCACAAGTATCCGCGGGTTCGAGATATGCATCACAGAATCTCAGATTCATCTATTCAAACCAACATAAAGAACTTCAAAGAGTGCCCCAAAGTTTCTACCGGAGAGTCAAGACGAAAACGTGTGCCAACCCCTATGCATAAGTTCACAAGGTCACTGAACCCGCAAGTTGATCACCAAAACATACATCAAGTGGATCACGTGAATATCCCATTGTCACCATAGATAAGCACATGCAAGACATACATCAAGTGTTATCAATCCTTAAAGACTCAATCCGATAAGATAACTTTAAAGGGAAAACTCAATCCATTACAAGAAGATAGAGGGGGAGAAACATCGTAAGATCCAACTATAATAACGAAGCTCGCGATACATCAAGATCGTGTCAAATCAAGAACACAAGAGAGAGATCAAACACATAGATACTGGTACATACCCTCAGCCCCGAGGGTGAACTACTCCCTCCTCGTCATGGAGACCGCCGGGATGATGAAGATGGCCACCGGTGATGATTTCCCCCTCCGGCAGGGTGCCGGAACAGGGTCCCGATTGGTTTTTGGTGGCTACAGAGGCTTGCGGCGGTGGAACTCCCGATCTAGGTTTATTTCTGGGGGTTTCTATATTTATAGGAATTTTTGGCGTCGAGAACAAGTCTGGGGGGTCCACGAGTCAACCACAACGTTGGGGGACGCGCCCGGGGGGGGGGGGGGTAGGGCGCACCCTCCACCCTTGTGGTGGCCTTGGGACTCTTCTGGTGCATCTTCGGTACTCTGTGGGCTTCTTTTGGTCCATAAAAAATCATCGTAAATTTTCAGGTCAATTGGACTCCGTTTGATATTCCTTTTCTGCAAAACTCAAAAACAAGGAAAAAACAAAAACGGGCACTCGGCTCTAGGTTAATAGGTTAGTCCCAAAAATCATATAAAATAACATATAAATGCATATAAAACTTCCAAGATGGATAATATAATAGCATGGAAGAATCAAAAATTGTTGATACGTTGGAGACGTATCAAGCATCGATCCCCAAGCGTAGTTCCTGCTCGTCCTCGAGTAGGTAAATAGTAAAAACATAATTTTTGATGTGGAATGCTACCTAACATATTTATCCATGTAATTTGTTTATTGTGGCATGAATGTTCAAATCCACAAGATTCAAAACAAAAGTTTAATATTGACATAAAAACAATAATATATTAAATAATGTATGGGTTGAAGAGTTACTCTGATAAGAAGGTGAGCATGGGTGATCAATCCGCTCTTCCTCCTTTTGTTCTTCGCTCTCCTCCTCATCTTTTTCATCCAATGAGCTCACAGTTTCATCAATTTCTTCTTCCATAGACTCCTGCAAAATGTTAGTCTCTTCTTGGACAGAAGAAGTCCTCAATATATGGTTTAATGTAAGCATTAGAAGAATAATTTTCATAGCAATATTTAAGTATGGCAAAATTTTCAGATTTGCAAAGAGTAGCATCATACTTTTCAATCAATGAAGCAACTTCATAGGCACCCTTAAAAGCAACAAATTCTTCAATTTTTTCAATATCAAAGTAATTATAAACACCCTTGGCATAAGAAGATAAGATTCCATTATCCTTAAACTCACATTGGAAGAAAAGGTGTTTCTTAGGGTCTTCGGAACAACTAGTAAAATCATGTATTTCACATACATTCAAAGCATAGCAGTACAAACTATTAATAGGATGCCACAAAAGCTTCCCTTTTTGAGATAAGCGGTGTCGCACAAAATAAGCATGCTCATTTAATGATTTTCCCTCAACTAAGCTAGTTGGGTTTTTAGCATGAGCACAAATGGATCAAAGATGATCCAAATAGAAAGCTTCAGTGGTATGATAGATTTTAGGTGGTTCTTCAACCATTGGTTTAGTAGGTACAACTAATTTTTTTGATATTTTTCGTTTCCTACCCATAACTAGAGATAGAAAACAAGAGCACAAAATAAAAACTACTTAGTGATAAAGCAAACAAGCACACACGAGAATATTCACCCCACGCTATTGCTCCCCGGCAACGGCGCCATAAAAAGTTCTTGATAACCCACAAGTATAGGGGATCGTTTGTAGCCTTCTTTGATAAATAAGAGTGTCGAACCCAACAAGGAGCTAAAGGTAGAACAAATATTCCCTCAAGTTCTATCGACCGCCGATACAACTCTGCGCACACTTGTTGCTTGCTTTATCGGAAACAAGTATGAAACTATTTGGCAAGAATAAATCTATGAGTACTTTGCGAGAATAAAACTACAAATAAATTGCAAGGTAATAAAAGTGGATAGCTTTTGTCAACAAGAAAGTCATTTGTCCCTAGGCAATCGATAACAAGTACCGGTAATCATTCTTGTAATTTTATATGAGGGAGAGGCATGAGCTGACATACTTTCTCTACTTGGATCATATGCACTTATGATTGGAACTCTATCAAGCATCCGCAACTACTAAAGATCATTAAGGTCATGAAACCCAACAATAGCATTAAGTGTCAAGTCCTCTTTATCCCATACGCAACAACCCACCTACTCGGGTTTAAGCTTCTGTCACTCTCGCAACCCATCATAAGCAAATCATGAACGTATTACAACACCGGACCCCTCATGTTTGTGCGAGACAGAGGGCATCGTAGGACAAAACCATAAATAAAATATACAATCATACCAACCAAGATCACGATTAACCCATAGGACAAAACGGATCTACTTAAACATCATAGGATAACCATAGATCATTGGGAAATAATATATGGAGTTGAGCACCATGTTTAAGTAGAGATTACATCAGGGAGAAGGGGTGTTACACCGCTGCATAGAGGGGGATAAAGTTGGTGTTGACGGTAGCAAGATTGTTGATGTAGATCGCCGTCATGATCCTTGCCCCGGTGGCACTCCGGCGCCACCGGGAGAGAGGGGGAGAGAACCCCCTCCTTCTTATTCTTCCTTGGCCTCCCCCAGGAGGAGAGTTCCCCTCTGGTCCATGGCCTCCATGGAGGTGGAGGGGCGGGAGCCCCTCCGAGATTGGATCTCCCTCTCTGTTCTCTTCTGTTTCGCGTTCCCCTGATATGGCCGAAAACTGTTTCTTATATTCCGGGAGATCCGTAACTCCGATTGCGCTGAGATTTTAACACAATTTTTTTCTGGATATAAGCTTCCTTGCGCCCGAAGTAGAGCTGCAACCAACGTACGAGGTGAGCACAACCCACCACTACGCGCCTGGCTTCTGGGTCGCGCCCTGGTGTCTTGTGGGCTGTGTGGGCCTCCGTTTGCGTTGATTCCAAGTCCCAAAAATCACATATATTCCAAAATAATTCTCCGTAAAATTTTATTGCATTTGGACTTTGTTTGATATGGATTTTCTGTGATACAAAAAACATGCAAAAAATAGGAACTGGCACTAGGCACTGGATCAATAGGTTAGTCCAATAAATCGTATAAAAAGGTGCCAAAAATATGTGAAAGTTGTATAATATTGGCATGAAACAATCAAAACTTATATATACGTCGGAGACGTATCAACGACATAGTCATAATTTAGTTTTTCTAGTTTTCCATGGAAAGCTGGCGCGCTAAGCCATGCCAGCTTATGCATTGAATTCCGATGACCGCGATGACCGTCGTGTTTCCCGCGACACGCTGGTTCACCTACCTTCCGCCTATAATTACTGTTTCTTGGTGTTCTCTAGTGTCACCATCACCCAACTCGCCCTATCCTCATAAGCTCCCACTGGTCCGACGTTGCTTGCCACTTATCCTTGCTCTTGCCATGTTCGTCGTGCCCCCGCCCATCCGCAATAGGCGACGCCGGAGGCGGTCACCGCCGGAACTAGTGGTCGGTTTTTCATTGGAAGGCAGACGGAGGGAGGAGGCATTCTGTCAGTTTTTAGATGGCAATGCGGAGTATGAGGACTTGTTGGAGCGTGACTGCCTGGCGGAGGAGCAGCGTAACGCCGACTTGCGCTGCCAGCGGGGCATGGAGCAGTAGCGCACCGACGTTCTGAGTCGCGAGCAGAGCGCCCGCAACTGGGCTAACTACGTGGAGGTCGGCACCCGGCAAATATCCCTGGAGGCTGTCAGCCACGCACGCGTTCACGACGCCGAATTTTACTACCAACTCGTCAAGTGGGTTTCCTGATTAGAAGCCGAAGCTTCGGTGGACCACGTCGGCATGGAAAGGGACAACGCGCGCGAGCAACGCGCCCTATCGCACCTCTGGCAAGTCCGAGGCGAGGCGGAGGACGTCGGTGCCGGCGTTTAGCGTGTACAGCAAATGGCGGCCGACATCGTCTTGTTAGCTAAGAGTAAGTTAGTACGTGTACACTACTAGAGTATTAGTGGGAGTATATAGTTAACTTGGCTGTGATGGTTGTCAACTTGGAAGTTCAGTACTCTATATCTGGATCAAACCTGTTACTTTGCTTTGAATGTTGAACTTTCCGTTTGAACATACGGAATGGGCTATTATTTTTTTAAGTGGGTTGTATTTGTCCGCGACGGGTTTAGAGGTTGACTTGTGGGCCTACCAGGTTGACGCGTACATAGTCAGGAGATGATTGTACATGGAGAGGATGACAGCAGGGACCCACCAAGGTCATGACAGTACGCAAGCAAGTGCCTCCTTATTTCAAGCAAAAAAATGGTTCCTCCGAATGGATTTCTGACATCTGGGTCCCATGCCATTGTCAACGTAGTCAATAAACGAGAGAATTGCACAACGAGCGGCTGACACCATGGACCCAGCAGCTCGCCTAGTTATTTTTGTTTTTGAGATGGAAGCAGGGTGTTAACTAGGCTGTGCGGGGCTCTCTAGCCTGTCTAGACAGCCTTTTCTTTTATGTTTACCACAAGATCAGCCCAGTAGTTTTTTTCTTTCTAAAATGGCTAGCCCCGTTTTTTTGTGCTTTGTCAAGTATGTCGCTTTGTTAGCCCTATTGGGCTACAAATCTTTCAAGACGAGGAGAGCTTCATTCTGCTGGCCCAGAAAATGGGCTATCAGTAATCAGAAATGGGTTGTACATTTTTAAAACACATCAAATCGACAATTAGTTTCAAATTTATTTTTTTCATTTCATGATTTTAAATTCCATTGATTTTTATGCCTGGACAATTTGTTGGATTTTATATTGATATAAATTTATTTTTAAAATTAGATTGAATGTGACTCGAAATTTCGGGAATAAAAACAGTACGGACCGCACCGAAATATGCAAAATTTCATATAATTTTTTAACCATGGCCATAGTATGGGTTGTAATGCTAACAAAAAGAATATGGGCTCCAAAAAACCTTAAAAATTAGCAAATGGGCTGTAAATTATTAGAAATAATGGCAGATGGGTTGTATGATG
Source organism: Aegilops umbellulata (assembly GCA_032464435.1). Lineage (NCBI taxonomy): Eukaryota > Viridiplantae > Streptophyta > Magnoliopsida > Poales > Poaceae > Aegilops > Aegilops umbellulata. The sequence continues at coordinate 130,459,617 of CP136057.1, read as the reverse complement.
TATTCCACATATTTGAGGCTGACTTGTGCGCCTACTATAGGTTAACGCGTACGCTTTCCTAAAAAAAGATTGATGCACACGCAACGCCGTGTCAACTTAGTCAACATACAATAGCAGTGATTGTTGGATATCCATCCAATGGCCATCGTGCTTCTTCAATCTCTACTCTTCCAGCTCCAGCCGTTCAAACAAGCGCCGGTGGGACTGTCTGCTCCCTCCTCCCGTATCGCGGGAAACCACGGCCACCTATGGGACTAGGAGGTCCCTTGCTGGTTCGGCAGGGGGGCGATGTGTTGCACAAAGAGCAGACGGGCGTGGGGCAGCATGGCAGAGATCACATGGGCAATTTACCCAGGTTCGGGCCGCCGTGAGGCGTAAAACCCTACTCCTGCTTTGGTGGATTGATGGTGGAAAAGGTGGTGGCGAGCGTAGTACACTTGCCCGGCAGGGGTTGCTTTGGGGAAGCGGCGACTACGCGCGTATGGGGGTGTGAGTTATCCAACCTTATAACCCTTTCTACATTTGCCATGGGCCTCCTTTTATAGATCAAGGGGTAACCACAGTGGCAAAGTAGTCATTACGCACTGATATGATAACAAACAATGCTATCATACCTAACTCTACGGGCTGACAGGGCGCATTAAATGCACCGCTTAACGTCACATCGTTGGTTGCCGACAAGGCTTGCCGGGCTATCTTGCCAGCTCCTCACCTGTTCTCTTGACACGTTGCAGGATGGGTGTCATCTGTGGGTTTCTCCTGTAGAAAATGGCTGCCATGTGGCGAATGGCTGCCACTTAATCACCTTGCGGCTTGACACCGCACTGATCGACGACGTGGGTCATGGTGGGATGGTTGGTGAAGTGATTTTGCCTTCGTGAGCCCCGACAGGCCCTGCCGGGGTGTCTTGGTTGTCTGCTTCTGGGGGTGGCCTTGCCCCTTGCCGGGCTCACCTGCCCGACAAGGGAGGCTTTTCTCTTGGCGATATCCTACTTCTCTGGCTCGATCTTGGTCCCTCCGATCTGCATATTGGTCCTTCGAATCTCTTGGTCCTTTGAACTCTGACTTGGCTGGTGCTTCAATCTTGTTCCCGTGCCTGTGCACAGTCTGGGCAACAGACCCAGGGTTTGTTGCACCGACAGAAGCCCCCGGGCCTGCCCCGAATGCGTTGCCGAGCGTCGTCAGGGTAGGGCCTAATAAGTGCACATGCTGGTCTCTTGAGGTCTCTTTTGCTTCTTCATTAGCCTTGATTCCGGGCCGGTCTCTCGTTTCTCCGTGTGCTGTGTAAAGCCAATAGTGGTGGGTCTGCTCCAGTAATGGCCCGTGAATGACTTTAGACACAGGGTGGAAACGACCAATTCACTCTTCCCATCACGCTCTTATCCTTGGCCACTAATACATCTCCAACGTATCTATAATTTTTTATTGTTCCATGTTGTTTTATTATCAATCTTGGATGTTTTATAATCATTTTATAGTCAGTTTATATCATTTTTTGGTACTAACCTATTGAGATAGTGCCAAGTGCCAGTTGCTATTTTTTCCATGTTTTTTACATCGCAGAAAATCAATATCAGATGAAGTCCAAATGCCACGAAACTCCATGATGATTTTTTATGGGCCAGAAGGAAGGCAACGGGCCCTGGTTGCACCTGGGGGGTGCCTCAAGGGGCGCACAACCCACCAGGGCGCGCCAGGAGGCCCAGGCGCGCCCTGGCGGGTTGTTCCCACCTCGGGTGCCCCTCGGACTGCCGCTTTGCTCTATAAATACCACAATATTCCAGAAACCCTAGGGGAGGCGTTGAAATATTCATCCAGACACCGCAGAGTCCAGAACCACCATATCCAATCAAGACACCATCACGGAGGGGTTCACCACTTCCGTTGGTGCCTCTCCGATGATGCGTGAGTAGTCCTTTGTAGACCATCGGGTCCGTAGTTAGTAGCTAGATGGCTTTCTCTATCTCGCTGGATTCTCAATACAATGGTCTCTTGGAGATCCATATGATATAACTCTTTTGAGGTGTGTTTGTTGGGATCTGATGAAATTTGAGTTTATGACCAGTTATATCTTTTTATATCCATGAAAGTTATTTGAGTTTCTTTGATCTCTTATATGCATGATCTCTTATAGCCTCGTATTTCTTCTCCGATATTTGGATTTTGTTTGGCCAACTTGATCAATTTATCATGCAATGGGAAGAGGTTCCCAGTAGTGGGTTCGATCTTACGATGCTCAATCCCAGTGACAGAAGGGGAAACGAGACGTACGTATCGTTGCTACTAAGGATAAAAAGACAAGATCTATATCTACCGCCATATATATAAACAGATCTTGTCTACATCATCTCATCGTTCTTATTGCATTACTCCGTTTTTCCAAGAACTTAATACACTAGATGCATGCTGGATAGCGGTCGATATGTGGAGTAATAGTAGTAGATGCAGGCAGGAGTCGGTCTACTAATCTTGGACGTGATGCCTATGTAATGATCATTGCCTAGATATCGTCATGATTATTTGAAGTTCTATCAATTTCCCAACAGTAATTTGTTTACTCACCGTTTGCTATTTTTCTCGAGAGAAGCCAATAGTGAAACCTATGGCCCCGGGTCTTCTTTCTCATACATTTGCCTTGCGATCTACTTTTCCTTTGCATTTTTATTCAGATCTATTAAACCGAAAAATACAAAATACATTGCTGCACTTTATTTATTTGTGATCTATTATTTCAATCTACTACAATTTATCTCACGCTAGCTTGCCAATTTCTGGCGCCGTTACCCGAAAGGGATTGACAACCCCTTTAACACGCCGGGTTGCGAGGTGTTGTTATTTGTGTGCAGGTGTTGTTTACATTGTGTTGTTTGGTTCTCCTACTGGTTCGATACCTTGGTTTCATAACTAAGGGAAATACTCTACCGTCGCTGTGCTACATCATCCCTCCCTCTCTGGGGAAATACCGACATAGTTCTAGCTACCATCAAGGATGATTTCTGGCGCCGTTGCTGGGGAGGATCTTCAACATAACCAGGTTCCTAATCACAAATCTCGTCTCCTTGGAATTTACATTATTTTCCATTTTCCTCTCCCCCACTTCACAAAAATTTGCCGTTTTATTTGCCTCTCTTTTTTCGTTCGCCGTTTTCTCGCCGGATCTGTTTTTGAGTGCAATCTTGTTGGGTGGTCATCATGACTCAAGAGAAAACCAAATTATGTGATTTCTCAAATACCAACAACAATGATTTTATTGGCACTCCGCTTGCTCCTCCCGCCACTAGTGCGGAGACTTGTGATATTAATACTGCTTTGCTGAATCTCGTTATGAAAGACTAATTTTCCGGTACTCCCAATGGGGATGTCGCGTCCCATCTTAATACCTTCATAGAATTATGCGATATGCAAAAGAAAAAAGATGTGGACAATGATGTGGTCAAGATGAAATTATTTCCGTTCTCTTTGGGTGATTCTGCAAAAAATTGGTTCTCTTCTTTGCCTCGCAATAGTATCGATTCTTGGAACAAGTGCAAAGTTGCTTTTATCACTAAGTATTTTCCTCCTGCAAAAATTATTTCCCTAAGAACCCAGATCATGAATTTCAAGCAACTTGAACATGTGCATGTTGCACAATGATACGTCTCCAACGTATCTACAATTTTTGATTGTTCCATGCTATTATATTATCAGTTTTGGATGTTTAATGGGCTTTAATATGCTATTTTATATTATTTTTGGGACTAACCTATTAACCGGAGGCCCAATGCCAGTTGCTGTTTTTTTCCTATTTTAGTGTTTCGCAGAAAAGGAATATCAAACGGAACGAAACCTTTGCGAGGATCTTTTTTGGAACAAACGCGATCCAGGAGACTTGGAGTGGACGTCAAGGAAGCAACAAGGTGGCCACGAGGTAGGATGGCGCGCCCGGGGGGGTAGGCGCGCCCCCACCCTCATGGGCCCCTCGTGGCTCCACCGACCTACTTCTTTCACCTATATATACTCTTATACCCTGAAAACATCCAGGGGAGCCACGAAACCACTTTTCCACCGCCGCAACCTTCTATACCCGTTAGATCCCATCTTGGGGCCTTTTCCGACGATCTGCCGGAGCAGGATTCAATCACGGAGGGCTTCTACATCAACACCATAGCCTCTCCGATGATGCGTGAATAGTTTACCACGAACCTTCGGGTCCATAGTTATTAGCTAGATTGCTTCTTCTCTCTCTCTTTGGATCTCAATACAAAGTTCTCCTTGATGTTCTTGGAGATCTATTCGATGTAATACTTTTTGCGGTGTGTTTGTCGAGATTCGATGAATTGTGGCTTTATGATCAAGATTATCTATGAACAATATTTGATTCTTCTCTGAATACTTATATGCATGATTTGATATCTTTGCAAGTCTCTTCAAATTATCGGTTTAGTTTGGCCTACTAGATTGATCTTTCTTGCAATAGGAGAAGTGCTTAGCTTTGGGTTCAATCCTGCGGTGCTCGATCCCAGTGACAGAAAGGGAACCACACGTATTGTATTTTTGCCATCGAGGATAAAAAGATGGGGTTTATATCATATTGATTGAGTTTATCCCTCTACATCATGTCATCTTGCCTAATGTGTTACTCTATTCTTATGAACTTAATACTCTAGATGCATGCTGGACAACGTTCGATGTGTGGAGTAATAGTTGTAGATGCAGAATTGTTTCGGTCTACTTCACACGGACGTGATGCCTATGTTCATGATCATGCCTAGATATTCTCATAACTATGCGCTTTTCTATAAATTGCTCGACAGTAATTTGTTCACCCACCGTAATATATGCTATCTTGAGAGAAGCCACTAGTGAAACATATGGCCCCCGGGTCTACTTTACATCATATAAGTTTTCGATCTATAATTCTAGTTTACTATCTATTTATTTGGCAATCTTTACTTTCCAATCTATACAACAAAAATACCAAAAATATTATCGTATTATCTTTATCAGATCTCACTTTTGCAAGTGACCGTGAAGGGATTGACAACCCCTTTATCGCGTTGGTTGCAAGGCTCTTGATTGTTTGTGCAGGTACTAGGCGACCTGCGTGTAGTCTCCTACTGGATTGATACATTGGTTCTCAAAAACTGAGGGAAATACTTACGCTATTTTGCTGCATCACCCTTTCCTCTTCAAGGGAAAAACCAACGCATGCTCAAGAGGTAGCAACAAGGATTTATGGCACCATTGCCGGGGAGATCTACGCTCAAGTCAAGACATACCAAGTACCCATCACAAACTCTTATCCCTCGCATTACATTATTTGCCATTTGCCTCTCGTTTTCCTCTCCCCCACTTCACCTTTGCCGTTTTATTCTCCTCTTTTTCGTTCGCCTCTTTTCGCTTGCTTCCTGTGTGCTTGTGTGTTAGATCGTTTGTTTTGCCGTCATGTCCAGCCCTTCTATCATTGTTAGTACTCTCGATAATGAAGTTCTTAATTTTAAGCAATGGGAGGGAGAAAATCTAAAAGATGCTTGGTATAGAATTTGCAATGCTCGGAATAGATCCACTAGGAAGCAATCTACTTCTGTTCTTCTTTGCAATTTTTATGTAGGCATCACTCCTTGGAACAGATATATTCTTGATACCATTACCGGAGGGAATTTCTTGGGTAGCCATACTTTTTATTCTTATAATGCTATGATAGATTTGTTTGGCCCACCACCACTTTTGGTTAATGGAACTATTTTAACGTTGGAACATGTGATGTGAAGGCTTGAAATTATCGAAAATAAAGTTGCCACTGTAGAGTTGATCGAGAATTTGGATAAAAAGATCCACAACCAAATTACCCAATATGGATCTAAGGTACGAGTTACTCTGAATTTGTTTAGAGAAAAAGAACCCATAGTTAATGAAAAGATAGATCAAGATTCCACTAGAATTGATAAACTTAAGATATTATTACCAACTTGGGGTCTGCATTTTTTGCCATCAGAAACACTTCAAACCCCCCTCCTATCAAAGTTGCCAAGTTTATGTATGTTCCTAAAAATAAGGGTGAATCTTCTAGTAAGGAGAATGCGGATCTCAAATCAATAAGTGTTCACCCCAACTTTTTCGCTATCATTAAGGAACCTTTTGCTACAAGTGAATTTCTTGCCTAGAATTTTGATCATCAATAAAAAGAAGGAAACTCATAAGGGTTATAAATGTTCAATTGAAGAATTGCTTACTAAAGATGACAATACCTAGATCTATTCTTGCTTTCATGCCTAGCTAGGGGCGTTAAACGATAGCGTTTGTTGGGAGGCAACCCAATTTTATTTTTGTTCCTTGCTTTTTGTTCCTGTTTAGTAATAAATAATTCATCTAGCCTCTGTTTAGATGTAGTTTTATGTTTTAATTAGTGTTTGTGCCAAGTAGAACCAATAGGATCTTCTTGGGTGATAGTTGTTTGATCTTGCTGAAAAAGACAGAAACTTTTTGCTCACAAAAATAATTGTTAACATTCACCAGAACGTGATAAAATACCAATTCTTTTTGAAGTAGATCTACATACAAATTATCCATTTTTTCCCTAGTTTTTCCTAATTTTTGGAGTTCCATAAGTATTCGAACAAATCAGATTGCTACAGACTGTTCTGTTTTTGACAGATTCTGTTTTTGTGTGTTGTTTGCTTATTTTGGTGAATCTATGGCTAGTATCGGGGGGTATGAACCATAGAGAAGTTGGAATACACTAGGTTTAACACCAATATAAATAAATAATGAGTTCATTATAGTACCTTAAAGTTGTGGTTTGTTTTCTTATACTAACGGAGCTCATGAGATTTTCTGATGAGTTTTGTGTTGTGAAGTTTTCAAGTTTTTGGGTAAAGATTTGATAGATTTTGGAAAAAGGAGTGGCAAGAGCCTAAGCTTGGGGATGCCCAAGGAACCCAAGGTAAAATTAAAGGACAACCAAAAACCTAAGCTTGGGGATGCCCCAGAAGGCATCCCCTCTTTCGTCTTCGTCTATCGGTAACTTTACTTGAGGCTATATTTTTATTCAGCACATGATATGTGTTTTGCTTGGAGCGTCTTGTATGATTTGACTTTTTATTTTTTAGTTTACCACAATCATCCTTGTTGTACACACCTTTTGGAGAGACACACATGAATCAAAATTTATTAGAATACTCTTTGTGCTTCACTTATATCTTTTGAGCTAGATAATTTTGCCCTAGTGCTTCAATTATATCTTTTTAGAGCACGGTGGTGGTTTTATTTTATAGAAATTATTGATCTCTCATGCTTCACTTATATTATTTTGAGAGTCCTTCAGAACAACATGTTAATTTGCTTTGCCTATAAAATTAGTCCTAATATGATAGACATCCAAGATGGGTATAATAAAAACTTTCATATAGAGTGCATTGAATACTATGAGAATTTTGATACTTGATGATTGTTTTGAGATATAAAGATGGTGATATGAGATCCATGCTAGTTGAGTAATTGTGAAATTGATAAATACTTGTGTTGAGGTTTGCAAGTCCCGTAGCATGCACGTATGGCAAACGTTGTGTGACAAATTTGAAGCATGGGGTGTTCTTTGAGTGCTTTCCTTATGAGTGGCGGTCGGGGACGAGCGATGGTCTTTTCCGACCAATGTATCCCCTAGGAGCATGCGCGTAGTCCTTGGTTTTTGATGACTTGTAGATTTTTGCAATAAGTATGTGAGTTCTTTATGACTAATGTTGAGTCCATGAATTATACGCACTCTCACCCTTCCATCATTGCTAGCCTCTTCGGTATCGTGCATTGCCCTTTCTCACCTTGAGAGTTGGTGCAAACTTCACCGGTGCATCCAACCCCCGTGATATGATATGCTCTATCACACATAAGCCTCCTTATATCTTCCTCAAAACAGCCACCATACCTACCTATTATGTCATTTCCATAGCCATTCCGAGATATATTGCCATGCAACTTTCCACCGTTCCGTTTATTATGATATGCTTCATCATTGTCATATTGCCTTGCATGATCATGTAGTTGACATCGTATTTGTGGCAAGGCCACCATGCATAAATTTTCACAAATGTCACTCTTGATTCATTGCCCATCCCGGTACACCACCGGAGGCATTCATATAGAGTCATATTTTGTTCTAGTATCGAGTTGTAATCCTTGAGTTGTAAATAAATAGAAGTCTGATGATCATCATTATCAGAGCATTGTCCCGTGTGAGGAAAAAAAAGAGAAAGGCCAAATAAACAAATTAATAAAAGAGAAAGGCCAAATAAAAAAAGAGAAGGCCCAAAAAAACTGAGAGAAAAAGAGAGAAGGGACAATGCTACTATGTTTTTTCCACACTTGTGCTTCAAAGTAGCACCATGATCTTCATGACAGAGAGTCTCTTATTTTGTCACTTTCATATACTAGTGGGAATTTTTCATTATAGAACTTGGCTTGTATATTCGAACAATGGGCTTCCTCAAATGCCCTAGGTCTTCGTGAGCAAGCAAGTTGGATGCACACCCACTTAGTTTCTTTTATTGAGCTTTCATATATTTATAGCTCTAGTGCATCCGTTGCATGGCAATCCCTACTCCTGGCATTGACATCAATTGATGGGCATCTCCATAGCCCGTTGATTAGCCGCGTCAATGTGAGAATTTCTTGTTTTTTGTCTTCTCCACACAACCCCCATCATTATATTCTACTCCACCTATAGTGCTATGTCCATGGCTCACGCTCATGTATTGTGTGAAAGTTGGAAAAGTTTGAAAATACTAAAGTATGAAACAATTGCTTGGCTTGTCAACGGGGTTGTGCATGATGAGACCATTTTGTGTGACGAAGATGGAGCATGGCCAAGCTATATGATTTTGTAGGGATAAGCTTTCTTTGGCTTTGTTATTTTATGTCTAGATTCTTTTGTTGAGCTTTCATATATTTATAGCTCTAGTGCATCCGTTGCATGGCAATCCCTACTCCTTGCATTGACATCAATTGATGGGCATCTCCATAGCCCATTGATTAGCCGCGTTAATGTGAGAATTTGTCCTTTTTTGTCTTCTCCACACAACCCCCATCATTATATTCTATTCCACACATAGTGCTATGTCCATGGCTCACGCTCATGTATTGCGTGAAAGTTGAAAAAGTTTGAAAATTCTAAAGTATGAAACAATTGCTTGGCTTGTCATCGGGGTTGTGCATGATGAGAGCATTTTGTGTGACGAAGATGGAGCATGGCCAAGCTATATGATTTTTTAGGGATAAGCTTTCTTTGGCTATGTTATTTTGATAAGACATAATTACTTAGTTAGTATGCTTGAAGTATTATTATTTTTATGTCAATATTAAAATTTTGTCTTGAATCTTTCGGATCTGAACATTCATGCCACAATAAAGAAGATTACATCGAAAATTATGTTAGGTAGCATTACACATCAAAAATTCTATTTTTATCATTTACCTACTCGAGGACGAGCAGGTATTAAGCTTGGGGATGCCGATACGTCTCCAACGTATCTATAATTTTTTATTATTCCATGCTATTATATCATCTGTTTTGGATGTTTAATGGGCTTTAATATGATATTTTATATTATTTTTGGGACTAACCTATTAACCGGAGGCCCAGTGCCAGTTGCTATTTTTTTGCCTATTTCAGTGTTTTGCAGAAAAGGAATATCAAACGGAATCCAAACGGAACGAAACCTTCGCGAGGATCTTTTTTTGGAACAAACGCAATCCAGGAGACTTGGAGTGGACGTCAAGGAAGCAACGAGGCGGCCACGAGGTAGGAGGGCGCGCCCAGGGGGTAGGTGCGCCCCCCACCCTCATGGGCCCCTCGTGGCTCCACCGACCTACTTCTTTCGCCTATATATACTCTTATACCCTGAAAACATCTAGGGGAGCCACAAAACCACTTTTCCACCGCCACAACCTTCTGTACTCGTGAGATCCCATCTTGGGGTCTTTTCCGGTGATCTGCCGGAGGGGGATTCGATCATGGAGGGCTTCTACATCAACACCATAGCCTCTCCGTTGATGTGTGAGTAGTTTACCACAGACCTTCGGGTCCATAGTTATTAGCTAGATGGCTTCTTCTCTCTCTTTGGATCTCAATACAAAGTTCTCTTTGATGTTCTTGGAGATCTATTCGATGTAGTACTTTTTGCGGTGTGTTTGTCAAGATCCGATGAATTGTGGGTTTATGATCAAGATTATCTATGAACAATATTTGATTCTTCTCTGAATTCTTATATGCATGATTTGATATCTTTGCAAGTCTCTTCGAATTATCAGTTTAGTTTGGCCTACTAGATTGATCTTTCTTGCAATGGGAGAAGTGCTTAGCTTTTGGTTCAATCTTGCGGTGCTCGATCCTAGTGACAGATAGGGAACCGACACGTATTGTATTGTTGGCATCGAGGATAAAAAGATGGGGTTTATATCATATTGCTTGAGTTTATCCCTCTACATCATGTCATCTTGCCTAATGCGTTACTCTGTTCTTATGAACTTAATACTCTAGATGCATGCTCGATAGCGGTCCATGTGTGGAGTAATAGTAGTAGATGCAGAATCGTTTCGGTCTACTTGACATGGACGTGTTGCCTATGTTCATGATCATGCCTAGATATTCTCATAACTATGCGCTTTTCTATTAATTGCTCGGCAGTAATTTGTTCACCCACCATAATATATGCTATCTTGAGAGAAGCCACTAGTGAAACCTATGGCCCCCGGGTCTACTTTACATCATATAATTTTCTGATCTATAATTCTAGTTTACTATCTATTTATTTTGCAATCTTTACTTTCCAATCTATAAAACAAAAATACCAAAAATATCATCTTATTATCTTTATCAGATCTCACTTTTGCAAGTGGCCGTGAAGGGATTGACAACCCCTTTATCGCGTTGGTTGCAAGGTTCTTGATTGCTTGTGCAGGTACTAGGCGACTTGTATGTAGTCTCCTACTGGATTGATACCTTGGTTCTCAAAAACTAAGGGAAATACTTACGCTAGTTTGCTGCATCACCCTTTCCTCTTCAAGGGAAAACCAACACATGCTCAAGAGGTAGCACACAATCTTGGGAAAGGATGAAAATGTTGCTAAGGAATTGCCCAACTCATGGGTTAAATCTTTGGATGATCATACAAAATTATTATGCGGGATTGAATTTTGTTTCTCGTAATCTTTTAGATTCTGCCGCGGGTGGTACTTTTATGGAAATTACTTTGGGTGAAGCCACCAATTGCTTGATAATATCATGGCAAATTATTCACAATGGCATACCGAAAGAGCTCCTACTAGTAAAACAGTTAATTCGGTTGAAGAAATTTCTTGTTTGAGTGATAAAGTTGATGCTCTTATGAAATTGGTTGCTAGTAAAAGTGCTCCTATTGATTTTAATGATATGCCTTTGTCTACTTTGACTAAGCAAAATAGTGATGCCATTGATGAGAATTTTATCTCTAGAAATAATTTCAACAACAATGCTTATAGAGGTAATTTTAATCCTAGGTCTTTTCCTAGTAATTCCTCTAATAATTATGGTAATTCCTATGGAAATCAATCTTACAATAATAATAGGAACACCTCTGATCTTGAGAATAATATTAAAGAATTTATCAATACACAAAAGGTTTTCAACACTTCCATAGAAGAAAAGTTGAATAAGATTGATGATTTGTCTAGAAGTGTGTTGATAGAATTGCTCATGATGTGGAAAATCTCAAGATGAAAATTTTTGTGCCCAAAGTAGATGAATCAATTAAAGCTCTTTATGTTACTATGGATGAAAGTAATAAAAGAACTGCTATGCTTAGAGCTAAAAGAGAATTTTTAGAGAAAGCCTTTTCTAGTGATTATTCTTGCAAAAATGATAAAGATCTTAAAATGATTGGTGTTTATTCTATTGATTCCTTGTTTAGTAAAATTAGGAATGATGAAAAAGGGACTGGAGAAAAGTCAACTTTAAGTAGAAGGCGTCCCAATATTTCATAGGGTGAAAATCTTGTTGAGAAAATTGAAGAAAGTGGGTTTGGAGAGGTCAAAACTTTAACTAGTGATGTACCCACTCTTTTGGATTACAAAGACTTTAATTATGATAGTTTCTCTTTGATTGATTGTATTTCTTTGTTGCAATCCATGATAAATTCACCCCATGCTTATGAACAAAATAAAGCCTTTACTAAACATATTGTTGATGTTATGATGAAAGCTTTATAAGAAAAGTTGGAATTAGAAGTTTCAATTCCTAGAAAATTGCATGATGAGTGGGAACCTACTATCAAAGTCAAGATTAAAAATTATGAGTGCTTTGCTTTGTGTGACTTGGGTGCTAGTGTTTCTACAATTCCGAAATCTTTATGTGATGTGCTTGGTCTTACCAATCTTGAAGAATGTTATTTGAATTTGCATTTGGCGGATTCTACTATTAAAAAGCCTACAAGAAGAATTGATGATGTTCTTATTCTTGCAAATAGGCATTACGTGCCCATAGATTTATTGTTCTTGATATTGATTGCAATCCATCTTGTCCAATTATTCTTGGTAGACCGTTTTTACGTACTATCAGTGCTGTGATTGATATGAAAGAAGGTAATATTAAGTTCCAACTTCCTTTGAGGCAAGGGATGGAACACTTTCCTAGAAATAGAATTAAGCCACCTTATGAATCAATCATGAGGGCATCTTACGGATCTCGAACCAAAGATGACAAAACTTAGATCCTTGCTTTATGCCTAGCTAAGGGAAAACTATAGCGCTTGTTGGGAGGCAACCCAGTGAATAAAATTTATTTTTGCTTTTTGCTTTCTGTTCTTGAGTGTTAGCACAATTATGCTATTGTTATGATTGTGTTTTTTGTGTTTTAATTAGTGTTTGTGCCAAGTAAAGCCTATAGGATCTTCTTGGGGGATAGTTGTTTGATCTTGCTGGAAAAGGCAGAAACTTTGTGCTCATGAAAATAATTATCATAAATCACAGAAAAGATATTTTGCTCTTATTATTTTTGCAGAAGACTAATATATAAATTTCCCTGGTAGTCATATTGTGGTAGAATTTTTGGAGTTCCAGAAGTATTCGTTGAAGTCAGATTGCTACAGATTGTTCTGTTTTGACAGATTCTGTTTTCTTTGTGTTGTGTGCTTATTTCGAAGGCTCTATGGTTTTATTTGATGAGTTTTTGCCATAGAAAAGTTGGAATACAGTAGATATAATACAAAAAAATATGAATTGGTTTGATACAACACTTATAGTAGTGGTTTATTTTTCTTATACTAACGGATCTCACGAAGGTTTTGTTGAGTTTTGTGTGATTGAAGTTTTCAAGTTTTGGGTTATCTTACGATGGATGAAGGAAGGATGTAAGAGCCAAAGCTTGGGCATGCCCCGGCATCCCAAGCTATTATCAGAGAATGGGCAACCAACTAAGCTTGGGGATGCCCCCTAGTGGCATCCCCGCTTTCTTCCTACAACTATCGGTATTTTACTTGAGACTATAATTTTATTCGTCACATGATATGTGTTTTGCTTGGAGCGTCTTGTATGATATGTGTCTTTGCTTGCTTTATTTTGTGTTTTAAGTCATCAATCCTTGTTGGACACACTTTTTGAGAGAGCCAAAATATTATCATGACTTGTTAGAATTGCTCTCTATGATTCACTTAAATCTTTTATGAGCTAGGACTTTCTCTAGTGCTTCACTTATATCTTTTTTAGCACGGTGTGCTTTGTTAATTTTGAAGAAATGCTCTCTTTCTTCACTTAGATTTATTTGAGAGTTAGTAAAATTTTGAAGAAATTCTCTCTTGCTTCACTTAAATTATTTTAAGAGAAAGAAAATTTGTTATGATCATGATCTTCACTTATATTTGTTTGAGTTTATGAAAAGCAACACATAAAAATTAGTCCCAAAGTGATAGATATCCAAGAAGGGTAAAGTAAAATAAAATGTCATGAAGATCATTGGACAAAATAAACTTGATTCTTAGTAATAGTTTTGAGATATGATGATGTGATATGTGAGTTATGTTGATGAGTAATTGTGCTCTAGTAAGAATATTGGTATTAGGGTTTGTGATTCCCTATGCATGCACGATAGTCATTAGTCATGCAATGAAAATTATATCCTACTTGTGGTGCATTATTCGGTGTTAATTATGCTTAATGCTTGCTTATGAGATTATTCCTTTCTTGGTTGGTCCCTTCCCAATCTTTTGCTAGCCTTCATTTTGCACTAAGTATGACCTCTACTTGTGCATCTAAAATCCTTTAAACCAGTTTTGCCACACGAGGCCACTATATCTACCTATATGCGGTACTCTTTTTCCGTCCTAAGCAAATTTGCATGTGCCATCTCTAATTTACAAAATAAACTTCTCTTTTGTGTGTTTGTTTCGCCCGCGGAACGGTAACTAGTGGCTAATATTTTCCATGCTAGATGTGTTATTCTCAAGATGAGTGTTTATTCACTTGTCATTGCACGAGAGTAAGGCAAAGGTTTTAGAGATGCCCAGTCCCGAAATGCAAAAAAATATTAACTTTATGTAGTCAAATAATAAATTCCTTGGAAAGTGTTGGTATGGAGGGCACCCGTGGATACGGCTAGCCATGGAAAGTGAAAGAATGGTGGAAAAAGGAATAAACTTTATTTTCTGTTTGGGAACCGCCTATGGCATATCTAGCATGGAAAGTGTTCGGAACTCTAAGTTGTTTTCGTTGGTGGGATGGATACACCTCCCAAAATGTTTTTATCTCTATTTTTCGCTTTGAGCTCTGGCACCTCTACAAATCCCTATTTCCCTCTACGAAGGGCCTTTCTTTTACTTTATGAAATTTTTATTTTTGAAATTTGAGTCTCCATCTTCTCTCATAAAAAGCACCAACTAGCAGGCAATATGATCGTGCTCAAGTATTGGGTGTAGTTAATATTCGAGTGTGTTTCATGAATGGATCAATGTTTGAGCATGATGGGCTAGGGATAACTTACTTTAGCGTTGATATATTCAAAGACATGGTTGCTTCTTGGTATGCTTGAGTATCTAAATTATTATGTCAAAACTAGAATATTGCTTTGAATCACATAAAAGTCCAAATGTCCATGCTATAAAGAAAAGAATATGATATGACTTGATGAACAACACTCCACATCAAAAATTCTATTTTTATCACTTACCTACTCGAGGACGAGTAGGATTTAAGCTTGGGGATGCTGATACGTCTCCAATGTATCTATATTTTTTGATTGTTCCATGTTGTTTTATTATGAATCTTGGATGTTTTATAATTATTTTATAGTTATTTTATATAATTTTTGGTACTAACCTATTGACATAGTGCCAAGCACCAGTTGCTGTTTTCCCCATGTTTTTTACATCGCAGGAAACCAATATTAGATGAACTCCAAATACCATGAAACTCCATGATGATTTTTTATGGGCCATAAGGAAGGCAATGGGCCCTGGTTGCACCTGGGGGGTGCCCCGAGGGGGGCACAACCCACCAGGGCGCGCCAAGAGGCCTAGGCGCGCCCTGGTGGATTGTGCCTCCTGGCGCGCCCTGGTGGATTGTGCCCACCTCGGGTGCCCCCCGGACCACCTCTTTGCTCTATAAATACCACAATATTCTAGAAACCCTAGAGGAGGCGGCGAAATATTCATCCAGCCACCGCAGAGTCCAGAACCACCATATCCAATCTAGACACCATCACGGAGGGGTTCACCACTACCATTGGTGCCTCTCCGAGATGCGTGAGTAGTCCTTTGTAGACCTTCGGGTCCGTAGTTAGTAGCTAGATGGCTTTCTCTCTCACTGGATTCTCGATACAATGGTCTCTTGGAGATCCATATGATGTAACTCTTTTGAGGTGTATTTGTTGGGATCTGATGAACTTTGAGTTTATGATCAGTTATTTCTTTTTATATCGATGAAAGTTATTGAGTTTCTTTGATCTCTTATATGCATGATCTCTTATAGCCTCGTATTTCTTCTCCGTTATTTGGATTTTGTTTGGCCAACTTGATATATTTATCTTGCAATGGGAAGAGGTGCCCGGTAGTGGGTTCGATCTTACGGTGCTCGATCCTAGTGACAAAAGGGGAAAGGACATGTATGTATCGTTGCTGATAAGGACAAAAAGACGAGATCTATATCTACCGCCATATAGATAAACGGATCTTGTCTACATCATGTCATTGTTCTTATTGCATTACTCCATTTTTCCATGAACTTAATACACTAGATGCATGCTGGATAGCGGTCGATGTGTGGAGTAATAGTAGTAGATGCAGGCAGGAGTCGGTCTATTAATCTTGGACGTGATGCCTATGTAATTATCATTGCCTGGATATCATCATGATTATTTGAAGTTCTATCAATTGCCCAACAGTAATTTGTTTACCCACTGTTTGCTATTTTTCTCGAGAGAAGCCACTAGTGAAACCTATGGCCCCCGGGTCTTCTTTCTCATATATTTGCCTTGCGATCTACTTTTCCTTTGCATTTTTATTCAGATCTATTAAACCGAAAAATACAAAATACATTGCTGCACTTTATTTATTTGTGATCTATTATTTCAATCTACTACAATTTATTTCACGCCCGCTTGCCAATTTCTGGCGCCGTTACCCGAAAGGGATTGACAACCCTTTTAACACGCCGGGTTGCGAGGTGTTGTTATTTGTGTGCAGGCGCTGTTTACGTTGTGTTGCTTGGTTCTCCGACTGGTTCGATACCTTGGTTTCATAACTGAGGGAAATACTCTACCGTCATTGTGCCACATCATCCCTCCCTCTCCGGGGAAATACCGACGTAGTTCTAGCTACCATCAGCCGCGTATGCCGCATGCATCGCGCGGGGTAGGTAACGGAGGCGCGTGGCGCAGGAGAGCATCATGGTGAGGGACCGGTCGTCCTGAATTGGCGGAGGAGGGCGGCGGTCGCCCGTTGATGGAGCAGCTACCATCCCCGCCGTGCCTATAAAAGGGAAGGGTGGAGGAGGGCAGAGTCATTTATCCTCGCATTGCTCCTCTTCTTCTCTTCTATTTCCACTGGTGATGTTGAAGGGGATATCCTGGGGCTGTCCCCGGGCTCTTGGTTGGGGCTAATGTTGCCACCCGCAGGCACTGATGCTCGGGGAGTGAGCCTGGTCCTTGATTGCTCCAAGGATCGGCCGGGAGGCGGGGCTGGAGATCGTTCGTAATCCCAGCACTGCCCCTTCCGAAGGCCATGGAACTGATGTCGATGCGAGGCGTGCCTTTCTGCTTGCCAAGGTGGGGAGCGGTGTGCCTCTAGCCCCCTGGCCGTCTTGGCCGCTCGCTGTCTTCCCGAGGGAGGTGCCGGACTAGAGTCTTGGCCTTCCCCTGGAATGACGTTGATGAAGACAAAACCAGGGGAGAAGGAGAAGACGAAGGCAGGCCGTCTGATACGTCTCCAACATATCTATAATTTTTTATTGTTCCATGCTGTTATATTATCAATCTTGGATGTTTTACAATCATTTATAGTCATTTTATATCATTTTTGGTACTAACCTATTGACATAGTGCCAGTTGCCAGTTGCTGTTTTTCCATGTTTTTTACATCGCAGAAAATCAATATCAGACGGAGTCCAAATGCCCTGAAACTTTACGAAGAATTTTTTTAGGCCAGAAGGAACACAACGGGCCCTGGCTGCGCCTGGGGGGTGCCCCGAGGGAGGCACAACCCACCAGGGCACGCCAGGAGGCCCAGGCGTGCCCTGGTGGGTTGTGTCCACCTCGGGTGCCCCTTGGACCGCCTCTTTGCTCTATAAATACCACAATATTCCAGAAACCCTAGGGGGGTCGACGAAATATTCATCCAGCCACCGCAAAGTTCGGAACCACTAGATCCAATCTAGACACCATCTCGGATGGGGTTCACCACCTCCATTGGTGCCTCTATGATGATGCGTGAGTAGTTCTTTGTAGACCTTCGGTTCCGTAGTTAGTAGCTAGATGGATTTCTCTCTCTTGCTGAATTCTCAATACAATAGTCTCTTGGAGATCCATGTGATGTAACTCTTTTGCCCTGTGTTTGTTGGGATCTAATGAACTTCGAGTTTATGATTAATTATATCTTTTTATATCCATGAAAGTTATTTGAGTTTCTTTGATCTCTTATATGCCTGATTGCTTGTAGCCTCGTATTTCTTCTCCGATATTTGGGTTTTGTTTGGCCAACTTGATATATTTATCTTGCAATGGGAAGAGGTGCCCGGTAGTGGGTTCGATCTTACGGTGCTTGATCCCAGTGACAGAAAGGGAACCGACACGTATGTATCGTTGCTACTAAGGATAAAACGATGGGGTCTATCTCCACATAGATAGATCTTGTCTACATCATGTCATTGTTCTTATTGCATTACTCCATTTTTCCATGAACTTAATACACTAGATGCATGCCGGATAGCGGTCGATGTGTGGAGTAATAGTAGTAGATGCAAGCAGGAGTCGGTCTACTAATCTTGGACGTGATGCCTATATAATGATCATTGCCTGGATATCGTCATGATTATTTGAAGTTCTATCAATTGCCCAACAGTAATTTTTTTACCCACCGTTTGCTATTTTTCTCGAGAGAAGCCACTAGTGACCTATGGCCCCCGGGTCCTATTTCTCATATATTTGCCTTTGCGATCTACTTATCTCTTGCATTTATTTTCAGATCTACTAAACCAAAAATACAAAAATACTTTGTTGCACTTTATTTTATTTGCGATCTATTTATTCAATCTATTACTACTTTCTCCCGTCCACACACCAATTTCTGGCGCCGTTACCCGAAAGGGCTTGACAACCCCTTTAACACGTCGGGTTGCGAGTGGTTGTTATTTGTGTGCAGGGACTGTTTACGTTGTGTCGCTTGGTTCTCCTACTGGTTCGATAACCTTGGTTTCATATCTGAGGGAAATACCTACCGCCGCTATGCTGCATCATCCCTTTCTCTTTGGGGAAATATCGACGTAGCTTCAAGCGACATCACCGTCCAGTAGGAGCACGACTGCATCGACGCGTTCGTCTCGTACTGGCGACCTGCTGCCCGTCTCTCTGTCTCTTCCCCCCTTTCCCTGACGTTGTCATCATCGTTTCTTACGGCTGCCAGGGAAAGGCTTGCCTCCCTGGTGCTTCCGCTTCCCTCAGGGGTCGTCTGGCTAGGCCCCGGTGTCCTCCTCTGCTGGTGCTTGTGCTGGAGCCCCCCACCTAGTCCTAGAGGTGGTGACCAGGGGTTGTCGAGGTGCTCCGCACGTCTTCCTCCTTCACAGTGTTGCCACTGCCGATCTTATCAGGCTGGGCTTGCCAGTTCTTGACAAGGATTGGGGTGGCGTTGTACCGGTGCATCGCCCGTCCTCTTCTCTTCCCACCGCACTACCTGGGATAAGAGGGACATGGAGAGGAGTTTACGAAGCACTTATCTTTTTTTCAATCTTAAACCTGTCGGCACTTGCCAAATTTTAATTCAAATAATGCAATCTCTCGAGTCCATGTTTGTGTCCTGTAATGCTTGCACTTGTATTAGCATATGAATGAAAAAGATGAACCTTGCTGGGAACTCGTGCATGTGCATGACCATCCAGAGGTGAGATGCCTCTTTAATGTAAATAAACGAGTTTTCCCCGGCAGGCTATCCTGCTGGTACCCTTTTTGTCTGCAGGAGAGTTGCGTCTGCCGGGGAAGAGACAGAGGGACCAGCCCCCCGCCAACTTCTTTTTCCCAAAGGCTGCTGCAACCATTCTGACCAAAGCAACGTTCGAGTCATGGATGGGAGCACCTAAGTCTCAAAAGAGTGGCGAAGCTTTCTCATGCCCAAGTTGTAGCCTTACAGAACACTAGTGGACAGGAGGTAAAACTTATCTGTTTTGCTTGCCGGGAATCGCTGTGCCGGGCAATCTTCTTACTCCTTGTTGAAGCCAAGTTCACGACAGGAACCTGCAACTTCATGTAGATGAGAATGAATGTAGGATTCAATCCTATCTATCAAGGTTGGAAAAAGTGGTGGGCGTAAGCGAGGCGGTTGACCTTCGCCTAGTGCCCAGGCGGTGCCTAAGCGCCCTAGGCGCGACCTAGGCGGTAATATAGTTTTTACTCGTAGTGTATTTGTGTTTATTATATGGGTGTTGATATTAGTTGAGGGCATATAAATAAGTTAATTACCGTTTACTGCCATTGAAATATAACCCGTTTGGCATACCAGTGCAGTATGTGGCATGATTTCTTACTTGGGTAGGCAATTCCTTGCTTGCCCTGCCTAGACCTCCATTTATGCCCTAGGCGAGGCGTTTGGCCATTGCCTAGCGCCTAGGCGTGCCTAAGCGCCTCCTAGGCACTGCCTTTTCCAACAGAGCTATCTATATGCATATGCAAATGCTCATGAAATGCTCATGCATGCATGCAATCTTGGTCGGGGCCCCCCCATAGAGCTTCTTTATTTTCTCTCGCACGGGGTCATCGCCCCGACTTTGTACAAGGGGTTACATGTAGCTGAGGCAAGGCCTGTACAGGCTTACGGGTAGAACTTGCGGAGATGCTCAATATTCCATGAGTTTTGCAATTGAGTGCCATCTCCGGTCTCCAGACGGACTGCGCCAGGTCTGGTGACTCGTACTACCCGGTAAGGGCCTTCCCACTTCGGTGACAACTTGTGTGTACCCTTGGCGGACTGAACGCACCTAAGGACAAGGTCACCTTCCTCAAAACACCAGGCATGAACCCTGCGGCTATGATTGTGACGCAGGGCTTGCTGGTAGCATGCATCATGCGTAGTAGCCCGGAGACGGTTCTCCTTGAGTAGCATAGTGTTGTCATGCCGGTGCTAATCTTGCGCTACTTCATCGTAGGCTAGCACTCGAGGCGACCCGTAAATGAGTTCCGTGGGGATAACTGCTTCTGCCCCATAGACCAGGGAGAAGGGAGTCTGCCCGGTAGCTCGCTTTGCTGTCATTCTGAGGGACCAGAGAACTACCGGCAGCTCCTCGATCCACCGCCTGTCGTGCTTCTGCAGCGTATAAAAAGTTCTTGTCTTGAGTCCACGCAACACTTCAGCGTTCGCCCTCTCAGCTTGTCCATTGCTTCGGGGGTGTGCCACAGAGGCAAATGAGATCTTGCATCCAAGGGCATGAACATATTGCATGAAGGCATGGCTCGTGAACTAGGTGCCGTTGTTAGTGATGATCCTTGCCGGAACTCCAAAACAACACACCAATTCTTTCAAGAACTTGATAGCTGACTGAGCAGTCACCTTTCTCACGGCAGTCACTTCCGGCCACTTTGTAAACTTATCGATGGCAATGAACAATAATTCAAAGCCCCCAATTGCTCGGGGAAAGGGGTCGAGGATATCGAGCCCCCAGACTGAAAATGGCCATGATAGAGGGATTGTTTGAAGAGCTTGGGAAGGCAGGTGTGTTTTCTTGGAATGGAACTGGCAGGCTTCACATGTCGTGACTAGCTCGACCGTATCTTGGAGGGCTGTGGCCAATAGAATCCTTGCCGGAATGCTTTCCCAACTAATGCCCTTGATCCAATGTGGGAGCCGCACATTCCTCTGTGAATCTCAGCCAGTAGTTCCTTTCCTTCTTCCCGACAGACACACTTCAATGTCACACCGCTGGGCCTTCTTCTGTATAGAGTGTCATCGACAAACTGATACATACTGGCCCTCCGGGCTACTTTCTCAGCTTCATCTTGGTCACCGGGAAGCTCTCCGGTCTGGAGGAAGTGGACAATGTGCATTGCCCAAGTTGCAGCCTGGGGCTCGGCAACAAGGACTAGCAGCACCTCCTCGGCTGCGGGATCACCAGCCTCGTTTGCGGGGTTTGTGGACCCGGCTAGAGGGGATGGTTCATGGACCAGGGTCTCTGCCGGGAGCGGACGGCTCTACCGGGAGAGGCTTACCATAGTCCAACTTTCTCCTCTTCCGGGCCATTGTTGCCAGGGATACAGAGGGTTGAGTGAGATGGAGAACAAAAGTTCCTGGTTCTGTAGGAAGCTTCTGCGCAACACACTTTGACAGATGATCAACTATGTTGTTTTCCGCACGGGGTAGGTGCTCTGTTTGCAATTCGTCAAAGTGCTCCCCTAATATCCTCACTTCCTTGACGTATGCCTCCACCAATGGACTTTGATAATCCTTGTTGACTTGTCTCACCATAAGTTGTGAATCTCCTCGAATGATCAACTTCTTAATTCCCAATTCTGTTGCAATCCTGAGCCCGGCAAGAAGCCCTTCTTACTCAGCTGTATTGTTGGTTGCTCCTTCCCGGGCAAAGTGCATTTGGACGACGTACTTCAAGTGCTGCCCGGAGGGGGCGACAAGAAGCACGTCAGCCCCTGCACCCTGTAGGGACAAAGCACCAACAAAATACATAATCCATTCTTTGGGCGATTCCTTGCCGGGGATAACTATCTCTGTCACTTCCTCATCAGGGGTTGGCGTCCATTTTGCAATAAACTCTTCCAGCGCCTGCTTTGAATAGTTGATGTGCTTTCAAACTTCAAACCAAAGCTGGATAACTCCAAAGCCCACTCCACTATTCTGCCGGTAGCCTCAGGGTTTCGGAGTATCCTTTGTAACAGAAAACAAGTAACAACCTGATCTCATGGGCTTGGAAGTAGTGGTGAAGTTTCCTTGAGGCCATAATGAGACCAAGATCAACTTCTGCATGCAAGAGTACCTCGATCTAGCCCCCTGTAATAGGGAGATGACGAAGTACACCGGGCACTGCACCACTTTCTTCCTTGTCGCGTCCTTGGGGTTGCTCTTGCTGCCGTGCTCATTACTGTCCTGATCCTTCTCTGATTCTGCTGTTGTCTGCTCACTTTCTGCCTCATCCACTTCCCGCTGCACTACCAAGGCCGCGCTGACCAGTTGGTTTGTTGCCGCTAAGTATAGAAACAACGGCTCCCGGGGTCTTGGAGCAATCAAAGTAGGCACAGAGGACAAGTAGGCCTACAACTCCTGCAAAGCTGTATCTGCTTCTAGGGTCCACTTCATAGGGCCGACCTTCTTCAAAATTTTGAAGAACGGCAGGGCGCGGTCGACAGACTTGGAGATGAATCTGCTTAGCACGGCAACACATCTCGTCAGGCGCCTCACATCCTTAACTGTCTTTGGCGCTGGATCTACTCGATGGCTTTGATCTAGTCAGTGTTGGCTTCGATCCTATGATGAGATACAAAGAACCCAAGCAACTTGCCGGAGGGAACACCAAACACACACTTCTCTGGGTTAAGCTTCAGATTGATCTTGCGCAGATTAGCAAATGTCTCCTCCAAATCTTGAATAAGGGTGGCCTTATCCTTGGTCTTGACCACAATATCATCCATATAGGCTTCTATATTTATGTGCAATTGTGGCTCAAAACCAATCTAGATTGCCCTTGCGAAAGTGGAACCGGCACTCTTTAATCCGAATGGCATACAGACAAAGCAGTACGTACCACACGGGGCGATGAAAGACATCTTATCTTCATCTTCCTTGGACATGAAGATTTGGTGATACCCGGAGTATGCGTCCAGAAAGGAGAGCAAATCACAACATGAAGTGGAATCCACAATCTGGTCGATGCGCGGCAAGGGAAATGGATCTTTCGGGCAAGCCTTGTTGAGATCCGTGGAATCTATGCAAAGCCTCCACTTCCCGTTAGCCTTCCGGACTACCACTGGATTTGCCAACCACGTGGGGTGCAATATCCTCTGACCAAACCAGCTGCCTCAAGTTTCTTGATCTCTTCTGCAATGAACTGCTGCCTCTCCAAGGCCAGCTTTCGTACTTTCTGCTTGACATGTTGGGCATGTGGGCAGACAGCAAGGTGGTGCTCGATTACCTCCCTAGAAACACCGGGGATATCAGATGTTGCCAGGAAAACACATCGATACTCGCCCGCAGGAAGGCAACGCGCGCGCTTTCCTATTTGTCATCGAGAGTGGTGTTGATAGTAAAGGTACCATCAACGCCAACAAGCCTTGTCGGGACCTTCTTCACTTGGGGTGCAGCAACCTTGGATCTCTTGCTTTTAGAACACTCCGGCACGTCATCAACGGGTGTAGGATCGAAAGTATGTCTAGAGGGGTGAGGGAGTCCTGGATTAGGGGGTGTTCGGATAGCCGGACTATACCTTCAGCCGGACTCCAGGACTATGAAGATACAAGATTGAAGACTTCGTCCCGTGTCCGGAAGGATCTTTTCTTGGCGTGGAAGGCAAGCTAGGCATGCGGATATTCAAGATCTCCTACCATTGTAACTGACTCTGTGTAACCCTAACCCTATCCGGTGTCTATATAAACCGGAGGGTTGTAGTCCGTAGAACAACCATCATCATACACAATCATACCATAGGCAAGCTTCTAGGGTTTAGCCTCCTTGATCTCGTGGTAGATCCACTCTTGTACTACCCATATCATCAATATTAATCTAGCAGGAGTAGGGTTTTACCTCCACCGAGAGGGCCCGAACCTGGGTAAAATAAAGTGTCCCTTGTCTCCTGTTACCATCCGACCTTGACGCACAGTTCGGGACCCCCTACCCGAGATCCGCCGGTTTTGACACCGACAAGGGGGGTGATTAGACTACTCGACCAAATAAAAATCTAGCCTTTTCCCAATTTTAAGTCTTGGCAGATTTTAGCAACTTAGCACTAGTCAAGCAACCAACCTACACATGCAAGTCCGAGAGTATAGCAGCGGAATGTAAAACATTGCACATGAAGGTAAAGGGAGGAGTTTGGAGGGAGAAAACGCAATGTAGACACGGAGATTTTTGGCGTGGTTCTGATAGGTGGTGCTATCATACATCCACGTTGATGGAGACTTCAACCCACGAAGGGTAACGGTTGCGTGAGTCCACGGAGGGCTCCACCCACGAAGGGTCCACGAAGAAGCAACATTGTCCATCCCACCATGGCCATCGCCCACGAAGGACTTGCCTCACTAGGGTAGATCTTCATGAAGTAGGCAATCTCCTTGCCCGTACAAACTCCTTGGTTCAACTCCACAATCTTGACAGAGGCTTCCAAGTGACACCTAACCAATCTAGGAGAAACCACTCTCCAAAAGGTAATAGATGGTGTGTTGATGATGAACTCCTTTCTCTTGTGCTTCAAATGATAGTCTCCCCAACACTCAACTCTCTCTCACAGATTTGGATTTGGTGTAAAGATGATTTGAGTGGAAAGCAACTTGGAGAAGGATAGAGATCAAGATTAATATGGTTGGAATGGAATATCTTGACCTCAACACATGAGTAGGTGGTTGTCTCTCAGAAAATGTATGATGGAAGTGTAGGCATGTTCCGATGTCTCTCTCCACAAGTGAAGAGTGGGTGGAGGGGGTATATATAGCCTCCACACAAAATCTAACCATTACACACAAATCACCAAACTCGGTGGGACCGAATAATGAAACTCGGTCAGACCGATTTACTTCAAGATGTGAACGTTAGGCTTTTCGATGGGACCGACATGTCAACTCGGTGGGACTGACTTCATTAGGGTTAGGGCATAACGTAATCTATGTGAGACCGATTACACAAACTCGGTGGGACCAGTTTTGGTAATAAGCTAACCAGAGAGTTGGTCAGGCAAACTCAGTGGGACCAATTCGCTCATCTCGGTGAGACCGAAATGTTACAAAGGGAAACAGAGAGTTTGCAATCCCATCTCGGTGAGACTGAGATCCCTATCGGTAAGACCGAAGTGACTAGGGTTTCATGGCAGTGGCTATGTCAACTGAACTCGGTGGCGCCGGATAGAAAGTTTTGGTGGGGCCGAGTTTGACTTTTGGTTTGGGACATATGTGGATATGAGAAAGTGGTTGAGGGTTTTTGGAGCATATCACTAAGCATTTTGAGCAAGTAAGCCATTAAGCAACACCTCATCCCCTTTTAATAGTATTGGCTTTTCCTATGGACTCAATGTGATCTTGGATCACTAAAAGTAAAATGTAGAGTCTTGAGCTTTGGAGCTTGAGCCAATCTTTTGTCCTTAGCACTTTGAGGGGTCCACATTTCTAAAATCCATGCCATGCCAATCATTGAGTTTTCCTAAAATATTTATCTTGAAATAGCATTAGCTCAATGAGCTATATGTTGTTAATAATTACCAAAACCACACAGGGATAGTTGCACTTTCAATGGGTGTCGTGCACTCGGTGGGGCACGCTTCACGGACTCTTTGCCAGAGTCTCTACAATCTTTCTTATTTCCCTTACTTCCCTTGGCGAGAGCTGTCGCTGCTGCTGCCGCCGCGACCGCCTCCCGGTACATCTTGTCCACACAAATAATTGCATCCTTCTCATCTGATGGGATCGTGACGACTCCCAGTGGCCCAGGCATCTTCAAGGTGTTGTAGGCATAGTGGGATGCTGCCATGAATTTAGCCAGGGCCGGGCACCCAAGAATCCCATTTTATGGCAGGGGGAGATCAACCACATCAAACACAATCCTCTCAGTCTGGTAGTTTAGTTCTCCCCCAAACGTTATCGGCAATGTGCTCTTTCCCTTAGGACGGCTCCTGTTGGGATTAACTCCTTGAAACGTGCCGGTAACCTCTAGCTCTTCCTCTCCTATCTGAAGTTTGCTGATAACTGTTGGGGAAATCAGATTCAACCCGGCCCCACCGTCCACCAGCATCTTTGTGACCTTGAGGTTGCGGATTGTTGGAGATACCAACAAAAGCAAACATCCTACTGTGGTGGTACGACTAGGATAGTCCTCTTCTCGAAGATGATGGGCGTACGGGACCATTTGAGCGGCTTCCGAGCTTCCGGGCCACTGGAGCTCGTTCCACGACATTGACCTCTCGCGCCCACCGCTTGAGCTGGCGGTGAGAAGCATGCAGAGATGCACCCCCATCAATGCACAGGGTGTCTGTGGCCTTCTGAAACTCTTGCTCACTGGTTTCCTCTTCATCCCCTCCATCACTTTCATCATCACAGGTTTCCTTTTCTCGACCTTTGGCGGGTTTTCCAGGGTTCCGAAAGGGTTTGCTGGGGTAGTTTACTTCACCACCTCGGTCCTTACCGCCAGTAACATTCTGAACTTTTTCCTTATCACACCTCTCATACTCTGCTTTCTGTTTCTTGACAAGTTGCTCAACCTAATAACACTCTTGAAAGTCGTGGCCCTTGGTCCTATGAATCTTGTAGTATGGCCCATCACCTTTCCCAGCTTTCTCGGTAGCAGCGGCGTCCCGGCAGTCAGTGCACACGACAGCTTCCTTGCGGGGGGCCTCAGCTTTGGCCTTCTTGCTGATACTAGGCGTACCTGATCCTTCAACAGTCATCACTGCCTTGTCTCTTCGCTTCTTACTGTGCTTCTTGCTCTTCTTATGACTAGTTGATTCATCCTCATCCTCTGAATCAACATTGGTGCAATCTTCCTCTCCAGGAAGCTTCCTTCCCTCCTCCATCTAGGCACATTTATCCACTAATGTGTAAAGCTCCTTCACAGTCTTGGGCAACCGCATGCTCATCTTGGAACAGATACGACGGTTGCGCACATTCGATTGGAAGGCTGCTACTATAGCTGTCGGGTGGATATTTGGGATATTTCTATGAACTTTGCTAAATCTTTGTAAATACTTACGGAGGGTTTCTGATGTCGCTTGAAGCTATGCCAGTTTTTTTTTCCAAAGAGGAAGGGATGATGCAGCACATCGGCAGTAGGTATTTCCCTCAGATATGAAACCAAGGTTATCGAACCAGTAGGAGAACCAAGCAACACAACGTAAACAGCCCCTGCACACAGATAGCAAATCCTCACAACCCGACGTGTTAAAGGGGTTGTCAATCCCTTCCAGGGTACGACGCCTCAAGATAGGCAAACAGACGTGAGATAAATTTTTAGTAAATTGTTAGATCGAACGACAAATAAAGTAAATAAGAATAAATTGCAGCAAGGTTTTTGTATTTTTGGTTTAATAGATCTGAAAATAAATGCAAGGAAAAAGTAGATCGCAAAGGCAAATAATATGAGAAAGAGACCTGGGGGCCGTAGGTTTCACTAGTGGCTTCTCTCGAGAAAAGTAGCAAACGATGGGTGAACAAATTACTGTTGGGCAATTTATAGAACCTCAAATACTCATGACAATATCCAGGCAATGATCATTATATAGGCATCACGTCCAAGATTAGTATACCGATTCCTGCCTGCATCTACTACTATTACTCCACACATCGACCGCTATCCAGCATGCATCTAGCTTATTGAGTTCATGGAAAAACAAAGTAGTGCAATAAGAACGATGACATGATGTAGACAAGATCTATCTATGTAGAGATAGACCCCATTGTTTTATCCTTAGTAGCAACGATACATACATGTCGATTCCCTTTCTGTCAGTGGGATCCAGCACCATAAGATCGAGCCCGCTACAAAGCACCTCTTCCCATTGTAAGATAAATAGATCAAGTTGGCCAACCAAAACCCAAATATCGGAGAAGAAATACGAGGATATAAGAGATCATGCATAAAAGAGATCAAAGAAACCCAAATACTTTCATGGATATAAAAAGATAGATCTGATCATAAACTCAAAGTTCATCGATCCCAACAAACACACCACAAAACAGTTACATCATATGGATCTCCAAGAGACCATTGTATTGAGAATTCAGAGAGAGATATGAAGCCATCTAGTTACTAACCACGGACCCGAAGTTCTACAAAGAACTACTCACGCATCATTGGAGAGGCACCAATTAAGTTGGTGAACCCCATTCGAGATGGTGTCTAGATTGGATCTGGTGGTTCTAGACTCTGCGGCGGTTGGATGAATATTTCATCGATGCCTTTAGGGTTTCTGGAATATTGGGGTATTTATAGAGCAAAAAGGCGGCCCGGGCGGCACCCGAGGTGGGCACAACCCACCAGGGCACGCCTGGGCCTCCTGGCGCGCCCTGGTGGGTTGTGCCTCCCTCGGGGCACCCCCCAGGCGTAGCCAGAGCCCATTACGTTCCTTCTGGTCTAAAAAAATCTTCCTAAACTTTCATTGTGTTTGGACTCCGTCAGATATTGATTTCCCGTGATGTAAAAAACAAGCAGAAAACAGCAACTCGCACTTGGCACTATGTCAATAGGTTAGTACCAAAAAATGATATAAAATGAATATAAAATGATTATAGAACATCTAAGATTGATAATATAACAACGTGGAATAGGCAAAAATTATAGATACGTTGGAGACGTATCAGCATCCCCAAGCTTAACTCCTACTCATCCTCGAGTAGGGAAGTGATAAAATAGAAATTTTGATGTGGAATTCTGCCTATCATGCCATATCATATTCTTTTCTTTATAGCATGGACATTTGGACTTTTATATTGTTCAAATCAATAGTCTAGTTTTGACATGATGACTTAAATACTCAACCATACCAACAAGCAACCATGTGAGAGGATCGAGAAGAGGTGTCTAGAGGGGGGTGATTAGACACTAAGTACCAAAAGTTGCAGTTTTTGAAATTCTTAAGTTTAGGTGGAGTTTAGGCACAAGTTTAACAAACACAATACATATCAAGCAAGCATGCAATGAGTATATGAGCAGCAGAAAGTAAAGCATGCAACTTGCAAGAATGTAAAGGGAATGGTTTGGAGTATTCAAACACAATTGGAGACACGGATGTTTTTGGCGTGGTTCCGATAGGTGGTGCTATCGTGCATCCACGTTGATGGAGACTTCAACCCACGGAGGTAATGGTTGCGCGAGCCCACGGAGGGCTCCACCCACGAAGGGTCCACGAAGAAGCAACCTTGTCTATTCCATCATGGCCGTCGCCCACGAAGGACTTGCCTCACTAGCGGTAGATCTTCATGAAGTAGGCGATCTCCTTGCCCTTACAAACTCCTTGGTTCAACTCCACAATCTTGTCGGAGGCTCCCAAGTGACACCTAGCCAATCTAGGAGACACCACTCTCCAAGAAGTAACAAATGGTGTGTTGATGATGAACTCCTTGCTCTTGTGCTTCAAATGATAGTCTCCCCAACACTCAACTCTCTCTCAGAGGATTTGGATTTGGTGGAAAGAAGATTTGAGTGGAAAGCAACTTGGGGAAGGCTAGAGATCAAGATTCATATGGTAGGAATGGAATATCTTGAGCTCAACACAAGTGTAGGTTGCTCTCTCTTAGAAAATGTGTATTGGAAGTGAAGATCTGTTCTGATGGCTTTCTCCACGAATGAAGAGTGGGTGGAGGGGTATATATAGCCTCCACACAAAATCTAACCGTTACACACAATCTGCTAAACTCGGTGGGACCGAATCGTTAAACTCGGTGGGACCGATTCAGCAAACCTAGTGACCATTAGGATTTTCGGTGGGACTGAGATGCAACTCGGTAGGAACGATATGGTTAGGGTTAGGGCATAACATAATCTCGTTGTGACCGATTACACAAACTCGGTGGGACCGATTTTGGTAATAAGCTAACCAGAGAGTTGGTCAGGCAAACTCGGTGAGACCGATTACACAAACTCGGTAGGACCGATTTGGTAATAAGCTAACCAGAGGATTTGCATTGTAATCTCGGTAGTACCGATTGGGCAAACTCAGTGGGACCGATTTGGCGATGGACATACACAGTGAGATTGCAATCCCATCTCGATGAGACCGAGATCCCTATCGATGAGACCGATTTGCTAGGGTTTGTGGCAGTGGCTGTGACATGTGAAACTCGGTGGCGCCGGATAGAAAGAATCGGTGGGGTCGAGTTTGACTTTTGGTTTAGGTCATATGTGGATATGGAAAGGTAGTTGAGGATTTTGGAGTATATCACTAAGCACATGAAGCAAGAGGCTCATTAAGCAACACCTCATCCCTCCTTGATAGTATTGGCTTTTCCTATGGACTCAATGTGATCTTGGATCACTAAAATAGAAAATGTAGAGTCTTGAACTTGAAGCTTGAGCCAATTCTTTGTCCTTAGCTTCTTGAAGGGGTTCCACATCCTTTAGTCCATGCCACTCCATTGTTGAACTTATCTGAAACATACTAGGTAAAAGTGTTAGTCCAACAAGAGATATGTTGACATTAATTACCAAAACCACCTAGGGAGCACTTGTGCTTCAATCTCCCCCTTTTTGGTAATTGATGACAACATACATCAAAGCTTTAGATAAAGATATGGAGAATAGCAAGTAAAGCTTTGGAAAGACATGTAACATGCATAGGATCCCCCTACATGTATGCAATCATGTGAATATGGAATATAGAAGCATGTGACTGCATAAACATGACAGATTAAGCAATGTGTTACATGTATCTTGGCTATATGCATCAGAGCAAATGATGTGGCTGTGAGAAAAGTACCTTCATGCTCATGAGTCCTTCTTGCAAACAGTATGTATATTAGCAAGAACTTCTCATTCAGATGACTGTGATGCATATACTTACCTTGTGGTCTTGAGTTGGCTTAGGATGGGATGAACCTGCGCAAACA
Organism: Aegilops umbellulata; assembly: GCA_032464435.1. NCBI lineage: Eukaryota > Viridiplantae > Streptophyta > Magnoliopsida > Poales > Poaceae > Aegilops > Aegilops umbellulata. The sequence continues at coordinate 130,428,179 of CP136057.1, read as the reverse complement.
AGGTTAGATAACACAGATACACCTACTAACTAGAGCAAACAAGAGAAACCACAAGAGAACCAAGACTGGGATGACATGTAGAGTGAGTACTAAATACTACATTGGATATAGACATGTCCCCCCCCCCCCAAAAAAAAATAAAGATATGCAATAAAATTAGAGATTTCCTTTCCTTAGATGTCTTGCTCCCCCTGAATCTAACATGAGATATTGGGAGAAGATAGGAAACAGAAAATCAGAGTAATAGAAAATAATCAACAGAGCTTGAGCTAAGGCAAGCAACCAAACATGTCTTTCCCCTCTTAAAGACATGTGACATCTCTCCTCTTGAACACCAAGCATCTGGGGTCATCGATATTACTTTCTCTCCCCTTGAGTATTCTCTCTTTCTCCCCCTATAGGAAGGATTAATCTTTTATGTTATCTCTCTCTCCCCCTTTGACATCAATTTCCAAGAAGGGTCTTCTGGATATGTGATACAAATGGGTTGGTCCTTGAGTCACAGAGCAAAGCAGCATGTGTAATATGATGCTGGTAGAGGACAAGAATCATTGAGTGGAGCTGGAGCAAATAGAAATCAGGAATAAGTGGCAAGTTGGTTTTTCTGTGATTAAATCGGTGACTCCGAGTTGTGTGCTTCGGTTGCACTGAAAGATTTCGGTTAGGCCGAAGAAAACAAACCGGTGTGACCGAGTTCATCAGGGTGAAACTACTTGTCACCTCAGCTCACTAGACAAGTAAGAATCTCATAAAGATTTGCAAGGAATTAACTGAAAGATTTGCAATGAATTGGATGCAGAAAATTCAGAACAAATGAAAAGAAAAGAAAATAAAAGATCTAGATGAAGTTTAATAACACTGAAAAGAACACAAGAGAACTTCATCTAGAGTTGGGCGGTGACAAAGTCACCTATGTTAGAGTATATTGACTTAGGAGTCAAGTGAGAGCACTTGATCATAGGTCATACTCATCGTTTAATCTCAAAATGGGGTTACCATTTTTCGTTTAAGCATCTTGATGTATTCACATCTTGTTGAGTTGCTTTGACTCATGACTTGGAGTAAAGCTTCTCTAAGAGGGAATGACATACCTTGGGTGGTGGTGTGGGTCTTGCTCATGTAGTTGAACTTGTGTGGGTTGCTCAGGGTTGATGTAGTTCATCAAGAGTTGGGAGCACCACTTGGAGTTTGAGTTCATCTACCTACATGGGTTAGTCTTGCAAGGAAAAGCACTTGTGTATCCAAAATGACAATTATAGGATTTAACATAGAATTTGTCAAAGGATATATTTGAGTGGCTTCGTGCTTCCTTGTTTCCAACCACCATTGTGTAGAGACTTGGTGATGTAGAAATTGCTCAAGATGTGAGTGTGTTGCAATCTCATAGAATTAGATTCAACCAAGTACCTACACGGGTTAGATAACATGCAAGGTGCAAATATATCCAAGACATATGAATTGCTTCATAAGAGAAATATCAAGGATTAGTTATAGGCTCATGCCTTGCATGTATCAAATGGAGTTCCTACTCCAAGTTTGAAGCATCAATGATGTTCAATTCACCTCTTAACCTGCAAAACACTTTCTCATCAAGTGGTTTAGTGAATATATCCGCCAATTGCTTATCGGTGGGAACATGCTTAAGGTTAATGTCCCCTTTGGCAACATGATCTTGAATGAAATGATGATGAACTTCAATATGCTTAGTTCGAGAATGTTGCACGGGATTGTGAGCAATCTTAATAGCACTTTCATTGTCACATAGCAATGGAACACGTTTCACATATATCCCATAATCTTTAAGAGTTTGGGTCATCCAAAGTAATTGAGCACAACATGAACCAGCGGCAATGTATTCCGCTTCGGCGGTGGATAAGGATACTGAGTTTTGTTTCTTAGAAGACCAAGACACAAGAGATCTACCAAGGAATTGACAAGTACCCGAAGTGGATTTTCTATCAACCTTGTCTCCGGCATAGTCCGAATCGGAATAGCCAACAAGATCAAAAGAGGACCTCTTAGGATACCAAATGCCAAAATTTGGTGTATGGATTAACTATCTCACTATCCTTTTCACAGCCTTAAGATGACATTCTTTAGGAGCAGCTTGATATCGTGCACACATGCACACACTTAGCATAATATCGGGACGGGAGGCACATAGATATAACAATGAACCAATCATAGAGTGATAAACCTTTTGATCAACTGGTTCACCATCTTTGGTCAAATCAAGATGTCCACTAGTAGGCATAGGTGTAGGCATACCTTTGCATTCTTGCATATTGAACTTCTTGAATAAGTCTTTGGTGTACTTCGTTTGAGAGACAAATGTGCCTTCCTTAGTTTGCTTGATTTGCAAACCGAGAAAGAATTTGAGTTCACTCATCATAGACATCTCAAACTTCTCCGACATTAGCTTTCCAAACTTTTCACTAAAATGAGGGTTAGTTGAACCAAATATGATACCATCAACATAAATTTGGCATACAAATAGTTCTCCATTAACCCTTTTAGTAAAAAGAGTAGAATCAATTTTACCAATTTCAAAGCCTTTTTTAGTAAGAAACTTGGTCAAGCATTTATACCATGCTCTAGGAGCTTGTTTAAGACCATAAAGGGCTTTGTGAAGTTTGTAAACATGATTAGGTTTCTTAGGATTAACAAAGCCGGGAGGTTGCTTAACATAAACTTCCTCCTCAATTTTGCCGTTTAGAAAAGCACTTTTAATGTCCATTTGGTATAAGGTGATGTCATGGTGATTAGCATAGGCAAGTAAGATACGAATGGACTCAAGTCTAGCAACGGGAGCATATGTCTCACCATAGTCCATACCTTCAACTTGTGTATAGCCTTGGGCGACGAGACGTGCTTTGTTGCGAACCACTTGTCCATCTTCATCTTGCTTGTTGCGAAACACCCATTTGGTACCAATGATGTTGTGGTTGTTGTCGGGCTTCTCGACCAATGTCCACACTTGATTTCTCTCAAAGTTGTGTAGCTCTTCATGCATAGCGTTTATCCAATCCGGATCCTTCAATGCTTCTTCAACCTTCATAGGTTCAATTTTAGAAATGAATGAGTAATGTTCACAAAAGTTAGCTAAACGAGTTTTAGAGCGAGTGATTCTCCCGGTTTGGATATCATTGTAGATTTGCTCGACGGGATGATCTTTGGCAATTCTTGCTCGAAATCGTGAGAGCTTTTGCTTGGGTCGGGGTGGAACATCCTCTTCATCTTGTTCTTCTTCTTATTCTTGGCCTTCTTCATTGTTGACGTTGTTGTTCTCTTGTCGTGGTGGACAAGGAGGTTGTTGATGTTCATCTTGGTGTACTTCCTCGTTTTCTTCATCTTGACGTGTCCCACTTGTGGATGCTTCCGTATCAACTCTTGGTTCACCTTGACGTGAGGTAGAAGCTTCCACTTGGACGGACGAGGTACTCTCCTTCATTTCCGTTGGACGAATCTTGCCAACGGACAAGTCTTGAATTGCTTCTGAAAGGTCTTTGTCTCCTACATCAATTGGCAATTGCTCTACTTGCGAGCCTTTAGATTCATCAAACTTCACATCCACCGTCTCTTCAACCTTTCGGGTGAAATTGTTGTAGACACGGTAAGTATGAGAGTTTGATCCATAACCAAGTAGAAAACCTTCATGAGACTTAGGAGCAAATTTAGAACGACGATGCTTGTCAAGAATGTAGCACTTTGAGCCAAATACTCGAAAGTATCCAACTTGGGGTTTGTTACCGGTGAGGAGCTCATACGCCGTCTTGCCGAGTAGCTTGTGAAGATACAAGCGATTTGTTGCATGACAAGTTATCTCAACCGCTTCCGCCCAAAAGTGTTTTGGCGTCTTGTACTCATCAAACATCGTTCTTGCCATCTCGATAAGAGTCCGGTTCTTCATCTCAACAACTCCATTTTGTTGAGGTGTGTACGTAGCCGAGAACTCGTGTGAAATCCCCTCTTTGTCAAGAAAGGTGTCCACATTTGCGTTCTTGAACTCTGTTCCGTTGTCGCTCCGAACCTTCTTGATCTTCACGTCAAACTGATTTTGGGCCTTCCTAGCGAAGTTTTTGAAGATCTTTTGGACCTGCGATTTGTCATCAAGAAAGAACACTCACGTAAATCTTGAAAAATCATCAACTATGACTAGACCAAATGAGTTACCACCGAGACTCTTGTACGCATTTGGACCAAAGAGATCCATGTGAAGTAGCTCGAGTGGTCTTCTTGTGGTCATGATGTTCTTTGCGCGGTGACTTCCTCCAACTTGTTTCCCTGCTTGACAAGCACTACAAATTCTATCCTTGTCAAATACAACATATTTTATTCCAAGGATATGATCACCTTTAATAAGCTTATCAAGATTTCGCATTCCAACATGACCTAGTCTTCTATGCCACAACCAGCCTTTAGAAGATTTAGCAATTAAGCAAGTTTTAGGTTGAGCCTTTTTAGTGAAATCAACAATGTAAAGATCTCCTCTACGTATACCCGTAAACACCATTTTATGATTGTCTCTACGAAACACCTGGCAATCTACTTCAATGAATAAGACATTGAAACCGAAATCCACAAGTCTAGAAACTGAACGTAAATTGTATCCAAGGGATTCAACGAGCATGACATTTTGTATGGAGCTATCGTGTGTCACACCCTGCATTTTGTAACATTCATTGGCATTAATAAAGCATGACAATTTGGACCAACAAAAACTTTTGCATTATTTGGCTTTTCATTTTGGAGTTGGTTTTCTCTCTGTGGTTTTTCAAGTGCTCTTTAAAGCCAACATAGTTTCACCTTCTATACTTCATCTCCTTGCCCCAAACTCCTGCCCAATGATCATGCCATGTGTATAGTGCAATATAGTACTTTCTTACAAAAATAATTTGGCCAAAAAGTATTTTCAAAAATTAGTTTTCCAAAAACCCCTGAATTAAGGATTTCACTGCAAGTACTTGATTTGGGGGATGAAAAATATTTCAAAAGGTATATTTGAAACCTATTAGATATAGGACACCCAGAAACCACAAAAATATAATTTTAAAAGTTATTTTTCTATTTTATTTAAAGGCTTTTTCTTAATGCCAGAAATGGTCTTTAATAGAGAAAAATTATTTTATTGTTTTAAAAATATTTGAGAAACATCAGGGAAACTCAGTGGGCATATATTTTCCATATATATGAGTTTCAACACATGGGTTGATCAAAGCATTGGACAAAACCTCCCAAAACCATTTCTGCCCATTTCAAGGATTTGAAATATTTCTATAGGAAATATATTCATAAAAATCCAAGGAAAATCCAGCAAGTCACAAATGCATATTGTGATCACCTTGAAAAGCCTCATGTCAATTAAAGTCATTTTGGTTCACCAAAATGCCCCAAAACCCTATCTGACCAGAATCAAATTTGATCAAGTTTGTACTACCAACTTTCTCTCCTTGACCCCAACTTTTGTGAGCATGTTCACATGACCAAATGAGTCCACTACACCAAGTGGTGCATCAAGGAGAAGTGATTTGCTCAACTAGATCTACACAAGTCCATTTCTGCTAATTTCTAGGGATTACAAAAGTCGCATTGGCAACTTTGCCCAAATAAGCTCCAAATTGGTGGAAGGCCCTAATTATATGTGTCATTTCACCCTGTGGAGTATCATGGCAATTGGAGATCATTTGCTTGCCAAAACCCTTATCAAACACCTTCTGTCACTTTTCAAAAATCCCCATTTTGACCACTAAAACTATTCTCCTTGAGCTAAGCTTTTTACCACAGCTCCTCCTAGACCCCTTTCACCTCCAGTAACAATGGCAAGTCCCCAGCTCAATAATTGAGGGGTGAAACCACCTCTTTCTCTCTCTGGACAACCCACTTGCACCCTTCTTCTTCTCTCCTCACCCCAGTGGCCATCCAGAGCATCCAATGCCTCTCCCTACTTCTTTACTCCACCTTTGAGCTACTGGACACGGTTGGCCGCGCCCACAAGGCATAGAAAATGCCATGCCGGCCATATGGGCGCTCTGGAGCGCTCTACAGTGCGCTCCCGCACTGTAGCCGCCCTCTGCCCGACGCCTCCGACCACCTCGAGCCTCCCCCGCGCGCCTGCCAATGCGCCTCGGCGTCCAAAGCACGCTACGCGGTCGGCCCCTTCCTCTCTCCTCCTCCCCGCGCCTCCGCGCTAGCAAACAGAGGCCGCCCGAGCGCGCCAATGGCGCGGCTCACACGCGCGCGTCTCTGACCCCTCCCCGCTCTCTCCCTTAGCTCCCCTCGGCGTAGTCCACGCCCAGAAACACCCCGGACACGGCGCCCTCTTCCCCCGAGCCCTGCAGCGACGAGCGTGAGCTCGCCGGCGCACGGGTCTACGGGACCCCGCCGTTCGCCTACTTAAAGGCCTCCCCGAGCCCCCCTCTCCTCACCACTCGCCCTCTGCACCACCAAAACACCCCCTGCAACCCCAGAGCCTCCGAGCTCGAGATCGAGCTCGAGCTCCGCAGCCTTGGGTCGTCGTTGATATCAGGGTACGGGCTCCCTCCGCCCCTTCTCTCTCTCGATCTGGACCCTCCACACCTCCCTGATCATTTCCCCTCTGTTTCCCCTCTCTCTTGCAGTTGGAAACGGCCGGAGCCATCAACGCCCGACGCCTCTCCGCCGCAAACCTCGTCGCCGGCGAACCACTGCTCCCCTCCGGCCAACTCCGGCACCACCCGAACGGTGGCACGACGAGGAGTCCAGCGGTGCCATCAGCTCACCTCGCCGTGCCCGGAAACATCGCCGGTGAGCTCGACGCCCCTCTGACCCAGGGTTGACGACGACGGCCGTGGGGCCCGTCCGTCAGCCTCACGCCCTGACGCCTGGGCCCCGCCCGTCAGGTTTGAACCTGGCGCGCGCGCGTGCACCGGTGCGCTGGGCCACCTCTCTGGCTGGGCCTGCTTCCCTGCGGTTGTTCTGGCCCAGCAGGCACAGGGCCCCTTTTCTTTTTATTTTTCTGGCAGTTTTCCAAAAAATTCCACAAGGAAAAATATATGTCCAAATAATTTAATTCCAATTCCTAAATTCCCAAAATATTGCAACCTATTTAATGGTGCAACTTTCATTCAAATCCAACCAACTTCTATGTACTGTTCAAATTTAAATTCAAATTTGAGCAGTTTAATCTCTGTTTGGGAAACCATATCTCCTCTTATATGACTCCAAGTCCAAAACTAGGAATTTTCCCCTTCTTAGTTTTCAACCTAGTATTTTACAAAAATGAGTTGACATTTTTCTGAGCACTTTGGTTTTTCTGTTTTATTATTGCCTTATTTTCTCGTTATTATTTTGCGATGATAGATTGTGTTGCTGAGAAAGGAGTTGGACCAGAAGACTTTGAAGACCCAGAAGACTTTGTTGAGCCAGGCAAGCAGCCCTTTGACCATGTCTATCAAACCCTTTTTATGCACCTCATATAGCACTTTATTATTGTTGCATCAAAGACATGATGAGATGGTAGCCACCTTGGTGGGTTGCCTTCATTTCTTCCCCGTTGATACTTGCATTGTGCATGACCCTACCTTCTTATGAGGGTTATGCCGGTGGGAGTAGATAGGATGCTAAAGAAGGGACGGGAATATTCATAGTGATGGAGGCAAAGTATTTTCAAAGGACTTTCGAAAACCCCGTCGGGTGCCACTTATGCCCGAGGGAGATGACGAGTTGGGTAGCCACTTGATGACGAAGTGGCGTACCGAGGCAAGTGTGTGTGTTATTTTCAAAAACGGATTAGATTTAAGATTTGTCGACTGTCCCAACCTTACATGCGCAACCACTCTACCCTTATATGGGAAAGGGCATTATTGATTACTTAGGCCGATACTAGCTTGGAGCCCGCATTACTAGTGACGGGGGAGAGTTGGTGCTCTCTCTCGGGACGGGGTCGTGCCAGGTAGGGCGGCCATGACTGTTTTCACAGGGCACCGGATACACCGTTGTGTCCCCTCTCGGATGTTACGATCTCGAGCGAGTCTCGTATGATGTACATCATGAGGATACGGAACAATGAGTGGACTCCTTGTTAGTGTCGTCTAGGGAAAGATAGTGGTCGGGTGCTTACCCCGGTACTTGAGGTACCGCGGGACGTTGATGACACGGAAGTTCCCCGGATCTTGTGGGTAAAGTGTGCAACCTCTGTAGAGTGTAAAACTATTCGAATAGCCGTGTCCACGGTCAAGGACAGTTGGGCGATGTTGCTTAAACTATGTCCACATGTTACAAACCAGTGTGTGTGTTTGGTTAAGTGGGAAGAACTACTTGGGTCAAGTTGAGGACTTGACATGATTTATGTGGGTTGATGCCCATTCTATTTACGTTGATATCTGTAACCTGTCCTCATGGTTACTTGAATTATACTGATGCATGTCTTACAAGTTGTTGAACATGTCATTGCACTCAAAACTAGCTTTCCGCAAAAATTTACCTATATCATGCATTATTGTACCTTGAACCAAAACATGGGTTGCTTGCGAGTACATTCAAAGTACTCATTGGCTTGCCACTAGTTATTTAATTGGCCAGGCATGGAAGAACAGGAGTTCGAAGAAGAATTCTTTGGAGACGAACATGCGAACTAGGACGTTTCCCCAGTCAGAATGCCTGTAGGGTTAAGGCAGATGGCATGGGTTCTACTTATCGATGAAGATTTCCACTTCTTGTGTTTCATTTGATGTTCAGCCCTTAAGGCTTTATCAATGTAAGACTTGACCATAATGGTCATAATTTGTGTAAGACGGTATGTATGGATGTAAGACTCTTGTTATTTAGCTTCTGTGTGTTCAGTGAGCATTGATCTCTGGGATCACTGTACACGTGCATTCCGTGATCACGACTCATGAGTCGGGGTCCCCACAGAGCTGGTATCAGAGCCATCCTGACTGTAGGAAGCCTTAGTTAGCATGGACGTTAGTAGCTTGAGACCGTCTAAACTTCTCTTCTTTTCTAAAGCTTACCCACCCAAGATATATTTCCCTTATTGACCTCTCCCATTCAACCTTTGTAGATGGCTGCCGTACCCGAAGACTTCCTGACCACCGGATTTCCCGTGCTTCTCGAGGATAGCCTCAAGAAGTGCCAGTTCCACTGAGCCCCCATTTTCACCTACCATGAGCATTGGATCAATGACACCGAGACGGAGTATCATGTGGAGGTTATCGTGAAGGCCAATGACTCTCCAACAAGCTGGTTCTTTAAGGGACCCCAGATGGCAACACTAGTTCTTGTCGTCGAGACGACAACCCTCAAGGCACTCACCCGCCTCCGAGACCTTCTTCCAAAGATGGCAGATGAGTTGGCAACCCGCTTCTTGCCTTATCGGAAGGAAGGTGAGGATGAGAGCAGTGCACCAGCTCCACCGTTAGAAGAAGGACTTCCACTCCGATTCCAGACCTACTTCAGCCTTTGTGCCGATAGTTTGGCACAACACTTGGACTCGGAATCAATGGAACTCCGAAAGGAACTTCATGAGACCAAGGCACTTCTTCGCCAAGCACAAGAGAAGACGGAGAGGATCAAGAAGGAAGGTGCTTACCCTGGACAACCCGCAATTGCATACAGAGGCGGAAGACCCCCAAAGGATGGAGAACCACCACAGCAACACCGCATGAGCGCAAAGGAATACCGCAAGCTCTTCGCACCACCGGAAAAGCAACGCCGTGTTGAGCTCCTCCACTCTCCCACCCCTTCAAGTGAAGAGGAAAGTCAGGCCACCGATGACAAGGAGGAAGACCCAGAAGAGCCAGACTACGCGACCAAGCATTCCACCACTTAGGCATCATTCGCAACCCGGATATGCCCGTTAGTAACCCCTACGGTAGGATAGGTCGTGTACCCCTATGCGAAGTCGAGTCCTTGTAACGGTTCATATGAAACCATGTAGTGTTGTGTTTGCTTTTGGTGTGTTTGATGGACGTCGTACTGTCCTACGGGAACTTGTAAGCGACTACATCACCCATTTGGATTTTAATGAATGAGTTTGGCCTTTTGGCCCCTGCATGAAAACAACTAGTGTCATACCAACCCCCTTACTAGGCATCCCATCTGCATTGTTTTCCCCATCTTTCCCAATCATGAGACCTTGACCGCTCCAACAGGATGCTTGTTGTAACTCGTATTGGTACCTCTACCCAGCAGCAAGAAGCCGGAGAAGGAGCCAGTCAGGACCAAACCCAAGGACAAGTTCCACCACCGCCACCACCTCCAAACATGGACATGGCTAAGCTTCTCCAAGCCTTCCGAGAGGAACGCCAAGCCAGCACTGCAGCCCTCCAGATGATTGCTCAAGCTGTCAACCGCCAGCCGGCGGGGAACGGCAATGGACGTTCCACGCTGGTGGAGTTCAAGAAGCATGCACCACCCACCTTCATCGAGACTGCTGAACCCCTGGATGCAGACGACTGGGTCCGCACCATTGAGGATCTTCTGGAACTAGTCGGATGCACTGAGGACCGTGAGAAGGTGGGATATGCTGCTCACTGTCTCGGGGGAACTGCCAAAGCTTGGTGAGATGGATTCAAGGCCATGCATGTTGAGCGAAACATCACTTGGAATGACTTCAAGGCAGAATTCCGCAAGGCCCACATTCCTTCCGGAATCATGGCCATCAAGAAGCGTGAGTTCCGAGCCCTGAAGCAAGGTAGTAGCATTGTCAAGGAGTACATGCAGAAGTTCAGTGCTCTCTCAAGGTATGCCCCTAAAGATGTCAGCACTGATGCTGCCAAAAGGGAGCGCTTCATGGAAGGCCTTAACCAGGCTCTGCAATACTCGCTTGTTGTGTGTGACTGCCCGACCTTTCCTGATCTGGTGAACAAGGCACTCATGCTTGAAGACAAGCGACGTGCTTTGGATGATACCCGCAAGCGCAAGATGATCAGCAAGGGTAGCTCCAGCAACCAGAAGCCTCGCCCATGGCAGTCAGCCCCGGTCAAGCCAACCTATCAGCAGCCAAGAGCTCCTGCACCCCACACCAACTACCCACCTCAGCTGTATGCCAACCTCAGGCCAGCTTACAACAACCCCAATAACAATGCCGGCAAGAGCAGCCACCCCAACCAAGTCACTTGCTTTGGGTGTGGTCAGCCAGGACACTACTCCAAGAATTGCCCCAACAAGAAGCCCGACGCCCCGCGCCCCAATGCGCAGAACCCAGGACAAGGCCGTGGAATGCCACCAAGGAACCAAGCTCCCCGCAACCCGCCCAACAATGGCAAGGGTCGTGTGAATCATGTCACTGCTGAAGAAGCCCAGGAAGACCCGGACGTCGTGCTGGGTACGTTCCTTGTCAACTCAACACCTGCAACTGTCTTGTTTGATTCTGGAGCCACACATTCATTTGTCACCCAAAGGTTTGCATTAAAAAGTGGCATGACCCCTACACCCCTGAATAACCCTATGGTGGTACAAACCCCCGGAGCAGAGATGAGAGCCAAGATAGGATCTAAGGGAGTCGGGATTGTTATTAATGGGGTAGACTTCCAAGCAGACCTTATCATCTTAAGATCGCAAGGCTTGGATGTGATCTTAGGGATGGATTGGCTCATCAAGCACCAAGGTTTGCTAGATTGTGCCAACCGGACTGTCACTGTGACCAATGACCAAGGAGTCGAAGTAAAGTTTGCTCCCAACACCTCCCCTGCTCAAGCCAACCAAGTCAACTGTCTGACTGAAGTTGGATTGGAGCAAGTGCCGGTAGTGTGCGAATACCCTAATGTCTTTCCTGATGAGCTACCGGGAATGCCTCCTGACCGAGACATTGAGTTCATCATCGAGCTCATGCCCGGAGCAGGACCCATCTATAAGAAGCCTTATAGAATGGGATCGGAAGAGTTAGCAGAGTTGAAGAAGCAACTGGAAGAGCAGTTGAGGAAGGGATTTATCCGCCCTAGTGCCTCCCCTTGGGGATCGCCTGTTCTCTTTGTGGCAAAGAAGGATGGTACTATCCGCTTATGCATTGACTACCGCTCCCTCAATGAAGTTACAATCAAGAACAAGTACCCACTTCCCAAGATTGAAGATCTGTTCGATCAACTCAATGGGGCCAAGGTGTTCTCCAAGATTGACCTCAGATCTGGGTACTACCAGCTGAAGATCAGACCCCAAGATATTCCGAAGACGGCATTTGTAACCAGATATGGCTTGTATGAGTGCACGGTCATGTCCTTCGGATTGACCAATGCCCCAGCTTACTTCATGTATCTCATGAATAAGGTCTTCATGGAATATTTGGACAAGTTTGTCGTTGTCTTCATTGATGACATTCTTGTCTTCTGAAAGACGGAAGAAGAGCACGAGCAACACTTGAGGATGGTCCTGGACAAGCTTCGAGAGCACCAACTGTATGACAAGTTCAGCAAGTGCGAATTTTGGCTGCGTGAAGTTGGATTCTTGGGTCATGTTTTGACCAAAGATGGATTGTCGGTCGACCCCGCTAAGATTGAAGCCGTGACCGAATGGCAATCCCCAAGCAATGTGAAGGAAGTTAGGAGCTTCCTCGGACTCGCGGGATATTACCGCAAGTTCGTTGAAGGATTCTCAAACATTGCCCGACCCATGACTCGGCTCTTGAAGAAGGACAAGAAGTTTGAATGGACGCCGAAGTGTGAAGAGAGCTTCCAGGAGCTGAAGAAGAGACTGACCACCGCCCCAATTCTGGCCACACCAGATATACACAAGGAGTTTGTGATATATTGTGACGCGTCAAAAACCGGACTGGGAGGTGTTCTGATGCAAGAAGGCAGAGTCGTAGCTTACCTTTCAAGGCAACTACGGCCTCATGAAGAGAACTATGCTACTCATGACCTCGAGTTGGCAGCTGTAGTTCATGCCCTGAAAACATGGCGACATTACCTCCTAGGGAAGCGGTGTGAGATATACACGGATCACAAAAGTCTGAAGTATACTTTCACTCAGAAGGAATTGAACATGAGGCAAAGAAGATGGCTAGAGTTGATTAAGGATTACGATCTCAGTGTTAAATACCACCCGGGAAAGGCTAATGTGGTAGCAGATGCATTAAGCAGAAAGGCTTGTTCCTTGAATGCTATGCTTAAGGAAAAGCTACCCGCCTTGTATGAAGAACTTGAAAGCTTCGAGTTGGAACTGGTTGCACCAGGATTCTTAGCCAACCTTGAAGTCAAGCCTACCCTGATGGATGATATCAAGGAAGCTCAGAAGGGACACGAAAGTATTGAAGGCGTCAAGAGGAAGATCACGGCAGGCAAGGCCCCAGGATTCTCATAGGATGAGCAAGGAATTGTGTGGTTTAGGAATCGCATTTGCGTACCCAGTAAGATTGAGCTCAAGAATTTGATCTTGCAAGAAGCTCATGACACCCCGTATTCCATCCACCCTGGTGGGACCAAGATGTATCAAGACCTGAAGGAAAGATTTTGGTGGCACGGGATGAAAAGGGAGATTGCCACCTATGTTGCAAAGTGTGATGTATGCCAAAGGGTCAAAGCTGAATATCAGCGACCTGCTGGATTGCTCCAACCACTCAAGGTTCCCGAGTGGAAATGGGATAAAGTCGGAATGGATTTCATCACTCGACTACCTAGGTCAAACAAGGGACATGACTCCATCTGGGTCATAGTCGATCATTTGACTAAAGTAGCCCATTTCATTCCGATGAAGACTACCTATGATGGCAACCAGCTAGCAACTCTATACATCAACAGAATCATAAGCCTTCATGGTGTTCCCAAGGAGATTGTGTCAGACCGAGTAACCCAGTTTACCTCAAGGTTCTGGAAGAAGTTCCAAGAGGCCATGGGGACCAAGTTGTCCTTCAGCACTGCTTTCCACCCACAGACCGGAGGTCAGACAGAACGAGTGAATCAGATACTCGAAGACATGCTCCGAGCCTGTGTCTTAGCATATGGAGCTAGGTGGGAAGATTGCCTCCCTTTCCCCGAATTCTCCTACAACAATAGTTATCAGTCCAGCCTCCAGATGGCACCATTTGAGGTGTTGTACGGACGCAAGTGTCGCACACCCCTCAATTGGTCAGAGACCGGAGAAGGACTAGTATTTGGGCCCGATATCCTCCGTGAAGCAGAAGAGCAAGTTCAGCTAGTCAGAGAGCAACTAAAGACCGCTAAGTCCAGACAGAAGAGCTATGCTGACACTCGACGCCGACGAGTAGACTTCCAAGTCGGAGACCATGTATACCTACCAGTAAATCCTCTTAAGGGAACCAAGCGTTTCCACGTTAAGGGAAAGCTCGCACCAAGATTCATCGGCCCTTTCGAGATCACCGCACGACGTGGAGAAGTGGCTTACCAGTTGGAACTTCCACTGGAACTATCCGATGTGCACAACGTATTCCACGTGTCACAACTCCGGAAGTGTCTCCAAGTTCCAGACAAGCCTGATCTTTACAAGGACGTCAATCACCAAGCCAATGACCTTCAGCCTGATTTGACTTACTGTGAAAGACCCATTTGCATTTTGGATGAGGCTGAGCGATGCACTCGAAGCCGCACTATCAAGTACTTCAAGGTCCAGTGGAGCAACTGTTGGGGAATGTACCAGAAATTCAAAATTTTCCTACGTATCACCAAGATCTATCTATGGAGAGACCAGCAACGAAGGGAAGGAGAGTGCATCTACATACCTTTGTAGATCGCTAAGCGGAAGCGTTCAAGTGAACGGGGTTGATGGAGTCGTACTCGTCGTGATCCAAATCACCGATGATCTTAGTGCCGAACGGACAGCACCTCCGCGTTCAACACACGTACAGCCCGGGGACGTCTCCCATGCCTTGATCCAGCAAGGAGAGAGGGAGAGGTTGAGGAAGACTCCATCCAGCAGAAGCACAACGGCGTGGTGATGATGGAGGAGCGTGGCAATCTAGCAGGGCTTCGCCAAGCACCGCAAGATAGGAGGAAGAAGAGACGCAGGGCTGCACCAACGAGAGATAGATCGAATCACGTGTTGTGGGCAGCCCTAATGCCTCAATATATATAGGGAAGGGGAGGGGCTGCGCCCCCTCTAGGGTTCCCACCCCTAGGGGGGCGGCAGCCCTAGATGGGGCACAAGGGTGGCGGCCAAGAGGGGAGGGGAGAGGGAGGCGCACCAGTATGGGCCCTAGGGCCCATCTGCCCTAGGGTTTGCCCCCTTCTCCTCTCCCTTGCGCCTTGGGCCCTTGTGGGGGGCTCACCAGCCCACCTGGGGCTGGTCCCCTCCCACACTTGGCCCATGCAGCCCTCTGGGGCTTGTGGCCCCACTTGGTGGACCCCCGGACCCCTCCGGTGGTCCCGGTACGTTACCGATAAAACCCGAAACTCTTTCGGTGACCAAAACAGGACTTCCCATATATAAATCTTTACCTCCGGACCATTCCGGAACTCCTCGTGACGTCCGGGATCTCATCCGGGACTCCGAGCAACATTCGGTAACCACATATAAGCTTCCTTTATAACCCTAGCGTCATCGAACCTTAAGTGTGTAGACCCTACGGGTTCGGGAGACATGCAGACATGACCGAGACGTTCTCCGGTCAATAACCAACAGCGGGATCTGGATACCCATGTTGGCTCCCACATGTTCCACGATGATCTCATCGGATGAACCACGATGTCAAGGACTTAATCAATCCCGTATACAATTCCCTTTGTCTATCGGTACGATACTTGCCCGAGATTCGATCGTCGGTATCCCGATACCTTATTCAATCTCGTTACCGGCAAGTCTCTTTTACTCGTTCTGCAACACATCATCCCGTGATCAACTCCTTGATCACATTGTGCACATTATGATGATGTCTTACCGAGTGGGCCCAGAGATACCTCTCCATCACACGGAGTGACAAATCCCAGTCTCGATTTGTGCCAACCCAACAGACACTTTCGGAGATACCCGTAGTGCACCTTTATAGCCACCCAGTTACGTTGTGACGTTTGGCACACCCAAAGTATTCCTCCGGTATCCGGGAGTTGCACAATCTCATGGTCTAAGGAAATGATACTTGACATTATAAAAGCTTTAGCATACGAACTACATGATCTTGTGCTAGGCTTAGGATTGGGTCTTGTCCATCACATCATTCTCCTAATGATGTGATCCCGTTATCAATGACATCCAATGTCCATGGTCAGGAAACCGTAACCATCTATTGATCAACGAGCTAGTCAACTAGAGGCTTACTAGGGACATGGTGTTGTCTATGTATCCACACATGTATCTGAGTTTCCTATCAATACAATTCTAGCATGGATAATAAACGATTATCATGAACAAGGAATAATAATCAATTTATTATTGCCTCTAGGGCATATTTCCAACAGTCTCCCACTTGCACTAGAGTCAATAATCTAGTTCACATCGATATGTGATTAACACTCAAGGTCACATCCCTATGTGACTAACACCCAAGAGTTCTGGGTTTGATCATGTTATGCTTGTGAGAGATGTTATAGTCAACGGGTCTGAACCTTTCAGATCCGTGTGTGCTTTACAAATCTCTATGTCATCTCCTAGATGCAATTTCCACGCTCTATTTGGAGCTATTCCAAATAACTGTTCTACTATACGAATCCAATTTACTACTTAGAATAATCTGGATCAGTGTCAAAGTTTGCATCGGCGTAACCCTTTACGACGAACTCTTTTACCACCTCCATAATCGAGAAAATTCCTCAGTCCACCAGTTACCAAGGATAACCTTGACCGCTGTCCTGTGATCCATTTCTAGATCACACTTGTACCCCTTGACTGACTCATGGTTTGGCACACTTCAGGTGCGGTACATAACATAGCATACTTTAGAGCCTACGACTAAAGCATAGGGGACGACCTTCGTCCTTTCTCTCTATTCTGCCGTGGTCAGGTCTTGAGTCTTACTCAATACTCACACGTGTAATACAGCCAAGAACTCGTTCTTTGCTGATCTATTTTGAATTCCTTCAAAATCTTGTCATGGTATGTATTCATTTGAAAGTACCATTAAGCGATTTTGATCTATCCTTATAGATCTTGATGCTCAATGTTCAAGTAGCTTAATCCAGGTTTTCCATTGAAAAACACTTTTCAAACAACCCTATATGCTTTCCAGAAATTCTACATTATTTCTGATCAACAATATGTCAACAACATATACACATCAGAAATTCTATAGTGCTCCGACTCACTTCCTTGGAAATACAAGTTTCTGATAAACTTTGTAAAAACCCAAATCTTTGATCATCTCATCAAAGCGTACATTCCAACTCCGAGATGCTTACTCCAGTCCTTAGACGGATTGCTGGAGCTTTGCATACTTGTTAGCATCTTTCAGGATTGACAAAATCTTCTGGTTGTATCACATACAACCTTTCCTCAAGAATATCGTCGAGGAAACAATGTTTTGACATCCTATCTGCATAATTTCATAAATAATGCAGTAATCGCTAACATAATTCAAACAGACTTTTAGCATCGCTACGGGTGAGAAAGTCTCATCGTAGTCAACTCCTTGAACTTGTCGGGAAACATCTTAACGACAAGTCGAGCTTTCTTAATGGTGACATTTACCATCATTGTCCGTCTTCCTTTTAAAATCCATCTGTACTCAATAGCCTTACGACCATCGAGCCGTTCTGCCAAAGTCTACACTTTGTTTTCATACATGGATCCTCTCTCAGATTTTATGGCCTCGAGCCATTCATCGGAATCCGGGCCCACCATCGCTTCTCCATAGCTCATAGGTTTATTGTTGTCTAGCAACATGACTTCCAAGACAGGATTACGTACCACTCTGAAGTAGTACGCATCCTTGTCATCCTACGAGGTTTGGGAGTGACTTGATCCGAAGTCTCATGATCACTATCATAAGCTTCCACTTCAATTGGTGTAGGTGCCATAGGAACAATTCATGTGCCCTGCTACACACTAGTTGAAGTGACGGTTCAATAACCTCATCAAGTCTCCACCATCCTCCCACTCAATTCTTTCGAGAGAAACTTTTCCTCGAGAAAGGACCCGATTCTAGAAACAATCCCTATTGCTTTCGGATCTGAATTAGGAGGTATACCCAACTGTTTTGGGTGTCCTATGAAGATGCATTTTATCCGCTTTGGGTTCGAGCTTATCAACCTGAAACTTTTTCACATAAGCATCGCAGCCCCAAACTTTTAAGAAATGACAGCTTAGGTTTCTCTAAACCATAGTTCATACGGTGTCATCTTATCGGAATTATGTGGTGCCCTATTTAAAGTGAGTGCGGTTGTCTCTAATGCCTAACCCATGAACGATAGTGGTAATTCGATAAGAGACATCATGGTATGCATCATATCCAATACGGTGCAACTATGATGTTCGGACACACCATCACATTATGGTGTTCCAGGCGGTATTAGTTGTCAAACAATTTCCACAGTGCCAAACTCATAACTCAGATATTCATTTCTATGATCATATCATAGACATTTTATCCTCTTATCACGAAGATCTTCAACTTCATTCTGAATATTACTTGAACCATTCAATAATTCAGACTTGTGTTTCATCAAGTAAATATACTCAGTATCTACTCAAATCATCTGTGAAGTAAGAGCATAATGATATCCACTGCGTGCCTCAACACTCATTGGACTACACACATCAAAATGTGTTACTTCCAACAAGTTGCTTTCTTGTTCCATTTTACTGAAACCGAAGCTTTCAGTCATCTTGCCCATGTGGTACGATTTGCATGTCTCAAGCGATTCAAAATCAAGTGAGTCCAAACGGTCCATCTGCATGGAGTTTCTTCATGCGTACATACCAACAGACACGGTTCACATGTCTCAATCTTTTCAGAAATGAGTGAGTCCAAAGATCCATCAACATGGAGCTTCTTCATGCGTTTTATACCAATATGACTTACATGGCAGTGCCACAAGTAGGTGGTACTATCATTACTATCTTATATATTTTGGCATGAACATGTGTATCACTATGATAGAGATTCAATAAACCATTCATTTTAGGTGCAAGACCATTGAAGGTATTATTCAAGTAAATAGAGTAACCATTATTCTCCTTAAATGAATAACCGTATTGCGATAGACATAATCCAATCATGTCTATGCTCAACGCAAACACCAAATAACAATTATTTAGGTTTAACACCAATCTCGATGGTAGAGGGAGCGTGTGATGCTTGATCATATCAACCTTGGAAACACTTCCAACACATCTCGTCAGCTCACCTTTAGCTAGTCTCCGTTTATTCCGTAGTTTTTATTTCGAGTTACTAACACTTAGCAACCGAACCGGTATCTAATACCCTGATGCTACTAGGAGTACTAGTAAAGTACACATTCACATAATGTATATCCAATATACTTCTATCGACAGCCTTCTCATCTACCAAGTATCTAGGGTAATTCTGCTCTAGTGGCTGTTCCCCTTATTACAGAAGCACTCAGTCTCGGGTTTGGGTTCAACCTTGGGTTTCTCCACTAGAGCAGCAGCTGATTTGTCGTTTCATGAAGTATCCCTTCTTGCCCTTGCCCTTCTTGAAACTAGTGGTTTCACTAACCATCAAAAATTGATGCTCCTTCTTGATTTCTACTTTCGCGGTGTCAAACATCGCGAATATTTCAAGGATCATCATATCTATCCCTGATATGTTATAGTTCATCACAAAGCTCTAGCATCTTGGTGGCAATGACTTTGGAGAAATATCACTATCTTATCTAGAAGATCAACTCCCACTCGATTCAAGTGATTGTTGTGCTCAGACAATCTGAGCACAAGCTCAACGATTGAGCTTTTCTCCCTTAGTTTGCAGGCTAAGAAAATCGTCAGAGGTCTTATACCTCTTGACGTGGGCATGAGCCTGAAATCCCAATTTCAGCCCTCGAAACATCTCATATGTTCCGCGACATTTCAAAATGTCTTCGGTGCCTCAATTCTAAACCATTTAACATTACCGAACTATCATGTAGTCATCAACACGTGTATGTCGGATGTTCGCAACATCCACAGACCACGTTCGAGGTCCAGCACACCGAGCGGTGCATTAAGGACATAAGCCTTCTACTGTCCGCATAATTGCTACTGTCAACTTTCAACTATATTTTCTCTAGGAACATATCTAAAACAGTAGAACTAAAGCGCGAGCTTACGACATAATTTGCAAAGATCTTTTGACTATGTTCAGGATAATTAAGTTCATCTTATGAACTCCCACTCAGATAGACATCCCTCTAGTCATCCAAGTGATTACATGATCCGAGTCAACTAGGCCGTGTCCGATCATCACGTGAGACGGACTAGTCAACATCGGTGAACATCTTCATGTTGATCGTATCTACCATACGACTCATGCTCGACCTTTCGGTCTTCTGTGTTCCGAGGCCATGTCTGTACATGCTAGGCTCGTCAAGTCAACCTAAGTGTTTGGCGTGTGTAAATCTGGCTTACACCCGTTGTATGTGAACGTAAGAATCTATCACACCCGATCATCACGTGGTGCTTCGAAACGACGAACTTTCGCAACGGTGCACAGTTAGGGGGAACACTTTCTTGAAATTTTAATGAGGGATCATCTTATTTACTACCGTCGTTCTAAGCAAATAAGATGTACAAACATGATAAACATCACATGTAATCAAATAGTGACATGATATGGCCATCATCACTTTGCTCCTTTTGATCTCCATCTTCGGGGCTCCATGATCATCGTCGTCACCGGCATGACACCATGATCTTCCATCATCATGATCTCCATCATCGTGTCTTCATGAAGTTGTCACGTCAACTATTACTTCTACTACTATGGCTAACGGTTAGCAATAAAGTAAAGTAATTACATGACGGGTCATAAATAAATAAATTAAAGACAACTCCTATGGCTCCTGCCGGTTGTCATACTCATCGACATGCAAGTCGTTATTCCTATTACAAGAACATGATCATCTCATACATCACATATATCATACATCACATCCTTTGGCCATATCACATCGTAAGGCATACCCTGCAAAAACAAGTTAGACGTCCTCTAATTGTTGTTTGCATGTTTTACGTGGCTGCTATGGGTTTCTGGCAAGAACGTTTCTTACCTACGCAAAACCACAACGTGATATGTCAATTGCTATTTACCCTTCATAAGGACCCTTTTCATTGAATCCGATCCGACTAAAGTGGGAGAGACTGGCACCCGCTAGCCACCTTATGCAACTAGTGCATGTCAGTCGGCGGAACCGGTCTCACGTAAGAGTACGTGTAAGGTTAGTCCGGGCCGCTTCATCCCACAATGCCGCCGAATCAAGATTGACTAGTAACGGTAAGCATATTGAACAAAATCAACGCCCACAACTACTTTGTGTTCTACTCGTGCATGGAATCTACGCAATAGACCTAGCTCATGATGCCACTGTTGGGGAATGTACCAGAAATTCAAAATTTTCCTACGTATCACCAAGATCTATCTATGGAGAGACCAGCAACGAAGGGAAGGAGAGTGCATCTACATACCTTTGTAGATCGCTAAGCGGAAGCGTTCAAGTGAACGGGGTTGATGGAGTCGTACTCGTCGTGATCCAAATCACCGATGATCTTAGTGCCGAACGGACAACACCTCCGCGTTCAACACACGTACAGCCCGGGGACGTCTCCCATGCCTTGATCCAGCAAGGAGAGAGGGAGAGGTTGAGGAAGACTCCATCCAGCAGAAGCACAACGGCGTGGTGATGATGGAGGAGCGTGGCAATCCAGCAGGGCTTCGCCAAGCACCGCAAGAGAGGAGGAAGAAGAGACGCAGGGCTGCACCAACGAGAGATAGATCGAATCACGTGTTGTGGGCAGCCCTAATGCCTCAATATATATAGGGAAGGGGAGGGGCTGCGCCCCCTCTAGGGTTCCCACCCCTAGGGGGGCGGCAGCCCTAGATGGGGAACAAGGGTGGCGGGCAAGAGGGGAGGGGAGAGGGAGGCGCACCAGTATGGGCCCTAGGGCCCATCTGCCCTAGGGTTTGCCCCCTTCTCCTCTCCCTTGCGCCTTGGGCCCTTGTGGGGGGCTCACCAGCCCACCTGGGGCTGGTCCCCTCCCACACTTGGCCCATGCAGCCCTCCGGGGCTTGTGGCCCCACTTGGTGGACCCCCGGACCCCTCCGGTGGTCCCGGTACGTTACCGATAAAATCCGAAACTCTTTCGGTGACCAAAACAGGACTTCCCATATATAAATCTTTACCTCCGGACCATTCCGGAACTCCTCGTGACGTCCGGGATCTCATCCGGGACTCCGAACAACATTCGGTAACCACATATAAGCTTCCTTTATAACCCTAGCGTCATCGAACCTTAAGTGTGTAGACCCTACGGGTTCGGGAGACATGCAGACATGACCGAGACGTTCTCCGGTCAATAACCAACAGCGGGATCTGGATACCCATGTTGGCTCCCACATGTTCCACGATGATCTCATCGGATGAACCACGATGTCAAGGACTTAATCAATCCCGTATACAATTCCCTTTGTCTATCGGTACGATACTTGCCCGAGATTCGATCGTCGGTATCCCGATACCTTGTTCAATCTCGTTACCGGCAAGTCTCTTTTACTCGTTCTGCAACACATCATCCCGTGATCAACTCCTTGATCACATTGTGCACATTATGATGATGTCTTACGGAGTGGGCCCAGAGATACCTCTCCGTCACACGGAGTGACAAATCCCAGTCTTGATTCGTGCCAACCCAAAAGACACTTTCAGAGATACCCGTAGTGCACCTTTATAGCCATCCAGTTACGTTGTGACGTTTGGCACACCCAAAGTATTCCTCCGGTATCCGGGAGTTGCACAATCTCATGGTCTAAGGAAATGATACTTGACATTATAAAAGCTTTAGCATACGAACTACATGATCTTGTGCTAGGCTTAGGATTGGGTCTTGTCCATCACATCATTCTCCTAATGATGTGATCCCATTATCAATGACATCCAATGTCCATGGTCAGGAAACCGTAACCATCTATTGATCAACGAGCTAATCAACTAGAGGCTTACTAGGGACATGGTGTTGTCGAGTTTCCTATCAATACAATTCTAGCATGGATAATAAACGATTATCATGAACAAGGAATAATAATCAATTTATTATTGCCTCTAGGGCATATTTCCAACAGCAACCACACTGAAGCAGAAGCAAGCTGGGAACGTGAAGACTACCTTAGATCCGAGTTTCCATATCTCTTTAAAGCCTAGTTTTGGAATCTCAGGGGCGAGATTCTTGTAAGGGGGTAGGTCTGTCACACCCTGCATTTTGTAACATTCATTGGCATTAATAAAGCATGAAAATTTGGACCAACAAAAACTTTTGATTATTTGGCTTTTCATTTTGGAGTTGGTTTTCTCTCTGTGGTTTTTCAAGTGCTCTTTAAAGTCAACATAGTTTCACCTTCTATACTTCATCTCCTTGCCCCAAACTCCTGCCCAATGATCATGCCATGTGTATAGTGAAATATAGTACTTTTTTACAAAAACAGTTTGGCCAAAAAGTATTTTCAAAAATTAGTTTTCCAAAAACCCCTGAATTAAGGATTTCACTACAAGTACTTGATTTGGGGGATGAAAAATATTTCAAAAGGTATATTTGAAACCTATTAGATATAGTACACCCAGAAACCACAAAAATATAATTTTAAAAGTTATTTTTCTATTTTATTTAAAGGCTTTTTCTTAAGGCCAGAAATGGTCTTTAATAGAGAAAACTTATTTTATTGTTTTAAAAACATTTGAGAAAAATCAGGGAAACTCAGTGGGCATATATTTTCCATATATATGAGTTTCAACACATGGGTTGATCAAAGCATTGGACAAAACCTCCCAAAACCATTTCTGCCCATTTCAAGGATTTGAAATATTTCTACAGGAAATATATTCATAAAAATCCAAGGAAAATCCATCAAGTCACAAATGCATATTGTGATCACCTTGCAAAGCCTCATGTCAATTAAAGTCATTTTGGTTCACCAAAATGCCCCAAAACCCTCTCCGACCAGAATCAAATTTGATCAAGTTTGTACTACCAACTTTCTCTCCTTGACCCCAACTTTTGTGAGCATGTTCACATGACCAAATGAGGCCACTAAACCAAGTGGTGCATCAAGGAGAAGTTATTTGCTCAACTAGATCTACACAAGTCCATTTCTGCTAATTTCTAGGGTTTACAAAAGTTGCATTGGCAACTTTGCCCAAATAAGCTCCAAATTGGTGGAAGGCCCTAATTATATGTGTCATTTCACCTTGTGGAGTATCATGGCAATTGGAAATCATTTTCTTGCCAAAACCATTATCAAACACCTTCTGCCACTTTTCAAAAATCCCCATTTTGACCACTAAAACTATTCTCCTTGAGCTAAGCTTTTTACCACAGCTCCTCCTAGACCCCTTTCACCTCCAGTAACAATCGCAAGTCCCCAGCTCAATAATTGAGGGGTGAAACCACCTCTTTCTCTCTCTGGACAGCCCATTTGCACCCTTCTTCTTCTTCTCTCCTCACCCCAGTGGCCATCCAGAGCATCCAATGCCTCTCCCTACTTCTTTACTCCACCTTTGAGCTACTGGACACGGTTGGCCGCGCCCACAAGGCATAGAAAATGCCATGCCGGCCATATGGGCGCTCTGGAGCGCTCTACAGTGCGCTCCCGCACTGTAGCCGCCCTCTGCCCGACGCCTTCGACCACCTCGAGCCTCCCCCGCGCGCCTGCCGATGCGCCTCGGCATCCGCAGCACGCTATGCGGTCGGCCCCTTCCTCTCTGACCCCTCCCCGCTCTCTCCCTTAGCTCCCCTCGGCGTAGTCCACGCCCAGAAACACCCCAGACACGGCGCCCTCTTCCCCCGAGCCCTGCAGCGACGAGCGTGAGCTCGCCGGCGCACGGGTCTACGGGACCCCGCCGTTCGCCTACTTAAAGGCCTCCCCGAGCCCCCCTCTCCTCACCACTCGCCCTCTGCACCACCAAAACACCCCCCTGCAACCCCAGTTCCTCCCCAGAGCCTCCCGAGCTCGAGATCGAGCTCGAGCTCCGACGCCTCGGGTCATCGTCGATCTCAGGGTACGGGCTCCCTCCGCCCCTTCTCTCTCTCGATCTGGACCCTCCACACCTCCCTGATCATTTCCCCTCTGTTTCCCCTCTCTCTTGCAGTCGGAAACGGCCGGAGCCATCAACGCCCGACGCCTCTCCGCCGCAAACCTCGTCACCGGCGAACCACTGCTCCCCTCCGGCCAACTCCGGCACCACCCGAACGGCGACACGACGAGGAGTCTAGCGGTGCCATCAGCTCACCTCGCCGTGCCCAGAAACGTCGCTAGTGAGCTCGCCGCCCCTCTGACCCAGGGTTGACGACGACGGCCGTGGGGCCCGTCCGTCAGCCTCACGCCCTGACGCCTGGGCCCCGCCCGTCAGGTTTGAACCTGGCGCGCGCGCATGCACCGGTGCGCTGGCCGCCTCTCTGGCTGGGCCTGCTGCCCTGCGGCTGTTCTGGCCCAGCAGGCACAGGGCCCCTTTTATTTTTTATTTTCCTGGCACTTTTCCGAAAAATTCCACAGGGAAAAATATATGTCCAAATAATTTAATTCCAATTCCTAAATTCCCAAAATATTGCAACCTATTTAATGGTGCAACTTTCATTCAAATCCAATCAACTTTTATGTACTGTTCAAATTTAAATTCAAATTTGAGTAGTTTAATCTCTGTTTGGGAATCCATATCTCCTCTTATATGACCAAATCCAAAACTAGGAATTTTCCCCTTCTTAGTTTTCAACCTAGTATTTTACAAAAATGAGTTGACTTTTTCTGAGCACTTTGGTTTTTCTGTTTTATTATTGCCTTATTTTCTCGTTATTATTTTGCGACGATAGATTGCGTTGCTGACGAAGGAGTTGGACCAGAAGACTTTGAAGACCCAGAAGACTTTGTTGAGCCAGGCAAGCAGCCCTTTGACCATGTCTATCAAACCCTTTTTATGCACCTCATATAGCACTTTATTATTGTTGCATCAGAGACATGATGAGATGGTAGCCACCTTGGTGGGTTGCCTTCATTTCTTCCCCGTTGATACTTGCATTGTGCATGACCCTACCTTCTTATGAGGGTTATGCCAGTGGGAGTAGATAGCATGCTAAAGTAGTGCTACGCAAAAAGGGACGGGAATATGCATAGTGATGGAGGCAAAGTATTTTCAAAGGACTTTCGAAAACCCCGTCGGGTGCCACTTATGCCCGAGGGAGATGATGAGTTGGGTAGCCACTTGATGACGAAGTGGCGTACAAGGACAGTTGGGCGATGCTGCTTAAACTATGTCCACATGTTACAAACCAGTGTGTGTGTTTGGTTAAGTGGGAAGAACTACTTGGGTCAAGTTGAGGACTTGACATGATTTATGTGGGTTGATGCCCATTCTATTTACGTTGATATCTATAACCTGTCCTCATGGTTACTTGAATTCTATTGATGCATGTCTTACAAGTTTTTGAACATGTCATTGCACTCAAAACTAGCTTTCCGCAAAAATTTACCTATATCATGCATTATTGTACCTTGAACCAAAACATGGGTTGCTTGCGAGTACATTCAAAGTACTCATTGGCTTGCCACTGGTTATTTAATTGGCCGGGCATGGAAGAACAGGAGTTTGAAGAAGAATTCTTTGGAGACGAACATGCGAACTAGGACGTTTCCCCAATCAGAATGCCTGTAGGGTTAAGGCAGATGGCATGGGTTCTACTTATTGACGAAGATTTCCGCTGCTTGTGTTTCATTTGATGTTCAGCCCTTAAGGCTTTATCAATGTAAGACTTGACCATAATGGTCATAATTTGTGTAAGACGGTATGTATGGATGTAAGACTCTTGTTATTCAGCTTCTGTGTGTTCAGTGAGCATTTATCTCTGGGATCACTGTACACGTGCATTCGGTGATCACGACTCATGAGTCGGGGTCCCCACATCGTGTGAGATGGCCACCTTACCAAGGCCAACCACCTTACCCTTTGAACTATCACCAAAGGTGACATATTTTCGAGGGCTGTCATTTTCAGCAAGCTCATTGAACATATCTTCGTCTCCGGTCATATGATCAGTACATCCACTATCAAGGACCCACTCCTTTCCTCCAGCCATGTAGCCGCGAAGATTTGCCATAAGACCAAAATGTCCCATTGCATCATCAAGATCATAGTCACTATCATCATCTTCATCATATATCCATGTTCAACATCATCTTGTGATTGATCAATTCCTAGAGAGGGTAATTCATTAGGTACATGATCATCAAAGTGGTTACCTTTATTAATTCTTATAGCTTCGGATATGATATCACTAATGATTCCAACATTTCCTTTAGCATGCATGAGATTTGTATGCTCAAATAGACAATCACCAAAACTAGGATCACTAGAGTTCATCTTACTCAAGGCAATAGATTTATGGAATATTTCGTCTAAATTTTTCAAGGAATAATCGGGAAATCATTCCTCAAGAAATTTCCATATGGTGTAGGCACATTTTAGAGTAGACAAACTAACAATCAAATTTTTGGGCAATCCTATAATGATGAGCTCAACCGTTCTAAGATTGCGAATCATGTCAATATCTTCATCTAGGGTAGGGTGCAAAGGATCAATATGAGGTGCACAAGGACTAGCAATGTACTTGTTCAAATGATATTCATTGAAAATCTCAAGCATTTCATTTTTCCACTCATGAAAATACTCTCCATCAAGAATGGGCACTCTATGTCTAAGGCTCCCTAAAGTAGACACATCCATCTTCCTCCAATGGTGATTAAACCAAGGCAATGGAGACCAAAGCTCTGATACCAATTGAGAGGATCGAGAAGAGGTGTCTAGAGGGGGGTGATTAGACACTAAGTACCAAACGTTGCAATTTTTGAAATTCTTAAGTTTAGGTGGAGTTTAGGCACAAGTTTAACAAACACAATACATATCAAGCAAGCATGCAATGAGTATATGAGCAGCGGAAAGTAAAGCATGCAACTTGCAAGAATGTAAAGGGAAGGGTTTGGAGTATTCAAACGCAATTGGAGACACGGATGTTTTTGGCGTGGTTCCAATAGGTGGTGCTATCGTACATCCATGTTGATGGAGACTTCAACCCACGGAGGGTAACGGTTGCGCGAGTCCACGGAGGGCTCCACCCACGAAGGGTCCACGAAGAAGAAACCTTGTCTATTCCATCATGGCCGTCGCCCACGAAGGACTTGCCTCACTAGCGGTAGATCTTCACGAAGTAGGCGATCTCCTTGCCCTTACAAACTCCTTGGTTCAACTCCACAATCTTGTCGGAGGCTCCCAAGTGACACCTAGCCAATCTAGGAGACACCACTCTCCAAGAAGTAACAAATGGTGTGTTGATGATGAACTCCTTGCTCTTGTGCTTCAAATGATAGTCTCCCCAACACTCAACTCTCTCACACAGGATTTGGATTTGGTGGAAAGAAGATTTGAGTGGAAAGCAACTTGGGGAAGGATAGAGATCAAGATTCATATGGTAGGAATGGAATATCTTGAGCTCAACACAAGTGTAGGTGGTTCTCTCTCAGAAAATGTGTATTGGAAGTGAAGATCTGTTCTGATGGCTTTCTCCATGAATGAAGAGTGGGTGGAGGGGTATATATAGCCTCCACACAAAATCTAACCGTTACACATAATCTGCTAAACTCGGTGGGACCGAATCGTTAAACTCGGTCGGACTGATTCAGCAAACCTAGTGACCGTTAGGATTTTCGGCGGGACTGAGATGCAACTCGGTAGGACCGATAGGGTTAGGGTTAGGGCATAACGTAATCTCGGTGTGACCGATTACACAAACTCGGTGGGACCAATTTTGGTAATAAGCTAACCAGAGAGTTGGTCAGGCAAACTCGGTGAGACCGATTACACAAACTCGGTGGGACCGATTTGGTAATAAGCTAACCAGAGGATTTGCATTGTAATCTCGGTAGTACCGATTGCGCAAACTCGATGGGACCGATTTGGCAATGGACATACATAGTGAGATTGCAATCCCATCTCAGTGAGACCGAGATCCCTATCGGTGAGACCGATTTGCTAGGGTTTGTGGCAGTGGCTATGACACGTGAAACTCGGTGGCGCCGGATAGAAAGAATCGGTGGGGCCGAGTTTGACTTTTGGTTTAGGTCATATGTGGATATGGAAAGGTAGTTGAGGATTTTGGAGTATATCACTATGCACATGAAGCAAGAGGCTCATTAAGCAACACCTCATCCCTCCTTGATAGTATTGGCTTTTCCTATGGACTCAATGTGATCTTGGATCACTAAAATAGAAAATGTAGAGTCTTGAACTTGAAGCTTGAGCCAATTCTTTGTCCTTAGCTTCTTGAAGGGGTTCCACATCCTTTAGTCCATGCCACTCCATTGTTGAACTTATATGAAACATACTAGGTAAAAGTGTTAGTCCAACAAGAGATATGTTGACATTAATTACCAAAACCACCCAGGGAGCACTTGTGCTTTCACCATGTCTTTAAAAATATCAACGCTAAAATAAGTTATCCCTAGCCCATCACGCTCAACCATTGATCCATTCATGAAACACACTCGCATATTAGTTACACCCAATACTTAAGTACGATTATATTGCCTCCTAGTTGGTGCTTTTGTAAGAGAAGATGGAGACTCAAATTAAATTTTTTTTTTGCATAAAGTAAAGAAAGGCCCTTCGCGGAGGGAAGTAGGGATTTGTAGAGGTGCCAGAGCTCAAAGCAAAAAACTTAGAGATAAAAAACATTTTGGGAGGTGTATCCATCCCACAAATGAAAACGACTTAGAGTTCCCAACACTTTCCATGCTAGATATATCATAGGCGATTCCCAAACAGAAAATAAAGTTTATTCCTTTTTCAACCATACTTTCACTTTCCATGGCTAGCAGTATCCACGGTTGCCCTCCATACCAACACTTTCCAAGGAATTTATTATTTGACAAAGTAAATTCATTTTTCATTTCAGGACTGGCATCCCTGATACCTTTGCCTTACTCTCGTGCAATGACAAGTGAATAAACACCCATCTTGAGAATAACACATCTAGCATGGAAAATATTAGCCACCCCTCACCGCTCCGCGAGCGAAACAAACACACAAAAGAGAAGTTTATTTTGAAAATTAGAGATGGCACATACAAATTTGCTTAGAACGGCAAAAGAATACCGCATATAGGTAGATATAGTGGACTCATGTGGCAAAATTGGTTTAAAGGTTTTTGGATGCACAAGTAGAGATCATACTTAGTGCAAAATGAAGGCTAGCAAAAGATTGAGAAGCGACCAACCAAGAAACGAATAATCTCATAAGCAAGCATTAAGCATCAATAACACCGAATAATGCACCACAAGTAGGACATAATTTCATTGCATGACTATTGACTTTCGTACTTGCATAGGGAATCACAAACCTTAACACAAATATTCTTACTAAAGCATAATTACTCATCAACATAACTCACATATCACATTATCATATCTCAAAACTATTACTAAGAATCAAGTTTATTTTTTCCAATGATCTTCATGAAAGTTTTTATTATATCCTTCTTGGATATCTGTCACTTTGGGACTAATTTTCATGTGTTGCTTTTCATAAGCTCAAACAAATATAAGTGAAGATCATGAGCATAAATTTTGTTTTTCTCTCAAATTAATTTAAGTGAAGCAAGAGAGAATTTCTTGAAATTTTTACTAACTCTCAAATAAATCTAAGTGAAGCAAGAGAGCATTTCTTCAAAAGTACTAAGCACACCGTGCTCAAAAAGATATAAGTGAAGCACTAGAGCAAGTCCATTGCTCATAAAAAAATTAAGTGAAGCATAGAGAGCAATTATAACAAGTCATGACATAATTTTGGCTCTCCCGAATAGGTGTGTCCAGCAAGGGATCAAGACTTAAAACGCAAAATAAAACAAGCAAAGACTCATATCATACAAGACGCTCCAAGCAAAACACATATTATGTGACGAATAAAAATATAGTTTCGAGTAAAATACTGATGGTCATTAGAAGAAAGAGGGGATGCCACTCGGGGGCATCCCCAAGCATAGTTGGTTGCTAATTTTTGATAATAGCTTGGGACTCCGTGGCATCCCCAAGCTTAGGCTCTTCTATCCTTTATTCCTCCATCCATCGTAAGATAACCCAAAACTTGAAAACTTCAATCAAACAAAACTCAACAAAACCTTCATGAGATCAGTTAGTAAAAGAAAGCAAATTACTACTAGAAGTACTGTACCAAACCAATTCATATATTTTTTGCATTATATCTACTATATTCCAACTCTTTTATGGCAAAAACTCATCAAAGAAAACCATAAAGCCATCAAAATAAGCACACAATGCTAAGAAAACAGAATTTGTCAAAACAGAACAGTTTGTAGCAATCTGACTATTTCGAAAACTTCTGGAACTCCAAAAGTTCTGAAAAATTTGGATGACCTGAGATATTTGCATATTAATAACATAAATGGTATTTTATCACGCTCTGGTAAAAAATGAGAATTGTTTTCGTGAGCACAAAAGTTTCTGTTTTTCAGCAAGATCAAACAACTATCACCCAAGAAGATCCTAAAGGCTTTACTTGGCACAAACACTAATTAAAACAGAAAAACACAATCATAACAGTAGCATAATTGTGCAAACACTCAAGAACAGAAATCAAAAAGCAAAAATAAATTTTATTCATTGGGTTTCCTCCCAACAAGCGCTATAGTTTTACGCCCTGAGCTAGGCTTAAAGCAAAGATCTAAGTTTTGTCATCTCTGGTTCGAGATCCATAAGATGCCCTCATGATTGATTCATATGGTGGCCTAATTCTTGTTCTAGGAAAGTGTTCCATACCCTTCCTCAAAGGAAATTGGAACTTAATATTGCCTTCTTTCATATAAATCACGACACCGATAGTGCATAAAAACGGTGTACCAAGAATAATTGGACAAGACTGATGGCAATCAATATCAAGAACAATAAAATCTATGGGCACATAATTCCTATTTGCAAGAATAAGAACATCATTAATTCTTCCCATAGGCTTTTTAATAGTAGAATCCGCCAAGTGCAAATTTAAAGAACAATCTTCAAGATCGGTAAAACCAAGCACATCACATAAAGATTTTGGAATTGTAGAAACACTAGCACCCAAGTCACACAAAGCAAAACAGTCATAATTTTTAATCTTTTCTTTGATAGTAGGTTCCCACTCATCATGCAATTTTCTAGGAATTGAAACTTCTAATTCCAATTTTTCTTCAAAAGCTTTCATCATAGCATCAACAATATGTTTAGTAAAAGCTTTATTTTGTTCATAAGCATGTGGTGAATTTATCATGAATTGCAACAAAGCAATAAAATCAATCAAAGAGCAACTATCATAATTAAAGTCTTTGTAATCCAAAAGAGTGAGCACATCACTAGCTAAAGTTTTGACCTCTTCAAACCCACTTTCATCAATTTTCTCTATAAGATTTTCACCCTCCGAAATATTGGGACGCCTTCTACCTAAAGTTGACTCTTCTCCAGTCCCTTTTCATCAATATTAACTTTACTAAACAAGGACTCACTAGAAAAAACACCAATCATTTTAAGATCTTCATCACTTTAGTGAAAGAAATCACTAGAAACGCTTTTTCTAAAAATTCTCTTTTAGCTCTAAGCATAGCGGTTCTTTTCTTACTTTCATCCATAGAAACATAAAGATATTTTATTGATTCATCCACTTTAGGCACAAAATTTTTCATCTTGAGATTTTCCACATCATGAGCAATTGTATCAACACTTCTAGACAAATCATCAATCTTACTCAACTTTTCTTCTATAGAAGTGTTGAAAACTTTTTGCGTGTTGATAAATTCTTTAATATTGTTCTCAAGATCAGAGGTGTTCCTATTATTATTATAAGATTTATTTCCATAGGAATTACCATAATTATTAGAGGTATTACTAGGAAACGGCCTAGGATTAAAATTACCTCTATAAGCATTGTTATTGAAATTATTTCGAGAGATAAAATTCACATCTATGGCATCACTATTTTTCTCAATCAAATTAGACAAAGGCATATCATTAAAATCAATAGGAGCACTTTTACTAGCAACCAACTTCATAAGAGCATTAACTTTTCCACTCAAAGAAGAAATTTCTTCAACCGAATTAACTTTTTTACTAGTAGGAGCTCTTTCGGTATGCCATTTTGAATAATTTGCCATGATATTATCAAGAAATTTGGTGGCTTAACCCAAAGTAATTTCCACAAA
The DNA here is from genome assembly GCA_032464435.1 of Aegilops umbellulata. Taxonomy (NCBI): domain Eukaryota; kingdom Viridiplantae; phylum Streptophyta; class Magnoliopsida; order Poales; family Poaceae; genus Aegilops; species Aegilops umbellulata. The sequence continues at coordinate 130,394,888 of CP136057.1, read as the reverse complement.
AGTACCACCCGCGGCGGAATCTAAAAGATTACGAGAAACAGAATTTAATCCCGCATAAAAATTTTGTATGATCATCCAAAGATTTAACCCATTAGTTGGGCAATTCCTTAGCATCATTTTCATCCTTTCCCAAGATTGTGCAACATGCTCATGTTCAAGTTGCTTGAAATTCATGATCTGGGTTCTAAGGGAAATAATTTTGGCGGGAGGAAAATACTTAGTGATAAAAGCGTCTTTGCACTTATTCCAAGAATCAATACTATTGCGAGGCAAAGAAGAGAACCAAATTTTTGTAGAATCACGCAAAGAAAACGGAAATAATTTCATATTCACCACATCATTTTCTTTTGCATATCGCATAATTCCACGAAGGTATTAAGATCGGACGTGGCATCCTCATTAGGAGTACCGGAAAATTGATTTTCATAACAAGATTTAGCAAAGCAGTATTAGTATCAGAAGACTCCACACTAGTGGCGGGAGGAGCAATCGGAGTGCCAATAAAATCATTGTTGTTGGTATTTTAGAAATCACATAACTTGGTGTTCTCTTGAGTCATGATGACGACACAACAAGATTGCACTCAAAAACAGATCCGGCAAGAAACGGCGAACGAAAAAGAGGGGCGAATAAAACGGCAAATTTTTGTGAAGTGGGGGAGAGGAAAATGAGAGGCAAATGGAAAATAATGTAAATTGCAAGGAGATGATATTTGTGATTAGGAACCTGGTATATGTTGAAGATCTTCCCCGACAACGGCGCCAAAAACTCCTTTTGATGTCGCTTGAAGCTATGTCGGGTTTTCCCCAAAGAGGAAGGGATGATACAACACAACGGCGGTAGGTATTTCCCTCAGATATGAAACCAAGGTTATCGAACTAGTAGGAGAACCAAGCAACACAACGTAAACAGCCCCTGCACACAGATAACAAATCCTCGCAACCCGACGTGTTAAAGGGGTTGTCAATCCCTTCCGGGGTACGGTGCCTGAAGATAAACTACAAAAAAAAGACACATCCGTGACATTTTGGGCCGAATGAATTTATTTTCTGTCATACTTATGACACTTCTATGACGATAATTGTGACAAAACACAGTATCATCATAGAGGTGGTGAGGTCCTACTTCTATGACAAAAAATCATGACAGAAAATTGGGTATTCGTCCTGGGCGGGCCGGAGACGCAGCTGCATGACATTCTTTGGGCCGTCCATGATGGAAAAAATCATGGTAGAAGCGAGGGTGAGGAAAATATCGGGGTGTTCCCGGTTATGGTGGGTGGTCGGGGCCGAGCGAGGGCCAGGCAGCGCGCCCCTCCCCTCCTCGCACCTGTGGTGGCAGAGCCAGCCGTAAGGGGAAGAGGAAGGGGGCCAGGTCGTGGGCGAGGTTGAGGACGAGGCCGAGGCGCTAGGGGAAGAGGCGGACGGGGCAGTGCGTCGGCTTCGCCTCCGCCAGCGGCTCCTCTTCTCACGGCGGTCCATATTGGGGACGACCCCTGCGAGTTCTTCGTCAGGCTGCGCCGGGCGCCTCGTCGTCGCCTCCGCCTCCCGGCTCCATTCGCGAGCGTGATGGAGGCGGAACAGCCCGAGACGCTGAGACTGTGCATGAGGGGCTGTGGGATCAGCGGCACGCGAGTCCACGTTGAGTCCCCAGCCCCCGGCGTGATGTATCTTGGTCGAGGGTGGAAGACGTTCGCCCGTATCCACAGCTTGATGGAGGGGTTCACCCTCCATTTTAAGCTGATGGAGGGCGATCTCCTCTCCGTCAAGGTCTTCGGGTGCTTCAGGACCCGGGCTCGGTGCTGCGTGGACAGCTCCTCCGACAACGAAGGCTCCTCCTCGAGCGAGAGTGATGAGGAGGGGAGCGACAGCGACGACGAGGGTGGCGGGCGGCAGGATGACGGGTCCGACTAGGTGTCGGGCGCCGCTCCGCGTGGCACCGGCGACCCCATCATCCGCGTCGCCGGCTCCTTGAGCTTCTCGGGGTCGTCTCCTTGGCGGCTGGCGTAGGGAGGCTGCGGAAGAGGAAGAGGGCGGGCGGCAAGGCCGTCAACTCGGAGTACGAGGGCAAGACGCCCTCGACAGCGTGCTGACGTCCCGCTGCCTCATCTTCGAGCTCCACTTCCGGCGCCGCCATCCCCATCAGCCTTTGGACGACCGGCGAGATGTCTTCTTGGTGTCTTCTGCCACCCGTAGCTCGCCTAGGCACCCCTTTTGCCCTTTTCGCCTCCTTGTCCTACCTCCTGAGGAGAGAGACAAGAAAGGGATTACGGGCACCTTATCTCTTTTTAACTTGTAAGCCCTCGGGATTTAGTTGCATTTAAAGCTTGTAATCCCTTTTTCATGTTTTTCATTCTCTCTGAGTTGTACCTGAGTGGAATGTTCTTAATGAAAAGGGGATGTTTGCCGGGCCACTTGTCTCGCGGGTGAAACCCGCGCCAAGGAGCGGATCCTTTGTATCATTAAGATAGACACTTCTTTGCCCAGCAACAGGCCCTGTCGTCTTCCCACGTCGCTCGACCTTTCTCACACTCTTGGCGGAGGCAGGGATGAGGCGGGTTCGGGCTCCTCGTTTCGTCCCTTTGCCGCTGCGGCTACTACCAAAACTGGCCCCAGGAACGCGCTCTGGGGCCTGGAGTTAAGGGAGCACGGCAGCTTTTTAGGAAGAAGCAAGGTTTTTGCATTCCTCAGCCCATAAGAGAACGCATGACAAGGGATGCAAAACTTATCTGAGATTGCAGCCCCCGGCGGCCCTGGCTTGCCGCGGGTAAATCTTTGTACTTGCAGCCCCCGGCAACACTGGCTTGCCAGGGACCAGATGCTGGTCCGCCCTTCTTCTCTTCTTCGTCCTCAAGCGGCCCGGCCAGGATATGCAAACCCTGCGAACCAAAGGAAATGAAAGAACAGCAACAGGACGCACGCTCGACCTCTAAGCTAGGGGTTAGCCGCTGTTAAGCACTATCAACCCTAACCAAGGACGAGACTCGACTCAGCATGCATGCTAAAACTTAGGGCGCCAGCGCTTCATTTACTGATGCTCAGGGTATGCGCCTGGCTTTGTACAAAGGATTACATGCAACAGCGGCAAGACTTGTACAAAAGGGTGGTTGCCGTACGGGGTCCGACAACCGCGCCTTACGGGTAAAACTTACGAAGATGCTCGATATTCCAGGAGTTGCTCACCGGAGTGCCATCTTCGGTCTCAAGGCGGACAGCGCCGGGCCTCGTGACTCGTCTCACCCGGTAAGGGCCTTCCCACTTCGGCGTCAACTTGTTGGAATTCTTGGCGGACGAAGCGCGCCGAAGAATAAGGTCGCCTTCCTTGAAGCTTCTAGCTTTAACTTTGCGGCTATGATAGCGACGCAAAGCTTGCTGGTAGCGAGCAGCTCGCACAGCAGCCTGAAGACGATCTTCCTCAAGGAGCAGCGCGTCATCTTCACGCAGCCGCTCTTGCTCAAGCTTATCATAAGCGAGCACTCGAGGTGACCCGTATACGAGTTTCGTGGGGGTAACTGCTTCTGCTCCATAGACTAGAGCAAATAGTGTCTGGCCAGTGGCTCGATTTGGCATCATTCTGATCGACCAAAGAGTCACCGGCAGCTCCTCAATCCAGTTTCTTCCGCACTTGTGCAGCCTGTCGAAAGTCCTGGTCTTGATCCCACGCAGCACTTCAGCATTGGCCCTCTCCGCTTAACCGTTGCTTCTGGGGTGAGCAACAGAAGTGAAGCAGACCTTGGCGCCGAGGTCTTGGACATACTGCATGAAGGCGCGGCTCGTGAATTGCGTACCGTTGTCGGTGATGATCCTGTTGGGGATCCCGAAGCGGCAAACGATCGACCTGAAGAACTTGACTGCTGACTGTGCTGTCACCTTCCTCACCGGTTCCACTTCCGGCCACTTTGTGAACTTGTCAATTGCGACGTACAAGTACTCAAAGCCCCTGACAGCTCGGGGGAAGGGGCCGAGAATGTCGAGCCCCCAGACCGAAAATGGCCAGGATAAAGGGATTGTCTGGAGAGCTTGAGTTGGCTGGTGTATCTGCTTGGAATGGAACTGGCACGCTTCACACTGGGTTACTTGTGCAGTTGCATCCTGGAGGGCCGTCGGCCAGAAGAAGCCTTGCCGGAACGCTTTGCCGGCAAGTGCTCTTGCACCGATGTGGTGACCACATATGCCTCCATGTATCTCTGCCAACAGCTCTTGTCCGTCTTCCCGGGGAATACACTTCAATTTCACGCCGTTGCGTCCTCTTCTGTACAGTGTGTCGTCGACAAACTGGTACATACTTGACCGCCGGGCTACTCTTTCTGCTTCTTCCTGCTCATCAGGAAGTTCCCCTATCTGAAGGAATCGGACGATCTGCTGTGCCCATGTCGGAGCCTGCGGCTCGACGACAAGGACTAAAGGCACATCTGCTGCTGCGGGAACACCCGCTTCCACGGCGAGAGCTTTCGGCTCAGCCGGAGCTTGATGTTCCCCGGCAAGCTTGCCGGAGCAAAACTTGTCGGGAGCATCTGCTTCAACGGAACGAACCCTGGGGCTCGCCGGAGCAGGCTGCTCCTCAGCATTCTTGGCGTTGACCTTGGGGGCCCTCTTGGCAGCGGCTTGGGGAAGCCCTGCCAGAAGGTAGTCGCCAAAGGTCAACTTCCTCTTCTTGCTCTGTCCAGTTGATGGTGTTACGGATGGCTGAGTCAGCTTGAGCACAAAGATCCTTGGTTCCACAGGTAACTTAAATGCGGCACACTTTGACAGGCCATCGGCAATGTCGTTCTCAGCTCTTGGAACATGTTCCATTTGCAGGCCGTCAAAGCACTCTTCTAGCTTCCTCACTTCATCAACGTATGCGTCCATCAATGGACTCTGGTAATCCTTGTTCACTTGGCGGACGACAAGCTGCGAGTCTCCCCTGACAATGAGCTTCTTGATCCCAAGCTCTGCCGCGATCCTGAGACCGGCAAGCAATCCTTCATACTCTGCAGTATTGTTGGTTGCTTGCTCCTTGGGAAAGTGCATCTGGACTACGTGAAGGAAATATGCCTTGAGGCAATAATAAAGTTATTATTTATTTCCTTACATATCATGATAAATGTTTATTATTCATGGTAGAATTGTATTAATCGGAAACATAATACATGTGTGGATATATAGACAAACAGAGTGTCACTAGTATGCCTCTACTTGACTAGCTTATTAATCAAGGATGGTTAAGTTTCCTAACCATAGACAAAGGAGTTGTCATTTGATTAACAAGGTCACATCATTAGTTGAATGATTTGATTGACATGACCCATTCCATTAGCTTAGCACCCGATCGTTTAGTATGCTGCTATTGCTTTTATCCATGACTTATACATGTTCCTATGACTATGAGATTATGCAACTCCCGTTTACCGTAGGAACACTTTGTGTGCTACCAAACGTCACAACGTAACTGGGTGATTATAAAGGTGCTCTACATGTGTCTTCGAAAGTATTTGTTGGGTTGGCGTATTTCGAGATTAGGATTTGTCACTCCGAATGTCGGAGAGGTATCTTAGGGCCTTCTCGGTAATGCACATCACATAAGCCTTGCAAGCATTGCAACCAATGAGTTGGTTGCGGGATGATGTATTACGGAACGAGTAAAGAGACTTGCCGGTAACGAGATTGAACTAGGTATTGGATACCGACGATCGAATCTCGGGCAAGTAACATACCGATGACAAAGGGAACAACGTATGTTGTTATGCGGTCTGACCGATAAAGATCTTCGTAGAATATGTAGGAGCCAATATGGGCATCCAGGTCCCGCTATTGGTTATTGACCGGAGAGGTGTCTCGGTCATGTCTACATTGTTCTTGAACCGTAGGGTCCGCACGCTTAAGGTTACGATGACAGTTATTATGAGTTTATGCATTTTGATGTACCGAAGGAGTTCGGAGTCCCGGATGTGATCACGGACATGACGAGCAGTCTCGGAATGGTCGAGACGTAAAGATTGATATATTGGACGGCTATGTTCGGACATCGGAATGGTTCCGAGTGGTTTCGGATAATACCGGAGTGCCGGAGGGGTTACCGGAACCCCCCGGGGGAAGTATGGGCCTTATTGGGCCGCGAGGGGAGAGAGAGGGCCGCGCCAGGAGATGGCGCCCCCCCCATGGGCAGTCCGAATTGGACAAGGAGGGGGGCGCGGCCCCCCTTTCCCTCTCCCTCTCCCTCTCTTTCCTTCCCCCTTCCTCCCTCCTAGTTGGACTAGGAAAGGGGAGTCCTACTCCTACTAGGAGGAGGACTTCCCCTCCCTTGGCACGCCTCTAGGACGGCCGGCCCTCCCCCCTTGCTCCTTTATATACGGGGGCAGGGGGCACCCTAGGACACACAAGTTGATCCTTGAGATCGTTCCTTAGCCGTGTGCGGTGCCCCCCTCCACCATATTCCACCTCGGTCATATTGTCGCAGTGTTTAGGCGAAGCCCTGCGTCAGTAGTTCATCAAGATCGTCACCACGCCGTCGTGCTGACGGAACTCATCCCCGGAGGTTTTGCTGGATCGAGACCCGGGGACGTCATCGAGCTGTACGTGTGTCAAGAACTCGGAGGCGCCGGAGTAACGGCGCTTGGATCGGTCGGATCGCGAGGAGGACGTACGACTACTTCCTCTATGTTGTGACAACGCTTCCACTTCGGTCTACGAGGGTACATAGACAACACTCTCCCCTCTCGTTGCTATGCATCACCATGATCTTGCGTGTGCGTAGGAAATTTTTTGAAATTACTACGTTCCCCAACAGTGGCAACAGAGCCTAGGTTTTTATGGTTTGATGTTTTGCACGAGTAGAACACAAGTGAGTTGTGGACGATACAAGTCATACTGCCTACCAGCATGTCATACTTTGGTTCGGCGGTATTGTTGGATGAAGCGGCCCGGACCGACATTACGCGTACGCTTACGCGAGACTGGTTCTACCGCCGTGCTTTGCACACAGGTGGCTGGCGGGTGTCAGTTTCTCCAACTTTAGTTGAACCGAGTATGGCTACGCCCGGTCCTTGAGAAGGTTAAAACGGAGTCTATTTGACAAACTATCGTTGTGGTTTTGATGCGTAGGTGAGATTGGTTCTTGCTTAAGCCCATAGCAGCCACGTAAAATTTGCAACAAACAAAGTAGAGGACGTCTAACTTGTTTTTGCAGGGCATGTTGTGATGTGATATGGTCAAGACATGATGCTATATTTTATTGTATGAGATGATCATGTTTTGTAACCGAGTTATCGGCAACCGGCAGGAGCCGTATGGTTGTCGCTTTATTGTATGCAATGCAATCGCCCTGTAATGCTTTACTTTATCACTAAGCGGTAGCGATAGTCGTAGAAGCATAAGATTGGCGAGACGACAACGATGCTACGATGGAGATCAAGGTGTCGCGCCGGTGACGATGGTGATCATGATGGTGCTGCAGAGATGGAGATCACGAAGCACAAGATGATGATGACCATATCATATCACTTATATTGATTTGCATGTGATGTTTATCTTTTATGCATCTTATCTTGCTTTGATTGACGGTAGCATTATAAGATGATCTCTCACTAAATTATCAAGAAGTGTTCTCCCCGAGTATGCACCGTTGCCAAAGTTCATCGTGCCCAGACACCACGTGATGATCGGGTGTGATAAGCTCTACGTCCATCTACAACGGGTGCAAGCCAGTTCTGCACACGCGGAATACTCGGGTTATACTTGACGAGCCTAGCATATGCAGATATGGCCTCGGAACACGGAGACCGAAAGGTCGAGCGTGAATCATATAGTAGATATGATCAACATGATGATGTTCACCATTGAGAAATAATCCATTTCACATGATGATCGGTTATGGATTAGTTTTGATTTGGATCACGTGATCACTTACATGATTAGAGGGATGTCTATCTAAGTGGGAGTTCTTAAGTAATATGATTAATTGAACTTAAATTTATCATGAACTTAGTCCCTGATAGTATCTTGCTTGTTTATGATGATTGTAGATAGATGGCTCGTGCTGTTGTTCCGTTGAATTTTAATGCGTTCCTTGAGAAAGCAAAGTTGAAAGATGATGGTAGCAATTACACGGACTGGGTCCGTAACTTGAGGATTATCCTCATTGCTGCACAGAAGAGTTACGTCCTGGATGCACCGCTAGGTGCCAGGCCTGCTGCTGGAGCAACGCCAGATGTTATGACCGTCTGGCAGAGCAAAGCTGATGACTACTCGATAGTTCAGTGTGCCATGCTTTACGGCTTAGAACCGGGACTTCAATGACGGTTTGAGAACCATGGAGCATATGAGATGTTCCAGGAGTTGAAGTTGGTATTCAAACAGAATGCCCGGATTGAGAGATATGAGGTCTCCAATAAGTTCTATAGTTGCAAGATGGAAGAGAATGGTTCTGTCAGTGAGCATATACTCAAGATGTCTGGGTATTATAATCACTTGAATCAGCTGGGAGTCAATCTTCTGGATGATTGCGTCATTGACAGAATTCTCCAATCACTGCCACCAAGCTACAAAGGCTTCGTGATGAACTATAATATGCAAGGGATAGATAAGTCTATCACCGAGCTCTTCGCAATGCTAAAGGCTGCGGAGGTAGAAATCAAGAAGGAGCATCAAGTGTTGATGGTCAATAAGACCACTAGTTTCAAGAAAAAGGGCAAAGGGAAGAAGAAGGGTAACTTCAAAAAGAACAGCAAACAAGTTGCTGCTCAAGAGAAGAAACCCAAGTCTGGACCTAAGCCTGAAACTGAGTGCTTCTACTGCAAGCAGACTGGTCACTGGAAGCGGAACTGCCCCAAGTATTTGGCGGATAAGAAGGATGGCAAGGTGAACAAAGGTATATGTGATATACATGTTATTGATGTGTACCTTACTAGAGCTCGCAGTAGCACCTGGGTATTTGATACTGGTTCTGTTGCTAATATTTGCAACTCGAAACAGGGACTACGGATTAAGCGAACACTGGCAAAGGACGAGGTGACGATGCGCGTAGGAAACGGTTCCAAAGTCGATGTGATCGCAGTCGGCACGCTCCCTCTACATCTACCTTCGGGATTAGTATTAGACCTAAATAATTGTTATTTGGTGCCAGCGTTGAGCATGAACATTATATCTGGATCTTGTTTGATGCGAGACGGTTATTCATTTAAATCAGAGAATAATGGTTGTTCTATTTATATGAGTAATATCTTTTATGGTCATGCACCCTTGAAGAGTGGTCTATTTTTAATGAATCTCGATAGTAGTGATACACATATTCATAATGTTGAAGCCAAAAGATGCAGAGTTGATAATGATAGTGCAACTTATTTGTGGCACTGCCGTTTAGGTCATATCGGTATAAAGCGCATGAAGAAACTCCATACTGATGGACTTTTGGAGTCACTTGATTATGAATCACTTTGCACTTGCGAACCGTGCCTCATGGGCAAGATGACTAAAACACCGTTCTCCGGTACTATGGAGAGAGCAAAAGATTTATTGGAAATTATACATACAGATGTATGTGGTCCAATGAATGTTGAGGCTCGTGGCGGATATCGTTATTTTCTCACCTTCACAGATGATTTAAGCAGATATGGGTATATCTACTTAATGAAACACAAGTCTGAAACATTTGAAAAGTTCAAAGAATTTCAGAGTGAAGTTGAAAATCATCGTAACAAGAAAATAAAGTTTCTGCGATCTGATCGTGGAGGAGAATATTTGAGTTATGAGTTTGGTCTACATTTGAAACAATGCGGAATAGTTTCGCAACTCACGCCACCCGGAACACCACAGCGCAATGGTGTGTCCGAACGTCGTAATCGCACTTTACTAGATATGGTGCGATCTATGATGTCTCTTACAGATTTACCGCTATCGTTTTGGGGTTATGCTCTAGAGACGGCCACATTCACGTTGAATAGAACACCGTCAAAATCCGTTGAGACGACACCTTATGAACTGTGGTTTAGCAAGAAACCAAAGTTGTCATTTCTTAAAGTTTGGGGCTGCGATGCTTATGTGAAAAAGCTTCAACCTGATAAGCTTGAACCCAAATCGGAAAAATGTGTCTTCATAGGATACCCAAAGGAGACTGTTGGGTACACCTTCTATCACAGATCCGAAGGCAAGACATTTGTTGCTAAAAATGGATCCTTTCTAGAGAAGGAGTTTCTCTCGAAAGAAGTGAGTGGGAGGAAAGTAGAACTTGATGAGGTAACTGTACCTGCTCCCTTATTGGAAAGTAGTTCATCACAGGAACCGGTTTCTGTGACATCTACACCAATCAGAGAAGAAGTTAATGATGATGATCATGAAACTACAGAACAAGTTACTACAGAACCTCGTAGATCAACCAGAGTGAGATCCGCGCCAGAGTGGTACGGCAATCCTGTTCTGGAAATCATGCTACTAGATCATGACGAACCTACGAACTATGAAGAAGCGATGGTGAGCCCAGATTCCGCAAAATGGCTGGAAGCCATGAAATCTGAGATGGGATCCATGTATGAAAACAAAGTGTGGACTTTGGTTGACTTGCCCGAGGGTCGGCAAGCAATAGAGAACAAGTGGATCTTTAAGAAGAAGACAGACGCTGAAGGTAATGTTACTGTCTACAAAGCTCGACTTGTCACAAAAGGGTTTCGATAAGTTCAAGGGATTGACTACGATGAGACCTTCTCACCTGTAGCGATGCTTAAGTCTGTCCGAATCATGTTAGCAATTGTCGCATTTTATGACTATGAAATTTGGCAAATGGATGTAAAGACTGCATTCCTGAATGGGTTTCTGGAAGAAGAGTTGCATATGATGCAACCAGAAGGTTTTATCGATCCAAAGGGAGCTAACAAAGTGTGCAAGCTCCAGCGATCCATTTATGGACTGGTGCAAGCATCTCGGAGTTGGAATAAACGCTTTGATAGTGTGATCAAAGCATTTGGGTTTATACAGACTTTTGGAGAAGCCTGTATTTACAAGAAAGTGAGTGGGAGCTCTGTGGCATTTCTGATATTATATGTAGATGACATATTACTGAATGGAAATGATATAGAATTTCTGAATAGCATAAAGGGATACTTGAATAAGAGTTTTTCAATGAAAGACCTCAGTGAAGCTGCTTACATATTGGGCACTAAGATCTATAGAGATAGATCAAGACGCTTAATTGGACTTTCACAAAGCACATACCTTGACAAGATTTTGAAGAAGTTCAAAATGGATCAAGCAAAGAAAGGGTTCTTACCTGTATTGCAAGGTGTGAAGTTGAGTAAGACTCAAAGCCCGACCACTGCAGAAGATAGAGAGAAGATGAAATATGTTCCCTATGCTTCAGCCATAGGCTCTATCATGTATGCAATGCTGTGTACCAGACCTAGTGTGTGCCTTGCTATAAGTTTAGCAGGGAGGTACCAAAGTAATCCAGGAGTGGATCACTGGACAGCGGTCAAGAATATCCTGAAGTACCTGAAAAGGACTAAGGAAATGTTTCTCGTGTATGGAGGTGACAAAGAGCTCATCGTAAAGGGTTACATTGATGCAAGCTTTGACACTGATCCGGACGATTCAAAATCGCAAACCGGATACGTATTTACATTAAACGGTGGAGCTGTCAGTTGGTGCAGTTCTAAACAAAGCGTCGTAGCGGGATCTACATGTGAAGCGGAATACATAGCTGCTTCAGAAGCAGCAAATGAAGGAGTCTGGATGAAGGAGTTCATATCCGATCTAGGTGTCATACCTAGTGCATCGGGTCCAATGAAAATCTTTTGTGACAATACTGGAGCAATTGCCTTGGCGAAGGAATCCAGATTTCACAAGAGAACCAAGCACATCAAGAGACGCTTCAATTCCATCCGGGACTTGGTCCAGGTGGGAGACATAGAGATTTGCAAGATACATACGGATCTGAATGTAGCAGACCCGTTGACTAAGCCTCTTCCACGGGCAAAACATGATCAGCACCAAGACTCCATGGGTGTTAGAATCATTACTGTGTAATCTAGATTATTGACTCTAGTGCAAGTGGGAGACTGAAGGAAATATGCCCTAGAGGCAATAATAAAGTTATTATTTATTTCCTTACATATCATGATAAATGTTTATTATTCATGCTAGAATTGTATTAACCGGAAACATAATTGTCGGTGTACTAAAGTAGGGGTACCCTAGAACCCCGAACTTGTGCACGGGCAGTAGTAGCCTCCCGCGGCAAGGCCTGCCAGGGGAGCGACAAGAGTCTCCACGGCCCACTCCGGGCCGGACGAAGGCCAAGTGATCGAGCCCCAAAGACCAAGCCCCGGCAAGAGGAGCTTGCCGGGCCAAGCAGGCGAGGCCCGGCAAGAGGAGCTTGCCGGGCCAAGGCGACAAGGCCCCGGCAAGAGGAGCTTGCCGGGACGACTAAGCCGAAGCACCAAGGCCCCGGCGGGAGGAGCTCGCCGGGATGGCCAAGCTAAGGCACCCCAAGAGAAGCCCGCCGCGGCGCGCCGCGCGCCCCGGCAAGGCCTGACGAGCGGCAAGCTCTCAGGTGCGGCAAGGCAACTACCGCGGCAAGCCACTTGCCGCGGCTAACCACCACCTCAGGCCCGCGCTCCAGCCCACCTGCCCACGCGTCACTCTGGAGCTTCCCCGGAGGCACGTGGCGAGACGTTACGCAACCTGAGGTGTGCGGTGGCACGCAACGTTGACAGAGTCGCCCCCGTGGAGAGCGGAGGCGCCCCTAACGGTCCGCCTCGGCACTGTTCAAGCGATCCAGACGGGCATTTAATGCCTTTGTCCCCTGCTGTCAGAGTTAGGTTCGATAACACTATGCAGCCGCTGTTCGCACAGTTCCTTGCCATTTTTTTACCCTCACCTGCGCCACTACTTGTGGAAAACCCCTTGGCATATAAAAGGAGGCCCATGCGCATGGGGGGGGGGACCGGAAGGCCAGGAGGGAGAACCAGCAAGACGCTCAGTAGACCCTCGTCTACGTCCAGCTCCAACTCGTTGTAGCTTCTTGCGCTCCAGAGCAAGAACTCCAATCAACCAGACATGCAGCAGTAGGGTTTTACGCATCCATGCGGCCCGAAGCTGGGTAAAATCGTTGTGTGTGTGTGTCGCCTCGATCTGCTCTTTGTGCATCCTCGCCCCCGCCGAACCGACAAGGGGCTCCGTCCCCATAGGTGCTCGTGGAGGCTGATACCCCCCGACAATAATACATGTGTGGATATATAGACAAACAGAGTGTCACTAGTATGCCTCTACTTGACTAGCTTATTAATTAAGGATGGTTAAGTTTCCTAACCATAGACAAAGGAGTTGTCATTTGATTAACAAGGTCACATCATTAGTTGAATGATCTGATTGACATGACCCATTCCATTAGCTTAGCACCCGATCGTTTAGTATGCTGCTATTGCTTTTATCCATGACTTATACATATTCCTATGACTATGAGATTATGCAACTCCCGTTTACCGTAGGAACACTTTGTGTGCTACCAAACGTCACAACGTAACTGGGTGATTATAAAGGTGCTCTACAAGTGTCTCCGAAAGTATTTGTTGGGTTGGCGTATTTCGAGATTAGGATTTGTCACTCCGAATGTCGGAGAGGTATCTCAGGGCCTTCTTGGTAATGCACATCACATAAGCCTTGCAGGCATTGCAACCAATGAGTTGGTTGCGGGATGATGTATTACGGAACGAGTAAAGAGACTTGCCGGTAACGAGATTGAACTAGGTATTGGATACCGACGATCGAATCTCGGGCAAGTAACATACCGATGACAAAGGGAACAACGTATGTTGTTATGCGGTCTGACCGATAAAGATCTTCGTAGAATATGTAGGAGCCAATATGGGCATCCAGGTCCCGCTATTGGCTATTGACCGGAGAGGTGTCTCGGTCATGTCTACATTGTTCTCGAACCGTAGGGTCCGCACGCTTAAGGTTACGATGACAGTTATTATGAGTTTATGCATTTTGATGTACCGAAGGAGTTCGGAGTCCCGGATGTGATCACGGACATGACGAGGAGTCTCGGAATGGTCGAGACGTAAAGATTGATATATTGGACGGCTATGTTCGGACATCGAAATGGTTCCGAGTGGTTTCGGATAATACCGGAGTGCCGGAGGGGTTACCGGAACCCCCCGGGGGAAGTATGGGCCTTATTGGGCCGCGAGGGGAGAGAGAGGGCCGCGCCAGGAGGTGGCGCGCGCCCCCCCATGGGCAGTCCAAATTGGACAAGGAGGGGGGCGCGGCCCCCCTTTCCCTCTCCCTCTCCCTCTCTTTCCTTCCCCCTTCCTCCCTCCTAGTTGGACTAGGAAAGGGGAGTCCTACTCCTACTAGGAGGAGGACTCCCCCCTCCCTTGGCGCGCCTCTAGGCCGGCCGGCCCTCCCCCCTTGCTCCTTTATATACGGGGGCAGGGGGCACCCTAGGACACACAAGTTGATCCTTGAGATCGTTCCTTAGCCGTGTGCGGTGCCCCCTCCACCATATTCCTCCTCGGTCATATTGTCGCAGTGTTTAGGCGAAGCCCTGCGTCGGTAGTTCATCAAGATCGTCACCACGCCGTCGTGCTGACGGAACTCATCCCCGGAGGTTTTGCTGGATCGAGACCCGGGGACGTCATCGAGCTGTACCTGTGTCAAGAACTCGGAGGCGCCGGAGTAACGGCGCTTGGATCGGTCGGATCGCGAGGAGGACGTACGACTACTTCCTCTACGTTGCGACAACACTTACGCTTCGGTCTATGAGGGTACGTAGACAACACTCTCCCCTCTCGTTGCTATGCATCACCATGATCTTGCGTGTGCGTAGGAAATTTTTTGAAATTACTACGTTCCCCAACACTACGTACTTGAGGTGCTCTCCGGTGGGCGCGATAAGCAGCACGCCAGCACCGGCGCCTTGCAGCGAGAAGGCACCGTCAAAGTACATCAGCCACTCTTTGCTTGCCTCTTCGACGGGAATGCTCGCCTCCGGAATTTCTTTGTCTGGTGTTGGCGTCCACTCTGCTATGAATTCTGACAATGCTCTGCTTTGGATAGTTGAAGTGCTTTCAAACTTAAGGCCAAAGCTTGACAGTTCCAAAGCCCACTCGACAATCCTGCCTGTTGCCTCTGGATTCTGTAGTATCCTCTTTAGCGGAAAGCGAGTGATAACGGTGATCTCATGTGCTTGGAAGTAATGGCGCAGCTTTCTCGAGGCCATTAGAAGGCCGAAAAGCAATTTCTGCACACTAGAGTACCTTGACCTAGCCCCTAGCAGAAGGGAGCTGACAAAGTAAACTGGGCGCTGCACCATTCTCTTCTTCTGCATCTCCTCTTGCACCTGCGCAGATCCATCCTTGTCGGGGCCAGAGCTTGCCGGGGAAGCCCCCCGCTCGTCGCCGGATGTGCTTGCTGGGGTTGCGGGCTCATCATCTGCCTCCCTCTCCGCTACTAACGCAGCACTAACCACTTGATTGGTAGCTGCCAGGTATAGCAGCAAGTTCTCTTGTGGCTTAGGCGCGACAAGTATTGGAGTGGAGGACAGGTACCTCTTCAAGTCTTGTAGCGCAGCCTCCACTTCCGGAGTCCATTGCATCGGACCCGCCTTTTTCAAGATTTTGAAAAACGGCAAGGCACGCTCTGCTGACTTAGAGATAAACCTGCTGAGAGCTGCCACGCAACCGGCAAGTTTTCGTACATCCTTGACGTGCTTTGGTGCTTCAATTTGCTCGATGGCCTTGATCTTGTCGGGGTTAGCCTCAATCCCTCGCTGAGACACGAAGAACCCGAGAAGCTTGCCGGAAGGGACTCCGAACACACACTTCTCGGGGTTGAGCTTGAGGCTGATCTTGCGCAGATTTGCAAAGGTCTCTTCTAGATCCTGAATTAGGGTTGACTTGTCCTTGCTCTTGACCACTATATCATCCATGTAGGCTTCCACATTTCTGTGTATCTGCGGTTCAAAAGCGGTATGGACTACCCTTGCAAAGGTTGAACCAGCATTCCTCAGTCTGAAAGGCATCCGTACGAAACAATACGTGCCACATGGAGTGATGAATGCGGTCTTCTCCTCATCTTCTTCTTCCATGAAGATCTGATGGTATCCTGAATATGCGTCCAGGAATGAAAGCAAGTCGCATCCGGCCGTGGAGTCAACAATCTGGTCAATGCGCGGCAAGGGAAATGGGTCTTTGGCACAAGCTTTATTAACATCAGAGAAGTCAATACAAAGCCTCCATTTCCCGTTCGCCTTGCGCACGACTACAGGATTGGCCAGCCACGTAGGATGGAGCACTCCTCTGACGAGGCCTGCTGCTTCCAACTTCCTGATCTCTTCTGCGATGAACTCTTGGCGCTCCACCGCTTGCTTCCTGACTTTCTGCTTGACGGGCCGCGCGTGAGGACAGACGGCAAGGTGGTGCTCGATTACTTTCCTGGGAACACCGGGGATGTCAGATGGCTACCATGCAAACACATCGACATTCGCCCGCAGGAAAGCAACGAGCGCGCTTTCCTATTTAGGTTCGAGCGTGGCGCTGATGGTGAAGGTACCACCAGCGCCGTCCTCCTTGGCGGGCACCTTCTTGGTCGTTGGCGGAGCTGCCATCGTCTTCTTGCACTTGCCGGTGGAGCTCGATGGTGCGTCCTCGACGGCAGCGCAGCACTCCGAAGAGGTGCGCTTGCCGGAGTGGGCACCAGAGCCTTTGTCGGACGTGGTCTTCTTCTTCCCCCCGGGGGCCTCAGCGGCAAATGTCTCACGATCAGTTGCGGCTGCTGCCTCCCGGTAAATCTTGTCGGCGCAGATAAGGGCATCCTTCTAGTCGCCAGGGACATTAATGACACTTATCGGGCCTGGCATCTTGAGCATGTTGTACGCGTGGTGAGAGGCCGCCATGAACTTGGCGAGCGCTGGACGGCCGAGAATCCCATTGTAAGGCAATGGGAAATCGGCAACGTCAAATGTGACCCTCTCAGTCCTGAAGTTCATCTCGCTGCCGAATGTTACCGGCAACGTGATCTTCCCCTTCGGCTTGCTCCTTCCCGGGTTGATTCCTTGAAATGCGCCGGTTTCTTCGAGCTCCCTTTCAGGGACTTGGAGTTTCCGAAGCACAGCGGAGGAGATCAGGTTCAAGCCGGCCCCGCCGTCAACTAGCATCTTAGTGACCTTGAGGTTGCGGATAGTTGGCGAAACCAACATCGGCAGGCACCCGACCGCGGTTGTGCGATCAGGGTGGTCCTCAATATCAAAGATGATAGGCGTGCTGGACCATCTCAGAAGCTTGCGTGACTCGATGGGTGGTTCTGCTGCACTGACTTCCCGCACCCACTGCTTGAGTTGGCGGTGTGAAGTGTGCAGAGAAGCACCGACAAGACCTCTGTGGCTTTCTGGAACTCCTGCTCGCTGGTTTCGTCGTCATCCACGTATTCGTCGTCTTCGTCATCTCCATCCTTGTCGCGGACACGGGGAGGCCTGTCTCCTTGCCGCTGGGTTTCCTTGCCGCGGCGTCCTCCCGGGCCGGGGCGCTTCGTGCCGGACCCTCCAGTACCTCTTTAAGCTCTCTCCTTGTCGCGTCGCTCGTACTCGGCCTTTTGCAGCTCGACGAGCTGTTCGACCTTCTTGCAGCTCTGGAGGTCATGGCCCTTGGTACGGTGGATCTTGCAGTACTGTTTGTTGGTGCCGTCCTGCTTGTCGGCGGCTACCACGGCCTGGCAGTTGGCGCACGCGGAAACCTCCTTGCCGGATCCGCCAGCCTTGGTTTGCTTGGCGCCACCTTCACTGCCGAACTGCTCGACAACTAGTACATCTTTGCCCTTCTTATTCTTGTTGTTCCGCCGCCGGTTCTTCCTTGCCAAGGCAGTACCCTCGCTGTCAGATCCTCCTGTTCCTACATTCTCTCCAGGGAGTTTCCTCCCTTCCTCAGCACGCGCACACTTGTCGGCCAAGGCGTACAGCTCACTGATGTCCTTGATCTTGCACATCGCCATCTCCTCCCGCATCATGCGGTTTCGCACGTTCTGATGGAACGCGCTGATGACCGCGGCAGGGTGGACATCGGGTATGTTGTAGTGCACACGGCTGAATCTCTGAATGAACTTGCGCAGGGGCTCTCCCTCCTTCTGGACGAGCAGATGGAGATCGCTCGCTTGGCCATGAGGTTTGTGGCCGCCTGTAAAGGCGCCAACAAACTGATGGCATAGGTCTGCCCAGGAGGATATGGAGTTGTCCGGCAAGTGCATGAGCCAGGATCTGACGTTGGATTTGAGTACCAGCGGGAAGTAGTTGGCAAGGATCTTGTCGTCCCGGCCCCCAGCAGCCTGCACCGCGATGGTGTAGATGCTGAGGAACTCTGACGGATGCGACTTGCCGTCGTACTTCTCTGGTACGTCTGGCTTGAAATTCTTTGTGCTGGGCCACTGGACTTGCCGCAGCTCACGGGTGAACGCAGGGCAGCCCACCGAGTACGGCAGGTCGCCTGGCCCCCTGGCGCATGCATGTCGACAGAAGGCTCAGCACGCTGGTCTGACTGACGCCGCGCCTCTCTTCGATGCTCGATGCGAGTACGAGCGTCTTCTTGCTTTCGTTCATGAAGAACTTTGCGCTGATCGCGACGGGTTCGCGGATCTGACGACGCAGTGGAGTCGTTGTCGTGGGGGTTCCGGCGGGTCGGCGACCCCAACCTTTGGGGTGGAGAGTGCACGGTGGTCGCACCCCCACGGGTCTTGTCGCCACCGGCCGGTGCCTGACTGGCCCGCCGCGGCTGCGACGCACTCAGCTGCCGCGGAGTGTCGCCGTTGGTGAAGCCAATGAGACTCTGAATGGTGGCCCTCCAGTCGTCGAGCTTGTCCGCCGCTGGAGGGTAATCCAGGAGCAGTTGGGCTCGTGCCAGAGCTACCGCTGGGGTGGCGGGCAACGGTGCGTGGAACGGGACGTGCTCGAACTTCTAACTACGTTAGAAGGAGCAGTCCCCCGTCCAGGCGACCGTACCTCGCTCGGGCCAGCATGTTGGCGTGTATGCTGGCCTTGAACGTCCCGAGATCCGCCAGCTCGATTTGGGTCCAGCGAGCGTATGGTACTGTGAGTACCATGGCGCTGTCGGTCCTGCGCCTCTTGAGTTGGGCGCGGTGCATGCTCGGACGTCACGGCATTGGGGATTTCTTCGCCGACGCCCGTTCCTCCGCCGACGCCTTCCCCACCACCCGCCTGCTCCAGTGGCGGTGGGTTCGACGCGGACGGACCAGCCACCTCCGGAGCCTTCTTCTTCGGTGGCATGTCGATGACGAAGATGATGAAGATTTAGCTCGTGCGAACGCCGGATCGGGTTCGCGCAACCTCGACGCCCCCTACCTGGCGCGCCAAAGATGTCGGGGGGAATCTGCCTCCACGAACACCTATGGGGACCGAGCCCTTTCTGGTTCGGCGGGGAGCGGAGGCTGCACGAAGAGCGGATCGAGGCGATGCACACAAAGGGATTTACCCAGCTTCGGGCCGCACGGATGCGTAAAACCCTACTGCTGCTTTGGTGGATTGTATTGTGTTCTTGCTCGGGAGCGCAAGGTGCTACAGTACTCACGAGCCACTGGCGAGATGCTGCCTGAGAGTTCCTCCTCCCCTCCTCCTACGCGCGCATGGGCCTCCTTTTATATGTTAAAGGGGTCACCGACAGGTGGCAACGTAGGTGAGGGAAAAAATGGCAAAGCGCTGTGTTGGGTACAGCTGCTTGTATAGTGCTATCATACCTAACCCTGACGGCAGGGGACAAGGGCATTAAATGCCCGTCTGTGTCGCCCCAAATAGTGCGAAAGGTGGCTGTCAGGGGCGCCACCGTTTGCCACGATGGCTATCTTGTCAGCGTCGCTTCGCCACCGCATGCCCTTGGCTGCACAGCTTCTCGCCACGTATCCTAGAACGGTCCCAGAGCGACACATTGGTGGATGAGCTGGAGCGCGGGCAGCGGAGTAGTAGCTTGTCGCAGCAAGTGCCTTGTCGCGGTCGTCCCGGCAAGCTCCTCTTGCTGGGGCCTTGTCTCCTTGAGTGGCTCCTCCGGCAAGCTCCTCTTGCCGGGGCCTTCGTGCTTCGGGAGGTCATCCCGGCAAACTCCTCTTGCCGGGGCCTTCCTGGTGGGCCCCTCTTGCCGGGGCTTGGTGCCTTAAATGGCCTTCCCGACAAGCTCCTCTTGTCGGGACCTCGTCTTCTTGGCTTGAACACTTTGTTCTTGAATGGCTCCAAAGGAACCACGATGATCTTTGGTGGTCACCTAGCAAGCCCTGCCGCGGGGTGCTACAACTGCCCGTGCACAAGTTCGGGGTACTAAGGTACCCCTACTTTAGTACACCGACAACTTGTTATAATCTTGAAAATATTTTTGGCACCAACTTAGAAAGTTGTGATAATAATTGCTATACTATTGGTGCTATCCATATTATTAATGATGAGAACGATTATGCTTGTGATATGCAAAGGCCCAATCTTGGGGATGCTATGTTTGATGAAAATTACATGTTTGAGAATTTATTTGCTACAATTAATGTTTGTCCCAAGCTTTGGGATGCTATGTTTAATGAATATGATATTTTTCGTCCTCCAAGTTTTGATGAGCAAATTTACTATGATGATAGCATGCCTCCTATTTATGATGATTGCAATATTTATGAAACTGGGTGGAAGAGTGTCAACTTTAGGAAGTAGTGATCCCACTATTTTGGAGGGTGTTGATTCTTATTATAATTATAAAAGCGGATTTGGAGAGGTCATGACTTTATTTAGTAATGATTCCACTATCTTGGAAGAGATTTCAATTGATTATGCTCAGAACAAAGTTGCTACTTATGATGATTATTGTGATGTCACTTATGTTATAAAAAGTAGTGATGATTATATTTATAAAGCTTGTCATAATTATGATTACCCTTTTTCTGAACATTATTCTTTTAATATGGACACAATTTATAGTATTCGAGTTTCTTATGATACTCCCACCATTCTGAATAAGAATAAATTTGCTTATGTGGAGAGTAGTAGAATTTCTATGCTTGTAGATCATGAAAAGAATGATTTATGTGATGGTTATATTGTTGAATTCATTCATGATGCTACTGAAAATTATTATGAAGGAGGAGTATATGCTTGTAGGAATTGCAATAATATCAAGTTTCCTCTCTATGTGCTTAAAATTTTGAAGTTTTGCTTGTTTTACCTTCATATGCTAGTTGATTCTTGATCCCACAAATTGTTTGCTCACAAAATCCCTATGCATAGGAAGTGGGTTATACTTAAATGTGTTTGTCATATGCTTCATGATGCTCCCATTATGTTTCAATTCCTATCTTTTATGTGAGCATCATTGAAATCATCATGCCTAGCTAAAAGGGCATTAAAGAAAAGCACTTGTAGGGATACAACCCAACACTATTACCTACTTTTTTCGCATGTTCACATGATTAAGCTACTTAGTGATCATATTTTATAGCTTTAGTTTCAATAAAGTGCCAAGTAAAGCCTTTGGGATAGTGTGGATGATAGTTGATTCAATTCTGTCCAAAAACAGAAACTTTTGCGCCCAGTCACAGAATTGTTTAAATTCACTGGAGCATGATAAAATTCCAAATTGTTTACACATAATTGATATACCAATTGTCTATGTTTTCCTAATTTTTCAGAATTTTTGGAGTTACAGAAGTATGATTTCAATTCAGATCTTTACAGACTGTTCTGTTTTTGACAGATTCTGTTTTTGATGCATATTTTTCTTATTTTCTAGTTTCTATGGCTTATATTGCTTAATATAAATTGTAGAAATGATAGGGTACAATAGGCATCATGTGAGAAAAAAATATGAATCTTGTCTTGACAGTACCAAAGTGAATGATTTGTTCTACTATACTAACAGAGCTCACGAGTTTTCTGTTGAGTTTTGTGTTGTGAAGTTTTCAAGTTTTGGAGTTTTGATGGACTATGGAATAAAGAGTGGCAAGAGCCTAAGCTTGGGGATGCCCAAGGCACCCCAAGGTAATATTCAAGGACAACCAGGAGCCTAAGCTTGGGGATTGCCCCGAAAGGCATCCCCTCTTTCGTCTTCGTTCATCGGCAACTTTACTTGGATCTATATTTTTATTCATCACATGATATGTGTTTTGCTTGGAGCATCATTTTTTTTTTTGCTTTCTGTTTGAATAAAGTACTTAGGATCTAAAATTTTATTTATGAGTCTTCACATAGTTACATAATTATTCAACTAGTCATTGATCTTCACTTATATCTTTTGGAGTAGTGTGTCATTTGCTCTAGTGCTTCACTTATATCTTTTTAGAGCACCGCTGTAGTTTTATTTTTGATGAAATTGATGAACTCTCATGCTTCACTTATATTATTTTTAGAGTCTCTCTAAACAGCATGGTAATTTGCTTAGGTTATGAATTTAGTCCTAATACCATAGGCATCCAAGAGGGATATAATAAAAACTTTCATATAAAGTGCATTGAATACTATGAGAAGTTTGATTCCTTATGATTGTTTTTAGATATGAAGATGGTGATATTAGAGTCATGCTAGTGAGTATTTGTGAATATGAGAAATACTTGTGTTAAGGTTTGTGAGTCTTGTAGCATGCACGTATGGTGAACCGTTATGTAACGAAGTTGGAGCATGAGATATTTTTTGATTGTCTTCCTTATGAGTGGCGGTCGGGGATGAGCGATGTTCTTTTCCTACCAATCTATCCCCCTAGGAGCATGCGTGTAGTACTTTGTTTCGATGACTAATAGGTTTTTGCAATAAGTATGTGAGTTCTTTATGACTAATGTTGAGTCCATGGATTATACGCACTCTCACCTTTCCGCCATTGCTAGCCTCTCTAGTACCGTGCAACTTTCATCGGTACCATAAACCAACCACACATCCTTCCTCAACATAGCCACCATACCTACCTATGATGGCATTTCCATAGCCATTCCGAGATATATTGTCATGCAACTTTCCACTGTTCCGTTTTATTATGACACGCATCATCATTGTCGTATTTCTTTGCATGATCATGTAGTTGACATTATATTTGTGGCAAATCCACCATTCATAATTCTTTCATACATTTCACTCTTGATTCATTGCACATCCCAGTACACCGCCGGAGGCATTCATATAGAGTCATATTTTTGTTCTAGTATCGAGTTGTAATTTTTGAGTTGTAAGTTAATAGAAGTGTGATGATCTTCATTATTAGAGCATTGTCCCATGTGAGGAAAAAAAGAAGGGTCATTTACATTTCCCCCCTAATCTTGCCCCACCCTGAGCTTTACCCCTAAAAGAAACAAGTGCTCAACTTTGCCCCTCTTCCGTCTGGTGCCGTTTCAGAAATACCCCTCCGTACCCTTACCGTCCAGTCAAAGTGGTTTGACCGTGCAGGAGACACATTTCGGACAATTTACCCTTGGTACTTACATGTGGGGCCCTTCGGACAGAGTCACTCACCCACAGATATCCTCTCCTCTCATCTCTTCTCTTCTCTCTGGCGACTTGAACCCTAACCCTAGCCCGCCCATGATTTGGTTCGCCGTCGGCCGCCGTGGAGGGATAGCGTGGGGATTGAGATGCGCGGCGGCTGGATCTGACCCGCCGCTCCTCTTCACTGAGGGATTTCGCGGATGGCTGCCATTCGTAGAAGCGGCGCCGGCAGCGGCATAGCTGAGAGCTCTCATACCACAGCGGCGACCACATCGACTGTTCCAACGGGGTAAGTGTCTCCATTAGGTTACTCGCACGATTGCTATGCTCACTGTCTTTGCCTTCCTCTAATTTTTCTCAACATTTACCGTAGGATGGATCCAGCTAGAGCTTTCTATCTCAACTGTAGGATGGAAACCGTCGTGTTAGGCACTTCTGGTACAAAAGGATCTGGCACAGGGTTTAATTTTTGTCTTGTAGTTGATTGCACATCAACATTTGTGAAGTTTAGATCTGCAATCTCAGATAAATATCCATGGGGCCTCTATGATGCTGTAGAATTTAGGTATTGGGACATGGGAAATACTAATTGGGTGCCAGTGCAGTCTGATGATGAATTGGGAATTATGTTTGCAACCAATGCTGAAACTAAGACAGTAGATTTAGAAATTAATGTGATACAAAGGCTTAGAGGAGAGACTGAGAGGAGAGGAACTAGATCTCAAGCTCACAGTTCTCAAGCTAGGTGCAGTCAAACAAGAGGAAGAGGGAGTTCAGGTGGCAGAGGTAGTTTAGGTGCAAGAGAGAATTTAGGTGGCAGAGGTAGTTCAGGTGCAAGAAGGAATTCAGGTGGCAGAGGTAGTTCAGGTGGAAGAAGAAATTCAGAAACTAGTGTTGTGCATGAACCAGGTCCTAGCAGTAGCAAGCAACCAGATGCTGATCCAATCATAGAAGAGGAACAACCTGATGATGTACCAACAGATGATGAGGATGAATTAATGCATCCTGAATTTGTAATAGGGAAGAAGCCAAAGGGAAAGGAAGCAGCTCAACAAGATGATTATATTTCCCCTCCAGAGTTTGCTGAGACAGATTCATATGAGAGAGGTGAGGACAATGACATGGGTTATTCTGAGAGTTCTGATGAGGCCAGGCCAGATGTGCATTTTAACAGAGATGACCCTTCTCTTGCAGAAGGAACTATATTCTCTGATGTTGTAGAGTGCAGAAATGCATTAGCCACCTATGCAATAAAGACTCAGAGTGAATTCAAAATTGACAAGAGTGAGCCTGGTAGGCTAACAGTACATTGTGCATATAGAAGGTGTAAGTGGAGGATGCATGCATCCTTTCTAAAAAATACCAAACTATTTCAGGTACACTAACAGTTAATTGTGCATGTTCTTTGTGATTGTTATGTTGTTTATGATTCTGATCCTTGTTACAATGTTTAACTGCAGGTCAAAGTAAACAGAAATCCTCACACATGCCCAAGTGTGACAAGAAGACAAAGGTTGATATCAGCAAAGTGCAGATGGATTGCAGATGCAGTTAAGAACTGGGTGAGAGAAAACTCCAATATAAGGGTCACACAACTTCAAATTGACTTGAAGAAGAAGTATGGATTGCAGCTGCCATACATGAGAGTATTTTATGGTAAGCAGATGGCCATTGACAACATCTATGGTAAGTGGACTGACGGTTTTCAATTGTTGTACACATTCAAGGCTGAGGTAGAGAAAGCATCACCTAGTAGTGTAGTTCACATTGATAGGCACACTGTTCAGTTTGAAAAGAATGGTCAGAGCAGGTCCAAAGAGTGCTTTAGGAGAGTGTTTGTGTCATTTAAGGCATGCTAGAAGGGTTTTTTAGAAGGTTGTAGGCCATATCTGGCAGTAGATTCCACTGCACTCAATGGTAGGTTCAAAGGACAACTAGTCAGTGCCTGTGTTGTAGATGCAAACAACTGGATATTTCCAGTTGCATATGGTGTGCTAGAGGTAGAGAACCTGGAGCGTTGGACATGGTTCTTTGAGCACTTGAAAAACCTGATAGGCCACCCAGATGGTCTAGTCATACACACTGATGCCTGTAAAGGATTAGAGGCAGCTGTAGATGATGTTTTCCCTGGAGTAGAGCACAGAGAATGCATGAGGCACTTAGCTGCAAACTTCACCAAGAAGTTTAAAGGGAATTTTTTTTGATGAGAACTTGTGGCCCTGTTCCCTAACATTTAGCTTAAAGAAACACAATTACCATCTCAGGCAGTTGTATAGCAAGCCAGATGTAAAAGATTATCTGGATGAACATCACAGCAAGATATGGGCCAGGGCACTGTTCAATGAGAAGTGCAAGTTAGATTATGTGAACAATAACCTTGCAGAGTCTTTCAATTCCAAAATCAGAAAATGGAAAGGACTACACATTGTAGACCTGCTAGACAAAATTAGGCAAGTCTTAATGGAGAAATTTGATCTAAGGCAAAGCATTTCTGTTGGCACTTATGGAGGGCATATCATAGTCCCCAAAGTGATGAAACAGTTAATGGCAAAATCAAAGACTTTAGATATGAGCATTGTTAAGAGAAGTACTCATGAGGCAGAGGTGACTGCAATTGATAAAGAGAAGAGGGAGTGGAGGTATCCTGTTGATCTGCAAGCACAAACTTGTAGCTGCAGAAAATGGCAAATCACTGGACAACCTTGCATTCATGCATTATACTTCATTACTTCACTCAGAGGTCCAGCAAGTGAGATTGATCAGTATGTGCATGAATTTTACTCTGTGCATAGATTCAATCTTACTTATGCAGAGAATTTGCCTGCAATGGAGGGGAAGCAGCAGTGGGACATTGTTGATACTGGGTTTAAACTGTGTGCACCAGTGCAAAATAGACCACCTAGAAGACCAAGGAAAACTAGGATAAGGGCACAGGCAGAAGGAAAAGGTCTTGGAGGAAGGAAAAATAAATGCAGTAGATGTGGCAGACTTGGTCATAGAGGCACCCATTGCAAAGAGTCAATTGATCCTGCATTTGGAGAAGATGAGCATTGGGGTGCAGAAAATGCTCCAGAAAATGCTCTTGCAACTGCTCCAAGCTCTCCACCATCTGCTACAAGCTATCTACCAACTACTCCAAGCTCTCGACCAGCTCCAAGCTCTCCACCAACTGCTCCAAGCTCTGCACCAGCTCCAAGCTCTCCAATAGAACTTGTCAGGTATGTTTTCTACTACATGTTCATGCATTCTTTGTGTAACTTCATTATTTCATACTCATTTTGATTGTTTACATGCTTCTCAGTCCAAAGAAATGTATTAAAAGAGCTGCTGAGAGAGGAACTAGGTGGGGGTCACCACAGAAGAAGGCGAAAGGCGGCAACTCTGCTGTCAGCACAAGGAGCAAAGCTGCAAATCCTGCTGCCAACACTAGGAGCAAGAGGGCCAAACTAGTGTGATCAGCTTAATGTTGGTTCTGTTCAACTAGAGTGATGAACTGCTGTGTTAGATGTAATGTGTTAACTGATGTGTGTTGCTTTGCATGTTGTCATCCTGTTGTGAACTCCTGTGTAATGTGCTCATATTTGCCCTGTGCTACACTTCTATGCTCATATTTGTCACTGTGCTACACTTTTGTGCTCCTATTTGTCCATGTGCTACACTCGTGTGCTCATATTTGCCCCTGTGCTATATTTGTGTGCTCATATTTGTCCCTGGATTGATATATATTTGTGCTCATATTTACCACATGGAAACATCACTAGCCAAAAAGTACCTCAATGTGCATTCATACAGGATTTAAACCACATTAACAACATAACCATTATATAAAGGGACATTTCATAAAGGCTCCAGAACATCTACTACAATTTCATAGTTCACACCATTATATAAAGGCTCCATTACATAAAGGCTCCAGAATATAACAACATAACCTACATCAGCAAACACTTCAATAGCCTAATTTGACCACACAGAAACAAGACTAGCCACAATGCTTATGCCAAGAACAATGACAAAGCACATTGTTTCCATCAGCTCATTCTTTTTCTTCAACTTTTGCTTCAACTTCTTGTTTTTAGTGGTAAGATCAACAACCCTCCTCTCCAGATTGCTTGCTTTGATCCAACTGTGTTCAAGGGCAGCATGTAAATCCTCAAAAGCAAGCCCAACATAGTTAGTAGGAGGGGGGTCAATCCATACAACCCAATCACATTCATCGGGAAGCTGCAAAAGCATAGTTCAAAAATAATGTCAAACTGAAACCTTAGCATCAATTCGACAAAAAAAATATCAAATTGAGGGAAATATAGCACTTACATCAACTGTACAACCCAAAAAACATCTACCAGTGCTTGCTCCTCCCCAAGCTACATGGTGAGCCAGAACTAGCCCATGCCCTGGGCATCTACGCTTCGAGCGCTCCTCAAGGCCACAGAAGATGGGATTGGGAATGAAATGCTCTGAACTAAACTGCACAATGCCGCAACCATCCACCTACAAACAAAATCGGATGCACATGGCTAAAAAATCCCAAATCCGCACAAACCCTAGATCTGAAATCCCCAAATATGCAGACTTTACTAACCTCGTCCTCCGCGGCTGAAGTCGCCAAGCACTGAGCCGTCGAGGACATGGACGCCATCTTCCTTTCCTAGATCTCCAGCACCGAGCTATCGAAATCGCCTGAGCAGCCGCCTCCTCCTACACTTTGTTCTTAGCGTCGGGAGGAAGAAGAAAACCGAGAGAGATAACTGTTCGGTCAGCCCCACATGTAAGTAGGGGCAAACTTGTCCCAAAATTGTCCCGAAAACGGACAAACCACTTTGACTGGACGGAAACGGCGCGGAGGGGTATTTCTGAAGTGGCACTAGACGGAAGAGGGGCAAAGTTGAGCACATGTTTTTTTAGGGGTAAAGCTGAGACTGGGGCAAGATTAGGGGAAAAAATGGAATTGACCCAAAAAAGAAAGGCCAAATAAAAAAAGAGAAGGCCCAAAAAAGGAGAAAAAGAAAAACAAAAAATGAGAGAAAAAGAGAGAAGGGGCAATGTTACTATCCTTTTACCACACTTGTGCTTCAAAGTAGCACCATGATCTTCATGATAAAGAGTCTCCTATGATATCACTTCCATATACTAGTGGGAATTTTTCATTATAGAACTTGGCATGTATATTCCGACAATGGGCTTCCTCAAATTGCCCTAGGTCTTCGTGAGCAAGCAAGTTGGATGCACACCCACTTAGTTTCTTTTTGAGCTTTCATAAACTTATAGCTCTAGTGCATCCGTAGCATGGCAATCCCTACTAACTCACATTGATATCTATTGAGGGGCATCTCCATAGCCCGTTGATATGCCTAGTTGATGTGAGACTATCTCCCTCTTTTTGTCTTCTCCACAACCACCTTCCATTTCACCTATAGTGCTATGTCCATGGCTCACGCTCAAGTATTGCGTGAAAGTTGAAAAAGTTTGAGAACATCAAAAGTATGAAACAATTGCTTGGCTTGTCATCATGGTTGTGCATGATTTGAGTATTTTGTGTGATGAAGATGGAGCATAGCCAGACTATATGATTTCGTAGGGATAAACTTTCTTTGGCCATGTTATTTTGAGAAGACATAACTGCCTTGTTAGTATGCTTGAAGTATTATTGTTTTTATGTCAATATTAAACTTTTGTTTTGAATCTTATGGATCTGAACATTCATGCCACTATAAATAAATTGTTGGGGAACATAGTAATTTCAAAAAAATTCCTACGCACACGCAAGATCATGGTGATGCATAGCAACGAGAGGGGAGAGTGTTGTCTACGTACCCTCGTAGACCGAAGCGAAAGCGTTGACAAAACATAGAGGAAGTAGTCGTACGTCCTCCTCGTGATCCGACCGATCCAAGCACCGTTACTCCGGCGCCTCCGAGTTCTTGACACACGTACAGCTCGATGACGTCCCCGGGTCTCGATCCAGCAAAACCTCCGGGGATGAGTTCCGTCAGCACGACGGCGTGGTGACGATCTTGATGAACTACCGACGCAGGGCTTCGCCTAAACACTGCGACAATATGACCGAGGTGGAATATGGTGGAGGGGGGCACCGCACACGGCTAAGGAACGATCTCAAGGATCAACTTGTGTGTCCTAGGGTGCCCCCCTGCCCCCGTATATAAAGGAGCAAGGGGGAGGGTCGGCCGGCCTAGAGGCGCGCCAAGGGAGGGGGGAGTCCTCCTCCTAGTAGGAGTAGGACTCCCCTTTCCTAGTCCAACTAGGAGGGAGGAAGGGGGAAGGAAAGAGAGGGAGAGGGAGAGGGAAAGGGGGGCCGCCCCCCCCCCCTACTTGTCCAATTCGGACTGCCCATGGGGGGGCGTGCGCCACCCCCTGGCGCGGCCCTCTCTCTCCCCTCGCGGCCCAATAAGGCCCATACTTCCCCCGGGGGGTTCCGGTAACCCCTCCGGCACTCCGGTATTATCCGAAACCACTCGGAACCATTCCGATGTCCGAACATAGCCGTCCAATATATCAATCTTTACGTCTCGACCATTCCGAGACTCCTCGTCATGTCCGTGATCACATCCGGGACTCTGAACTCCTTCGGTACATCAAAATGCATAAACTCATAATAACTGTCATCGTAACCTTAAGCGTGCGGACCCTACGGTTCAAGAACAATGTAGACATGACCGAGACACCTCTCCGGTCAATAACCAATAGCAGGACCTGGATGCCCATATTGGCTCCTACATATTCTACGAAGATCTTTATCGGTCAGACCGCATAACAACATACGTTGTTCCCTTTGTCATCGGTATGTTACTTGCCCGAGATTCGATCGTCGGTATCCAATACCTAGTTCAATCTCGTTACCGGCAAGTCTCTTTACTCGTTCCGTAATACATCATCCCGCAACCAACTCATTGGTTGCAATGCTTGCAAGGCTTATGTGATGTGCATTACCGAGAAGGCTCTAAGATACCTCTCCGACATTCGGAGTGACAAATCCTAATCTCGAAATACGCCAACCCAACAAATACTTTCGGAGACACCTGTAGAGCACCTTTATAATCACCCAGTTATGTTGTGACGTTTGGTAGCACACAAAGTGTTCCTATGGTAAACGGGAGTTGCATAATCTCATAGTCATAGGAACATGTATAAGTCATGGATAAAAGCAATAGCAGCATACTAAACGATCGGGTGCTAAGCTAATGGAATGGGTCATGTCAATCAGATCATTCAACTAATGATGTGACCTTGTTAATCAAATGACAACTCCTTTGTCTATGGTTAGGAAACTTAACCATCCTTGATTAATAAGCTAGTCAAGTAGAGGCATACTAGTGACACTCTGTTTGTCTATATATCCACACATGTATTATGTTTCCGGTTAATACAATTCTAGCATGAATAATAAACATTTATCATGATATGTAAGGAAATAAATAATAACTTTATTATTGCCTCTAGGGCATATTTCCTTCAGTCTCCCACTTGCACTAGAGTCAATAATCTAGATTACACAGTAATGATTCTAACACCCATGGAGTCTTGGTGCTGATCATGTTTTGCCCGTGGAAGAGGCTTAGTCAACGGGTCTGCTACATTCGGATCCGTATGTATCTTGCAAATCTCTATGTCTCCCACCTGGACCAAGTCCCGGATGGAATTGAAGCGTCTCTTGATGTGCTTGGTTCTCTTGTGAAATCTGGATTCCTTCGCCAAGGCAATTGCTCCAGTATTGTCACAAAAGATTTTCATTGGACCCGATGCACTAGGTATGACACCTAGATCGGATATGAACTCCTTCATCCAGACTCCTTCATTTGCTGCTTCCGAAGCAGCTATGTACTCCGCTTCACATGTAGATCCCGCTACGACGCTTTGTTTAGAACTGCACCAACTGACAGCTCCACCGTTTAATGTAAATACGTATCCGGTTTGCGATTTTGAATCGTTCGGATCAGTGTCAAAGCTTGCATCAACGTAACCCTTTACGATGAGCTCTTTGTCACCTCCATACACGAGAAACGTTTCCTTAGTCCTTTTCAGGTACTTCAGGATATTCTTGACCGCTGTCCAGTGATCCACTCCTGGATTACTTTGGTACCTCCCTGCTAAACTTATAGCAAGGCACACATCAGGTCTGGTACACAGCATTGCATACATGATAGAGCCTATGGCTGAAGCATAGGGAACATCTTTCATCTTCTCTCTATCTTCTGCAGTGGTCGGGCTTTGAGTCTTACTCAACTTCACACCTTGCAATACAGGTAAGAACCCTTTCTTTGCTTGATCCATTTTGAACTTCTTCAAAATCTTGTCAAGGTATGTGCTTTGTGAAAGTCCAATTAAGCGTCTTGATCTATCTCTATAGATCTTAATGCCCAATATGTAAGCAGCTTCACCGAGGTCTTTCATTGAAAAACTCTTATTCAAGTATCCCTTTATGCTATTCAGAAATTCTATATCATTTCCAGTCAGTAATATGTCATCTACATATAATATCAGAAATGCTACAGAGCTCCCACTCACTTTCTTGTAAATACAGGCTTCTCCAAAAGTCTGTATAAACCCAAATGCTTTGATCACACTATCAAAGCGTTTATTCCAACTCCGAGATGCTTGCACCAGTCCATAAATGGATCGCTGGAGCTTGCACACTTTGTTAGCTCCCTTTGGATCGATAAAACCTTCTGGTTGCATCATATACAACTCTTCTTCCAGAAACCCATTCAGGAATGCAGTCTTTACATCCATTTGCCAAATTTCATAGTCATAAAATGCGGCAATTGCTAACATGATTCGGACAGACTTAAGCATCGCTACGGGTGAGAAGGTCTCATCGTAGTCAATCCCTTGAACTTGTCGAAACCCTTTTGCGACAAGTCGAGCTTTGTAGACAGTAACATTACCGTCAGCGTCTGTCTTCTTCTTAAAGATCCACTTGTTCTCTATTGCTTGCCGACCCTCGGGCAAGTCAACCAAAGTCCACACTTTGTTTTCATACATGGATCCCATCTCAGATTTCATGGCTTCCAGCCATTTTGCGGAATCTGGGCTCACCATCGCTTCTTCATAGTTCGTAGGTTCGTCATGATCTAGTAGCATGATTTCCAAAACAGGATTGCCGTACCACTCTGGTGCGGATCTCACTCTGGTTGATCTACGAGGTTCTGTAGTAACTTGATCTGTAGTTTCATGATCATCATCATTAACTTCTTCTCTGATTGGTGTAGATGTCACAGAAACCAGTTCCTGTGATGAACTACTTTCCAGTAAGGGAGCAGGTACAGTTACCTCATCAAGTTCTACTTTCCTCCCACTCACTTCTTTCGAGAGAAACTCCTTCTCTAGAAAGGATCCATTTTTAGCAACAAATGTCTTGCCTTTGGATCTGTGATAGAAGGTGTACCCAACAGTCTCCTTTGGGTATCCTATGAAGACACATTTTTCCGATTTGGGTTCGAGCTTATCAGGTTGAAGCTTTTTCACATAAGCATCGCAGCCCCAAACTTTAAGAAACGACAACTTTGGTTTCTTGCTAAACCACAGTTCATAAGGTGTCGTCTCAACGGATTTTGACGGTGTTCTATTCAACGTGAATGTGGCCGTCTCTAGAGCATAACCCCAAAACGATAGCGGTAAATCTGTAAGAGACATCATAGATCGCACCATATCTAGTAAAGTGCAATTACGATGTTCGGACACACCATTGCGCTGTGGTGTTCCGGGTGGCGTGAGTTGCGAAACTATTCCGCATTGTTTCAAATGTAGACCAAACTCGTAACTCAAATATTCTCCTCCACGATCAGATCGTAGAAACTTTATTTTCTTGTTACGATGATTTTCAACTTCACTCTGAAATTCTTTGAACTTTTCAAATGTTTCAGACTTGTGTTTCATTAAGTAGATATACCCATATCTGCTTAAATCATCTGTGAAGGTGAGAAAATAACGATATCCGCCACGAGCCTCAACATTCATTGGACCACATACATCTGTATGTATAATTTCCAATAAATCTTTTGCTCTCTCCATAGTACCGGAGAACGGTGTTTTAGTCATCTTGCCCATGAGGCACGGTTCGCAAGTGCCAAGTGATTCATAATCAAGTGACTCCAAAAGTCCATCAGTATGGAGTTTCTTCATGCGCTTTATACCGATATGACCTAAACGGCAGTGCCACAAATAAGTTGCACTATCATTATCAACTCTGCATCTTTTGGCTTCAACATTATGAATATGTGTATCACTACTATCGAGATTCATTAAAAATAGACCACCCTTCAATGGTGCATGACCATAAAAGATATTACTCATATAAATAGAACAACCATTATTCTCTGATTTAAATGAATAACCGTCTCGCATCAAACAAGATCCAGATATAATGTTCATGCTCAACGCTGGCACCAAATAACAATTATTTAGGTCTAATACTAATCCCGAAGGTAGATGTAGAGGGAGCGTGCCGACTGCGATCACATCGACTTTGGAACCGTTTCCTACGCGCATCGTCACCTCGTCCTTTTCCAGTGTTCGCTTAATCCGTAGTCCCTGTTTCGAGTTGCAAATATTAGCAACAGAACCAGTATCAAATACCCAGGTGCTACTGCGAGCTCTAGTAAGGTACACATCAATAACATGTATATCACATATACCTTTGTTCACCTTGCCATCCTTCTTATCCGCCAAATACTTGGGGCAGTTCCGCTTCCAGTGACCAGTCTGCTTGCAGTAGAAGCACTCAGTTTCAGGCTTAGGTCCAGACTTGGGTTTCTTCTCTTGAGCAGCAACTTGTTTGCTGTTCTTTTTGAAGTTCCCCTTCTTCTTCCCTTTGCCCTTTTTCTTGAAACTAGTGGTCTTATTGACCATCAACACTTGATGCTCCTTCCTGATTTCTACCTCCGCAGCCTTTAGCATTGCGAAGAGCTCGGTGATAGACTTATCTATCCCTTGCATATTATAGTTCATCACGAAGCCTTTGTAGCTTGGTGGCAGTGATTGGAGAATTCTGTCAATGACGCAATCATCCAGAAGATTGACTCCCAGCTGATTCAAGTGATTATAATACCCAGACATCTTGAGTATATGCTCACTGACAGAACCATTCTCTTCCATCTTGCAGCTATAGAACTTATTGGAGACCTCATATCTCTCAATCCGGGCATTCTGTTTGAATATCAACTTCAACTCCTGGAACATCTCATATGCTCCATGGTTCTCAAACCATTGTTGAAGTCACGGTTCTAAGCCGTAAAGCATGGCACACTGAACTATCGAGTAGTCATCAGCTTTGCTCTGCCAGACGTTCATAACATCTGGCGTTGCTCCAGCAGCAGGCCTGGCACCTAGCGGTGCATCCAGGATGTAACTCTTCTGTGCAGCAATGAGGATAATCCTCAAGTTACGGACCCAGTCCATGTAATTGCTACCATCATCTTTCAACTTTGCTTTCTCAAGGAACGCATTAAAATTCAATGGAACAACAACACGAGCCATCTATCTACAATCATCATAAACAAGCAAGATACTATCAGGGACTAAGTTCATGATAAATTTAAGTTCAATTAATCATATTACTTAAGAACTCCCACTTAGATAGACATCCCTCTAATCATCTAAGTGATCACGTGATCCAAATCAAAACTAATCCATAACCGATCATCACGTGAAATGGATTATTTCTCAATGGTGAACATCATCATGTTGATCATATCTACTATATGATTCACGCTCGACCTTTCGGTCTCCGTGTTCCGAGGCCATATCTGCATATGCTAGGCTCGTCAAGTATAACCCGAGTATTCCGCGTGTGCAAAACTGGCTTGCACCCGTTGTAGATGGACGTAGAGCTTATCACACCCGATCATCACGTGGTGTCTGGGCACGACGAACTTTGGCAACGGTGCATACTCGGGGAGAACACTTCTTGATAATTTAGTGAGAGATCATCTTATAATGCTACCGTCAATCAAAGCAAGATAAGATGCATAAAAGATAAACATCACATGCAAGTCAATATAAGTGATATGATATGGTCATCATCATCTTGTGCTTCGTGATCTCCATCTCTGCAGCACCATCATGATCATCATCGTCACCGGCGCGACACCTTGATCTCCATCGTAGCATCATTGTCATCTCGCCAATCTTATGCTTCTACGACTATCGCTACCGCTTAGTGATAAAGTAAAGCATTACAGGGCGATTGCATTGCATACAATAAAGCGACAACCATACGGCTCCTGCCGGTTGCCGATAACTCGGTTACAAAACATGATCATCTCATACAGTAAAATATAGCATCATGTCTTGACCATATCACATCACAACATGCCCTGCAAAAACAAGTTAGACGTCCTCTACTTTGTTTGTTGCAAATTTTACGTGGCTGCTACGGGCTTAAGCAAGAACCAATCTCACCTACGCATCAAAACCACAACGATAGTTCGTCAAATAGACTCCGTTTTAACCTTCTCAAGGACCGGGCGTAGCCATACTCGGTTCAACTAAAGTTGGAGAAACTGACACCCGCCAGCCACCTGTGTGCAAAGCACGGCGGTAGAACCAGTCTCGCGTAAGCGTACGCGTAATGTCGGTCCGGGCCGCTTCATCCAACAATATCGCCGAACCAAAGTATGACATGCTGGTAGGCAGTATGACTTGTATCGTCCACAACTCACTTGTGTTCTACTCATGCAAAACATCAAACCATAAAAACCTAGGCTCTGATGCCACTGTTGGGGAACGTAGTAATTTCAAAAAAATTCCTATGCACACGCAAGATCATGGTGATGCATAGCAACGAGAGGGGAGAGTGTTGTCTACGTACCCTCGTAGACCGAAGCCGAAGTGTTGACACAACGTAGAGGAAGTAGTCATACGTCCTCCTTGCGATCCGACCGATCCAAGCGCCGTTACTCCGGTGCCTCCGAGTTCTTGACACACGTACAGCTCGATGACGTCCCCGGGTCTCGATCCAGCAAAACCTCCGGGGATGATTTCCGTCAGCACGACGGCGTGGTGACGATCTTGATGAACTACCGACGCAGGGCTTCGCCTAAACACTGCGACAATATGACCGAGGTGGAATATGGTGGAGGGGGGCACCGCACACGGCTAAGGAACGATCTCAAGGATCAACTTGTGTGTCCTCGGGTGCCCCCCTGCCCCCGTATATAAAGGAGCAAGGGGGAGGGCCGGCTGGCCTAGAGGCGCGCCAAGGGAGGGGGGAGTCCTCCTCCTAGTAGGAGTAGGACTCCCCTTTCCTAGTCCAACTAGGAGGGAGGAAGGGGGAAGGAAAGAGAGGGAGAGGGAGAGGGAAAGGGGGGCCGCCCCCCCCCCCCTCCTTGTCCAATTCGGGCTGCCCATGGGGGGGCGCCACCTCCTGGCGCGGCCCTCTCTCTCCCCTCGCGGCCCAATAAGGCCCATACTTCCCCCGGGGGGTTCCGGTAACCCCTCCGGCACTCCGGTATTATCCGAAACCACTCGGAACCATTCCGATGTCCGAACATAGCCGTCCAATATATCAATCTTTACGTCTCGACCATTCCGAGACTCCTCGTCATGTCCGTGATCACATCCGGGACTCCGAACTCCTTCGGTACATCAAAATGCATAAACTCATAATAACTGTCATCGTAACCTTAAGCGTGCGGACCCTACGGTTCGAGAACAATGTAGACATGACCGAGACACCTCTCCGGTCAATAACCAATAGCGGGACCTAGATGCCCATATTGGCTCCTACATATTCTACGAAGATCTTTATCGGTCAGACCGCATAACAACATACGTTGTTCCCTTTGTCATCGGTATGTTACTTGCCGAGATTCGATTGTCGGTATCCAATACCTAGTTCAATCTCGTTACCGGCAAGTCTCTTTACTCGTTCCGTAATACATCATCCCGCAACCAACTCATTGGTTGCAATGCTTGCAAGGCTTATGTGATGTGCATTAACGAGAAGGCCCTGAGATACCTCTCCGACATTCGGAGTGACAAATCCTATTCTCGAAATACGCCAACCCAACAAATACTCTCGGAGACACCTGTAGAGCACCTTTATAATCACCCAGTTACGTTGTGACATTTGGTAGCACACAAAATGTTCCTACGGTAAACGGGAGTTGCATAATCTCATAGTCATAGGAACATGTATAAGTCATGGATAAAAGCAATAGCAGCATACTAAACGATCGGGTGCTAAGCTAATGGAATGGGTCATGTCAATCAGATCATTCAACTAATGATGTGACCTTGTTAATCAAATGACAACTCCTTTGTCTATGGTTAGGAAACTTAACCATCCTTGATTAATAAGCTAGTCAAGTAGAGGCATACTAGTGACACTTTGTTTGTCTATATATACACACATGTATTATGTTTCCGGTTAATACAATTCTAGCATGAATAATAAACATTTATCATGATATGTAAGGAAATAAACAATAACTTTATTATTGCCTCTAGGGCATATTTCCTTCAGTCTCCCACTTGCACTAGAGTCAATAATCTAGATTACACAGTAATGATTCTAACACCCATGGAGTCTTGGTGCTGATCATGTTTTGCCCGTGGAAGAGGCTTAGTCAACGGGTCTGCTACATTCAGATCCGTATGTATCTTGCAAATCTCTATGTCTCCCACCTGGACCAAGTCCCGGATGGAATTGAAGCGTCTCTTGATGTGCTTGGTTCTCTTGTGAAATTTGGATTCCTTCGCCAAGGCAATTGCTCCAGTATTGTCACAAAAGATTTTCATTGGACCCGATGCACTAGGTATGACACCTAGATCGGATATGAACTCCTTCATCCAGACTCCTTCATTTTCTGCTTCCGAAGCAGCTATGTACTCCGCTTCACATGTAGATCCCGCTACGACGCTTCATTTTCGTCACACAAAATGCTCCCATCATGCACAACAACGATGACAAGCCAAGCAATTGTTTCATACTTAGCCTTTTCAAACTCTTTCAAATTTTACGAAATATATGAGCGCGAGCCATGGACATAACACTATGGGTGGAATAGAATATGATGATGGAGGTTGTGTGAGAAGACAAAAAAGGAGAAAGTCTCACATTGACGCGGCTAATCAACAGGCTATGGAGATGTCCATCAATTGATGTCAATGCGAGGAGTAGGGATTGCCATGCAACGGATGCACTAGAGCTATAAATATATGAAAGATCAACAAAAGAAACTAAGTGGGTGTGCATCCAACTTGCTTGCTCACGAAGACCTAGGGCATTTTGAGGAAGCCCATCATTGGAATATACAAGCCAAGTTCTATAATGAAAAATTTCCACTTGTATATGAAAGTGACAAAATAAGAGACTATCATGAAGATCATGGTGCTACTTTGAAGCACAAGTGTGGAAAAAGTATAGTAACATTGCGCCTTCTCTCTTTTTGTCTCATTTTTTATTTGGGCCTTCTCCTTATTTTATGGCCTCTTTTTTTGGGCTTCTTTGGCCTCCTTTTTTATTTTTATTTTTCGTCCGGAGTCTCATCCCGACTTGTGGGGGAATCATGGTCTCCATCATCCTTTCCTCACATGGGACAATGCTCTAATAATGAAAATCATCACACTTTTATTTACTTACAACTCAAGAATTACAACTCGATACTTAGAACAAAATATGACTCTATGTGAATGCCTCCGGCGGTGTACCGGGATGTGCAATGAATCAAGAGTGACATGTATGAAAGTATTATGAAGGTGGATTTGCCACAAATATGATGTCAACTACATGATCGTGCAAAGCAATATGACAATGATGGAGCGTGTCATAATATATGGAACAGTGGAAAGTTTCATGGCAATATATCTCGGAATGGCTATGGAAATGCCATAATAGGTAGGTATGGTGGCTGTTTTGAGGAAGATATAAGGAGGCTTATGTGTGATAGAGCGTATCATATCACGGGGTTTGGGTACACCGGCAAAGTTTGCATCAACTCTCGAGGTGAGAAAGGTCAATGCACGGTACTGAAGAGGCTAGCAACGATGGAAGGGTGAGAGTGCGTATAATCCATGGACTCAACATTAGTCATAAAGAACTCTCATACTTATTGCAAAAATCTACAAGTAATCAAAACCAAGCACTACGCGCATGCTCCTAGGGGTATATATTGATATGAAAAGACCATCGCTCGTCCCCGACCACCACTCATAAGGAAAGCAATCAAAGAACACCTCATGCTTCAAATTTGTCACACAACATTTACCATACGTGCATGCTACGGGACTTGCAAACCTCAACACAAGTATTTATCAATTCCACAATAACTCAACTAGAACGATTCTAATATTACCATCTTTATATCTCAAAACAACTATCAAGTATCAAATTTCTCATAGTATTTAATGCACTCTATATGAAAGTTTTTATTATACGCATCTTGGATGCCTATCATATTAGGACTAATTTTATAGCCAAAGAAAATTACCATGTTGTTCTAAAAGACTCTCAAAATAATATAAGTGAAGCATGAGAGATCAATAATTTCTATAAAATAAAACCACCACCGTGCTCTAAAAAGGTATAAGTGAAGCAGTAGAGCAAAATTATCTAGCTCAAAAGATATAAGTGAAGCACATAGAGTATTCTAATAAATTCCGATTCATGTGTGTCTCTCCAAAAGGTATGTAATGCAAGTATTATTGCATTAAACTAAAAAGCAAAGACTCAAATCATACAAGACGCTCCAAGCAAAACACATATCATGTGGTGAATAAAAATATAGCCTCAAGTAAAGTTACCGATAGACGAAGGCGAAAGAGGGGATGCCTTCCGGGGCATCCCCAAGCTTAGTCTTTTGGTTGTCCTTGAATTTTACCTTGGGGTGCCTTGGGCATCCCAAAGCTTAGGATCTTGCCACTCCTTATTCCAAAATCCATCAAATCTTTACCCAAAAACTTGAAAACTTCACAACACAAAACTTAAACAGAACTCATGAGCTCCGTTAGTGAAAGAAAACAAACCACCACTTTAAGTTACTATAATGAAGTCCTTATTTATTTACATTGGTGTTAAACCTACTGTATTCCAACTTCTCTGTGGTTCATACCCCTCGATACTAGCCATAGATTCATCAAAATAAGCAAACAACACACGAAAACAGAATCTGTCAAAAACAGAACAATCTGTAGTTATCTGTATCAAACGTATACTTCTGGAACTCAAAAAATTCTAAAATAAATTGGTGAACGTGAGTAATTTATCTGTTAATCATCTTCAAAAATAATCAACCTAAAAGCACTCTCCAGTAAAACATGGCAGCTAATCTCGTGAGCGTTAAAGTTTCTGTTTTTCAAGCAAGATAAAAAAGACTTCACCCAAGTCTTCCCAAAGGTTCTACTTGGCATAAACACTAATTAAAACATAAAACCACATCTAAAAAGAGGCTAGATGAATTATCTATTACTAAACAGGAACAAAAATCAAGGTACAAAAATAAAATTGGGTTGCCTCCCAACAAGCGCTATCGTTTAACGCCCCTAGCTAGACATAAAAACAAGAATAGATCTAGGTATTGTCATCTTTGGTATGCAATCAATAAGTGGCCCTCATAATAGATTCATAAGGTAATTTAATTTTCTTACTAGTAAATGTTCCATGCCTTTCCTTAATGGAAATTGGAATCTAGTATTTCCTTCTTTCATATCAATAATTGCACCAATCGTTTTAAGGAAAGGTCTACCAAGAATAATAGGACATGTAGGATTGCAATCTATATAAAGAACAATGAAATCTACGGGCACATAATTCCTATTTGCAACAATAAGAACATCATTAATCCTTCCCATAGGTTTCTTAATGGTGGAATCCGCAAGATGCAAATTTAAAGAACAATCATCAAATTCACGGAAACCGAACACATCACACACAAAGTTTTTGGAATCGTGGAACACTAGCACCTAAATCACATAAAGCATAGCATTCATGATATTTAATATTAATTTTAATAGTAGGCTCTCACTCATCATAAATTTTTCTAGGGATAGAAACTTCTAATTCAAGTTTTTCTTCATAAGATTGCATTAAAGCATCAACGATATGTTTAATAAAAGCTTTTTTATCATAAGCATGAGGATAATTTAACACGGATTGCAACAAGGAAATACAATCTATCAAAGAGAAATTATCATAATTAACTTCCTTGAAATCCAAAATTGTGGGTTCATTGCTATGTAAAGTTTTGACCTCTTCAATCCCACTTTTACCAATTTTTGCATCAAGATCTAGAAACTCCGAATCACTGGGACGCCTATTAACTAAAGTTGACTCATCTCCAGTCCCATATTTATCAAGATTCATATTGGAAAACAAAGATTTGATAGGAGACACATCAATCACGTTTAGATCTTCATCATTATTATCATGAAAACTAGAAGAACACGCTTTCACAAAGCAATCTTTTTAGCATGCATCCTAGCGGTTCTTTCTTTGAACTCATCAATGGAAATTTTCATGGCTTTGAGAGACTCATCGATATCATGCTTAGGTGGAATAGATCCAAGTTTCAAAGAATCAACATCAAGAGAAATTATATCCACGTTCCTAGCCAACTCATCAATCTTAGGCAATTTTTCTTCAAGCAAAGCACTGAAATTCTTTTACGAATTCATAAATTCTTTAACACTAGTCTCAAAATTAGAGGGCATATTATTAAAATTTCCATAAGAGTTGTTGTAGGAATTACCATAATTATTAGAGGAATTACTAGGGAACGACCTAGAATTAAAGTTTCCTCTATATGTGTTGTTACCAAAATTGTTCCTACCAACAAAATTCACATTCGTAGATTCATTATTATTCTCAATCAAAGTGGACAAAGGCATATCATTAGGATAAGAAGAGACACTATTATTAGCAAACAATTTCATAAGTTCATCCATCTTTCCACTCAAAACATTTATCTCTTCAATAGCATGAACTTTTTTACTAGTGGATCTTTCGGTGTGTCATTGAGAATAATTAACCATAATATTATCTAGGAGTTTAGTAGCTTCTCCTAAAGTGATTTCCATAAAAGTGCCTCCCGCGGACGAATCTAAAAGATTTCTAGAAGCAAAATTCAATCCGGCATAATTTTTTTGTATAATCATCCATAAATTCAAACCATGTGTAGGGCAATTACGTATCATTAATTTCATCCTCTCCCAAGCTTGTGCAACATGCTCATGATCAAGTTGCTTAAATTCATAATATCATTTATAAGAGAGATGATCTTAGCGGGAGGAAAATACTTAGAGATAAAAGCATCTTTGCACTTATTCGATGAATCAATACTATTTTTAGGCAAAGAAGAGAACCAAGTTTTAGCACGACCTCTAAGCGAAAACGGAAATAGCTTCAATTTAACAATATCATTATCCACATCTTTCTTATTTTGCATATCGCACAAATCAACAAAGTTGTTTAGATGGGTAGCGACATCTTCACTAGGAAGGCCAGAAAATTGATCTTTCATGACAAGATTCAACAAAGTAGCATTAATTTCACAAGATTCAGCATCGGTAATAGGAGCAATCGGAGTGCTAATAAAATCATTGGTGTTGGTATTGGAAAATTCGCATAATTTAGTATTATCTTGAGGCATCGTGACAAACAATCAATCCAACACACAAGCATAGAAGAAGCAAGCGAAAAGAGACGAACGGAAAAGGGCGAATAAAACGGCAAGGGTGAAGTGGGGGAGAGGAAAACGAGAGGCAAATGGCAAATAACGTAATGCGAGGGATAAGAGTTTGTGATGGGTACCTGGCATTTCTTGACTTGAGCGTAGATCTCCCCAGCAACAGCGCCAGAAATCCTTCTTGCTACCTCTTGAGCATGCGTTGGTTTTCCCTTGAAGAGGAAAGGGTGATGCAGCAAAGTAGCGTAAGTATTTCCCTTAGTTTTTTAGAACCAAGGTATCAATCCAGTAGGAGACTACACGCAAGTCGCCTAGTACCTGCACAAACAATCAAGAACCTTGCAGCCAACGCGATAAAGGGGTTGTCAATCCCTTCACAGCCAGTTGCAAAACTGAGATTTGATAAAGATAATAAGATAAATATTTTTGGTATTTTTGTTGTATAGATTGGAAAGTAAAGATGGCAAAATAAACGGCGGAAGAAATTGGCAAGTTGACAGGAAACTAATATGATGTAAAATAGACCCAGGGGCCATATGTTTCACTAGTGGCTTCTCTCAAGATCGCATATATTACGGTGGGTGAACAAATTACTGCCGAGCAATTGATAGAAAAGCGCATAGTTATGAGAATATCTAGGCATGATCGTGAACATAGACATCACGTCCGTGTCAAGTAGACCGAAACGATTCTGCATCTACTACTATTACTCCACACATCGACCGCTATCCAGCATGCATCTAGAGTATTAAGTTCATAAGAACAGAGTAACGCATTAGGCAAGATGACATGATGTAGAGGGATAAACTCAAGCAATATGATATAAACCCCATCTTGTTATCCTCGATGGCAACAATACAATACGTGTAAGTTCCCTTTCTGTCACTGGGATCGAGCATCGCAAGATTGAACCCAAAGCTAAGCACTTCTCCCATTGCAAGAAAGATCAATCTAGTAGGCCAAACTAAACCGTTAATTCGAAGAGACATGCAAAGATATCAAATCATGCATATAAGAATTCACAGAAGAATCAAATATTGTTCATAGATAATCTTGATCATAAACCCACAATTCATCGGATCTTGACAAACACACCGCAAAAACTATTACATCGAATAGATCTCCAAGAACATCAAGGAGAACTTTGTATTGAGAACCAAAGAGAGAGAAGAAGCCATCTAGCTAATAACTATGGACCCGAAGGTCTGTGGTAAACTACTCACACATCATCGGAGAGGCTATAATGTTGATGTAGAGGCCCCCCGTGATCGAATCCCCCTCCGGCAGATTGCCGAAAAACGCCCCAAGATGGGATCTCATGGGTACATAAGGTTGCGGTGGTGGAAAAGTGGTTTCGTGGCTCCCCTTGATGTTTTCAGGGTATGAGAGTATATATAGGCGAAAGAAGTAGGTCGGTGGAGCTACGAGGGGCCCACAAGGGTGGGGGCGCGCCTACCCCCCTGGGCGCGCCCTCCTGCCTCATGGCTGCCTCGTTGCATCTCTGACTTCCACTCCAAGTCTCCTCGATTGTGTTTGTTCCAAGAAAGATCCTCGCGAAGGTTTCGTTCCT
Organism: Aegilops umbellulata; assembly: GCA_032464435.1. Classification (NCBI taxonomy): domain Eukaryota; kingdom Viridiplantae; phylum Streptophyta; class Magnoliopsida; order Poales; family Poaceae; genus Aegilops; species Aegilops umbellulata. Next base: position 130,350,266 of record CP136057.1, on the reverse strand, counting down.
TTTGATATTCCTTTTCTGCGAAACACTGAAATAGGCAAAAAAACAGCAATTTGCACTGGGCCTTCGGTTAATAGGTTAGTCCCAAAAATAATATAAAAGAGTATATTAAAGCCCATTAAACATCCAAGACAGATAATATAATAGCATGGAACAATCAAAAGTTATAGATACGTTGGAGACGTATCACCTACCCCCCGGGCGCGTCCTTCGATCTTGTGGTTGACCCGTGGACCCCCTGGCTTGTTCTCGACGCCAAAAATTTCTATAAATATAGAAACCCCCAGAAATAAACCTAGAGCGGGAGTTCTGCCGTCGCAAGCCTCTGTAGCCACCAAAAACCAATCGGGGCTGTTCCGGCACCCTGCCGGAGGGGGAAATCTTCACTGGTGGCCATCTTCATCATCCCGGCGGTCTCCATGACGAGGAGGGAGTAGTTCACCCTCGGGCCGAGGGTATGTACCAGTAGCAATGTGTTTGATCTCTCTCTCTCTCTCGTGTTATTGATTTGGCACGATCTTGATGTACCACAAGCTTTGCTATTATAGTTGGATCTGATCATGTTTCTCCCCCTCTACCTTCTTGTAATGGATTGAGTTTTCCCTTTGAAGTTATCTTATCGGATTGAGTATTTAAGGATTTGAGAACACTTGATGTATGTCTTGCATGTGCTTATCTATGGTGACAATGGGATATTCACGTGATCCACTTGATGTATGTTTTGGTGATCAACTTGCAGGTTCTATGACCTTTTGAACTTATGCATAGGTTGGCACAGGTTTTCGTCTTGACTCTCCGGTTGAAACTTTGGGGCACTCTTTGAACTTTTTTGTGTTGATTTGAATAGAAATCTAAGATTGTGTAATGCATATCGTATAATCGAACCCGCGAATACTTGTGGTGACATTGGAGTATCTAGGTGACATTAGGGTTTCGGTTGATATGTATCTTAAGGTGTTATTTTAGTACGAACTCTAGGGCTGTTTGTGACACTTATAGGAATAGCCCAATAGATCGATCAGAAAGAATAACTTTGAGGTGGTTTCGTACCCTACAATAATCTCTTAGTTTGTTCTCCGCTATTAGTGACTTTGGAGTGACTCTTTATTACACGTTGAGGGATTGTTACATGATATAATTATGTTATCATTGTTGAGAGAACTTGCACTAGTGAAAGTATGAACCCTAGGCCTTGTTTTGAAGCATTGCAATACCGTTTTTTGCTCACTTTTACCACTCGTTACCTTGCTGTTTTTATATTTTCAGATTACAAAAACCTATATCTACTATCCATATTGCACTTGTATCACCATCTGTTTGCCAAACTAGTGCGCCTATACAATTTACCATTGTATTGGGTGTGTTGGGGACACAAGAGACTCTTTGTTATTTGATTGCAGGGTTGTTTGAGAGAGACTATCTTCATCCTACGCCTCCCATGGATTGATAAGCCTTAGGTCATCCACTTGAGAGAAATTTGTTGTTGTCCTACAAAACTCTACACTTGGAGGCCCAACAACGTCTACAAGGATAAAGTTGCGTAGTAGACATCAAGGGGAACCTAAAAACTTTTCAAAAAGGAAAGTGAAAGTGAGAGAGACGAACATTGTTGAAGTGGGGGAGCTCCTTTGTTCATGCCCATGGAAACTTTGTGAATCTTGAATTGCAGAAACTTTTCAACAAAAATAATTATCCCCTTGTACAATTCCATTGTATTATAAAAATAATGTGCTAAGGTTTGCCTTTAGGATGAGTAGATTGCTTGTTGGTATGTGCGGTGAAAAAACAGAAACTTTGGCTGTAGCGCATGATTTTACATTTTTTTACTGGAACATCGAAAGGTTCTGAAACATTTTTCACAGTATTACTATACAAATTGTTTATTTTGTCCTAACTTTTTCAGATTTTTTGGAGTACCAGAAGGTTCAGATTACTACAAACTATCCTGTTTAACACAGATTTTGTTTTTGATGCATTGTTTTGCTTGTTTTGACGAAACTATCGATTTTTATCGGTGGTATAAGCCATGGAAAAGTTATGTTACAGTAGCAACAATGCAAAAACAAAATATGAATTGGTTTGCAACAATACTTAGAGTAGTGATTTTCTTTATTATGCTAACGGATCTTACCGAGCTTTCTGTTGAGTTTTGTGTGGATGAAGTGATCAAAGATCGAGGAGGTCTCAATATGAGGAGAAGGAGGAGAGGCAAGAGCTCAAGCTTGGGGATGCCCAAGGCAACCCAAGTAAATATTGAAGGAGATTCAAGCGTCTAAGCTTGGGATTCCCCGGAAGGCATCCCATCTTTCTTCAACAAGTATCGGTATGTTTTCGTTCTCGTTTCGTTCATGTGATATGTGTAAATCTTGGAGCATCTTTTGCACTTAGTTTTGATTTTTCTTTTATGCACCATGCTTGTATGAGATAATCCATGATTGATTTATAGAATGCTCATTGCACTTCACTTATATCTTTTGAGTTTGGATTTATAGAATGCTTCATGCATGTGCTTCACTTATATCATTTGAAGTTTGGATTGCCTGTTTCTCTTCACATAGAAAATCGTTATTTGAAGAATGCTCCTTTGCTTCACTTATATTTATTAGAGCATGATCTTTTGTAGAAATAATTAAACTCTCATGCTTCACTTATATCTATTTAGAGAGTCAAAAGGTCAATTGCATGGTTAGTCATAAAATCCTACATAAAACTTATGGATCACTGAATATGATATGTTTGATTCCTTGCAATAGTTTTGCAATATAGAGATGGAATATATGGGAGGAACTAGTAAAAGGTTGTGGTTAGTAAGAATATTGGTGTTAATGTTTGTGATTCCCGAAGCATGCACGTATAGTCTCTCGTTATGCTATGAAGTTGGAGCATGATTTATTATTGATTGTCTTCCTTATGAGTGGCGGTCGAGGACGAGCGATGGTCTTCTCCTACCAATCTATCCCCCTAGGAGCATGCGTAGTAGTACTTTGCTTCGAGGGCTAATAAACTTTTGCAATAAGTATATGAGTTCTTTATGACTAATGTGAGTCCATGGATTATACGCACTCTCACCTTTCCGCAATTTGCTAGCCTCTTCGGTACCATGCATTGCCCTTACTCACCTCAAGAGTCGGTGCAAACTTCACCGGTGCATCCAAACCTCGTGATATGATATGCTCTATCACACATAAGCCTCCTTATATCTTCCTCAAAACAGCCACCATACCTACCTATTGTGGCCTTTCCATAGCCATTCCGAGATATATTGCCATGTAACTTCCACCATTTCCGTCTGATGACTTGAGCATTCATTGTCATATTGCTTTGCATGATCATATAGCTGACACAGTAGTTGTGGCTCAGCCACCGTTCATCATTTTTTATACATGTTATGCTAGATCATTGCACATCCTGGTACCTACCAGAGGCATTCATATAGACTCATACTTTGTCATAGGTATCGAGTTGTAATTTTTATTTCTTTTGAGTTATAAGTAAATAGAAGTGTGATGATCATCAATTTTCATTTTTAGAGCAGCGCCCCAGTGAGGAAAGGATGATGGACACTATGATTCCCCCACAAGTCGGGATGAGACTCCGGACAATGAGAGAAAAAAGAAAAAAATGGCATAGAATATTGGGATTTCATTCAGATCTAGATCAAATTGTTCGCAAGATCTGGCTCGATCATCAAGCCCAAGTCACTGGCTACAATGAACTTTTCAAAGGGCACATTGATCCGTCAAAGCAGAAGAAGAAGATAGCAAAGAAGAATGCTCCTCCTCCTCCAGACACTGAGACACAAAAAGAAAATCCTCCTGAATGAGCAATTCCTTCGCCAACTCTTGAACCAGTTGCAGATGCATCTACTTCGCCAAATCCAACTGAAACAATGCCTATGGCCTCCCAAGCTCATGAAGAAAATCCTTCTAAGCACCAAGTATCAGAAGAAGGTGAAATCCATCAGTCTGAACGACAAGTTTCTCCAGCCCATGTTGAACCAAATGTTTCGGTTCCTCCCTCTGCTCCTCCAACGACTTCTGAAGCAAATCCTCAACGGTCTCCAGTGGTTGATAAAGATTCGGTGCCAGATAAAAGCTCATTTCCTGACCAAGTGTCTGATCCCTCTCCTTTGAGAATTTCACTCAATACTGCACGAAGGACCTCAGATGTTGATCCTTCTGCAGCAAAAGCAGCTTCTGCTCATCACTTAGACTTAGTCATTTATGGTGATGAAGTGATTTCCGTTGAAGATGAACTCAAATACCCCTATACTCGCAAGCAACTGTCGTTATTCTCCATCGACATTGGCGTCAAAGGGCCACTTTTAAATAGGAACACTCATCCAACATTCTTTCAAGAGAGTCCACATAGCAAGCCCCGAACTTATGAATCTCCTCGGTTCTGGACTCAGGAACATGCCATTTATTATTCTCGGGTCTTATGTGACAGCCGCAAGATTTCCCCTTATGAGTTCTTGGATGTTGCTGCATTGAAAAACATCGACTGCTTCAACCAAGTATTGCAAGACATCAAAGACTTTGTCATGTCTTTGCATATCAGCATCCATGGAACAGAGAGATCATCCTACAATTTTATGCCACACTATATATCTCCGGTGATGAATCTGATAGCACAAAATGGATCCTGGAATGGATGACTGATGGAAAAGAATAAAATGTTCTACAATAGACTTTGTCTCCCACTTTCATTTCCCTCGGTTCAAACATGGCAAGACCGAGATTCAAGTTCATAACATCGATGCGATCTCTGATGAAGATTTCTGATTGTCGGTGGGAACGACACCTATGGGGTCACTAGGATCCCTTCTACGGTCGGCGAGCGCGAAGTTGTGCAAAGAGCAGGTCTGAGAGGAAGCACACGGATCGTTTACCCAGGTTCGGGCCGCGAAGATGCGTAATACCCTAGTCCTGCTTTGGTGGATGTATTGAGTGTTCTTGTGTTCTTGAGCTAGCTGCGGGGTGCAATCTTGCCCAAAAGAGCCGAATCCCTCTCCTGGTCGCCTCGGGTCTCCTTTTTAGGCAAAAGGGGTTGCCACAGTGGCACACAGGAGGTGGAAAGGTCTACAGTTGACAAGCCTATCCTCTGGGACCGTCTGACAAACACATTTAATGTGCTGCCGACGTGTCCCCCTTGCTTTATCGGGGACGGCAAGGAAGCACGTCCCAACTGCCGCCGCCTCGCCTGGCCTTGACACGCGTCCAAGCTGATGATGCATTGCGGCGCCACGTTGGCTGGCTGCTGGGCTGGCGCGGTGGTGGAGCCTTCACGAATGGTTACATGCCACCACGCAGGTGCTTGCTGAGTCGGTGTAGAGGCCGCCCGTCGCCACGCAGGTGCCTGCCCAGCTGGTTGAGCTAGCAGCTTCTTGGGGACGGCAGTGGAGTCTTGGCTGGTGCGGGCCTGGCAGTGGCCCCGCTTATGCCCTCGGCAAGGGTCTTGCCGTGGCGTTGCAGTAGTTCCCGGCAAGGCGCTTGCCGGGGGTCTTGTGGATTTCCTCGGCCAGGATCCCGCCGAGGGTCGCCGTCTTCTGGTCCTCATCTGATTTCACATGTTTATGATCTTGATGAATATGCCACCACAGAGGCGCCTCCTGAGCCTTGGTTCCAATGTAGTTGGTGGTGTTCGGAACCCGTGGGCTCAAGGGTGGCTTGCTCCGCTAGCATCGGGCAAGTTGCCCCGGCAAGGCTCTTGCCGGAGCTGCGGAGGCTGCCTCAGCAAGGATCTTGCCGAGGGAGTCTACCTCGCCCTCTTTCCCTCTTGTGTTTCTGGTCTTGGCGTTGCCTTGGTTCTCTTGTGCTTTGGCTTCTCTCCGGCTTCCCTCCTCTGCCCTGCTAAGTGTGGCTGTGGCACGTGGCTCTGACTGCCCGTGCACAAGTAAAGGGGTCAAAAGGAGAGCCCCTACTTTTGTACACCGACAGGAGCCCCCGGGTCTGGGCCACACATAAGCGTGACACGTTGTTGGGCCAGGCCTAGAATGGTGCGCGGGCAGGTGGGGCGGGTTTTCACCGTAGTAACTGTTTTGTCCGCTGTGTTTCCCCACGGCCCGTATTTAACGCGTGACATGGAGGGTCGTGCGTGAGGTGGGGGTCATGCGTGGGGAGGTTCCCGCACGCATGTGTCACATCGCAGTTAATGGGAAAAGAGGTGGACGACGCCTTCCCCGTAAAAAGGAATAACCGCGGGCGCGCTGCTCATTTACCCTCCGTGCTTTCCCCAATCTCGGAACTACCGTCCCCTTCTTCCTCTCTTTCAAGCTCGCCGCCGCCGCACTTTCGCCATCCTTCATTCCTCGCCCCCGCAGCCGCCATGGCACCCAAAACCAGCAGAGCCAAGGGAGTGGCCAAGGATGCCGGGACGAGCGAGCCGCCGGAGAGCGAGTTGGCGGTGCAGCGGACGCAATCCGCCTACTTCCCCACGGCGGTCGACGCGGTCCACCTCAGGGACTACTTCAAGCATCTATGCGGGTGCAAGACAGGAAGGGAGACGACGAGGCACCCAGCCACGCGCGTCATCCCTGCTGCCTTCACCGAGGCCGGCCCGAATCGGTACCCGTTCTTCGTCGACTACTTTTCCTGCGGCCTCTGCCCCCTTCTCTGATTTCTTCAGCGACATCATGCACACCTACGGCTTCCACCTTCTGGATTTTACCCCAAACTCCGTGGCGTGCATGGATCTTTTTGCGCACCTCTACGAAGGCTTCGTCGGGGTGCATCCAAACACGGCACTCTTCCGCCACTACTTCTTCCCTCGGATCCAAAAGGGGGGCGCCATGTCCGGTTGTGTCGCCTGGATCCCAAGGTCCAAGGGGACATACCCGGAGGGCGCTCAGAAGGAGAGCTGGGAGGAGTGGCGGGGCCGGTGGTGCTGGATTGAGGAGGAGGATCCACCAGCATACTGCGAGGTTCGCCAGGCGCCGCCGGTTCGCCGAAGTGACTGGAGCGATGTTGATGCCGACGATGCGAAGCTCACGGTCGCCACCACCAGGATTCTTCGCCTCACCGTGGCCAGGCTTACCCTTGAGATGATCGGGGCGGATTTCATCCGCCGCCGAATAGCCCCGATGCACAACAAGGGGAGGTCGGCCTGGCTTTTCACAAATGTGGCTGACATCATGAGGCTTCGCCCCGGCCTCGACCATAACCTCACAGTGATGGGGCACACCCACTTTTGCCAGCGGCTCTTCCAGCTCGACGTGAACCGCGACGGCAAGGTCGAGCAGTCCAGCAAGGCCGAAAAGGCTGCCGCGAAGGCCGGCAAGGTCACCAAGGGGCCCTTGTTTAAGTTGCCGGCGGTGGTGGTCCCGCTGAGCAACGACTCACATCGAAATGACATCATCGCCATGACGCCGGAGTTTAATGCGCACAGCCTTGTCCCAACTTGGCCCGAGCCGCCGGAAGACGAAGTGCATGAATTTTTCGACACCTTGGAGGAGAAGTACGTCTGCGACGAGCCGCGGCTCGTCCAGGACACCACCCAGGCGGAGCTGGACTGTATTGCCGCCAGGGCGGCGGAGGCGGAGCTCGCCAAGGAGGCCGGCAGCGCCGGCAGCATGGAGGATAAGGCCGCGGTGGCCGCGGAAGAGAAGGAGCTTGCCCAATGGGCGGAGTCCGCTGGGGAAGCCAGCAACGCCGGCACCGGGGCCCCTCTCATTGAAGATGTGGTCGACAAGTCGTCGGAGGAGGAGGCCGAGGCCGTCGGCCCTCCGGTCACAGGGAGAGGGCGAGTCCTGCGACGGGCCACCTCTGGCGAGCCGGTCCGGCCCGGCAGGGCCATGCAACCGCGGCAAGCCCAAGAGGGGTCCGCGCGCCAAACAAGGGCCACGGCGGCAAGGAAGAAAGCATCTGCCTCTTCTTCGTCCAAGCACGTCTAGACTCCGCCTTCTTCCCCTCCTCCGGAAAACGTCAACGCGGTGGTCGTCTTCGACTTCGGGTCCCTCAGCCCAAGGAGGAAGAGGAAGGCGGCAGAGGAGGAGGTGGAGGAGGATTAAGCATCTCATCCCCTTTCATCATCTCCGTCTCCTCGGACTGCGCCGCTTATTTTGATTTGTTTCCATCTTCGTAGGGACGTGGAGACACTAGCCCAGAGGATGAAGAGGGCCAGGTCCTCGGTGGGTGGCCAGCCCCCAGCGGGCACCTCGAGGGCGCCACTGGTGGTGGTGAGCAGCCTGGACAGTAGCCCCCGAGGCAGCCCCCATCGTAAGTTCATCACTCGCCCTTCATCAACATGTGTTGGGGGCATGATCCCTTGGTGCTGACCTTGCCGTGATTGCAGGAGGAGGACAGCAGCAGCAGGAGCCACAGAGGGCTACCCACAACACACTGCCCCCATCGACCACGCTGCCCCGAAGGGCGTCCCTGGCAAGGGCGCCAAGCACCGAGCCCATGCACACGGAGGAGGAGGAGGCGAACTCGGGCGCTGGTGGCTTCGCCTCGGTGCCAAATGTTGGCGGGGAGGGGACCTCTACTTCCCAGCCCGGCACGGGTAAGTCACTTGCCTTCCATCCCTGCTCTTTTTTTGTTCTTTCTGAATCTTGGTCTTGGCTTCTCCCTATCCCCTTCTTGGTATCCAGATCCTTCTTCGGCGGATCCGGAGGACATAGATACCATCATCGAGGATGTCGCCAAGGACGCCACCGAGGAGGCCGCCAGGGGCGCTGCTTAAGACGCCACGAAGGGGCCCGCCGAGGAGCCCGTCAAGGCTGCTGCCGAGGAGGCCGGCAAGGGGCCCGCCGGGGAGGCCGGCAAGACCGCTGCCGAGGAGGAGGTGGTTGACGACCAACCTTCCTCCTCCGCTGCCTCTGGCTCAGGCAGGTACCTAAGGGTGAGCGACGACCTTTTCGTCCACCTCCCAGGGTCGTCGAGCTCCAGGGCGCCCATCGAGGGAGAGGTGTTCGACGAAGAGGTGCTTGCCGCCGCTGGGCTCGATGTTGTTGACGAACCGAGCACCGATGGCGACGGTTCTCAGGAGGAGCGGCTTCTCCAGGCCATGGGCGCCAGCTTTCGGAAGCTCCAGGCGCTCCACCGCGCCCGCCTGTACAAGGCCAAATCCAGGATGGCAACGGTGGACAAGGCGGAGGAGGACCTCAAGGTACGCGTCGCTAAGACGCGAACTTGGTTCCGCCAAGCTTGTGAGGAGCTGAAGGCCACCCAGCGCAAGCTGGCCAAGCGCGAGGTGGAGCTCACCATGAAGCGGGCCGACATCGAGAAGGCCCAGGAGACGGCGAAGAACTTGGCCACCGAGGCCAAGGCCGCTCAAACTCAGCACCAGGCCATGCTGAACTCCCAGGAGGAGGACCTTGCCGCGCGTGAGGAGAAGCTTGCCACAACGCTCCGCGGCAAGGATGAGGAGGTGGATAAGCTCGTCGTGTAGCGGACCCGGGAGCTGGAGCAGAGGCACAAGGAGGCACTCGATGCACAGGCTCTGGTTCACGCCGACAAGGTGAAGGAGCTGGAGGTGGAGCGGGACGGGCTGAAAGACCAGGTCCTGAAACTGTCCAAGGAGAAGGACACGCTCAACGACGCCCTGATGGAGGCGCAGGGCGCGGCCCTCAGCAGGGCCGGGCAGCTTTCCGAGGCCAACAACTCCATCAAAGACCTCAAGCTGAAGCTGGAGGGCCTTGAGGGGGCGCTGTCGGAGGCCAAGGCCCGGGAGGGGACCCTGGCCAAGAACCTAGAGGCCAAAAGCAGCTGCGGAAGAACGAGACCGCCAACCACAAAGACTTTATGGAGGGTGAGAATCGCTGGATCAGGCGCTTCGAAGACGTCGCTGGCAAGATCACCATGCAGTTGGCTACCATGGGGATGCCAAATGTGAGGTATACCTCGGAGCGCAATGTGAGCCCCAACGCCAAGCTGGCCATCTTCTTCGAGGGCGTCCTCAGGGCCCTAGAGCAGCTCCACTCCAATCAAGCGACCTCGCTGGCCGATGAGGCCTGGAGGCTTTGCCAGGGTGCCATGACCAAGGTCCTCACCAAGATGGCATACTGGAACCCCAACCTTGACTTCGACGCCGTGTTGGATAGCTTGCCGGAGGGTGTGGACCTCGCGGCGCTCAAGGAGCATATCAAGCCCATCATCAACCGCATCGGCGGAATTCTGAGGATAGAGGGCCAGCGCCGGGATTAGGCACCCTGTCTCTCACTGCCGCTGCAGGTTCATGACCAAGACAATTTTTATCTTTAGTTAGAACCGCAGCAACAATCGATGTAATATAACTATGCAGTACTTTTAATATGATGCATGTTATCTTCCTGTTCAATCTTCCTTTGTATGTTCACCCTACGTTAACCGGGTAGGCTTGCCGGCGCGTAAACCCAGGGCGGCACCTTGGGGACGGATCCCCAATGGCCTGCCGGTGTGCTTGCTGCCACGCGAACCACCTTACCACTCTCAACGCGGCCGCTCGAACTGTCGAGCTTGACTCGAGTCAGAATCGAGAGCGTTGCCAATTGCGGAAGGCTACCCTGCCGTTCTCGACGCGGCCGCTTGAGCTATTGAGCGGGCTCGAAACATAACAAGGGCGTTGCCAATTGCGAAAGGGCCCCTTTGCGTGCAGGTTTCCCATACATAGGGCAGGACCTCTGAGGACAATAACCTTATATATAGAAAGAAATTGCTCAAAGTTTCGCATGACTTAGCTTTTCTCTCATCGCACGGGCGTCCATCGCATCTGCAGACGGTGCCGTCAGGCTTGGTCGTCTCCCTCCTTGGGACGATGGCCATGATAGAGCCGCTACTCCGACTAGACCAGATTTCCACATCTGCGCCCCCTACCTGGCGCGCCAAAGATATCGGTGGGAACGACACCAATGGGGTCACTGGGATCCCTTCTATGGTCGGCGGGCGCGAGGTTGTGCAAAGAGCAGGTCTGACAGGAAGCACACGGCTCGTTTACCCAGGTTCGGGCCGCGAAGATGCGTAATACCCTAGTCCTACTTTGGTGGATGTATTGAGTGTTCTTGTGTTCTTGAGCTAGCTGCGGGGTGCAATCTTGCCCAAAAGAGCCGAATCCCTCTCCTGGTCGCCTCGGGCCTCCTTTTATGGGCAAAAGGGGTTGCCACAGTGGCACACAGGAGGTGGAAAGGTCTACAGTTGACAAGCCTATCCTCTGGGACCGTCGGACAAATGCATTTAATGCACTGCCGACGTGTCCCCCTTGCTTTATGGGGGACGGCAAGGAAGCACGTCCCAACTGTCGTCGCCTTACCTGGCCTTGACACGCGTCCGAGCTGATGAGGCGTCGCGGTGTCACATTGGCTGGCTACTGGGCTGTCGCGGTGGTGGAGCCTTCACGAAGGGTCGCATGCCACCACGCAGGTGCTTGCTGAGTCGGTGTAGAGGCCGCCCATCGCCACGCAGGTGCCTGCCCAGCTGGTTGAGCTAGCAGGTGCTTGGGGACGGCGGTGGAGTCTTGGCTGGTGTGGGCCTGGCAGTGGCCTTGCTGATGCCCTCGGCAAGGGTCTTGCCGTGGCGTTGCAGTCATCCCCGGCAAGGCGCTTGCCGGGGGTCTTGTGGATTTCCTCGGCCAGGATCCCGCCGAGGGTCGCCGTCTTCTGGTCCTCATCTGATTTCACATGTTTATGATCTTGACGAAGATCTGCATGCCACCACAGAGGCGCCTCCCGAGCCTTGGTTCCAATGTAGTTGGTGGTCTTCGGAACCCGTGGGCTCAAGTGCTTGCTCCGCTGGCATTGGGCAAGTTGCCCCGGCAAGGCTCTTGCCGGAGTTGCAGAGGCTGCCTCGGCAAGGATCTTGTCTAGGGAGTCTACCTCGCCCTCTTGCCCTCTTGTGTTTCTCGTCTTGGCGTTGCCTTGGTTGTCTTGTGCTTTGGCTTCTCTCCGGCTTCCCTCCTCTGCCCTGCTAAGTGTGGTCATGGCACGTGGCTCTGACTGCCCATGCACAATTAAAGGGGTCAAAAGGAGAGCCCCTACTTTTGTACACCGACACCGATGCACAATGGACGAAGATAAAATTCGTGACTACGATGGTCCTCCCCTGCCTGAGCACTTGTGTCGGAGTAATGGTCCACGGGTAGGCTAACCCGAGACCTAGAACCTTTCAAGACATCGGGGCGGGCTTCTCCCCTCAAGGATCCCAAGACGAAGGGCAGACTCTGGGAGTCGGCTGCAGCATCACCGACTACCCACTCACGGCCGAATCCCAGAGACGGCTGCGACATAAGCCGACTCCCAATTGGTGACTCCAGGGAAGCCGACTATGGGGAGTCGGCCCGCGACTTCACCGCCCTCTGCCTTCGAGAAGAAGGACGAGACCGGGGATGGCCGGAGTACGGCCCTCCCCTACTTTGATTACCAAGGGCAGGTATGGCTACAGTACGTCGTACCGGAGGAGATCTCCGTCCGGCGCGGCACTGTTGCCATACTGGCCCTGACGTCCGCCCCAGCGGCGAAACCCTGTTCCCACGTTGGCCCGCATGTGCGGCCTAGAGACGGCGGGTCACGCTAGTCAGCGAGGGAGACGAAAGACGGCGAGAGCACCCAAAGACGGACCTCGTGGGAGTCGGCCTCCGAGAGTCGGCCCGTTCCTCCCACGGGCCCCGCACGCCATTAACCAGATAAGACGGGAAGTGGCGACAGTGATCACCCGCCAGGCGGCGGCACTGTTGCCACGACCCCACGACCAAGCCAATGTCATCAGAGGCGCGGCTACAGTGACCAGGTCAGTCATCGGGGCCCACCAGAGGCAGGCCCCAGGAGTCAGCGGAGAAGACAGCGGCCTAAGAGACAGACGACTGGGACCCGCGCCCAGCCAGATTACCATTGTACCCCCGGGGGGTAGGCCTATATAAACCCCCCGGAGCACCCATGCAAAGGGTTCGATCCTTTTAGCACTAGACCAGAAACATAAGAGGGAGAGAGCTAGCCTTGCCCTCTCCTGCCTCAAGAACACAGCTCGAGGAGCAACCTTGTACACATTATTACCATAGTGATCATGCGGAGACCCCGCAGAGCAGCAGTAGGGGTATTATCTCCTCGGAGAGCCATGAAGCTGGGTAAGATCTGCCGGCGTGCATGTCTACGCCTCATCCCGCTTCCTGCCACCGGCGACGTTCTACACGCCCCCACCATGATAAGCCATCCTTTGGCATATGTCGCATCCAACCCCCGACATTTGGCGCCCACCATGGGGCGAGGTGCACCGTCGTCCGGAGATCTATTCTGGACGGGAACCCTTTTCCTCCCTGGCGAGCGCAGCCAGCCCGGCACGCCAGAGGGAGTTTGTGCCGACGCGCTGCGCGGCGCTGAGACCGCCTGCGCGGCCAGCTGCCTCGCCGATCTTGTCGGCGGGGTTCACCTCTCCGACGAGCCTGCATCCGACGCAGGCACCGGCGGCCCCAAGAGCCTCCTCGCTAGCCTCCTCGACGAACTCCACGTTGCCGGTGAGCCCGCCGCTGACCTGGAGTCCGTAGGCTCCACCGACCCGATGCTGGTCGACTCCGACACCGTGTCGCTCGACGCCTTTCCCACCAACGTGGTGGTCTACGACGAGCCGCTCCCTCGCACGGAGGGCAGCGGAAGCACCGTCACAGAAGTGCTCGTCATCGGCCATGGCGAGCACTCCGACGGAAGAACTCACGACCCGCTTGATGCGGCAATGCAAGACCTAGATGCGCCCATTCCAAAGGACGCCGACGCCGAGACGCTGGAGGCACGCCGCCTCCAGCTCGTCGAAGGCGCAAAGAAGCTGGCAAGCATGAGACACTTGTCAGAGGCCTACCAGCGTGAGATGGATCGCGCTATGGGCGGCTCGCTGGCCCCAACAGGGCCTAGCCGCCTAGGCGCGGTCCGGCAACGCGGCGCGGACATCGCCAGCATGTTCGGGGCCAATCGCCCTGTATACGCCACGCCCACAGAGAACATTCGAGCCGCCCAGGCGGCGGCAGACGAGTTGGACAACCTCGAGGGCGAAGAGCGCCGACTGATGACGGAGCGAGTCCAGCAACTCCTCGACGCGGCTGGCACGCAGAACGCGGCCGGCTGCCGCACCAAGGGGCCGCAGCAGCAGAATGACGACTTGCCCCCCCCCCCCCCGCCGAGATCAAGGCGCGACATCTCGGACGTCGACTGGCGGCGTCCGTGGAAGGAAAGACAAGGAGCCGGCTGCTAGCCGCAGTCGGACTCACATTACCATCGAGCGCGACCAAGACGGCCGGCCGAGAGCAGTGGAGCGGCGGGACGACTATGTGCCTCCTCCACCCCGCAAAGAGAGGCGAGTCTCCCCGCCGCCCGTTGAACATCCGACTCTCGGAGGTCGTCTAGGCCGCCGAGAGGGAGTCGGAGAGAATGATGCCCGCCTCCGGATCGACCGACTCCACCGATCCCTGGCGCTGGAAGAAGAAGATGAGCTGGGACCGCCGTGTTTCGGTCCCCGCATCCGAGATGAGCCCTTTCCCAAAGGGTTCACTCTCCCTAGAGACACCCCCAAGTGCACCGGCTCCGTGAAGCCAGAGGATTGGCTGGTTGACTACTCCACCGCCGTCAGCATAGCAAACGGCAACAAGCGTGTCGCCGTGAAGTACGTTCCGCTCATACTCCAGGGCACGGCCCGGACATGGCTGAACAGCCTGAAACCCCGCGGCAGCAACAGCTGGGTCGACTTCACCGAGGCTTTCGTCCGCAACTTCACGAGCACGTACAAGCGACCTCCCAAGCCTCGCTAGCTCTCCTTGTGTGTGCAAGGCCCCAACGAATCTACTCGCGACTACCTCAGGCATTGGGCCGAGCTCCGAAACTCCTGCGAGGGCATGCACGAGGTGCAGGCCATCGAGTACTTCACCGCCGGGTGCAGAGAAGGCACCCTCCTCAAGCATAAGCTCCTCTGCGACGAGCCAGAGACCCTGGATGAGCTGCTGATCATAGCAGACAAGTATGCCACAGCCGACTCTTCTATGAAGACGGAGATCCAAGTCAGCACTGCTGGCAAAGTAGCCCCTCAGGCTCCCAGAACTCCGGCTGGAGACGCCAGCCGGCAACAGCAGCAGAATGATCACAAGCGCAAGGCCCCGCAGCCGGCTTCCAGTAGCCGTCAGGTCGCGACAGTCGATGATCAGCAGCCAGAAGGGCAGCCTCCGCCCAAGCGGCAGAAGGGCGGCAAGTCCAATTGGCTGCCAGCTTTCTCCTACGAGCAGACTCTAGATGGTCCCTGCAAGTTCCACAGTGGCGCGAAGCCGTCGAACCACACCACCAGAAAGTGCCACTGGCTCACCAGGATTGCCAAGGGAGACGGCCTGATGCCCCCTCCACCTGCTGGACAGCCGCCTCCGCCTCCACCCCCGCAGCCGGCTGTCAGGCCAGTCGGCGCAGTACAAGACGAGTACCCGGAAGAGCATGGAGCCTACGTGGTGTTCACCAGTGTGGCAGATGACAGGCGCAGCAGGCGGCTGCAGCAGCAAGAAGTTAACGCAGTAGCGTCAGATACTCCAGAGTTCATGCACTGGTCCGAGAAGCCTATCAGTTGGAGCAGAGCTGATCACCCAGAGGTGATGCCGAATCCAGGTTCCTATGCCCTGGTCCTGGAAGCCACCTTTGCCACTGATAGGCGGGCAGCTTGCTTCTCGCGAGTTCTGATAGATGGAGGTAGCAGTATCAACATCCTGTATAAGGATACAATGGAGAAGCTGGGAATCAAGCAAAGATAGCTCCAGAGCAGCCGGACCGTATTCCATGGGACTGTCCCTGGCCTTTCCTGCTCCCCAATCAGTAAGATTCTGATAGACGTCCTTTTCGGAGATAAGGAACATTTCCGCCGAGAGCCAGTCTGGTTTGAAGTGGTGGACCTCGAAAGCCCGTACAATGCGCTGCTTGGCCGACCTGCTTTGGCCAAGTTCATGGCGGTCCCCCACTACGCCTGCCTCAAGATGAAGATGCCGAGTTCCAAGGGAATTCTGACTGTGGCCGGCGACTACAGGAAGTCGTCCGCTTGCGCGGCCGAGAGCAGTCGGCTGGCCGAGTCCCTGGTTATTGCAGCAGAGAAGCGGCTTCTTGATCGGGTTGTGGCGATGGCCGGCAAGCAGCCTGAGATGTCGCCCAACCCCAAGGAGTCGGAAGCTGAGGGATCGTTCAAGCCAGCAAAGGAAACGAAGAAGATACCCTTGGACCCAGAGCACCCGGAGAGGTACGTTGTCATAGGTGCAAACCTTGACAGCAAATAGGAAGGCGAGCTTGTCGATTTCCTCCGTGAGAATCGGGACATCTTCGCATGGTCCCCCAAAGACATGCCAGGTGTACCAACGAAATTCGCCGAGCACAAGTTACATGTCCGGTCTGATGTGAAGCCTGTCAGGCAGACCTTGCGCCGCCTGTCAGAAGTGAAAAGAAGAGTTGTTGGTGAAGAGATAGCCCGGCTCCTTGCAACCGGCTTTATCATGGAAGTATTTTTCCCAAAGTGGCTAGCAAACCTAGTTTTAGTACTGAAGAAGAACAAGCAGTGGCGAATGTGTATTGACTACACAAGCCTCAACAAAGCCTGCCCCAAGGACCCGTTTGCTTTGCCGAGAATCGATCAGGTGATAGACTCCACAGCCGGATGCGAGCTGTTGAGCTTCTTAGATGCCTATTCAGGATATCACCAGATCAAGCTGAACCCGGCAGACAGATTAAATACCGCCTTCATCACGCCGTTTGGAGCCTTCTGCTACCTGACCATGACGTTCGGCTTGAGGAACGCCGGCGCCACCTTTCAGCGTTGCATGCAGAAGTGCCTCCTCAAGCAACTCGGCTGAAATGCCCACGTTTACGTGGATGATGTGGTGGTGAAGACGGAAAAGCGCGGAACTCTGCTAGAAGACCTCAAGGAGACCTTTGAGAACCTGCGCCGATTCCAGATCAAGCTTAACCCCGAGAAGTGTGTTTTCGGAGTACCAGCCGGCCAGCTACTCGGCTTCCTGGTCTCTAAACGCGGCATAGAGTGCAACCCTGTGAAGATCAAGGCCATCGAGAGGATGGAGGTACCTAGCCGACTGTTGGATGTGCAGAAGTTCACTGGCTGTCTGGCATCCATCAGCCTTTTCATCAGTCGGCTGGGCGAGAAAGCTCTCCCTTTGTACCAGCTCATGAAGAAGACCAATTTTTTCGAGTGGAACCACAAGGCGGATGAGGCCTTTCTACAGCTGAAGAAGATGTTGGTTACTCCCCCTGTGTTGGCGGCTCCGACTCCCAAAGAGCCCATGCTCCTGTACATCGCCGCCACCAGCCGAGTAGTCAGCACAGTCATTGTAGTAGAGCGCAAGGAGGAAGGCAAGGCACTACCAGTCCAGAGACCGGTGTATTACCTGAGTGAAGTACTGTCGACCTCCAAGCAAAACTACCCCCGCTACTAGAAGATGTGTTACGGTGTGCACTTAGCCGCCAAGAAGCTGAAGCCTTACTTCCAAGAACATCCAATCACTATGGTCTGCACGGCCCCATTAGCAGAAATCATTGGAAGCCGAGATGTGTCCGGCCGAGTGGCCAAGTGGGCCATAGATTTGGCGCCCTACACAATCTATTATCAACCCCGCACCGCTATCAAGTCACAAGCACTGGCCGACTTCCTCGTCGACTGGGCCGAGACCCAGTACCTGCCGCCAGCACCTGACTCCACCCATTGGCGGATGCATTTCGATGGCTCCAAGATGCGCACCGGCTTGGGAGCCGGCGTTGTTCTCACTTCTCCCAAAGGCGACAAGCTCAGATATGCGCTATAGATCCATTTCGCCGCCTCCAACAACATTGCTGAATACGAGGCGCTCATTCACGGGCTCCGGCTCGCCAAAGAGCTTGGCATCCGCCGGATCCTGTGTTATGGCGACTCCGACTTGGTGGTCCAGCAGTCATCTGGCGACTGGGACACCAAGGACGCAAACATGGCAAGCTACCGCTTCCTCGTGCAGCAACTCAGCGGATATTTCGAGGGGTGCGAGTTCCTCCACGTGCCAAGAAACGACAACAACCTAGCAGATACTTTGGCACGAATCGGCTCCACCCGCCAAGCAATACCATCAGGCGTCGCTCTCCAGCGCCTCCTCAAGCCGTCTATCAAGCCCTCACTAGAGTCAGACTCCATTTTTGTGCCGACTCCTCCAGAAGAAGTCAGATCCGGCTCCAAAGCCCAAGCAGACGGCGCAAAAACCCTTGCAGATGACTCCAAGAACGCCGCAGTCAAAGCCGGCCCGGGGACTTCAGAACTCGGCCCAGGGACTGCGGCGACTAGAGAAAAGACTCCAGAACTCGGCCCGGGGACTGCACCAGTCAGCCTGGGGACTTCACTGATCCAGCGAGCGGCCGCGGACTCCAGCCCGCCGCCTCCCAGCCCAGCCGCCCTCGTCCAAGTCGCGGTTCTGGCAGTCGAAGAGATAGCAGCACCCTCATGGGCCCGGCCCATCCTCAAATTCTTGGTGAACAAGGAGCTACCAACTGATGAAACCTTAGCTCAGCAAATACAACGCCGAGCGGCAGCATACACCATAATCAACAGAGAGCTGGTCAGGCGCAGCGTCACTGGTGTCTACTAGCGTTGCGTCGAGCCAGAGCAAGGCCAAGAAATTCTCAGAGACATCCATCAAGGCGAGTGCGGTCACCATGCGGCCTCGACGGCACTCGTCACTAAAGCTTTCCGTCATGGGTTCTTCTAGCCAACTGCCCTCGAAGAGGCCAAAGAGTTGGTCCAGAAATGCAAGGGGTGCCAGAAGTTCCGCTCCAAGCCACATCAGCCGGCTTCAGCACTCAAGACTATCCCCATCGCCTGGCCCTTTGCAGTTTGGGGCCTGGATATGGTGGGACCCTTCAAGACGGCACGAGGCGGCCTAACTCATCTGCTTGTCGCGGTGGACAAGTTCACCAAGTGGATAGAAGTGAAGCCCATCAAGAAGTTGAATGGTCCGACTGCCATGACTTTCATCTCAGACATCACGATTCGGTACGGCATACCGCACAGCATCATCACCGACAACGGCACCAACTTTGCCAAAGGCGCTTTGGCCCGTTTCTGTGCGACGCAGGGCATCCGACTGGACTTAGCGTCCGTTGCCCATCCGCAGTCAAACGGCCAGGTGGAGCGGGCGAATGGCCTCATCCTGTCCGGCATCAAGCCTCGGTTGGTCGAACCACTGGAGCGTTCGGCCGGCTGTTGGCTTGACGAGTTGCCAGCTGTCCTCTGGAGTCTGCGCACGACTCCAAACAAGTCGACCGACTTCACACCCTTCTTCCTCGTCTATGGTGCCGAAGCCATCATCCCAACGGATATAGAGTTCGACTCCCCGCGAGTCACGATGTACACCGCGGAGGAAGCAGAAGAAGCACGACAAGATGGTGTCGATCTGCTGGAAGAGGGCCGGCTGTTGGCACTCAATCGGTCCAGCATCTACCAGCAGAGCCTACGTCGCTACTACAACAGGAAGGTCAGGCCGAGATCCTTCCAAGAGGGCGACCTTGTGCTCCGGCTGATCCAGCGAACAGCCGGCTACCACAAGTTGTCGGTTCCTTGGGAAGGCCCCTTCATCATTAGCAAGGTGCTGGGCAACGACTCCTACTACCTGATCGACGCTCAGAAGCCCCGAGCACGCAAGAGGGACGACTCCGGCAAAGAGACGGAGCGACCATGGAACGCGAATCTTCTTCAAAGATTTTACAGCTGATGCAGTATGTACCACGCTACCCTTTTGTATTTAAAGTACCGAGACTCTGGGGCCCCCGAGACGAACTCGGGGACTGCCCCTTTTGTTATTTGTATAATAAGTATTATGCTTCCGAGTACGCTACTCTGTGTTATGCCGCTTGGCACCGGGCTCGACCAGTCGGCCCGGGGACTTGCCGTCTCGCGCTATGAAAACGCTTCCTGCAGTCATACAAGTAGTCCGCGGCGCCTAAGCCGACTCCCGCCATAAGCCACAGCTCGCGGAGCGACTGTCTGGTGGGCGGGAGTAAGGTAGAATGGGCGCCCACATGAAAAATGGCTAAGGACTCAAAGCACCAAAGCATAGCTCGAGCCGGCTCTCCAGCAGTTCCTCGCAAAACCGACTCCGAGTAGTCGGCTTGCCGTTTTCTATCCGACTTGCTAAGAAAACTCTAGAATGGCTAAGTACTTGCCTTCCCAAAGTAGCCAAGTATTTGATCCAGCAGCAGTCCGCGGAGCGACTGTCCGACTGGCAAAGACGGCGTCCAAGGGAAGGCGGCAAAGGGAAAAAGCCAAAAGAGCAATAAGCAAGAAATGATAGAACCTAGATAAATATTTACATCACAAAGGCCATTGGCCGAATCCTCGAACGGAAGTTCAAAATACACCCCGAGGGTGGAATTGTGCGAATTAACAAAGTTCTTCGAGAAGCTACTAAGCAGATAAATAAGACAAGGCTGCGGCCTATGAAGCAGCAGACGGGTTTGGGGGCTCGGAAGAGATGGCGGTGTCGGACGTTGGGGCGGCCGGCTAGGCAGACTCGGCTTGATCACCTCCAGCGGCAGTCGGCGCAGTTGGGCGTGGCTCGTTGTTGGAGGCACGGTCGAGCTAAGGCCGATCGCCCGCTCCGGCTTCTGGCGCCTCCATCTCGTCTCCGACCTCCACCTCGTCTCCCTCCTCGACACTGGAGCCGATCACCTCCACCGAGTCCTCGCCGTAGTTCGGGTTCATCCCAAACCACTCTGGCGGCGCCTCCTCGCCATTGTCAGCTCGCTCAGGAACGAAGACATTGGTGTCGACGTACTCGGCGATCGCCGCGGCGCGCTTGACAAAGTCGTCCTCCATGGCTGCCAGCTCCGGCTGGGCCTCAGCCCGGAGCATGGCCAGCTGGTCCAGGCTCAGGTCTGGATACCACGCCTTGACGAACTCCAAGGCACAACGCACTCCGGCACGCGCCGAGGAGCCTTTCCAAGCCTCCAGACGGCCCGCTGCGACCTCCAGCCAGTCGGCAGTCCGGCTGGGAGTGCGCAGAATCGGCATCTCTGGCCATAAGGCAGCAATCGCCTGGGCGCCGACACATTGAAGCCGGCGCAGCATCTGGTGAGCCAGCCGCAGGCGAGCCTCGATGCTCAGAAGCTGTTCATCAAGAGTCCGGGGGGCGTTGGCAGCAACCTCCTCGCCGGCCGCCCTCCGCGCCTCGCGATCAGCCTCGATGGCTTGAACGGCAGTTTGCGCATGGCCCGGGAAGAAGTCTACCAAGACGGAAAAAGAAGCAAGTCAGAAAAAGCAAGAGTCGGCCCGACCCACAGTCGGCTGCTCAAAGAAAGCGAGTAAAGAAAACTTACCATCAACGATATCTTCAATCTCATGGAAGCCGGAGGTCAGCATCGCCTCCTTATCGGTCCAGGAGGAACGTTCGGCCTTGAACTCGGCTTGGAGTCCAGTCTCTCTCTCCTTCGCCTCCTCCTGCGCCTTCTTGAGCAACTCCTTCTGCTCCGCCAGCTGCGCAGCGAGTAGGTCACGCTCCGTAACGAGCTTGCCGCATTCCACCTCCTTGGCGCGCAAGGCGGTGTTGGTTTCGCCCAGCTGTTGCTGAAGAACGGCGTTGGCCTCTGAAGAAAGAAGAAAAAGGACCCAAGTCATCAGCCAAGGTCGCCAAGAAGATCCGGCCCGACTGCGCAGCAGTCGGCCCGAATCTCGGGGACTACAGCCCGCGGGTGCGCCAGCGCGCCCCCGCAAAGAAGGAAACTCACTCCGGCTCTCCGACAAGTCGGCAGTCCGCTTGCCCAGCTCTTCAACATTACGGTTGAAGACGGTGGCTCGGAGGTTGTGGTAGTCCTACGATAAGCATTTCAAAAAGAATAAGCACTTGGAGCTCGCCAATAGAGTTCCAACCCGCCTGCTCAGCAGCCGGCCCGGAACTCGGGGACTACACCCAGTGGATGCGCTGGCGCGCCCCCACAGAGAAGAGCAAGAAAAAACAAAGTCAGAAGAAACATACCCGGACGGCCGCTCGCGACGCCAGATGCGCCTTGGTGCAGTTCTGGAGGGCGTCGCCTTCGGCTCGCAGCTTCGCCTAGACGTCCAGGAGCGCCTGGTTCAGCGGGCCTGTGCCGCCTCCTCGCACCCACCCGACGGGCGCGGCGCTCATCACCTCGACGTCTGGGACGGCCGAGCTGGCTGCTCCGGTCTCCAGAGGGCGCGGCGCTGAAGTCGCCTTCTCCAGACGACGGCGCGTCGGCGAGGCGACTTGGAGAAGCAAATTCGCCATGGCTTCGTCCGTAGTCGGCGGCACCGGCGGGTCCGCCGGCTGTTCATCCCTCGCGCTTCCCGATGGCGGCGGGGGCGGTGGTGGCGGCACCACCGTGTCCAGAGCGGGGGTCTCGCCGCTCTCCCTCTCCATGATGGGGTGCTCCCCGCCGACTTCCCCAGACTGCTTCATATAATCCGGAGGCGGCGCCGAGTTCAATGGGACAACGAGCAGCGCCGATTGGCGGCGCGCGGCTTCTTCGGCCCGCTCTTTGGCCGCGGCGGCGGCTTCGGCTCCCTCCAACCCCTTCTGGGTGGAGGCGGCCGCCTTCTCGGCCTCCGCCTTCTCCCGACGGGCGGCTTCGTCCTCGTCGCGCTTCTCCTGCGCGTTCCGCTTCGTCGCTTCCCGGAGGTCGGCAGCAGGGTCAACACGCCGAGTCGTGGCGGACGACTCCACCAACCCCCTGATGGAGGCGGCGGCGACTCTCCCAAGGGTGAGAGGAGCTCTGGAACAGGGAAGACACGTAAGGACCCAGACAAAATCCACCAAAAGATAAAGCAAGACAAAGAACAGAAACACTTACCCAGAGGATAGCGGCGGCTTCTTCACTTCCTTACGGAAGCGTTGGGCCCTCGTGACCGCCTCTTCCCGTTTGGTCGCGGCGGCTGCCCCCTTAAACTTCTTCTCCCGGCCTCCGAGGGAACTCGGCCCGGCCCGGTGCTTCCTCGCGCCGTCTTGCCTCGACGAATGGCGCGGGGCGACTTCCCCATCTTCGCCGATGGGCCAGTCGGCGAAGGTGGCCGAGGGCCTGAGGCCGCCTTCCTCTCCTTCGCCTCCTCCTTCGGCGTCGGCCTCCATCGCCGCCGCCCCCAGGTCGGGGTCGTCGATGTCGCTCTCCGCTCGATCGGGGGCGAACTGGCGGGGCGGCCCCGCGGCGCCGGCCGAGGGCTAGATGAGAGGATTCTGAGTCAAAAAATAAAAATAATAGAGATCAGGAGTCGGATTCGGCTGTAAAAGAAGAAGAAGAAGAACCACTTACCACTGGCGGGGGGTTGGCGCGCGAGTACGGCTCCATGTCGAACTGCCAATCCTCCGAGAGGTCGCAGTTCGCGATTTAGTTCACCGTGTCCGCTACCTCCGCGTGGGGCATGTCCTTGGTGCACATCCGACTTGGGTCCCGGTGGCCGCTCATCTGACAGATCAGATGAGGCCGACCTTGGAGTGGGAGGACTCGGCGCGCCACGAAGGCGGCCAGCAAGTCGGCCCCAGTCAGGCCGGCCGATTGCGTCAGCACTTGAAGTCGCGCCACGGCGGCGGCTCCAGCCGGAGTCAGCGTCTTGGCGCGGTAGGACCAGCTGGGCTGCCTCCCAGCTGGCGCGCCGGCTACGTAAGCCGGCAGATTAACCCAGTCGTCGTCTGGGGCGACGTTCTTCACATAGAAGTAAGAGCGCGGCCACATCTTCACCAACTTGATTAGCTGGATGGCGGGGAACGGGTTGTCGACCGTCGTCCTCCGCATCGCGATGAAGGCGCCGCACTGGGCTGGCACGCCGGCGACATGCGTGCCGAGCTTGGATTGAAAGAACTCCCCCCACAGCTCGATGGTGGGGAGAATGACGAGGAAGCCCTCGCACAAGGCGGTGAAAGCCGCCAACAGCACCACCGTGTTTCGGGTAAGGTGGTGCGGCTGGAGGCCATGGAACTCCAAGAACGAACGGAAGAACCCGCTCGTCGGAAGCCCCAGGCCGCGCATGAGCTGGGAGCGGAACACGAGCTGCTCGCCCTCCTTCGGTGCCGGCGTCACCTCCGTCGATGGCGGAGCGCGGGCCTGCACGAGGTGCGCGCCGGGGAGGCGACGCGTCTTGCGGAGGAAGTCAATGATGTCGTCGTCAATCTCAGAGCCGTCCCACACGCCGGAGCGAACGGCGGCGGGCGCGACGGAAGAGGATGAGCTCATCGCTGCCAGCGGGGCGCAGTTCGGCGCAGCAGCGGTGGGAGAAAGAAGAAGGAAGAAAGAGCGAAGGGAAGCAGAGGAGAGCGGGCGCGCGTGCTTCGCCGCCCCGCTCCCTCCGCCTACTTATAGGCCTGCGGGCTGAGGAACCAAGGGGGCGTCGCGGGATTAACTGCGTCCACGCCGCCACGACCCCCACTATTTACCACACAAGTTACTGCGCGCATTTACTGCGCCGGAAACCCAACCGCTCGCACGGCCACAACGAATCTGTTCAAAGGCCGAGGCGCAGTAATGGAGGGCCCCACCCGCGGGCCTGTCCCGTCACGCGCGTGGGCTAGCAGACTGGCCCGGCCACGTGGCGTCCCCGGCAGGTCCGTGGCGGGCGGCGGCTGTGTAGCTTATCAAGCACGCCGTCTGAATCCCGCCATGACTTTCAAACTCTCTAAAGAACAAGACGACCTTCGACGAGTCCGGCTTCCGATAGTCGGCTCGTCGGAGACGGCCTGAGCAAGATCACCTCCCAATGATCGGCTCGGAGGAAGACGGCAGGCAAGCCTCAGATCTAACCACTCGAAGGAAGAAACTGTTGAGGCTCCTCGACATGTCTCCCTCGGCACCTCACCAGCTTCGGGGACTACTGTCGGAGTAATGGGCCACGGGTAGGCTAACCCGAGACCCAGAACCTTTCAAGACATCGGGGCGGGCTTCGCCCCTCAAGGATCCCAAGACGAAGGGCAGACTCTGGGAGTCGGCTGCAGCATCACCGACTACCCACTCACGGCTGAATCCCAGAGACGGCTGCGACATAAGCCGACTCCCAATTGGTGACTCCAGGGAAGCCGACTATGGGGAGTCGGCCCGCGACTTCACCGCCCTCTACCTTCAAGAAGAAGGACGAGACCGGGGATGGCCGGAGTACGGCCCTCCCCTACTTTGATTACCAAGGGCAGGTATGGCTACAGTACGTCGTACCGGAGGAGATCTCCGTCCGGCGTGGCACTGTTGCCATACTGGCCCTGACGTCCGCCCCAGCAGCAAAACCCTATTCCCATGTTGGCCCGCATGTACGGCCTGGAGACGGCGGGTCCCGCTAGTCAGCGGGGGGGACGAAAGACGGTGAGAGCACCCAAAGACGGACCTCGTGGGAGTCGGCCTCCGAGAGTCGGCCTGTTCCTCCCATGGGCCCCGCACGCCATTAACCAGATAAGACGGGAAGTGGCGACAGTGATCGCCCGCCAGGCGGCGGCACTGTTGCCACGACCCCACGACCAAGCCAACGTCATCAGAGGCACGGCTACAGTGACCAGGTCAGTCGTCGGGGCCCACCATAGGCGGGCCCCAGGAGTCGGCGGAGAAGACGGCGGCC
Organism: Aegilops umbellulata; assembly: GCA_032464435.1. Lineage (NCBI taxonomy): Eukaryota > Viridiplantae > Streptophyta > Magnoliopsida > Poales > Poaceae > Aegilops > Aegilops umbellulata. The sequence goes on along the minus strand of CP136057.1, from coordinate 130,324,788 downwards.
TAAGAGACAGACGGCTGGGACCCGCGCCCAGCCAGATTACCATTGTACCCCCGGGGGGTAGGCCTATATAAACCCCCCGGAGCACCCATGCAAAGGGTTCGATCCTTTTAGCACTAGACCAGAAACATAAGAGGGAGAGAGCTAGCCTTGCCCTCTCCTGCCTCAAGAACACAGCTCGAGGAGCAACCTTGTACACATTATTACCATAGTGATCATGCGGAGACCCCACAGAGCAGCAGTAGGGGTATTATCTCCTCGGAGAGCCCTGAAGCTGGGTAAGATCCGCCGGCGTGCATGTCTACGCCTCATCCCGCTTCCTGCCACCGGCGACGTTCTACTCACCCCCACCATGATAAGCCATCCTTTGGCATATGTCGCATCCAACCCCTGACAACTTGACATTTGACAATCTGACCTTATATCATATTCTCACTTATACCCTCTGTCCGCTGGCTGGGATGAATACAGACAACACTACTTCTGATGTTCTTCGGAACTCCATCCATGCTATCTCCCGACGATTTATCTTTGATGTCGAAGATATGTTCCTGTGCATACTGATGGATTTAGCTTAGCACTCGAAAACTATCAAGGTATTTTGCGCCCTGGATTCAAAAGGTTGTTGACTATGCAATGAAGACCGAATATCTAGCAAAAGTCAGTCACAAAAGCTTCATTCCTCTAGTACATGATACATTGGAAATCATGGAAGATTTTTCTTCGAGGAAAGTTCCAGTGTCAAGCCCTCCTGATCATCATAACACTTTCAATGGACCACGGCTACCTTAGCGCGATCGTCAACCGAACACACAACCTCCTTCACATCTTGAAGTGAGCTTGCGCACTCAACAGCTGCTGCTGAAGCATATGGCCGAGGATCACCAAGAGAAAGAGCACCTGGCTGCCAAAGTAAATGCAATCAACAACCGAACAAAAGTTGTGCACATGTTCACGGCAGAAAAGAAGAAGCGTCTACGGAAATTGCTTCGGAATTTCTTCTCAAAGAAGCAATTGAGCAACTCCGACCTCAAAGAACTCTATGTGTATATCGATCAAGGGTTTTCTGCTGAAGATTTTCAAGGCCGCATTACTCCGCCTCTGCCAGCTCATGAACCAACAACGAGTTTACTTTGGATTAAGCTGCAAAAATTGCTCGACGAATCAGAAGCAACCTCGCCCATGGAGAAACCTGCTGGAGGAAATATTCTGTCTCGCAAGAATCAATAGGCTGATCCCAATGTGCCTTCATCTTCTCAGCCTCATGCTAGCCTTGAAGCATCTGCTGATGATGATGATGAAGAAGATATTCCAGCCACCTCCAAATCAGAAACCTCTTCAGGAAGTTCTTCAGGAAATGCCTCAGAGTGAATCAAGTTCACATCTCTTCGAACTCATGTTATTTGTCACCTTTTTGACACTAGTTGACAAAAAGGGGGAGAATTACATCAAGAGTTTTGATAGATTTGCTCTGTTGGATTCGGTCTATGTTTATTTGCTCTATCTTCTGAGACTATTTGTGCCACTTTATGTGCTCTAGTGTAAAACTTCTGACATGGGCTATAATATTAATAACCTCGCCTGCTGCACTATATTCTCTTGAAGCATTTGTTTTGCAGGTGGAATTATTGACAGAAGTCATGAATGATTGCACTATATTCTCGTTGGGATTACTTATCATCAGTGCGAATCATTACCTCGAATGATTGAAAAATCCTGCACCTACTTTAATGACTTGCAAGGAATCTCATATATCAATTGACCCTGCATACATCTAGGGGGAGTACATTTCATCATCGAGCCAAGTAATGCAAGTTCACTCTTGTTCGGTTTACATTTCACTTATCTATCTTCCCTTTGATGATTATCTGTTTTGTCAACAACAATCCAAAAAGGGGGAGATTGTTGGTGAAATGATATGCCCCTTTATGTTTTAGAGCTTGTTGACATAAAGAGTATGGGACTTATGTGTTTGCTAGTGCACACAAAGTAACAGGTCCCTGAAGTATCGAGGAGTTTGATGCAAACGACGAAGATAATCTCCCTCCATGGCAGTGAAGGTTATCACCGAAGATGAAGCTAAAAAGAGTGACCCCTAAAAATTGTTGAAGTTCAAGCAATTGGTTCGGTGTCTGTTCGAAGAAAATGACAGCACTCGAGGAAGAATGAAGACAAGATGAAGACTTAGCATTTGTTTCATTGTTCTTCTTCTTTCATTGAGTCATAGGACCACCGGACTATTAAGAGGGGTGTAGCGTTCGAAGCTTTGATTCTCTGATGCTAAACCCAAATCCTATGAAAGACGTGAGAGAAATCTCTTTGTGCTCCGAGCAAATACTTGCCTGTAAGAGACTGTGATCTTCTTCGCTGCGAGAGATTTGACTCGGACCGAGGAGTCAGCATTACTTGTTCCTCAAGTAATGTTATCGTTGCTCCAAAATCTGACCGTTGTGAACGTGTGGGTTGGCCATTGGCTGGACCTCGTGTCCAAAATGGTCATTTCCCATCAGGGAAGGTTGTTGCTATAAATAGCCACCCCGCGCCGGCTTTATCCGGTGACTGCTCCGTTTTGATTCTGAGAAGATTGTCGAGTGATACGTCTCCAACATATTGTCGGTGGTAGCGACACCTATGGGGTCACTAGGATCCCTTCTACGGTCGGCGGGCGCGAGGTTGTGCAAAGAGCGGGTCTGACAGGAAGCACACGGGTCGTTAACCCAGGTTCGGGCCGCGAAGATGCGTAATACCCTAGTCCTGCTTTGGTGGATGTATTGAGTGTTCTTGTGTTCTTGAGCTAGCTACGGGTGCAACTTGCCCAAAAGAGCCAAATCCCTCTCCTGGTCGCCTCGGGCCTCCTTTTATAGGCAAAAAGGGGTAGCCACAGTGGCACACAGGAGGTGGAAAGGTCTACAGTTGATAAGCCTATCCTCTGGGACCGTAGGACAAACGCATTTAATGCGCTGCCGATGTGTCCCCCTTGCTTTACCAAGGACAGCAAGGAAGCATGTCCTAGCTGTCGCCGCCTCGCCTGGCCTTGACACGCGTCCGAGCTGACGAGGCGTCGCGGCGCCACGTTGGCTGGCTGTTGGGCTGGCATGGTGGTGGAGCCTTCACGAAGGGTCGCATGCCACCACGCAGGTGCTTCCTGAGTCAGTGTAGAGGCCGCCCGTCGCCACGCAGGTGCCTGCCCAGCTGGTTGAGCTAGCAGCTACTTGGGGACGGTGGTGGAGTCTTGGCTGGTGCGGGCCTGGCAGTGGCCCCGCTGATGCCCTCAGCAAGGGTCTTGCCGGGGGGCCGGCAAGGGTCTTGCCGTGGCATTGCAGTCGTCCCCGTTAAGGTGCTTGCCGGGGGTCTTGTGGATTTCCTCGGCCAGGATCCCGCTGAGGGTCGTCATCTTCTGGTCCTCATCTGATCTCATATGTTTATGACCTTGACGAAGATCTGCATGCCACCATAGAGGCGCCTCCTGAGCCTTGGTTCCAATGTAGTTGGTGGTGTTCGAAACCCATGGGCTCAAGGGTGGCTTGCTCCGTTGGCATCGGGCGAGTTGCCCCAGCAAGGCTCTTTGTCGGGACTGCAGAGGCTGCCTTGGCAAGGATCTTGCTGAGGGATCCTATCTCGCTCTCTTGCTCTCCTGTGTTTCTGGTCTTGGCGTTGCCTTGGTTGTCTTGTGCTTTGGCTTCTCTCCGGCTTTCCTCCTCTGCCCTGCTAAGTGTGGCCACGACACGTTCTCCCAGCATCCATCTTCTCCCACTTCCGCTCCTTCCTTCCACCCGTCATGGCGAGAGGGGGCGCAGACCCTTCAACGGTGGGGGCGAGGGTCGCCGCTCGAAATCGCGTTCCTCCTTCCCACGAGGTCATGGCAGTGGAGCCGGCCACGAGAGGAGAGGGAGGGGCGAGGCCGAGGTCGTTGCAGCGGTCAGGGGAGAGGGGGACGAGGCGGCGCGATGGTCGTGCCTCCGCCAGCGATGCCGCCCGTGATGGAGGGCCATGTCGGGGACCAGCCTCGGGAGTTCTTCATTAGCCTGCGCTGGCCACCGTGTTGTCTTCTCTGTCTCCCTACCCCATTTGCTTAGGAAATGGAGCTCGATCCGCCCCAAACCCTCAGATTGCACATGAGGGGCTGCGGGAACGGCGGCACGCGGGTCGACATCGACTTCCCCGCTCCTCACGTTATGTACCCCCGTCGCGGATGGAAGACATTTGCTCGCGTCCATAGCCTGACGGCGGGGCTCATCCTCTACTTCAAGTTAATGGAGGGCGGCCTGCTCTCCGTTAAGGTCTTCGGAGATCTTGGAACTTGCCTAAAGTGCTGCGTGGAGAGCTCCTCCAACGATGAAGATTCCTCCTCAAGCAGGAGTGACGAGGAGGACAACGACAATGGTGACGAGGGAGTCGAGCGGCGAGATGCCGACTCCGACTGACTACGTAGCCCTTCCCTTGGCCACGCGCCCTGCCAGGGGCCTTCCTCGTCAAGCTCTCCATCGGGGCGCTCCCCGTCGTCTCCTTAGGCGGCTGGCGTAGGAGGGACGGAGAAGGTGAAGAAGGCGGGTGGCGGCCGTCAAGTCGGAGTACGCAGGCACCGACGCCTTCGTCACGTATTGTCGGCCCGCTGCCTCGTCTTCCAGCTCTCCTGTCGGCACCGAGATGCTCTCTTGGCGCCTTCTGCTCCTCGCACCTCGCCTAGGAACTCTTTTTGCCCTCCTGCTGTCTTGTTTCACTTTCTGAGGAGAGGGACAAGAAAGGGATTACGGGCACCTTATCTCTTTTTAGTTTGTAAGCCTGCGGGCACTTCTTAATTTTAATACTTGTAATCCCCTTGCTCATGTTTTTAATCCGTACGAACTGTACATGTATATGTTTTTAATGAAAAAGGGTGTCTGCCGGGTTCGTTGTGCGTGAGCGAGGCCCATGCCAAGGAACGAATCCTTGTTATTTTTAGGATAAACATTGTTGCCTGGCAACAGGCCTTGTCGTCCCCTGACTTCAGTCGACCATTCTCATGCTTTTGGCGGAGGCAGGGGCGAAGTAGAGTTAGGCCCCTCGTTCATTTCCTTGCCACCGCATCTACGACCCAGTTATGTCCCAGGGACTTGGGTACAAGAAAAAAGGGGGAGCACGGTGGTCTTGGAGTAAAACGAGGTTTCATTTGTCCTAGTTCTATACGAAAATGCACAACAGGGGATGAAGGACTTATCTGAATCCGCAGCCCCCGGCAACCTTGGCTTGTCGTGGTTAGATCCTTGTGTCTTCAGCCCCCGGCAGTCCCGGCTTGCCGGGAACGGAGCACCGGTTCGTCCTCTTTTTCCCAAGCGGCTCAGCAGAAGTGTCCATGTGCCCTGCGAACCAAAGAGGACAGAAAGACACATACTCGACCTCTAGGCTAGGGGCTAGTCGCCGCTAAGCACTATCAACCCTAACTGAGGGAGAGACTTAACCTAGCATGCATGCTAAAACTTAGGGCGCCAGCGCTTCGTTTATTTATGCTCAGGGTCTGCGCCTGGCTTTATAGAGAGGGTTACATGCCTTGCTAGCAATGCTTGTACAAAGGTGGCTTGCCGGGAGGCCCGGCAACCGCGCCTTATGGGTAAAACTTGCGAAGATGTCCGATGTTCCAGGCGTTGCTCACTAGGACAGTAGCTTCGGTCTCCAGGTGGACTGCGGCGATCCTAGTGACTCATATTACCCGATAAGGGCCTTCCCACTTCGGCATCAACTTGTTGGAATTCTTGGCCGACTGAACACGCCGAAGAACAAGGTTGCCTTCCTCAAAGCTTCGGGCATGAACCTTGCGGCTATGGTAGCGGCTCAAGGCTTGCTGGTAGCATGCTGCTCTCACAGCCGCCCGAAGACGATCTTCCTCAAGGAGCGTCGGTCATCTTGCCGCAATTGCTCTTGCTCAAGCTCGTCATAAGCGAGAACTCGAGGTGACCCGTATGTGAGTTCCGTGGGGAGAACTACTTCTGCCCCGTATACCAGGGCAAAGGGTGTCTGGTCGGTGGCTCGATTTGGCGTCGTTCTGATCGACCAAAGAACCACCGGCAACTCATCAATCCAGCGCCTTCCACTCTTGTGCAGCCTGTCAAAAGTCTTTGTCCTTAGGCCTCGCAACACTTCAGCATTTGCCCTCTCCGCCTGGCCATTGCTCCGTGGATGTCCCACGGAAGCGAAACAGACCTTGCTGCTGAGGTCCTGGATGTATTGCATAAAGGTGTGGCTTGTGAACTATGTGCCGTTGTCGGTGATGACTCTGTTTGGCACACCAAAACGGTGCCCCTTGAAGAACTTGACGGCTGACTGTGATGTCACCTTCCTCACTACTTCCATCTCCGGCCACTTTGTGAACTTGTTGATCACAACGTACAAGTACTCAAAGCCCCCGACAGCGCGAGGGAAAGGGCCCAGGATGTCGAGCCCCCAGACCGAGAATGGTTAGGAAAGAGGAATTGTTTGAAGGGCTTGAGCTGGTTGATGAAGCTTCTTCGAATGGAACTGACACGCTTCACACTTGGTTACTAGTGCCGTTGCATCCTGGAGGGCAGTGGGCCAGAAGAAACCCTGCCGGAACACCTTGCCGACAAGGGCCCTCGATCCCACGTGGGAGCCACATATGCCTCCGTGTATCTCTGCCAACAGATCCAGTCCTTCCTCGGTGGGATCACACGTCCAAGCTGACGAGACGTCGCGGCGCCATGTTGGCTGGCTGCTGGGCTAGCGCGGTGGTGGAGCCTTCACGAAGGGTTGCATGCCACCACGCAGGTGCTTGCTGCGTCGGTGTAGAGGCTGCCCGTCACCACGCAGGTGCCTGCCCAGCTGGTTGAGCTAGCAGCTGCTTAGGGACGGCGGTGGAGTCTTGGCTGGTGCGGGCCTGGCAGTGGCCCCGCTGATTCCCTCGGCAAGGGTCTTGCCGGGGTCCTGGCAAGGGTCTTTCCCTGGCGTTGCAATCATCCCCGGCAAGGCGCTTGCCGGGGGTCTTGTGGATTTCCTCGACCAGGATCCCGCCGAGTGTCGCCGTCTTCTGGTCCTCATATGATCTCACATGTTTATGACCTTGACGAAGATCTACATGCCACCACAGAGGCGCCTCCCGAGCCTTGGTTCCAATGTAGTTGGTGGTGTTCGGAACCCGTGGGCTCAAGGGTGGCTTGCTCCACTGGCATCGGGCAAGTTGCCCCGGCAAGTCTCTTGCCGGGACTGCGGAGGCTGCCTCGGCAAGGATATTGCCGAGGGAGCCTATCTAGCTCTCTTGCTCTCCTGTGTTTCTGGTCTTGGCGTTGCCTTGGTTTTCTTGTGCTTTGGCTTCTCTCCGGCTTCCCTCCTCTGCCCTGCAAGTGTGGCTGCGGCGTGTGGCTCTGACTGCCCGTGCACAAGTAAAGGGGTCAAAAGGAGAGCCCCTACTTTTGTACACCGACACGTATCTATAATTTCTTATTGTTCCATGTTGTTATATTATCAATCTTGGTTGTTTTATAATCATTTTATTGCCATTTATATCATTTTTGGTACTAACCTATTGACATAGTGCAAGTGCCAATTGTTGTTTTCTACATGTTTTTTACATCGCAGGAAATCAATATCAAACGGAGTGCAAACGCGACGAAACTTTACGGAGATTTTTTTGGACCAGAAGGAACATAATGGGCCCTGGCTGCGCCTCGGGGGGTGCTCCGAGGAGAGCACAACCCACCAGGGTGCGCCAGGAGGCCCAGACGCGCCCTGGTGCGTTGTGCCCACCTCGGGTGCCCCCTGGACCGCCTCTTTGCTCTATAAATACCCCAATATTCCCAAAACCCTAGGGGAGTCGACGAAATATTGATCCAGCCGCCGCAGAGTCCAGAACCACCAGATCCAATCTAGACACGATCTCGGATGGGGTTCCCCACCTCCATTAGTGCATCTCCGATGATGCGTGAGTAGTTCTTTGTAGACCTTCGGTTCCGTAGTTAGTAGCTAGATGGCTTCCTCTCTCTCACTAAATTCTTAATACAATGGTCTCTTGGAGATCCATATGATGTAACTCTTTTGCAGTGTGTTTGTTGGGATCGATGAACTTTGAGTTTATGATCAGATCTATCTTTTTATATCCATGAAAGTTATTTGAGTTTCTTTGATCTCTTATATGCATGATTGCTTATAGCCTCGTATTTCTTCTCCGATATTTGGGTTTTGCTTGACCAACTTGATCTATTTATCTTGCAATGGGAAGAGGTGCTTTATAGTGGGTTCGATCTTACGGTGCTTGATCCTAGTGACAGAAGGGGAACCGACACGTATGTATCGTTGCTACTAAGGATAAAACGATGGGGTCTATCTCTACATAGATAGATCTTGTCTACATCATGTCATCGTTCTTATTGCATTACTCTGTTTCTCCATGAACTTAATACACTAGATGCATGTTGGATAGCGGTCGATGTGTGGAGTAATAATAGTAGATGCAGGCAGGAGTCGGTCTACTAATCTTGGATGTGATGCATATATAATGATCATTGCCTGGATATCATCATGATTATTCGAAGTTCTATCAATTGCCCAACAGTAATTTGTTCACCCACCGTTTGCTATTTTTCTCGAGAGAAGCCACTAGTGAAACCTACGGCCCCCGGGTCTCTTTCTCATATATTTGCCTTTGCGATCTATTTTCCTTTGCATTTATTTTCAGATCTATTAAACCAAAATACAAAACTACCTTGATGCGTTTTATTCCTATTTATTTTATTTGCCATTCGATCTATCAATCTACTACAATTTTATCTCACGTCCGTTTGCCCATCTGGGGCGCCGCTACCCGGAAGGGATTGACAACCCCTTTTACACGTGGGTTATGAGGATTTGTTATCTGTGTGCAGGGGCTATTTACGTTATGTTGCTTGGTTCTCCTACTGGTTCGATAAGCTTGGTTTCATATCTAAGGGAAATACCTACTGCCGCTGTGCTGCATCATCCCTTCCTCTTTGGGGAAATACCGACGTAGCTTCAAGCGACATCAAAAGGAATTTCTGGCGCTGTTACCGGGGAGGATCTTCAACATATACCAGGTTCCTAATCACAAATCTCATCTCCTCGCAATTTACATTATTTGCCATTTACCTCTCATTTTCCTCTCCCCCACTTCACAAAAAATTGCCATTTTATTCGCCCTCTTTTTCTGTTCGCCGTTTTTCTTGCTGGATCTGTTTTTGTGTGCAATCTTGTTTGTCGTAATTATCGTTATGGATAGTTCTTCCTCTATTGCTTGTACTCCCGAGAATGAGGTTCTCAACTTTAAACAAAGGGGAGGAGAAACTTTAAATGATGCTTGGTATAGGATTTGCAATGCTCATAATAGATCTATCCCTAAGCAATCTACCATTGTTCTTCTTCGTTGTTTTTATGTTGGCATCACCACTTGGTATAGATTCGTCCTTGATACGGTTACCGGTGGAAATTTCTGATATGTCCTTCTCTTGATGCTTTTAATGCTATGGGAAATTTAGTGGGATCACCACCTCTCATGATTAATGAGACAACTTTGACTCTTGAGCACATTATGGAAAGACTAGATGCTATTGAAAAGAAAATGCTCACTGAAGATCATAAGGAAATTATAGATAAAAAGATGCATAATTTTTCCACCAAGATTGGGTCAAAAGCGGGAGAAATTTTTAAGTTGTTAAAAGAAAAGGGTACCGTAATCCATGAAAGAATAGAAGAAAGCCCGTCTCGGATCGATAAACTAGAAGAAATCTTTAGTAATCTAAGCGCGGCTTTCGCTTCCGCTAAAACTATCAAAAAACTCCCGTGAAGATTGGCAAAGTTACTCAAGTGACCAAGAACAAGGGTGCAACTTCTAGTAATAGTAATAAAGAAGATCTTAAGATGATTACTATTCACCCGGATTTTGTTGAAGTGATAAGAGATCCTTTTTGCAAGAATGAAATCTTTAAATTTATTCTTAGGAGTGTTGTTATTGAAGATCTTTATGCTAAATCTTTGAAGGATTCTAAGTGTTTGATTGAAGAGCTGGACAAGGATGACAAAACTTAGATCCTTTCATTATGCCTAGCTAGGGGCGTAAAACGATAGCGCTTGTTGGGAGGCAACCCAATGAATAAAATTTACTTTTGCTTTGTGCTTTCTATTCTTGTGCGTTTGCACAATCATGCTACTGTTATGATTGTGTTTTTTGTGTTTTAATTAGTATTTGTGCCAAGTAAAGCCTTTAGGATCTTCTTGGGTGATGTTGTTTGATCTTGCTGAAAACAGAAACTTTTGTGCTCACGAAAACAATTCTCATTTTTTACCAGAGCGTGATAAAATACCGATTATTTTTGGAGAAGATTAATATACAAATTTTGCAGGTCGTCCTAATTTTTTAGAATTTTTAGAGTTCCAGAAGTATTCGAACAAATCAGATTGCTACAGACTGTTCTGTTTTGACAGATTCTGTTTTCTTTGTGTTGTGTGCTTATTTTGATGGCTCTATGGTTTTTTATGTGTTTTTGCCATAGAAAAGTTCGAATACAGTAGATATAATGCAAAAATAAAATATGAATTGATTTGACACAACACTTATAGTAGTGATTTATTTTTCTCACGCTAACGGATCTCACGAAGGTTTTGTTGAGTTTTGTGTGATTGAAGTTTTCAAGTTTTGGGTTATCTTACGATGGATGAAGATATAAGGGGTAGAAGAGCCTAAGCTTGGGGATGCTCCAACATCCCGAGCTATTATCCAAAAATGAGCAACCAACTAAGCTTGGGGATGCCCCCGAGTGGCATCCCCTCTTTCTTCTAACGACCATCGGTATTTTACTCGAAGCTATATTTTTATTCGTCACATACTATGTGTTTTGCTTGGAGTGTCTTGTATGATATGAGTTTTTTCTTGTTTTATTTTGTGTTTTAAGTCTTGATCCCTTGCTGGACACACCTATTTGAGAGAGCCAAAATCATGTCATGACTTGTTAGAATTTCTCTCTTTGCTTCACTTAAATTTTTATGAGCTATGGACTTGCTCTAGTTCTTCACTTATATCTTTTTGAGCATGGTGTGCTTTAGTACTTTTGAATAAATGCTCTCTTGCTTCACTTAGATTTATTTGAGAGTTAGTAAAATTTTCAAGAAACTCTCTCTTGCTTCACTTAAATTAATTTGAGAGAAAGAAAAAAATATTATGCTCGTGATCTTCACTTATATTTGTTTGAGCTTACGAAAAGCAACAACATGAAAATTAGTCCCAAGGTGATAGATATCCAAGAAGGATATAATAAAAACTTTCAAGAAGATCATTGGACAAAATAAACTTGATTCTTAGTAATAGTTTTGAGATATGATGATGTGATATGTGAGTTATGTTAATGAGTAATTATGCTTTAGTAAGAATATTTGTGTTAAGGCTTGTGATTCCCTATGCAAGCACGAAAGTCAGTAGTCATGCAATGAAATTAGATCCTACTTGTGGTGCATTATTTGGTGTTAATTATGCTTAATGCTTGCTTATGAGATTATCCGTTTCTTGGTTGGTCGCTTCTCAATCTTTTGCTAGACTTCATTTTGCACTAAGTATGGTCTCTACTTGTGCATCCAAAATCCTTTAAACCAGTTTTGCCACACGAGTCCACTATATCTACCTATATGCGGTATTCTTTTGCCGTTCTAAGAAAATTTGTATGTGCCATCTCTAATTTTCAAAATAAACTTCTCTTTTGTCTATTTGTTTCGCTCGCGGAGCGATGAGGGGTGGCTAATATTTTCCATGCCAGATGTGTTATTGTCACGATGAGTGTTTATCCACTCGTCATTGCATGAGAGTAAGGCAAAGGTATTAGGGATGCCCAGTCCCGAAATGAAAAATGAATTTACTTTATGTTGTCAAATAATAAATTCCTTGGAAAGTGTTGGTATGGAGGGCAACTGTGGAAACGGCTAGCCATGGAAAGTGAAAGTATGGTGGGAAAAGGAATAAACTTTATTTTTTGTTTGGGAACCGCCTATGATATATCTAGCATGGAAAGTGTTGGGAACTCTAAGTCGTTTTCGTTGGTGGGATGGATACACCTCCCAAAATGTTTTTATCTCTAAGTTTTTCGCTTTGAGCTCTGGCACCTCTACAAATCCCTACTTCCCTCCATGAAGGGCCTTTCTTTTACTTTATGCATTTTTTATTTTTGAATTTGAGTCTCCGTCTTCTCTTATAAAAGCACCAACTAGGAGGCAATATGATCGTACTTGAGTATTGGGTGTAGCTAATATGCAAGTGTATTTCATGAATGGATCAATGGTTGAGCATGATGGGCTAGGGATAACTTATCTTAGCGTTGATATTTTGAAAGACATGGTTGCTTGTTGATATGCTTGAGTATTTAAATTATAATGTCAAAACTAGACTATTGCTTTGAATCACATAAAAGTCCAAATGTCCATGTTATAAAGAAAAGAATATGATATGACATGTTAGGCAGCATTCCACATCAAAAATTCTATTTTTATCACTTCCCTACTCGAGGAAGAGTAGGAGTTAAGCTTGGGGATGCTGATACGTCTCCAACGTATCTATAATTTTTAATTGTTCCATGCTGTTATTGTTGGAAATATGCCCTAGAGGCAATAATAAAAGCATTATTATTATATTTCCTTGTTCATGATAATTGTCTTTATTCGTGCTATAATTGTGTTATTCGGAAATCGTAATACATGTGTGAATAACAGACAACAACGTGTCCCTAGTAAGCCTCTAGTTGACTAGCTCGTTGATCAATAGATAGTCATGGTTTCCTGACTATGGGCATTGGATGTCAATGATAACAAGATCACATCATTAGGAGAATGATGTGATGGACAAGACCCAATCCTAAACATAGCATAAGATCGCATAGTTCGTTTGCTAGAGTTTTCCAATGTCAAGTATCCTTTCCTTAGACCATGAGATCGTGTAACTCCCGGATACCGTAGGAGTGCTTTGGGTGTGCCAAACGTCACAACGTAACTGGGTGACTATAAAGGTATACTACGGGTATCTCTGAAAGTGTCTGTTGGGTTGACACGGATCGAGACTGGGATTTGTCACTCCGCTTGACGGAGAGGTATCATCGGGCCCTCTCGGTAATGCATCATCATAATGAGCTCAATGTGATCAAAGTGTTTGATCACGGGATCATGCATTACGGTACGAGAAAAGTGACTTGCCGGTAACGAGATTGAACGAGGTATTGGGATACCGACGATCGAATCTCGGGCAAGTAAAATACCGATTGACAAAGGGAATCGTATACGGGATTAATTGAATCCTCGACGTCGTGGTTCATCCGATGAGATCATCTTGGAGCATGTGGGAGCCAACATGGGTATCCAGATCCCGCTGTTGGTTATTGCCCGAGAGCCGTCTCGGTCATGTCTGCATGTCTCCCAAACCCGTAGGGTCTACACACTTAAGGTTCGGTGACGCTAGGGTTGTGAAGATATGTATATGCAGTAACCTGAATGTTGTTCGGAGTCCCGGATGAGATCCCGGACGTCACGAGGAGTTTCGGAATGGTCCGGAGGTAAAGAATTATATATAGAAAGTGTTGTTTTGGCCATCGGGACAAGTTTCGGGGTTATCGGTATTGTACCGGGACCACTGGAGGGTCCCGGGGGGTCCACCGGGTGGGGCCACCTGCCTCGGGGGGGGCACATGGGCTCTAGGGGTGCGCCTTGGCCTACATGGGCCAAGGGGAACCAGCCCCTAGAGGCCCATGCTCCTAGGGTGGGGGAAACCCTAAAGGGGGGGCGCCCCCTTGCTTGGGGGGCAAGCCCCACCCCTTGGCCGCCGCCCCCTAGGAGATTGCATCTCCTAGGGCCGGCGCCCCCCCCCCTAGGGGGCTATATAAAGGGGGGAGGGGAGGGGGCAGCCGAACCCTTGCTCCTGGCGCCTCCCTCTCCCTCTCCAACATCTCCTCCTCCTCTGTAGAGCTCGGCGAAGCCCTGCCGGAGTACTGCAACTCCACCATCACCACGCCGTCGTGCTGCTGCTGGAGCCATCTTCCCCAACCTCTCCTTTGCCTCGCTGGATCAAGAAGAAGGAGACGTTATGCTGACCGTACGTGTGTTGAACGCGGAGGTGCCGTCCTTTCGGTGCTAGGATCTCTGGTGATTTGAATCACGTCGTGTACGACTACCTCATCCCCGTTCGTTGAATGCTTCCGCTCGCGATCTACAAAGTGGTATGTAGATGCAATCTCTCTCCCATGACTCGTTGCTAGATGAACTCATAGATGGATCTTGGTGAAACCGTAGGAAAATTTTTGTTTTCTGCAACGTTCCCCAACAGTGGCATCATGAGCTAGGTCTATGCGTAGTTCTTCTTGCGCGAGTAGAACACAATTTGTTGTGGGCGTAGATTTGTCAATTTTTCTTGCCGCTACTAGTCTTATCTTGCTTCAGCGGTATTGTGGGATGAAGCGGCCCGGACCAACCTTACACGTACTCTTACGTGAGACCGGTTCCACCGACTAACATGCACTAGTTGCATAAGGTGGCTGGCGGGTGTCTGTCTCTCCCACTTTAGTTGGAGCGGATTCGATGAAAAGGGTCCTTATGAAGGGTAAATAGAAGTTGACAAATCACGTTGTGGCTTTCACGTAGGTAAGAAAACGTTCTTGCTAGAACCCTAATTCAGCCACGTAAAACTTGCAACAACAATTAGAGGACGTCTAACTTGTTTTTGCAGCAAGTGCTTTGTGATATGATATGGCCAAAGTTGTGATGAATGATGAATGATCTATATGTGATGTATGAGATGTTCATGCTATTGTAATAGGAATCACGACTTGCATGTCGATGAGTATGACAACCGGCAGGAGCCATAGGAGTTGTCTTTATTTTTGTATGACCTGCGTGTCATTGAGAAACGCCATGTAAATTACTTTACTTTATTGCTAAACGCGTTAGCCATAGTAGTAGAAGTAATAGTTGGCGAGCAACTTCATGGAGACACGATGATGGAGATCATGGTGTCAAGCCGGTGACAAGATGATCATGGAGCCCCAAGATGGAAAGGAGCTATGTGATATTGGCCATATCATGTCACGTTTATTATTTGATTGCATGTGATGTTTATCATGTTTTGCATCTTGTTTACTTAGATCGACGGTAGTAAATAAGATGATCCCTCATAATAATTTCAAGAGGTGTTCCCCCTAACTGTGCACCGTTGCGACAGTTCGTTGTTTTGAAGCACCACGTGGTGATCGGGTGTGATAGATTCTAACGTTCACATACAACGGGTGTAAGACAGATTTACACATGCAAACACTTAGGTTGACTTGACGAGCCTAGCATGTACAGACATGGCCTCGGAACACAGAAGACCGAAAGGTCGAGCATGAGTCGTATAGAAGATACGATCAACATGAAGATGTTCACCAATGTTGACTAGTCCGTCTCACGTGATGATCGGACACGGCCTAGTTGACTTGGATCATGTAATACTTAGATGACTAGAAGAGGGATGTCTATCTAAGTGGGAGTTCATTAAATAATTTGATTAAATGAACTTTATTATCATGAACATAGTCTAAAATATTTACAATATGTCTTGTAGATCAAATGGCCAACGTAGTCCTCAACTTCAACGCGTTCCTAGAGAAAACCAAGCTGAAAGACGATGGCAGCAACTATACGGACTGGGTCCGGAACCTGAGGATCATCCTCATAGCTGCCAAGAAAGATTATGTCCTACGAGCACCGCTGGGTGACGCACCTGTTCTCCCTGCAGAACAAGACGTTATGAACGCTTGGCAGTCACGTTCCGATGATTACTCCCTCGTTCAGTGCGGCATGCTTTACAGCTTAGAGCCGGGGCTCCAAAAGCGTTTTGAGAGACATGGAGCATATGAGATGTTCGAAGAGCTGAAAATGGTTTTCCAAGCTCATGCCCGGGTCGAGAGATATGAAGTCTCCGACAAATTCTTTAGCTGTAAGATGGAGGAAAATAGCTCTGTCAGTGAACACATACTCAAGATGTCTGGGTTGCACAATCGCTTGACTCAACTGGAAGTTAATCTCCCGGATGAAGCGGTCATTGACAGAATCCTCCAGTCGCTTCCACCTAGCTACAAGAGCTTTGTGATGAACTACAATATGCAGGGGATGGTAAAGACCATTCCTGAGGTATATGCTATGCTGAAATCAGCAGAGGTAGAAATCAAGAAGGAGCATCAAGTGTTGATGGTGAATAAAACCACTAAGTTCAAGAAGGGCAAGGGTAAAAAGAACTTCAAGAAGGACGGCAAGGAAGTTGCCACGCCCGGTAAGCAGGTTGCCGGGAAGAAGCCAAAGAATGGACCCAAGCCCGAGACTGAGTGCTTTTATTGCAAGGGAAGTGGTCACTGGAAGCGGAACTGCCCCAAATACTTAGCGGACAAGAAGGCCGGCAAAACAAAAGGTATATGTGATATACATGTAATTGATGTGTACCTTACCAGTACTCGTAGTAGCTCTTGGGTATTTGATACCGGTGCAGTTGCTCACATTAGTAACTCAAAGCAGGAGCTGCGGAATAAACGGAGACTGGCGAAGGACGAGGTGACGATGCGCGTCGGGAATGGTTCCAAGGTCGATGTGATCGCCGTCGGCACGCTACCTCTACATTTACCTACGGGATTAGTTTTAAACCTCAATAATTGTTATTTAGTGCCAAGTTTGAGCATGAACATTGTGTCTGGATCTCGTTTAATTCGAGATGGCTACTCATTTAAATCCGAGAATAATGGTTGTTCTATTTATATGAGAGATATGTTTTATGGTCATGCTCCGATGGTTAATGGTTTATTCTTAATGAATCTCGTACGTGATGATACACATATTCATAGTGTGAATACCAAAAGAGTTAAAATTGATAACAATAGTCCCACATATTTGTGGCACTGCCGCCTTGGTCACATAGGTGTCAAACGCATGAAGAAGCTCCATGCGGATGGACTTTTAGAGTCTCTTGATTATGAATCATTTGACACGTGCGAACCATGCCTCATGGGTAAAATGACCAAGACTCCGTTCTCAGGAACAATGGAGCGAGCAACCAACTTATTGGAAATCATACATACCGATGTGTGCGGTCCAATGAGTGTTGAGGCTCGCGGTGGCTATCGTTATGTTCTCACCCTCACTGATGACTTGAGTAGATATGGGTATATCTACTTAATGAAACACAAGTCTGAGACCTTTGAAAAGTTCAAGGAATTTCGGAGTGAGGTTGAAAATCAACGTGATAGAAAGATCAAGTTTCTATGATCAGATCGTGGAGGAGAATACTTGAGTCACGAATTTGGCACACACTTAAGAAAATGTGGAATAGTTTCACAACTCACGCCGCCTGGAACACCTCAGCGTAATGGTGTGTCCGAACGTCGTAATCGCACTCTATTAGATATGGTGCGATCTATGATGTCTCTTACCGATTTACCGCTATCTTTTTGGGGCTATGCTTTAGAGACTGCCGCATTCACTTTAAATAGGGCTCCGTCGAAATCCGTTGAGACGACACCGTATGAATTATGGTTTGGGAAGAAACCTAAGCTGTCATTTCTAAAAGTTTGGGGATGCGATGCTTATGTCAAGAAACTTCAACCTGAAAAGCTCGAACCCAAATCGGAAAAATGCGTCTTCATAGGATACCCTAAAGAAACTATTGGGTATACCTTCTACCTCAGATCCGAAGGCAAGATCTTTGTTGCCAAGAATGGATCCTTTCTAGAGAAAGAGTTTCTCTCGAAAGAAGTAAGTGGGAGGAAAGTAGAACTTGATGAAGTGTTACCTCTTGAACCGGAAAATGGCGAAACTCAAGAAAACGTTTCTGAGGTGCCTGCACCGACTAGAGAGGAAATTAATGATGATCAAGATACTTCTAATCAAGCTCCTACTGAAATTCGAAGGTCCACAAGGACACGTTCCGCACCAGAGTGGTACGACAACCCTGTCTTGGAAATCATGTTGTTAGACAACGGTGAACCTTCGAACTATGAGGAAGCAATGGCGAGCCCAGATTCCGACAAATGGCTAGAAGCCATGAAATCCGAGATAGGATCCATGTATGAAAATGAAGTATGGACTTTGACTGACTTGCCCGTTGAGCGGCGAGCCATAGAAAATAAATGGATCTTTAAGAAGAAGACAGACGCGGATGGTAATGTGACCATCTATAAGGCTCGGCTTGTCGCTAAGGGTTATCGACAAGTTCAAGGAATTGACTGCGATGAGACTTTCTCACCGGTAGCGAAGCTGAAGTCCGTCCGAATCATGTTAGCAATTGCCGCATTCTACGATTATGAAATATGGCAAATGGACGTCAAAACGGCATTCCTTAATGGTTTCCTTAAGGAAGAATTGTATATGATGCAGCCGAAAGGTTTTGTCGATCCTAAGAATGCTGACAAGGTGTGCAAGCTCCAACGCTCGATTTATGGGCTGGTGCAAGCATCTCGGAGTTGGAACATTCGCTTTGATGAGATGATCAAAGCGTTTGGGTTTACACAGACTTATGGAGAAGCCTGCGTTTACAAGAAAGTGAGTGGGAGCTCTGTAGCATTTCTCATATTATATGTAGACGACATACTTTTGATGGGAAATGATATAGAACTCTTGGACAGCATTAAGGCCTACTTGAATAAAAGTTTTTCAATGAAGGACCTTGGAGAAGCTGCTTATATATTAGGCATCAAGATCTATAGAGATAGATCAAGACGCCTCATAGGTCTTTCACAAAGCACATACCTTGATAAGATATTGAAGAAGTTCAATATGGATCAATCTAAGAAGGGGTTCTTACCTGTGTTACAAGGTGTGAAATTGAGCTCAGCTCAATGTCCGACCACGGCAGAAGATATAAAAGAGATGAGTATCATCCCCTATGCCTCAGCCATAGGTTCTATTATGTATGCCATGCTGTGTACCAGACCTGATGTAAACCTTGCCGTAAGTTTGGTAGGAAGGTACCAAAGTAATCCCGGCAAGGAACACTGGACAGCGGTCAAGAATATCCTGAAGTACCTGAAAAGGACTAAGGAAATGTTTCTCGTTTATGGAGGTGACGAAGAGCTCGTCGTAAAGGGTTACGTCGACGCTAGCTTCGACACAGATCTGGATGACTCTAAGTCGCAAACCAGATACGTGTATATTTTGAATGGTGGGGCAGTAAGCTGGTGCAGTTGCAAGCAAAGCGTCGTGGCGGGATCTACATGTGAAGCGGAGTACATGGCAGCCTCTGAGGCAGCACATGAAGCAATTTGGATGAAGGAGTTCATCACCGACCTCGGAGTCATACCCAATGCGTCGGGGCCAATCAAACTCTTTTGTGACAACACTGGAGCTATTGCACTTGCCAAGGAGCCCAGGTTTCACAAGAAGACCAGGCACATCAAGCGTCGCTTCAACTCCATTCGTGAAAATGTTCAAGATGGAGACATAGAAATTTGTAAAGTGCACACGGATCTGAATGTCGCAGATCCGTTGACTAAACCTCTCCCTAAGGCAAAACATGATCAGCACCAGAACTCTATGGGTGTTCGATTCATCACAATGTAACTAGATTATTGACTCTAGTGCAAGTGGGAGACTGTTGGAAATATGCCCTAGAGGTAATAATAAAAGCATTATTATTATATTTCCTTGTTCATGATAATTGTCTTTATTCGTGCTATAATTGTGTTATTCGGAAATCATAATACATGTGTGAATAACAGACAACAACGTGTCCCTAGTAAGCCTCTAGTTGACTAGCTCGTTGATCAATAGATAGTCATGGTTTCCTGACTATGGGCATTGGATGTCAATGATAACGAGATCACATCATTAGGAGAATGATGTGATGGACAAGACCCAATCCTAACCATAGCATAAGATCGCATAGTTTGTTTGCTAGAGTTTTCCAATGTCAAGTATCCTTTCCTTAGACCATGAGATCGTGTAACTCCCGGATACCGTAGGAGTGCTTTGGGTGTGCCAAACGTCACAACGTAACTGGGTGACTATAAAGGTATACTACGGGTATCTCTGAAAGTGTCTGTTGGGTTGACACGGATCGAGACTGGGATTTGTCACTCCGCTTGACGGAGAGGTATCACCGGGCCCTCTCGGTAATGCATCATCATAATGAGCTCAATGTGATCAAAGTGTTTGATCACGGGATCATGCATTACGGTACGATAAAAGTGACTTGCCGGTAACGAGATTGAACGAGGTATTGGGATACCGACGATCGAATCTCGGGCAAGTAAAATACCGATTGACAAAGGGAATCGTATACGGGATTAATTGAATCCTCGACATCGTGGTTCATCCGATGAGATCATCGTGGAGCATGTGGGAGCCAACATGGGTATCCAGATCCCGCTGTTGGTTATTGCCCGAGAGCCGTCTCGGTCATGTCTGCATGTCTCCCAAACCCGTAGGGTCTACACACTTAAGGTTCGGTGACGCTAGGGTTGTGAAGATATGTATATGCAGTAACCTGAATGTTGTTCGGAGTCCCGGATGAGATCCCGGACGTCACGAGGAGTTTCGGAATGGTCCGGAGGTAAAGAATTATATATAGAAAGTGCTGTTTTGGCCATCGGGACAAGTTTCGGGGTTATCGGTATTGTACCGGGACCACCGGAGGGTCCCGGGGGGTCCACCGGGTGGGGCCACCTGCCTCGGGGGGCCACATGGGCTCTAGGGGTGCGCCTTGGCCTACATGGGCCAAGGGGAACCAGCCCCTAGAGGCCCATGCGCCTAGGGTGGGGGAAACCCTAAAGGGGGGGGCGCCCCCTTGCTTGGGGGGCAAGCCCCACCCCTTGGCCGCCGCCCCCCTAGGAGATTGCATCTCCTAGGGCCGGCGCCCCCCTAGGGGGCTATATAAAGGGGGAAGGGGAGGGGGGCAGCCGAACCCTTGCTCCTGGCGCCTCCCTCTCCCTCTCCAACATCTCCTCCTCCTCCGTAGAGCTCGGCGAAGCCCTGCCGGAGTACTGCAACTCCACCATCACCACGCCGTCGTGCTGTTGCTGGAGCCATCTTCCCCAACCTCTCCTTTGCCTTGCTGGATCAAGAAGAAGGAGACGTTACGCTGACCTTACGTGTGTTGAACGCGGAGGTGCCGTCCTTTCGGTGCTAGGATCTCCGGTGATTTGAATCACGTCGTGTACGACTACCTCATCCCCGTTCGTTGAACGCTTCCGCTCGCGATCTACAAAGTGGTATGTAGATGCAATCTCTCTCCCATGACTCGTTGCTAGATGAACTCATAGATGGATCTTGGTGAAACCATAGGAAAAATTTTGTTTTCTGCAACGTTCCCCAACAGTTATATTATCAATCTTGGATGTTTTATAATCATTTTATAGCAATTTATATCATTTTTTGATACTAACCTATTGACATAGTGCCAAGTGCTAGTTGCTGTTTTCTGCATGTTTTTACATCCCAGGAAATCAATATCAAACGGAGTCCAAACGCAACGAAACTATACGGAGATTTTTCTGGACCAGAAGGAACATAATGGGCCCTGGCTGCGCCTGTAGGGTGCTCCGAGGAGAGCACAACCCACCAGGGCGTGCCAAGAGGCCCAGGCGCGCCCTGGTGGGTTGTGCCCACCTCGGGTGCCCCCCGGACCGCCTCTTTGCTCTATAAATACCCCGTTATTCCCAAAACCCTAGGGGAGTCGACGAAATATTGATCCAGCCGCCGCAGAGTCCAGAACCGCCAGATCCAATCTAGACACCATCTCGGATGGGGTTCACCACCTCCATTGGTGCCTCTCCGATGATGCGTGAGTAGTTCTTTGTAGACCTTCGGGTCCGTAGTTAGTAGCTATATGGATTCCTCTCTCTCACTGAATTCTCAGTACAATGGTCTCTTGGAGATCCATATGATGTAACTCTTTTGCAGTGTGTTTGTCGCGATCGATGGACTTTGAGTTTATGACCAGATTTATCTTTTTATATCCATGAAAGTTATTTGAGTTTCTTTGATCTCTTATATGCATGATTGCTTATAGCCTCGTATTTCTTCTCCGATATTTGGGTTTTGTTTCGCCAACTTGATCTATTTATCTTGCAATGAGAAGATGTGCTTTGTAGTGGGTTTGATCTTATGGTGCTTGATCCCAGTGACGAAAGGGGAACCGACACGTATGTATCGTTGCTACTAAGGATAAAACGATGGGGTTTATCTCTACATAGATAGATCTTGTCTACATCATGTCATCGTTCTTATTGCATTACTCCGTTTCTCCATGAACTTAATACACTAGATGCATGCTGGATAGCGATCGATGTGTGGAGTAATAGTAATAGATGCAGGCAGGAGTTGGTCTACTAATCTTGGACGTGATGCCTATATAATGATCATTGCCTGGATATCATCATGATTATTCGAAGTTCTATCAATTGCCCAACAGTAATTTGTTCGCCCACCGTTTGCTATTTTTCTCGAGAGAAGCCACTACTGAAACCTACGGCCCCCGGGTCTCTTTCTCATATATTTGCCTTTGCGGTCTATTTTCCTTTGCATTTATTTTCAGATCTATTAAACCAAGAATACAAAAATACCTTGCTGCGTTTTATTGTTATTTATTTTATTTGGCGTTTGATCTATCAATGTACTACAATTTTATCTCACGTCCGTTTTCCCATCTTGGGCGCCGCTACCCGAAAGGGATTGACAACCCCTTTTAGACGTGGGGTTGCGAGGATTTGTTATCTGTGTGCAGGGGCTGTTTACGTTGTGTTGCTTGGTTCTCCTACTGGTTCGATAACATTGGTTTCATATCTGAGGGAAATACCTACCGCCGCTATGCTGCATCATCCCTTCCTCTTTGGGGAAATACCGACGTAGCTTCAAGTGACATCATTGAGCAACCCACTCTCTAAGTGATTTGAGTTTGAAATCCACCGAGAGAAATACCCTAGAGCCGAAGAATTAGATGGTGGTTAAACATCACTGGAATCAAAGTTTAGTATGCTTCACCTATTACTCTTGAGAGTTGCAAACTCTATAGACGGTTAGGTGTCAATTTCTTCAGAGACCAAGAGTGATTGTGGTTCTTGAAGAAGAAGTCTATAAAGGTTCGGAGATCACCTTCAAGTATCTACCACGAGTAATTGACATCGGTTGACGGATCGATTTTCGAGGAGAATAGGGTGAAGAGAGTTTACCTTTTGTGTTAAGTCACAACCCCTCCAACCAGACGTAGTCCTTGTGCAGAAGGATGAACTAGTTGAACAAATTCCTTGTCGCCTTCGAGCATCTTCGGTTATCTGTGTCACTCATGTTTACCTTCATGTTTTTCATTCATACGATTCTCATCGATGCGTGTCTTAGTTCATGTTTTAGTTCACTATAGTCTGTTTTTCATTCGTTCCGCTGTTGGGTTCTGAGAGATTTAAGCTTTCTGAAGAAAATTTAAAACTCCCATTCACCCCCCTCTAGTAGATATACTTCGTTCCTACAGTTTCCTAACAAATACTAGGGATCAAGCTGTAACAAATTAACATGATTATGTATGAAATCTCATCTACATCTAGTATGCCTACAAGGGGATTACTCGCACATGAGTGTGAGCATCATGAAATTGTCGACGGAGAAGGGTTGGTAATGACGACGGCGACGAATCCCTATCTCCAGAGCCACGAACGAACTCTGGATTAGGGCTCCCGACGAAGAACATGAGGCGATGGCGACTCAAAATGTGATGCAACTTTCTCTACGTTTTGTTTCTCAAAGGATGTGAATATATAACGTTGGAATTAGGTCAAACGGAGGTCCAGGGGCCCCACAAGTCTGGGTGGTGCGACCAGGGGGTGGCCGCGCCACTTGCCCTTGGGCCCCCTCCAGTAACTCTTGGCTCTAGTATTTTTATTTATTCAAAAATAATTCTTGAGAAAGTTTCGACCAATCCGAGAACTTTTTATTTCTACACAAAAAACACCACCACTGTAGTTCTACTGAAAATAGAGTCAGTCCGGGTAAGTTTCATTCAAATCATGCAAATTAGAGGTCAAAACAAGAGCAGAAGTGTTTGGAAAAGTAGATACGTTGGAGACATATCAGGGCCATAGGTTCAATAGTGACATCTCTCTCGAAAACAACAAGTAGCATGGTGAACAAACTACAGTTGGGCAATTGACCAAATTGCAATATTCATGACTATGATCATTCATGGAATAATCTCATATAGGCATTATGTCCGTGATAAGTAGCCCGTTAATCCAACTGCATCTACTACTAATAATCCACCCCAAAACCGCTATCTGGCATGCATGTCAAGGTATTAAGTTTGCAACAATCAGAGTATTGTAGTAAGCAAGATGACATAATGTAGACAAGAAGAAGTCAATCAATATGACAAAAACTCGTCGTTTTATCCTTGGTGGCAACATTACGAACATGTCTTGGCCCTTATTGTCACTGGGGTTAGATCACTGCAAGACTAAACCCACCACAAAGAACCACTCCCTCTAAAGAAAAATCCATGGAACTTGTCCAAATAGGATAGATAGGTCGGAGAGTATGCAAAGCTATTTAATTATGTAGCAACAAAACCTCAAACTATGCCATTGATTTCAATGAACAATCTGATCATAAAGTGGCAATTTATCATGTCCCAACAAACACACCACCAATTACATCGAATTGATCCCAATCATGTGAGAAGGCGCACGGAAACATGATATTGAAGATCCAAAATGAGAGAGAACCATCTAGCTATTGTTACAGACTCATAGGTCCTAATGGAACTACTCACACATGGTCATGGAGGCAACAAGGTTGATGAAGATGGCTATTGCAATGGCTTTCCCTTCCTGCAGGGCTCTGGAACAGACCTATAGATGGGATCTTTGCGGAACAGAAGCTTGTTGCGGCGATAAAATTATTCTGAAAATACGTCAGACAATTTCGGTATTTATCGACAGTTATGGCAGTGGAATCAAGTTAAGGCGATGTAGGGGGCCCCACACGACCAGGTGGCACCCCAAGCCACGCGGGGTGTCCATGTGGCCCCTGACAGCTCCCCTTGATATCTTCCGAAGATTCCATGTTCGTTGTTGCCCAAAAAAATTATATTAAATCAACAAGTGATTTGACCTCCGTAAATATTGATTTCTTGTGAAACCAAAAACAAGCAGAAAACAAGATCTGACATTGGGTACTAAATTAATAAGTTAGTCTAGAAAAATAATATAAATTGCTACACGAAGTATATAAAAGTGATAATATAATTGCATGAAATAATAAAAATTATAGATACATTTGAGACGTATCAACACCCCCAAGCTTAATTCCTGGTTGTCCTCGAGTAGGTAAATGATAAACAAAGATAAATTTTTATGTTGAATGTTACCTAGCGTAATCTTGATCAAATGATGCAATCATGGTGTGAACTTAACACAAAAGTGATTCAAAGCAATATTCTATAGTTGATAATAAGCAAGTAACATCAAAATGTGTAAACAAAAATCACTATTCTTCTATGTGGATCATAGGTGAACTTCGTTAGCAAGAGTGAGGACTCGAATGTAAATTTTCTCAGCATGGGGATTGTTCTAGATTCCACTAATAGTTTGAGGGTTGTGGATGTATTTCTCTTCTTCGTAATCATCACTTCACCCTTGCCTAATATTCTCCATCATACCCCCTTGCCACCCCACGTCTTTTCCATAGTCTGATTCTAGTAATAGCTTAGACTTGAAGTAAGACACAAGATAAGAACGCAATGAGGCGATGGCACAATTATGGAAACAACTGACTTGGCTGACGAAACAACCACATCGAAGGGTGCACTTCAACGAGGGTGCACGTTATGGTCGTCATACACGTAAAAGCTTTCATATTAGACACCTGGCATGAGATGGTCATAGATAGATATATCATCCGTGACATCAGTGACACTTATCACATTGCTGGCATTCACGCTAAGATAAGTTAGGTGAACACATTTCAAGAAAGTAATGTGTCTACCTCTTTTTTGACGAAAGACCCTTTGTTCGATTGTACATGAGTGGTCCATTATTTTGGCAAACTCACTACTCTTAAGTCACATGTAGCAGTTGCTCGCGAACTTACGGTAATGAATACCTGCCTAGATTGTCCTAGAATTCTTGACCTATATCTCAATGTGTGTATGTGTTACCAAGGTAAAAGAAAAAAAGGGTATAATTTCACCCAACATGCTATATCAATCCAAATTAAACTATAACAAAACTCGAAAGTTTTCCTACAAATACAAGTGCATAGACTAAAAAAGTCATCCTAATAAAACTCCCTCCGTTTCTTTTTAGTTTGCATATAAAATTTGTCTGAGGTCATAAAGTTTGACTAACTTTATAGGAAAAAAATATCATTTTTCACAATACGAAATCAGTATTACTAGATGCAAAAAAATATCACTAGATGCATCATGAAAATAATTTTAATAGTATATATCTTCAGTATTGTAGATATTGATATTTTTTAATATCAATTTAATCAAACTTTGCATACTTTGACTTTATAAAAAATATTTAGTATATGGGGAGTAAAAAGAAACGAAGGAAGTACTACTGTGAGTGTATTCTCCTTTTGAACCAAATATCTGCCGTCAGACCCCAGGCCCAGAGGGGTGAGATCCATCCCCTCCCTCCACGGTTTCCACTCTCCACCGTCCCGTACCTGTACCCTTCTTTCCCCTCCCAGTCATCCTCTTCCTCTCCCGAGTCCTGACCTACCCAAGCAAGCTCCAATCCGACCCGATGCGTCTCTAGAACATCTCCTACAGTCTGCCGTGCCCTACAGCCGCCGCCGTGCCGTAGCTTAGGTCACCGCCGACGCCTGACCCCCCAACCCGTCCGACCTCGCACGCGCGTCGCCGCCGTCGCCGTTCCCGTTCCGTCTCATCGCGTCGCTGCTATCTCAACCCCGCCCGCCATCCTGGCCGTCTGTGAGCTTTATGGCGCCGAGTGATTAGATAAACCCCACTGATCTCCACAAATTTTGGGCGTGCCGCGCAAATTGGGTGTGCTGCTGCACACCCGGCACACCATCTAGATCCAGCGCTATCATGGCTGTCTACTATAAGTTCAAGAGTGCCAGAGACTATGACTCGATCCCTATCGAGGGGCAGTTCATCTCGGTTCTCAACCTCAAGGAGATGATTTTTGAGTCCAAGCACCTTGGCAGAGGCACTGATTTCGACCTCATGATCTCGAATGCCCAGACTGATGAAGGTTGGTTCTTTCTCAGCAAAGAACCCTTGTTTCATTTCTTGTGTGGGTGAATGTATTCAAGATGTTAGTGCTAGCTAGATAATATTGGTTCTTTCTCAGAGAGGAACCTTTGCTTGATTTCTTGTGTGGGTGAATGTATACAAGATGTTAGTGGTAGATAATATTGTGATAGGCTCAGGTTGTAATGCTGTTTGCTGTGTATGGTAAGCCATTTTGGCTGTTTGATTCATGCACGCAAGATTTCTGAAAATTGAGGCCTTATTTAGCTGGTATCATTTGTTGTCTGCCTCATTTTTTTCTTATGATCTGTGCTTTCTAGGACATGATGACTTGATCTACTGGTTTGGTGTGGAGGATTAACTGTTAGCTGGATTTAGACATAAAATTGCAATATTTTGACAATTTGACATGATCTTTGTTTGCAATGGTTAGCAACTTGAATGTCTTTTGCGATGCCGAGCACATCTACCGCGCATTGCATCGAAGACTAGTAAGTGTGTTTCAATGAAGCCATTGTGTTGTTTGCTTACCTCACTGAACAATCATTCTGGATTAGTGGATTTTACTGTGGAGCATTCAGATTGAAATACAGTTGTATTTTAAGAACTTATAATTAGTTGGCATGATAGGAATATCTTGATTTTGGGGGGACTTGGGATGGTGTTGTACAGTCGAAGTATTACTTAACCATTTCCTGTGATGTTTGTACTTTCAGAGTATGCTGATGAATCTATCATGATACCAAAGAACACTTCAGTGTTGATTCGCCGGATACCAGGACGCCCAAGGATGCCAATCGTTACTGAACCACAAGAGTACTGTTTTGCTCTTTGATTTCGCACTTACTCCACATCATACCTCATAATTCACATTACTGATGCATCATCATCAATAGTAAAAAATACATAACCCATCTGAACAGATTTCTAATTTGTATGTTTGACTTTAACTGCTTCATGTCACTAGATATGGTCCATGTCAGGAGTTACTCCTTATCAGCAATCATAGTTTTTAAGGTTCACCATTTTTTGCAGGGCAATAGCTGCAGAAAATAGGGTAGAAGAAATCGTGCCTTCTGGCAGCGCTTTTCTTGGTGATTCATCTATGAAATATGTAAGAATAACTTCTAGTCTGGGTTACTTTTATCTCATACAGTAGTTGCCGCTGCAATCACAGTTTGATGTTTGAGCTATGACGGTAGTCTATTAATCCTGGGAGCTAATGTTTAAAGGCATTGAAATTGCAGCCTGAAGAATCTGAGTGGGATGATGAGTTCGGCAACTCTTTATATGTTTCTGATTCAGTTCCTTCTCAGCCTGCTAGCCAGGCAATTGACGCTTCTTCTGAAAATCAAATTGACGAAGATAGTAAGATAAAAGCCCTTATTGATACAGCGGCCGTTGACTATAGGTTAGTGATCTGCTGGACTGGCTGAATGACTATTCTATTATCCCTTAGAGGAATAATACTAATTATATACTGGACCGGATGTCTCATTTTCAGCCAAATTCCTGATGGCTATGGATCCGGAAGAGGTTATGGCAGAGGAATGGGTGGGAGAATGATGGCTGGGCGTGGTTTTGGTAATTCTTTCCACCGTTTCTATTGCCATTTTTTGCAAGATTTATGTAGAGCTTAGTAGCACCAAGCTTCATGAAGGGAGTGCACATGGGTACCTATGCAACATGGATACCTGTTAACATCATTATTTGAAACTAGATGTTTATATAAGTACTAATCTGCTTTGATATTCTTAAGGACGTGGGATGGGTCGGCTAGATAACAGGTCACCTCCTCCTGGCTATATTTGTCATAGATGTAAAGTACCAGGTATGCTGGCCACTTGTCAAATCTTTGTTAATGGAATATTTTGTCCTGTTTCACTTGATCAATACTGGTTTACAGGTCATTTCATTCAACATTGCCCAACAAATGGTGATACTAGATATGACGTTAGAAGGATGAAACCTCCAACTGGCATTCCAAAATCCATGTTAATGGCAACTCCAGATGGCTCATATGCACTGCCAAGTGGGGCTGGTGCTGTTTTGAAGCCAAATGAGTGAGCTCAAATTGCTTATTTAGTTACTCACATAATCACTAATTCTCCGTCTACTTGGAGGTAAAGATTAATCATATTTTTTTTTGTGACAGAGCTGCTTTTGAGAGGGAGATAGAGGGCCTACCCACCACCCGTTCTCTTAGTGATCTCCCGCCAGAGTTGCGTTGCCCGTTGTGTAAAGAAGTAATGAAGGATGCCGTTCTAACTAGTAAATGCTGCTTTAAGAGTTTCTGTGATAAATGTAAGTTGCGCTTTTAAGAATCTATTATTTTCACATTGCTGACATTGATACTGTTGTCACTTAATACAAATATGGTTTTGCTGTATGGATTTTCTTCATTGCGTTTTTCTTGTTCTTCTCAATATCTCCACTTTCAAGTTTCAAACATACATGCTCTTTAGTGGGCTGACATATTGTGTTCTGTTGGCAGGCATTAGGGACTACATAATTAACAAGTCAATGTGTGTCTGTGGTGCCACAAGCATATTAGCAGACGACCTTCTCCCCAATAGAACTCTAAGAGAAACCATCAGTCGCATATTAGAGGCACCACCAACTAGCAGTACGGAAAACGCGGGAAGCATGGTGCAAATACAGGGTATGTATATCAGTTATATCAGATTATCTGCCTCTATAAGAATTGGAAACTGATGACTACCTTGCATAGACATGGAGTCGGCTCTACCTGTACCACCCAAGGTTAGGTCTCCTGCTGTTTCTGCTGCTTCAAAAGAAGAACCTAAAGCACTGATGCCGGTAGAGGAATCTCCAGACGCTGAGAGCCAGAGCGGATTGAAAGCTAACATTGATGTGAGTTCTTCAGATAATAAGGTTACCACAATTCCAGATATCACTGAAGGGACAATGGACTCTAAGAACAGCAAGAAAGAAAAAACACCAGAAATGATTCATGTCGCAAAAGAGTCACAGGAAAAATTGCCTGCAGGCGAACAAGGTGATAATCATTCTTGCCTGTTCCATTTTAGTTAACCTTGTCTGTGATGCAACCTCCACGCAAGTTTTATTGAACTAAAACATTTATTTGGGTCAAATTAGCCAAATGTTCATCTTGTTTGTGTTTTTTTAGTGTGTGCATGTTTGATATTTAAACTCTTTATTATCATTATAATGATATTATGTTGGTGACTTCAGCAGTAAAGAAGAAAAAGAAGAAGAAGGTGCGAGCACCAGGGAATGGTAAGTTCTGATCACCAACCATGATATGTTACTTGAACATTGTCATAATATTTGATTGCACCTTTATTGGTTAAACTTCATTTTATCCCTATTTATTCGAACATTGCTTATTCTACCTACAGCCGAGGAGCAATGGAATAATAATTATCAAGATTTTGGACCTGAAAATTTTGCTGGAATGCCTTTGGTCCCGCAAGGAGGTTTTAACCCTTACTGGGGAGGAGGGATGCCATTGCCAATAGATTACATGGGTGCACCATTTCCAGGTCCCATGCCTTACATGGGCTATCCTCCACCAGGTCCATTTGATCCTTTTGGTGGGGGAGTTCTTCCACAAGATCCATTTATGCCCCCGGCATACATGATGCCAACAGTTCCTAGGTATACCTCTAGCATCGTTTTGATGTTCTGTGAATTAATTTGTACATGGCTAATTATACGTATATGAATGTTTTATTGTTCTGTGAAATTTTAGAGGAATGCATAGCTGCAAATTTCGTGGCTGTATTTCCAATTTGGTTGGAGATGAGCATTATGTCTAGCAGACTGTAATATACTCAGTACAAATATACAAGCCCCCCTCGATTTTTGGGCCTAACTTTGCCCATGAATTTGTCTAACAAAATATGAATTAAATGCCACAAAACTTATACTATTGGATCCGAAAGAGGCTCCCATGGTATGACTTTTATGACATGTATAACTCATTTTTTGTTAATCAAACTTATTGTCGCTAAATTTGGGGAGTATATACGCCTTATCTTTCCACACATTGGCTATTACTAGTTTACTACAATGACCAGTTGACCACTGGTTAAATGATGAAACTCTTGAATGATTCATTTTCAGGGACCTTTCTGAATTAGCTGTTAATAGCATGGGAATGAACATGGGGCCACCAATTATGAGAAGAGACGAATTTGAGCCCAGGAAACCAGATGTGAGGAGACTTGAAATGGATCGATTAAACGGAAGGTGATTAAGCCAGTCAAATTACTTGTTTTAATTTCACTCAACATTCTAGTATTCTACAACCTAGACACTTTGAATCATATGCTTTGTTTTCACCCAATATTCTATGAAACAATATGATCAGGTGCCTTGTACTTTTAGATTAATCCAGTGCATTGGCCATAAGTGATACCTAGAACTATGAGTAACTAGGACAAATAATATCCATACCCCTAGTTACGTTTGGGGTTATTTTTACCTGAACTGGTTTCTGTTGATTGCATCGCAGTCGATGCAATCAAGTATGAACATCACATATTTGAGTAAGCAAATATATAAAAGGTGCAAGCGTATCGTTGAACGTTTCCTGTAGACTAGGCACATGACGATTCAGTGTGTATTCTGCATGGCAAGGTCCCTTGTTGAAACATTTTAATGGCCTAAACTTCTTCCCTGGCTTTTGGCTCACTCGAGTATAGTACTCTTCCAAAGCGGCACAGTTTACACGACCCAACTCCTCAAATCAGATTACTGCAAGTACCTTGTCGTGCTGTCTTGCGGTGCGGCCTTGAGCCCTTGATGCTCAATATATCCAAATTCTGTACAAAGTAAAGGACTCGAATAATGAAAAAAAGTGCATCTAGGTGGTAGTGAGTGGTGACAACAGAACATATAGCGTTTCATTCTGCTAGACGTGCGCGTGCGCTTAAGCATGCCTAGGCGTGTGGTTAGGTGCGATGGGTGCTAGGCAGTGGAAAAACGCACAGTTGATGACTAGCGCTTTTTTCCTCGCTTGTACGTAGATCCTCAAGCAATACCTTAACAAAATCAACATATTGATGTTACAGGCTTGAATTGTCGAACTAATCTTAGAGCACATAAAATGTTATCTTTTTTAGCATAAGCACCCTCCAAAGAGTTCCTTTACAGGATTTAAGCACCTCAAATGTATTAATCAAACAGAAGGAAAAGAAGGGGATTCATGGTTTGACCCGTGTTATGCCTCCAGTTCACTAATAAGTGATGCTTTGGATATTGACGTGGGCTTCAAGTGTAACTTTGACTATTAGTTTATTTGTATCAATATGTTTAGTACAATAAAATTATAGTATTCAGAAAATATTTTTGAGACAGATCTGTCTGTATGATTTTTCAAGTTTCTATCTAAATATTTTAGATGATATTTGATGGTAAGAATTTTAAAAGTTTGACTAGAGATTTGTTCAAAGCATTGCATCACATATTTGTGAACTGGAGGAAGTAGCATTAGACACTGCATAAAAAGAGAGCACAGATGCGCTTACCTTGAGGTGATTGCTGTTTTGGATCCACTCCCTGCGCTGTGCTGTCCCTCCTGGCCGGCAACTGGAAGCAGCTCTCCTCCTCACAGCGAGTTCCCTGTCGACGGCTTGCTTCCTTCCCTACGGATGGCGCTACTCCAGCGTTCTTCTAGTGGTCTGGACTTGGCTGGGGAGAAGACCTTGTACGGCGGCAACTATTGCAGATGACGACGACGCCCGCAGGTGCCATCTCCTCCTTGGAGGCATTGTCTTGGCCATGTTTGAACCCTGCTCGGGCACCAGGGGAAACCTTAGGCTGGCTTGCTGGCCAGGCAACAGCGGTGCTGCGGCGTCATCCTTTCCTTGGAGGTGCTGCTGGGCTGCCCATGGAGGCTACCGGAGTTGTTACTGGAGGTGGTGGCCTCGTTGGCTCTTTGGCGAGGATTGGGGCGATGTGTTGTTCGGTGGTGGTTCTGCTGTGGCCATGGGCTCTCGGGGTGCATTGTACACCGACTCAGGTTACTCTTGGATGACACCTCCTTTGAATCCGGCTGGTTCCCGCTGTTCATTTGCTGATTCCTAGGCATGATGGGTGGAGAGTGCATTGACCCAGCCTGAGTTGTGGTCGGGGTTGTGCTTTTAGGTATCCGGTGTTGGTCGAGACGTGGTCCATGATCTATGTGTCTTGCCTCATCGCCATTTTTGGCTTGAGGTTCGACCAGGCGAGCTGTTTTTGTCGTTGTAGTCATGGTGTTGTGAACTGTATGCCGAAAGGCGTTGTATCAGCCGCTTGGCTCTTATTCTATGTTACTGGTACACCTCTCCATGCTGTATCCTTGAAAAATTAGCGACGAAGTTGGTGACTAAGCTCAGCATTGGCTTGTTCAGTTAGATAGCACATATTTGCCATGTCACGATGTCTCAATCAAAAGTGATTTTTTTGGCACCGGTTTAAATAATTCAGGGGTGGCATGCTTGCTTTTGGAGTTGAAGGTTTGATTTCTGTGCTTGTGTAAAGGTCGAGTTGGGGGATGGCGGTTTAATTGTGTAATAAACTACCAAAGTGCCCATGCGTTGCAATGGATCCAAAATAGACTAATACTCCCTCCGTAACTAAATATAAGTTTTTCTAGAGATTTCAATATGGACTACATACAGATGTATATAGACGTAGTTTAGAGTGTAGATTCACTCATTTTGCTCCGTATGTAGTCCATATTGGAATCTCTAAGAAGACTTATATTTAGGAACTGAGGGAGTACATGTTTACAAACTTGAAAGAAAATGGCCCTATTTTGGTACGTATATCAGTATGTTAGATTTTGCCCAAAATTTATTCCTCACATATGTTTGGATGAGATGGGGAGACAGACTAAGGGGTTCCTGCAAATGTAAAGCAGAGTGTCAGGGGTCATTTTGCAGAAATAACACACCTTGCCTCGCAAGCTGATGGCATACACTCCATCAGCAACTTGTTCTTTTATGGGAGTAGAGATAGTTGTATTGTTTAGTGGAAAATGAAATCTTGACCAGCGTATCAAGATTTAATGATCAGGAACGAGGCTGTAGAAACAGCTTAAAATGGCAATCACACGACATTCTGATATATGTTCTGGTCTTGATCAAAGCATGTGAGTTTGCATGTGAACCGTGTAGGGCTAATTGCGCCCATGTCCTGAAGCTTTATCTGGTTCTGTAAGTTAAAACACAATCTTCATAATTTAGCATGCCGCGGAACCTGTTATACATCTACTCCGTATCAAAATATAAGGTGTTTTTGTAGGCTAGAAAACGTCTTATATTTTGATACAAATGTGGTAGCATTTTGGCTTCATCTAGTTAACTGGGTGCTTTGGTGTTTTTCCTTTTGTACTGCAGGGTCTCCTTAAATGCCTTTGTATGGAGCCATTCCCTAGTGTAATTTAAAAAGTCATTTAGTCTGCTAACTAAATTTTATGTTTTGAGTGGTGAAACTTGCCACTTGTGTCCCGAAGTGCAAGTTCCTTGTGCCTTGAAAGTGCACATTCCTGAAAGATTCGTCCTCAGTTAATTCACTAGCCTTTTTACTCAATGCTTATCTACAAATGCAGGGAGAGGGAGCGGGATCGGGAGCGTGAACATTCCCGCGAGAGGGAAAGGGAGCGGGAGAGGGAGAGGGAGAGGCAGAGGGAGCGAGACCGTGATGGTGATCGAGACCGAGACCGAGACCGAGACCGGGGCAGGGAGTATCGAAGGGAAGCAAGGGAATCATCAGGAGCCGTAAATGATAGTACATCGATGAGACCTAAGGATGTATGTCTTTTCCTGTCAATCTATTATCTTGCAAAGTTATGTACTGTCAGTTCAATGGTAAACTTATGGGCGGCGGCGTCAGCAGTGGAGAGGTCAGCACCACCCGGCAGGAAGAAGAATGCCTTTTCCACGGTTGTTTCTGATATCTACCGAACAAGAAGAGCAGCCCGTTACATTCGTCAACAGCACGATTGGGCGGTGTTCTTGGCTGATCCCGGCAAGGCCGATGTGCTGAGTTGCTCGGGGTTGCTCCAAGCAGCAGTTGCTGGTCCGAATTGTGTTATCATTCCGCCGGCTGCTCCTAGTGCCCTTCCGGTTGCCGTCCTGTGCTCGTTGCGGTTTTGGGCTACAGGATGGCATCAATATATGTGGGAGAAACATATCTGTTTATATATATTTTCATCGGTTTTGCTTTTCCTTGGTATTTGTTTAGTTTTGGCTCGTTTCCTCTTTTTTGTTGTTTTGTTTTCTTAGAAAAAGAAAAAAACATTTTTTTTACTATCTTCCTTCTTGCTTCGACTTAATCACCATGTTTGATGATGTAGATGTAGATGTAGATAGTGTACAGTGCAAAAGGTAAAAGGGATCACGACGCCATATGAAAGCGACAATCTTGTTTTATAGAAAATTAAGATTAGGATTACGTTTTTTTGGAGACAAAAGGATTAGGATTACGTTCCCAAGCAGTCCAGGATATGCTACGTAGTTCGGCCGACGGCTAAGGCCTTGTCAACGGTTGGGCCAAGGGCCGTCGGTGCAAAGCATGGAATATTCTTGGCCGTACGATTTGGATCCCTTGGTTATGAATCCAGGCCAAGTCTCTGGGAAATTGGAGGTATTAGCATTATTCTGACTTGTGGCCCCATTTTTTTCGTTCTTGTGTGCAGAGGTTGAGGCCCCAGGCGGACAGGTCGGAGCGCGCACTGCCGCCGCCACCACACAGCCCCGACCGGCACTCGCGTCGCTCCCCGCACCGCTCCTCCAGCTCCGGCAAGAAGCGCTCCTCGTCGGACCGCTACGACGACCTGCCCCTCCCGCCTCCGCCGCCACCTGCGTCGCGGCACGAGGCAGAGCACGCGAAGGCGGCGGCTGCTGCAGCAGACCAGCGGTCCAAGGCCAAGGCCAGCGTCTTCTCCCGCATCAGCTTCCCCGGCGAAGCCAACACGTCCGACCCCAAGCGCAGCCGCAGGTCGTCCTCCGACAAGCGCCCTGCATCCTCGTCGTCTTCATCCAAGAGAAGCGTAGCTGCCGCCGCAGCTGCCGAGGAGAGCGACAGCCGTCACCACCACCAGGAGACGGTCTTGGCGGTGGAGGAGGAGAGGCGGAGACCCGCGCCTACGGACTACGACGACGAGGAGCAGTCGAGCGAGGAGGAGAAGCATTTCAAGAGGAGGCCGTCGTCCTCCAGGCGGGAGGGGGAGCGCGAGCGGCAGCACGAGGAGCCGCGGCACTCGCGGCGGTCTAGGGAGCGCGGGGACGGCCACCACCACAACCACAGCCACAGCGGTGTCGCACACAAGCGCCGGTGAGGTGATGCAAGAATCAAAGGGGAACCCACCTGCGGCTGCCGCCCCTTCTCCGATGACGGGGCGTCTGTGATGATAAGCGCGCCGCGAGCGCGCCTCCTAGTACGTGTCTGGAGAAGAGCTGTCTGCGCTCTGTTTGTTTTCGTGTTCTCTTTCGGTCTTGTACATTGACGACCTTCTGGGATTTGGAGTTTATTAATCAAATGATCTGATGAGATGATGATTATAATAAAAATGATTTCATTATGCATTCTTCTTGGCTTGCTTTATTTATCATCTGTTTTAAAACATACTCCCTCCGTAACTTAATATAATACTCCCTCCGTCCTAAAATTCTTGTCTTAGATTTATCTAAATATGAATATATCAAGTCACGTTTTGGTATTAGATACATCCGTATCTAGACGAATCTAACACAAGAATTTTGGGCCAGATGGAGTACGTGTTTTGACACTGTTATAGTGTCAAAAAACATCTTATATTAAGTTATAGAGGTATTAAGTTATATTACTTTTTTCTAAGATCACATTTCAAATTTATAGGAAAACTATTAATATCTGCAGTATCAAATAAACAGAACATGATAAATGCATTTCATAATAAATCTAATGATACTGATTAGATATTGTGAATATTGATATATTTTTAATAAAGTTGATCAAACATAAATAAATTTAATTTTTAATCATTAATATGTCATATGTTTGGGAACCGAGGAGTATGATGTTTTACTCCTTGTCTATGCTATCAGCCCGTGGATGTTGGCATGATTTTCAATCTGAGGGCATCTCCAACACTGACCCTCAAATCACCCGCCAACCATCTCGACCGCACGGTCCAAACGTGTTTTGCCATCGAACGCGGGTCTGCATCTGTCTGTTTGGTGGTCCAGACACACTTCTTCCCGCAAACCAGGGGGTGGTGGTGGTGGTGCGGGCGTCTGGACCGTTGCCACGCCCGTGTTTGACTGATCTGGCCCACCAAAACCCCCTTTTTCGCGCCCGCGCGTGTCCCCGCCCGAACCAGCTGCCCGCATTCATGCCGGCTCAGAGCGGACGCGGCAGCTCACTAGAATCGGCATTGAAGCGGTTCATCGCCCGAGAGCGCCGCCCGTTGATCGCCGGTGCGCGCACCTTCTCTCCGCACTGAAACGACATTCCTCTGCCCACCTACTTGTATTAAACCGTGCTCCGGCTCCCCGAGCGCCACATGTCCGTTCCTATGCCGGCGAGCATTAAACACCTCTCCGATTGGCTCCTCATATCTGCCCGCTATATAAAGGTGTCCAGCTAGGCGCAAGGCAAGAACCACACCTCACCTCCGCTCTCTCCACCCCCTCCTTGTACAACACCTGCCATGGCCTTCGGCTAACAGAAGGATTTCTCCAGCATTGCAGATGCATGGGTTGCCCGGCGAGCCAGCCCGATACAGGTTGGCTTGCCCGCAAACCCTTTGGTCCGGCGCCACAATCATCGCCATCACCACCCTCTCCCTGCCCATCCAAATCCAGGCCGGACAACCTTGTCTCCCGGCAAATCCGCCGCAAGCAATGGCGGAAACGCGTCAGGTAGGTGGGGAAAGAAGCCATGTCGACGGAGGCCAGCACGTTCGCGGCCATCGCGGACAGCGAGGAAAAGTAGATCATGGGAGGCCACCGCCGCTCGGGTCTCACGAAGGCCACCGCCACCACGTCGTCGGGTTACACAACTAGTGTCTTCGTGTTTCACGGAAGTGGAGGGAAGCTATTCTTCCCGTTTCGCCGAAGCATATCCCTCCAGGGCATCCAACATTTCGATGAGCAGGCCCCTGGACATTGGGAAGACATGTCGTGGGAGTGACGATCCGCCGTGGTCGCTCGTAGACTAGTTTTACCGCAACACGGTATAGTTTAGTTAAAATATGCCCGAAATGTAAATATTTTTGTTCGGTTTAAAAGAAAGTCATTCGCTTTGCATGTAATTCGCTCGGTTCGTTTAAAGAGTGTTTGAAATGTATGTGGGCAGCATTGGATGGCTCGCTCTTACATCTGTGTCCGCGGATTGGCCCCCCTGTCAGCGGACGGATGCGGTGTCTAGTTTATGGGACAGCGTTGGA
Source organism: Aegilops umbellulata (assembly GCA_032464435.1). Lineage (NCBI taxonomy): Eukaryota > Viridiplantae > Streptophyta > Magnoliopsida > Poales > Poaceae > Aegilops > Aegilops umbellulata. The sequence continues at coordinate 130,286,191 of CP136057.1, read as the reverse complement.
GATGCCCTGATAATGTATATGTTCGCACACAAACACGTCACCGTGTACCTCGGCGCCAGGGGTGATGCACCGCAGCTCACGTCGAAGGAGACCTGGCCGGAAGCACGGTACGCAAACAATCCGGTGGGTGCTTTTGTAGACCCGAAACCCCACACACCCGGGAGGGACCCAGTCAGGACGCGCGGCGGCTATGGGCTGCCCTAGGTCGGCCTAACCGCCCCTAGGACCTCGTGGATTCGCTGCCTCCAATCTTGAAGAACGACGAAGAACGAGAAGATGATTTTTCGATAAAGAGTGTTTTATTGATTCACAATGAATCATCAAGGGGACACAAACATAATGAACACACCCGGCCTCTGCATAACTAAGATGCACACATCCAACACCAATGCCCATACGCAGAAAATCACGCCGGCAGAGAGCAAAGTCGTAGAAAAGCAAAGCTATGCTAGGCGGAGAAAAAAAATAAAAACCCGAAGCGACCAAAACAACGATCGACGATATACAATGATTACCATCGGCACCACCTATCCATTGAAAACACAAGGACTACGATAAAACTTCTCCAATAGCAATGCCTCCAGGAAGGGAACGACATGCAAATGCCGCCATCGCCAGATCCAACCATTGTCGGATCGTGGGTTTTCACCCTGAAGATAATCTGAGCAAACTCCGAGCAATGCCTCATAGGGTAATGACGCAAAAAACACCGTCATTGCCAGATATAACCAACTAGGGTCAGACCTAGGGTTTTCACCACGGAGCTCGAGACTAGGTACTCGATCAACACCACTCAATCAAAGTCATCTCATGTCGTCTCCTCCGCTTGCCTCGATCCCAACAGCAGCTTACATGCATGGTCCTGAACGGCACAAAAAAGCACTGAACAGCAAAAGCTCGTCGTCGCACACACGACAAAATTTTTGACGAGAGAGGAAGATCACGAGAACCGCCAAAATCTTAAGTTTGGGACATTTTGGAAGCTTCAAACCATCCTCACATGTGGCAGCCGATGGCCGAACTACGCGAGACAACGCCACCACGTGCCGCCACTAGCTCCGCCGTCCTTGCCTTTGGCAGCAGATCATCCTGAGGGGAGGACATGACCGCTGCGGTGCATCGCCCCTAGCCCACCGAAAAATTTGTCCAGCCGATGTCGCAACCATCCGCCGTCTGAGGATGGCGGCCGCGCCGTCTGCCGCATGCCCACCACCACATCCCACTGCACCCTGTTGCCTAAGATGCGCCGCAAGAGCAGTGCCGGCCCTTGGCTCATCTCCAGATTGGGCCCTTGGGTCATGGTGGCGGCTGCTGCTGTTTTTACTCCTCTGATTAGTTGATGCAGATGTTGGCTTTCTTTTCTCCATCGCTTGGTGCAGCCGCATCATGCAATCACTAGAAGAGAAGAAGACACACCACCAAGATGCACAGAGGCGCCGCTACCACTGCCTCAAGTCTACATCGAGTGATCGCCGTCCGCGTCTGATTAGCCACAGGAACGAGAACATACAAGGGAGAGGGATAAAAAGTAGATGAACACGAAAAAGTAGTAGATTGATTTATTCAATTATGTGTTGTTCAATCGGTCGTCACCTCCTAGGTACATAAGAGGCAGATAGACTTCCGGTGCAAGGAAAAGGCTTGGATTCACGTCCAAAATCCTAATTTGGGTCCAATTCGGATGGTTTAATCCGAACTTTCCAAAACTGTTCGGTCTAAAAATTGGATGCACCTTGTGGGTCATTTTTGGGGCAGTAAACGACCTCAGATCAAAATCATGTAAAAAGAGAATTTAACTGTTTCGATGAGATGAACAACTTTCATGTTGAATGTTTTTCGATTTGAGGCCATCTTCAAGGCCGAATAGCTCGCGAAAAACAGACAATTACTGGCGCTACCCATCAGACATCAGCTATATGGGTGTCTGATGGGGCACACCATTTTTGGCTCGTGAGAGGTTCACACTCAGGTGGCTCTAAGTTTTACATACTATCTTGGATTGAGACGATTTGTATATCAAAATCGACCGATTCGACGAGACGAAGACAATTCGTGTAGAAAAGATCTCCATATGAGGCTGTCTTGGGGGTGTAATCAGCCAAACAGTGATCTGAACACAAAATGCTAGTACTTCGAGCACAACTTCGGCCATCGAGATGAGATCGGATGGCGATGACCCAAACTTCAAAGACGTTCATGTCCATAATACAGAACTTTTTCATGTACATCACTTCTCCATTTTAGGCCATCTTAATTGGGTTTTTGATCATGCCAAAATCCGGTGTCAACAGTATAAAAACTAGAACTGTAATATGTGCATGTACAAATGCTTCTCTCTCCTTAAAAAAGGCGTGGATGGCCCTTGTTTTAAACGGAACAAGGCTAAAGACAGAGCTTTCAGGGCTCTTCTATGTCCACTAATAAAAAGGAGGTGATATTCTTAGTCTATTATGCACTTTTGCAGAAAACCCTCTAACGTTTTTAGGAATAAACTTGCAGTCCGTTCCTCTGTCCAAGTCCTCATGGATCACATATGGTATCCTTCCAACATATGGTATAGCCAGTCTTCAGCCATATGAGACAGGAGGGAAGAACCAACTCTTTACCCTTCATATGGAAACCTCTAGAAGAAATCTTGCACAAGAAAGGAACAACTGGTTTTGCAACATATATCTTGTATTTTATTGAGATGTATCTTGTATTGTGAATTATGTTGTTTAGATGTGTTTTCTATTGGAAAGTGCTCAAACTTCACTCCACCGCTCTTCCGTTTTCTATTCCAAATTGAAGCATACTAGAAGCAACGACGCGCCTTGTTGTGCCCATTGTGCCTTACCATCGTTAAAACATTACATTTTTTCCTTTGTTGTTTTGCGTTGGTTGTCAGAGCATGTAGCCCTCCTTTGGTTCCCATGGTTTCAGAAACAGAGGAAAGCGAGAAACACAAGAATCGGAATAGGAATGCATGTGTAAAACAAAGGGCTTGAAAACATAGGAATTTTGAAAACTTGGGTGTTTGATTCATAGGAATCCTAATAACTAGGGTTAAATCAAATTCAAACCACCTGGAAAGGTATAATTAGCATGCTACTATGCCACTAAAGAGCTCAATCTCATTTTCCAGGCATAGGAGTTTGAAAAGGAGGTCTTAGTGAATTGTAAAATTCCTGCATTTTCTTAGATCATCTAAGAAAATTTCCTCCATTTTTCCTTTGGTACAATCCTTTGGATCAAAGGCTTGAATAGTGTCACCATAGAAAAATTTCCCATTCCTATGTGTTTTCTCCACTTTTTCTTTGAGACAAAGGATACCTTATGTTTTATATGGCTAGTGTGTGTAGTTTGTTTGGAACTGATAATTCATAAATGATACTATATTTTGGCCTCATGTAGATGGCATGCTCATTTTTTAAGGAAATAGGTTACATCATTCTTTCAAGGTGGCAAACTACAAGTGGATAAACAAAGAAGTTACAATTTCATGTTATAGCAAGCATACAAAAACCAATTCATGTAGCTACCCTTACCCTTGTCGCTATCAGAGAGATACATATATCTGTAACCATCATTATCACCCACTAAACATGTAATACACGAGTATTAGCTAGCAAGGACTCACACATAGATTGGAAACTCACTATATCAAATAGCTCATCTATCCGAGAAAGGAGAGATCTCAGTATTCAAGGGATGTCTATGCAAGCCTTGCTATTATCTTATCTTGCCTTGTAAGGGGGAAATCACATTCCACGCAAAAAGGTTCATATCGAATTGTTAATGATAAAGTAGAAATGTCAAGTTCAAAATCATCCTGCATCGTCAGCATTGGAGAGTAAGGAAGAATCTAGGTCATTGTGATGTAATCTAAGTCAGACCCACAACGGAGAAAAGAATACCATACTATGTACACAAAACCATATGACTTAGGTACCCATGTTGTACTGTAAACCTGGTGGGTTAGATGAAGATGACAATCAGAATTCTTGAAGTTGAAGCTACTCCATATGACAAAGGTCCTTCCAACCAAGGAAACTGAAAACAGACAATCTGAGATATGCTTTTTGGACTACTCCATGTTTATCAACAAAGATTTAGCCAAATTTTCTTGTTTAATGCCCTACTTAAAGGAGAACATACATATATAAAGTAAACCTACTAACCAATCAATAGATAGAATGGAATGAACATAGTACATACACCCTCGGTGCCAAACAAAAACAACATTATGAAGCAGATCTTTCGGAGAGCAAATGGAAAGATCTCGTATAGCAAACTCGTAAGCATCCCCTTAGTTATTCTAACATGAAAGCAAATAATATTTGATATGAAATATATGAGCATCAACAGACGAACTGACTCGATAATCCCTTATGATTATTTTATATAATTTGATTGTGCAGACTAAATACCATCACAAGTTGCTAGCAGCACAACCCCCTCCCCCTAGTGTCCACTGCTTCCCGCTCTTTGTCCACAGATGAAAGTACCCAAAAGTTCATTTGAGCTTAAGAAAGCACCACGAATGATGAAGTCACTCACTTTATGCATCTAAGAAGAAAAATAAATTATGAATGACTAGGGCTAAACCTATTCTAATGGGAACTAGGAACTTGGTACCAAACATAAATTTTATAGACATTTTGGATTAAAAAACGACCAAGTAAAACGTTGCAAGTCAAACCATGCATAAAATAGCTTATCACCATGTTAGTTATTTGAGAAATTCAATGCCAAATATAGCACTTCCCATATTCTAAATCCCCATTTGTCGGCTTGCAGTAAATAGTAACAAATACTTTAATATCTATGAAATATGGTGATGCTCAAAGCATGAAGTGAGCAGACAAGTAGTAGTAAGGGCTTGTTCTGATGTCCTCCAACTTCAAACTTCACAAAATCACAGCCTAAAGTCAACCTGAACGCTAAAGCTCCAAGAAGCTAAAATTCTCGAAGCCAACTTGGGCTCTAGTGTATTTTTTTGAAGCGAGGGAAACCCAACTTCTCCTTAACAAGGAAACTGGAGCTGCACTTATTTACGACTGTAATGCCACCACCAAGAAAATGATTCGATCTCCTGGCGCTTCTCCTCGCTCGACCAGGGACCCGCATGTTCCGCTCGCTCACATCTTCCCTATCCCTCATGTTGTTCTCTCGAAACCTCACCACCCTGTTCCCGCCGCCATGCCTGGCTGCCCTTGTCACCGGTCAGATCTTCTCCTCCACCTACAGATCCGCTGTTCCCAGCCTGCTCCCTGCTGGATCCCGTCCTCGGCGCTGCCACTCCCGCTATCAACAAGGAGCCACGATCCCATGTGAACGAGGACCTAACCCTCACGCCATTGACACCCTTCCGAGCGAGGAGTGTCTTTTGTGCAGTTTGGCTCAAAGTGGGCTCCTTCTAGCCGGCCCAAGGTGGCAATAAGAGGCCTGCAGCACCCCCAGTTAGGCTGCCAGCTCAACAGAGCGCTGGAGAAGCTGCCTCGCCGCCGAACGTTTGTAGGTCACCATCAGAAGTGAGAAGCCAAGCGAGAATTGAGATTTGGGAAGTTTTGGAGAAGCTGGGAAGTTTCAAAACAGGCCCTAAGTGGGATCCATCATTTAGCTGGTAATTATAGAATACAAGTGTGGTTATTAAAAAGCCTACCAGGTTGTAGAGATTTTGATATACATGATACCAATAACTTAGAATTGTATAAAGAAAGCAAGGGTTTTGTGGAAGGAATGGGGCAACTAACTCATTGATCAATTTTTTGCATAGGCCAAAGGAATCTACATATTGATAAACCATTGAGAAATCACCTTAGATGATTGAAATACGAAGCACTTTGATCTAGTTTTCGAAGTCCTTCGAGAAATAAAGAATAAGCACAATATATGATGTATTTATAGAGGATAAAGAACTGATTTTTTTCCTTGATAAAATTTAATGTACAATCTAGATTTTGTCGTATTGTAGTAAGAACCCATCATCTATTTTCCCAATAATTTTAACTTACATGTATTTAGATGAACTAGGCATTAATTTTGAAAAAGCACTTTGTTTGAACCAAATACCACTGTGATCGCACCACCACGACACCAATCAAACAACTAATTAACTTACATGTATTTAGATGAACTAGGCATTAATTTTGAAAAAGCACTTTGTTTGAACCAAATACCACTGTGATTGCACCACCACGACACCAATCAAACAACTAATTTACCACAATTAGAATGGTACCTGAAAGTGCAACTAATCCCCGAGTGGTTTTGGTAATTCATAACAACATATAGCTCATTGAACTAATATCCATTCATGTTTAATATTTCCGAAAGTTCAATGAATGGCATGGCATGGACTAGAGATGTGGACCCCTCAAAATGCTAAGGAACATGTTGGCAAAAGCTCAAGACTCTTCATTTCTATTTTAGTGATCCAAGATCACATTGAGTCCATAGGAAAGCCAATACTATTAAAAGGGGATGAGGTGTTGCTTAATGATCTACTTGCTCAAAATGCTTAGTGATATTGCTCCAAAGCCCTCAACCACTTTCTCATTTCCAAATATGTCCAAAATCCAAAGTCAAACTCGGCCCCACCAAAATCTTCTATCCGGCGCCATCGAGTTCATTTGACATAGCCATTGCCAGAAACCCTAGACACTTCAGTCACATCGATACGGATCACGGTCTCACCGAGATGGCCCTGCAAACTCTCCGTTTCCCTTTGTAACATTTCAGTTTCACCGAAATGAGCAATCGGTCCCACCGAGTTTGGTTGACATCCTCTCTGTTGCCTTATTACTTCACTTTGGTCTAACCGAGTTGATGTAATCGGTGCCACCGAGTTGGTGTTTTCCCTAAGCCCTAGCACATCGGTCCCACCGAGATTCCTTATGTTCACATTTTGAACTAAATCGGTCTCACCGAGTTCTCCTATTCGGTCTGACCGAGTTGGGTCAAATGTGTGTAATGGTTGGATTTTGTGTGGAGGCTATATATACCCCTCCACCCATTTTTCCATTAGAGAGCCATCAGAATGTGCCTACACTTCCAGCTTACATTTTCTGAGAGAGAACCACCTACTCATGTGTTGAGACCAAGATATACCAATACTACCACAAGAATCTTGATCTCTAGCCTTCCCCAAGTTGCTTTCCACTCAAATCATCTTTCCACCATATCCAAATCTGTGTGAGAGAGTTGAGTGTTGGGGAGACTATCACTTGAAGCATCAGAGCAAGGAGTTCACCATCAACACAATATCTATTACCTTTTGGAGAGTGGTGTCTCCTAGATTGGTTAGGTGTCGCTTGGGAGTCTCCGACACGATTATGGAGTTGAACCAAGAAGTTTGTAAGGGCAAGGAGATTGCCTACTTTCATGAAGATCTACCCGGGTGAGGAAAGTCCTTTGTGGGCGATGACCATAGTGGGATAGACAAGGTTGCTTCTTCATGGACCCTTCGTGGGTGGAGCCCTCCGTGGACTGGCGCAACCGTTACCCTTCGTGGGTTGAAGTCTCCATCAACGTGAACATACGAGAGCACCACCTATGCAATGTTTACACTCTCCAAACCCTTCCCTTTACCTTCAAATGTAATGTTTTACTTTCCGCTGCTACACTCTTAGAATTGCATGTGTAGGTTGATTGCTTGACTTGTGCCAAGTTGCTAAAATCTGCCCACAACTAAAATTGGGAAAAGGTTAGATTTTTATTCAGTCAAGTAGTCTAATCACCCCTCTCTAGACCTACTTTCGATCCTACAAGTGGTATCAGAGCTTTGGTCTCCATTTGCCTTGATTTTCATAGCTTTGGTGCTCATAGCCTTGGTTTCATAACCTAGGAGAGTATGGCGTCTAGCGAGGGAAATTATCACGGTTGAGGTCCTTACTTTGATGGTACTAATTTTGCTAGTTGGAAGCATAAGATGAAAATGCATATTCTTGGTCATAACCCCGCCGTTTTGATTGTTGTGCGTATTGGCTTGCAAGGTGATTTATTCGAGGATGGAAAAGAACCGGATCGTGAAGCAACAGTGGAAGAAATGAAGATGTTGCAATACAATGCTTAAACTTGCGATATTCTCTTCAATAGATTGTGCCCCAAAGAATTCAGCAAAATCAACCGTCTTGAGAATGCAAAGGAAATTTGTGATACTTTGGTTGATATGCACGAAGGTACCGAGTCTGTTAAGGAATCCAAATTGGATGTGCTTCAAAGTCATCTTGACAAGTTCGAAATGAAGGATGGTGAAGGAGTCGCCGTAATGTACTCTAGGCTTGCTCTCATCACAAATGAGATTGCCGGCTTGGGAAGTGAAGAGATGACCAACAAATCATCATCAAGAAGATCCTAAGAGCCTAAATATGATACCTTGTGCACCTTGATCCAAATGATGCCCAATTACAAAGATCTCAAGCCCATGAAAGTATAGGTAGAATTGTTGCTCATGAGATGTCACTCAAGGATAAGGAAGAGCTTCACAACAAGTCAAGTGGTGCTTACACAGCTTCATGTGATGCTCCTACAACATCAAGTGAGAAACAAGTTTCCAATGAAGAATTGAGCTTAATGGTCAAGAACTTCAACAAATTCCGCAGACTAAGGCATAACCTAGTGGTGGGAAGGGGCTGATGCCTTCCCACCCACCCAGGCTCAAGACATGGTACTTGCAATTTGGGTTTGTTGCACCAATTATACTATAGGGGGTTCCCTTACAGTCTTTCAGTCAAAAAAACTTCAACAAATTCCACAAGAATAGAAGCAAAGAGAGAAGCTCTAAGTCAAGATCCTACAATGATAAAAGATCTTCTAGTCATGATCGTAATTGCTACAATTGTGGAAGACCCGGACACTACTCCAATGAGTGTACGGCTCCCTACAAGAAAAGAGAAGATTCACCAAGAAGGAGAAGTAAAAGAGATGAATCACCACCAAGAGAGAGAAGGAGCAGATATGATCGTTATGAACAAAGACCCTTTCGCAGAAGCAAGGATTCGGAAAGGAAGGAAAAGTCATCAATGAGCTACACAAGACGAAGACATCAAGCCCACATTGGTGAATGGGTATCCGGTTCCGACTCGACAACTACTTCGAGAGAAGTTATCACTCTGACTCCGAATATACTCAAGATGAAGGTGTTGCCGGTCTTGCACTTGTGTCATCCAACTCCTACAACATATTTGACTCACCAAATGAAGGAATTGGAAGATGTTTCATGGCTAAATGCCCTAAGGTATCACACCCCGAGTATGTTGATTTCAATAGTGATGAAGATGCTTTGCTAGGTGATGATGATTTACTTGTTGACAACACTAGTGATGAAAACTATGATGAAATTGCTATTAATCATGCTAATCAAGATGAAACGAATGACAATGATAAGAAGGAGATTGAGCATCTAAATAAATAACTAAACACTCTTAAGTTAGCTCATGAAACAACTCTATAGGATCATAGAGAGCTCCTAAGAACTCATGAGAAGCTACGCTTCGAGAAGCTAAATTTAGAGCAAGAGTGTCGGTGTCAAAACCGGCGAATCTCGGGTAGGGGGTCCCGAACTGTGCGTCAAGGTCGGATGGTAACAGGAGACAAGGGACACTTTATTTTACCCAGGTTCGGGCCCTCTCGATGGAGGTAAAGCCCTACTCCTGCTAGATTAATATTGATGATATGGGTAGTACAAGAGTAGATCTACCACGAGATCAAGGAGGCTAAACCCTAGAAGCTAGCCTATGAGTATGATGATGGTTATGATGATTATGATCTGATCGTCCTACGGACTACAACCCTCCGGTTTATATAGACACCGGATAGGGTTAGGGTTACACAGAGTCGGTTACATTGGTAGGAGATCTTGAATATCCGCACGCCTAGCTTGCCTTCCACGCCAAGGAAAGAACCTTCCGGACACGGGACGAAGTCTTCAATCTTGTATCTTCATAGTCCTGGAGTCCGGCTGAAGGTATAGTCCGGCTATCCGAACACCCCCTAATCCAGGACTCCCTCAGTAGCCCCTGAACCAGGCTTCAATGACGACGAGTCCGGCGCGCAAATTGTCTTCGGCATTGCAAGGCGGGTTCCTCCTCCAAGTTCTTCAAGAAGATAATAAACACCCAAAATAGTGTCCGGCTCTGCAAAACAAGTTTCCACGTATTGCCATATAGAGAATAATACAAACACAAATCAAATCTGCTGACGTATTCCGCAGTGCGTCATAACACTGCGACCAAGCCTTCTGTATGGATTATTTTTTGTTGTTCCACCGCAGCACGTTCAACGAGGCGGTTTCCTTGGCACGTCTTGTCGAAGCAGAGATCATGTGCCCCTTTTAACGGGATTCTCATTAATACGGACGCGGGTAACCCAACCGTGCCGTTTACCACGGCGCTTGAGCGGCAAGCGAGTTTTATTAGGTAGGTGGGGACGCATAACGGCATCAGCCTATATAAGGGGACAAAGATCCACCTCTTTCACCTACGCCTTCTTCCTCCTTTGCCCATCCATCTCCTGCGCACTCAAGCTCCAACGCCCAGGTCCGCTCTTTCTTCCCCAACCTGCTCCAGCGATGTCCGGAGCGGGTGGCAAGTGGATGGCTTCCTCCGTTACGGAGGGTCAAATTAAAAAGCTTAGGAAGGCCGGATATCTGTCCAAGGACATCCGACACCGGCTTCCCGAGGCAGGGCAGCTTCTTCCCACCCCAAGGCCCAATGAGAGGGTAGTTTTTCTTCCCCACGTCCTCCACGGACTGGGTTTTCTACTTCACCCTTTTGTCCGGGGGCTCATGTTCTACTACGGCCTGGACTTCCACGATCTGGCCCCGAACTTTGTCCTCAACATCTCGGCGTTCATCGTCGTGTGTGAGGCCTTTCTCCGCATCCGCCCCCACTTCGGCCTCTGGCTCAAGACCTTTAACGTCAAGCCTAAGGTGGTGTCCAGCACCCAGGCGGAGTGCGGAGGTGCTATGGCCGGCAAGATGGCCAACGCCCTCTGGTTCGATGGCTCCTTTGTGGAGTCCTTAAAGGGGTGGCAGGCAGGGTGGTTTTACATCACTGAGCCACGCGACTCGAAATGGGTCGCGGCCCCTGAGTTCCGATCCGGACCCCCCACGCGGCTCATGTCCTGGAAAGAGACGGGCCTATCGTGGGGCAACGAAGAAGAAGTGTCCGGATTGCAAACCTGCATCCAGTCCCTGATGAACAAGCCAATCCGGCATGTTAATATCATCCAGGTCATGCTCGTCCGCCGGATCCTCCCGTGCCAAGAACGGGATTTCACTTTGTGGGAAGCTCTTCGACACGACGTATGAAGACGTCTGGAAGGTGCTAACCAAAGGCGCCGAGTGCCCCACATCCGCTTCCGAGGATCGCGGATACAGCTCGCAGCGCGACGCTCGCGAGGTAAGCCATCTATACCTTTTACAGGTTCGTTTAAGCTCTTCTTCATAGATTAACTCCATGTGGGATCTAAAAACTCCCTTTGCCTTTGACAGGCGTGGCTGAAGATAGCCGTACCAATCAACTGTCCGGCTCCTCTGCCCGAAGACCAAGCCCCAGCTCTCCTAGAGAAGCTGCTGGCTCCGGCGCCTTATGTGGTGCCGGAGAAGAAGGTCAAGAAGAAGAAGACCACCGGGACTCGAAAGAGTGCCCGCAACATGGTGGTGTCGGACTTGTCATCTGGTGAGTCTGCGACGCCCTCCTCTCGTGAAAACGAGGAGGAGGAAGAAGGAAGCTCTCCCCCTCTAGCGAGGGGAGCGAAGAAGAAGAAGGCCGCCCCAACGGGGGAGGCCGAGGGGTCGAGGAAAAGGAAGACCCCTCCGCCGGACTACTCCTTCGACGCCGAAGAGGGCGGAGAGGAGTGGCCGGATAGAACCAAGCGTCCGGCATATCGTAAGTATTTACATACCAGAATGACTCATAGTATCTTCAAGTGCGCACCTTACCCTAATGTCGAATGTTATTTGTGCAGCCCGCCCCGGGCCGGACTCGACGATTCGTCGAGCGGCTCCCTGGATTCGTCGGACATAAACTCTGTTCCGCCCGCAGTCTCCCCCAGCGAGGCGGACGACGCCGAAGTGGCGCCCCGCCAAACAGGGTAGGAGGAGGTGGTCCTGGAGGAGCCGCAAGGCAATCCTCCGGACCCCAGGAGTAAAGGGGATGAAACCCCCCAGGGCTCCAAGTCCGGGTTTGTGCCGGACACCGCTCCGGACTCAACAGTCCCGGTACGCGGTAGGCGAACTCCTTCCAAGAGGAGTAAGCCGTCTGAGCCGGCGACCTCTGTCCAACCAGAGGCGCCGGACAATCTGCTGGCCGCGCTTGAGGGCGCCACCATCGAAGAGGAGCACCGTACTGTTATGAGTACGGTAATCCAAAGGGTTCAGTTCGCCAAGAGAGGACTGACTAAAGCTTGCGCTAGCCTTCTAACAGGCTTCGAGGTAAACAGAAAATGTGTTAAATTATTTACCGCATAGACAGTAGCCCCTGATGCTCTGTTCGGTGTTCGGAAAAGAAAAGCCGAATAGAGGATCTAGTAAATTTCGCAGGAGTCTAACAATAAAAGGTCAAATATGCGTATGCAGGCTTCCCTGCTGTCCACCGCCGCACTGACTGTGCAGGTGGAAGTCCTTAAAAAGGACCTCGAGCGGTCCGAGCAAGAGCTCGCCCTTGCCAAAAGGCAGCTCGAGGAAAAGGAAGGTAAGAAATACCCCTTAAAAAAGGTGCCTATAGAGAGGCTTGATTGCAAAAAGAAATAACAGGATTGTACTGCTTATTGTAGGGACCACAACCGAGGTGGCAACCCTGAAGCAGGCGCTGGCTGAGGCCGAGAAGAAAGCGGCCGAGGAGCGCGCCAAGCGAGAAAGGCTTGGGGTCCAAGTCAGCGAAGTGCAGCAAGAGCTGCAAGCTCTCATGAAGAAACATGAGGGTTTGGAGCTTGAGGCAAAAACGCAAGCATCCGAGCTCGCGTCGGCTATTGAGACCACCAAGAGTGCCAAGGCCGAAGCCCAAAAGGCCCTCCAAGAGTTGGAGGATGTAAAAAAGATAGCAGCGGGTAAGGCATTCTCAATGCAAAGTAGGAATATAAAAGTAAATTACCTATTACTTACCCGACTCCGGAGTTCTCTAGGGGCGTTCTTCGATCTTCCCCGCAACGCATCCGACGCCGCTGCGTTCTACCGAGCTGAAGAAGGCAACTCGACGGAGAGTGTGTTCTGGTCTCAGTATTCTGAGGCCGGACACCCTGTGCCCTTGAGCGATCAGCTGAAACAGCTGGCCGAGCTCCACAAGGCGGCCGAACAGGCCATGAAGGGCTTATTAGTTCGGCTGTGTCCTGGAGAGGCCCTGCCTGGGAGCTATTTCGGGCTAGTACGGCGGCTGGTGGAGGCCTGTCCACGGCTTGAACTCGTCAAGCGCTCCGTCTGCATTGAAGGTGCCCGGAGGGCCCTTGCCCGTGTAAGGGTACACTGGGGTAAGCTGGACGGAGAGAAGCTGGTGAAGGACGGGCCACCGCAGGGGAAGGAGCATCGCAAGCCCGAGAACTACTACAAGGAAGTTCTTGCCGGAGCCCGCCTTGTCGCGGATGAATGTACTAAAGATGTAATTTTTGAATAAACTCGCTCGTTTGTGTCCTGTGCGCTGAAAACTTGTTCATATGCGCTAAGCAATGCTTGTTTAATTTAAAATATTATTTTCTGTGCGGCTGTTTATCAAAAATTGAGAGATGGCCAGTCGTCGACTTCTGCCCCCATGCCACTAGTGCTGGGGTGTTCGGGATAAACCTGAGGGCTCTTGTTCCCATAGTTGGGTCCTTCGAGGGAGGCGCTCAGCACAGCGAACCAGGCAATCAGACTATAATGCTTGAACACTCTCACTTAGCCATAGAACGTTATAATTTTAAATTTCGGCGAAGCCCCTAGTTCGGAAGGCCGAATTCGGGGCGCTATCCACGCCTTTGGCCGGACTTAACCAGCTCCCTGCTCGAAGCTGCATAAGCCTTTAAGGACTCGAAAAACCTCTCGAACAGCGACCGGTCTCACGCCTTATCATGACAGTCTGTTTTAGCTTTCTCCACTGAGGTGCTCGCCCACCTGATCTGGGGCACAATCGCAGTGGTTCTCCTAGTGCTACCTTAGCTGATATAGCGGAACGTAAGGCACCAAAACATAGGAGCCGGGCAAACCCAACATATGACCAAAATCATGACTCGGAGCCGATGCATATAATGCTATAAGTTCAGGGTGCCGCACTTGTGAAAGTGGACGGACTTCTCACACCAGATAGAAGGGTAATAAAGCCCCTGGCGTGGTTTGCCGTACCATGGTGTACGGGTGCGATCATGTTATTTAATAAACATATGTATATTAAAAGAAGATAATGCCAAAAATAGACAAAAAGCTATGCATTATTTATAAGGAGGCTGTTTATTCAAGCCGAACGATACAAGTAGTGCGAAAAGAAAAAAAAATTTAGACTATTTAACATGTCCTGACCAGGCGCAGGCCACGGAATTTAGAAACAGATATATCGCTCGAAATAGAGACCACCTGAGAGTTCCATGATGCAGAGTTGTTTTGTCTGCTTTCCTGGGTCTTGTATCGTCTGTACGGCAGCAAGGTCGAACACTTTATCCAGAGTATGGAGTCCTGAAAGAAAAGAAGAATCCGGCAGCCCCTAGTACGTTTGATGCCGTATTGTTGGCATGCCGTTTGATGTGCCCCTTCCCCTATGCCCATGGAATTTTAAGGGCGTAATTGTGTACTCGAGGTACTAGCTCCGCTATGTAGCGATGGCTGGGGTTGGGGCCGTATTGCTACGCTTGCTCCGAACGCGCCAGTCGGTCTTGCTGCGGGTTACTCCGGGCACGTTTTGCTTTGTCCGGCTTTGTAGCGGCCGGACTCGATAGTTGCCTTAAGAGGCTTCTTTGCACTTCTGCTGCGAGGGCCGCCGTGTGCTCCTCCGTACGGATGGAGCGTTCGGTGTTTCCGCTGACCGTGATTACACCTCGAGGGCCTGGCATCTTGAGCTTGAGATATGCGTAGTGCGGCACCGCATTGAATTTAGCGAATGTGGTTCGTCCAAGCAGAGCATGATAGCCACTGCAGAACGGAACTATGTCAAAGATTAACTCTTCGCTTCGGAAGTTGTTCGGAGATCCGAAGACCACATCAAGTGTTATGGAACCTATGCAATTGGCCTCTACACCTGGGATGACGCCTTTAAAGGTCGTCCTTGTGGGCTTGATCCTTGATGGATCTATGCCCATTTTCCGCACTATATCCTGGTAAAGCAGGTTCAGGCTACTGCCACCGTCCATGAGGACTCTTGTAAGGTGAAATCCGTCAACGATTGGGTCAAGAACCAATGCGGCGAAACCGCCGTGACGGATGCTAGTGGGGTGGTCCCTTCGATCGAAGGTGATCGGGCAAGAGGACCATGGGTTGAACTTTGGGGCGACTGGCTCCATCGCGTATACGTCCCGTAGCGCACGCTTCCTCTCCCGCTTGGGAATGCGAGTCGTGTATATCATGTTTTGCCACCCGCTCCGGACATCGCTGGAGCAGGTTGGGGAAGAAAGAGCGGACCTGGGCGTTGGAGCTTGAGTGCGCAGGAGATGGATGGGCAAAGGAGGAAGAAGGCGTAGGTGAAAGAGGTGGATCTTTGTCCCCTTATATAGGCTGATGCCGTTATGCGTCCCCACCTACCTAATAAAACTCGCTTGCCGCTCAAGCGCCGTGGTAAACGACACGGTTGGGTTACCCGCGTCCGTATTAATGAGAATCCCGTTAAAAGGGGCACATGATCTCTGCTTCGACAAGACGTGCCAAGGAAACCGCCTCGTTGAACGTGCTGCGGTGGAACAACAAAAAATAATCCATACAGAAGGCTTGGTCGCAGTGTTATGACGCACTGCGGAATACGTCAGCAGATTTGATTTGTGTTTGTATTATTCTCTATATGGCAATACGTGGAAACTTGTTTTGCAGAGCCGGACACTATTTTGGGTGTTTATTATCTTCTTGAAGAACTTGGAGGAGGAACCCGCCTTGCAATGCCGAAGACAATTTGCGCGCCGGACTTGTCGTCATTGAAGCCTGGTTCAGGGGCTACTAAGGGAGTCCTGGATTAGGGGGTGTTCGGATAGCCGGACTATACCTTCAGCCGGACTCCAGGACTATGAAGATACAAGATTGAAGACTTCGTCCCGTGTCCGGAAGGTTCTTTCCTTGGCGTGGAAGGCAAGCTAGGCGTGCGGATATTCAAGATCTCCTACCAATGTAACCGACTCTGTGTAACCCTAACCCTATCCGGTGTCTATATAAACCGGAGGGTTGTAGTCCGTAGGACGATCAGATCATAATCATCATAACCATCATCATACTCATAGGCTAGCTTCTAGGGTTTAGCCTCCTTGATCTCGTGGTAGATCTACTCTTGTACTACCCATATCATCAATATTAATCTAGCAGGAGTAGGGCTTTACCTCCATCGAGAGGGCCCGAACCTGGGTAAACGCCGAGCTAAGCCCCGCTTCGATCAAGACCCAGCCATAGAGCAGGACGAGCCGGTAGACGACGAGCTTGTCCCAGAACAGCCGTCCGAACAGGGCAACACGGATAGAGAGGACAAACAGCCCTCCCCCGGCCATAACAGAACTCCGGACGATACCACGCCGGACAAAATCACGGAGCAGAAGTCCAAGAAAGGCTCGTCGCAACAGCACGTAGCCCGAAAAAGCAGAAGCAGAAGCTAAAGACGGCGGAAGATGCACTCAGAACAAGATGGAGCAAAGTAATCAAGACCGCAGACAAATACGGCGGCATCCGCCGCACCAAAAGCTACCCAAAGAGAAAGCTACTGCCCGAATTCGACCAAGAGGCCTTAGAGCCACCACACTTGAAAAACAAAAAAGCCACACGGTCGGATAGACGACCCCACGGCCACCACGAAACGGCAAGCGGCGCCGCACTTGATGCGGCATGTGACCCAATCAAGGATTCACATCATGGCCCAGCCAGGTCCATTTACGGGCCAAAAAAGCAAGCTCTCACAAGCAATGCAAAAAATCCACCATCAGAATCCGGCACACCCAAATACAGGGGCGCCGCACACCCCCTATGCTTCACCGATGAGGTCCTGGAATATGAATTTCCAGAGGGATTTAAACCCGTCAACATAGAGGCGTACGATGGAACAACAGACCCTGGAGTCTGGATCGAGGATTATATCCTCCACATACACATGGCTAGAGGAGATGATCTCCACGCCATAAAATATTTACCTCTTAAGCTTAAAGGGCCAGCCCGACACTGGCTTAAAAGCCTTCCTGAAAAGACAATTGGAAGTTGGGAAGGGCTCGAGGATGCTTTCCGAGCAAATTTTCAAGGGACCTATGTCTGACCCTCGGATGCAGACGATCTCAGTCACATAACTCAGCAGCCCGGAGAATCAGCTCGGCAGTTCTGGAACAGATTCCTCACTAAAAAGAATCAAATAGTGGATTGTCCGGACGCCGAATCCCTAGCGGCTTTTAGGCACAATGTCCGGGACGAATGGCTCGCCAGACACCTCGGCCAGGAAAAGCCAAGAACAATGGCCGCACTCACAAGCCTCATGACCGACTTTTGCGCAGGAGAGGACAGCTGGTTGGCATGATGCAGCCCCAGCGACCCAAGTACATCAGAAATCAGGGATGGAAACGGGAAACCGCGACGAAATAAGGACCATCGCCGAATCAAAAGAAAAAGTCCGAAGAGCACGACAGTCAATGCCGGATTCAAAGGCTCACGGCAAAATCAGACAAAACCACCCCCTCAGGATAATAGGGAAGATCCGTCCAGCCTAAAGAGAATCCTGGACAGGATATGTCAGATACACAGTACTCCTGGGAAGCCTGCTAATCATACCCATAGAGACTGTTGGGTTTTCAAACAATCCGGAAAGCTTAACGCCGAACACAAGGGGCTCGACACACCAAGTGAAGAAGAAGACGAACCCCAAAAGCAGAACACCAGGAAGCAAAAGAACTTCCCGCAAGAAGTCAAAACAGTGAACTTACTTCACATAACAAGGCGTGGGACACCCATAAAGGTCCGCACATTCAAGCCTATCCCTCAGGAGTCCCGCCACTGGTCACTAAAGCCAATCATTTTTGATCAGCTAGATTATTCTCGAAATATCAAACACGTAGGCCGGACTGACCTGATACTTAATCCAATAATAGACGGATTCCAGTTTACCAATGTCCTTATGGACGGTGGCAGTGGACTAAACCTGATATATCAGGATACAATTCACCGCATGGGCATAAACCCAGCAAGAATCCGTCACAGTAAAACCTCCTTTCAAGGGGTAGCTCCAGGCCCGGACACCCATTGTATGGGTTCTCTCCGGCTCGTAGTCATATTTGGCTCCGCCAATAACTTTCGTCGCGAAAAGCTGACCTTCCACGTAGTCCCGTTTTCAAGTCGCTATCAAGCACTAATGGGACGCGGAGCTTTCGCTCGCTTTAACGCAATACCACATTATGCATCCCTCACGCTAAAGATGCCCGGTCCTCGTGGCATCATCTCTTTAAAGGGAGCGTACTAAAATACGTCCCCTTCAAACGGAGGATCGCGCGGCCGCCTAAACAGCCGCACAATAAAATGGCCTCGCCAGCTAGAGGACTTTTTTGATGTAAGTCATTAAAGGCCACGGACCCGGACTCAACGAGTTCGGCACAAGCCCATTATCAATATAGGCTTAGTACGCCATACCAGGGGCTGTACGCAGAGACAATAAAGCTCCACTCCATTCATTTTTTACTCTTATATTTTGTTATCCTTTTTGATCCGCACGACCCTTTTTCAATTTAGTTCCTCTCTTTTACAGATGAACGTCGTACGACGCCCGTCCAGGACACGGCACAGCGGAGACACAGGCGCAGACGTGCAGTAGGGACCCGCCCCAAAGGACTCTTTTTAGATTAAGACCTTGCGTAAACCTTTTTTACTGTCTCTTGCTGCTATACATCCCCTGGTTTATTTCACTATAACCAAGGAGGAGGCTGGCATTTTGGCATGTGGCCACGCCAGAATTCTTGCTCGTACCTGGACACGAGGGGCTTTTTTTTTCTTTCTTAAGGGTGTCGTTCCACATACATCCACAAAGACCGAACACCTTAGGGAGTGTTCGGCGTCGCGAGTTTTGGCACTATATGCATCAGCTCCGAGTCATGATTTTGGTCACATGTTGGGTTGCCCGGCTCCTGAGTTCGGCCACCTTACATTCCGTTCTGTCGGCTAAGGTAGCACCAGGAGAACTACTGCGATTGTGCCCCGGTTCGGCCGGGTGAGCACCTCAGTAGAGAAAGCCGAAAACCGACTGTCATGATGTAGCGTGAGACTGGTCGCCACTCGATGACTTATAGGGGTTTATCGAATTCCTCCGTTTTGACGAAGGGCTGCTTCCCAGTCAGGCTCACATGCGCCCCGAATTCGGGTAAACGCAGTCGCCACTAAAGGGCTACCTAAAGAGTCCCACTGTCAAGCTCCTATGGCTAAGTGAAAGTGTTAAAGCATTATAGTCCGGTTGCCTAGCCCGCTGCGCTATCACCTCCTTTGTAGGACCAAGACGTTGGGTTAAGTGTGAAAATGCGTCTTCTGCGCGCACCCCCGCACTATGTGCGTGGGGGCTGAAGCCAACGACTGCAATCTTTCAGAATTTATATATTTAACGGCCGCACAGGAGGTGTTCTCAATACTTGAAGGCACAAGTCTAAAATATGCCACTAAATTTTATTAAAATACTGTTTTATAATTACATATGTTGTCATAACATAGCATCCTTTGAGCACTGCGTCTCTATTATGCGAGCGCCTTCGAGGACTTCCTCAAAATAGTGCTCGGAAGGTATTCGGCCTTTCTCCGAATCTCGGGACGCAACAACGGTGGGATCCATATCTACCCAGTATGTCTTGACACGGGCAAGAGCCAGCCGAGCGCCCTCTGTGCACGCTGACCTCTTCAGAGCATCGACACGGGGCACCACGTCAAGAAATTGCTGCACCAAGCTGAAATAGCTTTTGGCTTCGATTTCCCCGGACACAGGTGATCCATGGCGTACTCCATGGCGAGTCCGGACAACCTATTCAACTCGGCCCATTGGGCCAGGCGATCGTCCACAGCCAGTGGACGCTCTGGATTGGTGAACTGCGACCAGAAGAGCTTCTCCACTTCATGACCTTCCTTATCTTGAAAGTGCCTGGTCGCATCAGCTGCACTAGCCGCCAAATCCAGATAGGTGTCCTTCACGCTCCACGCTCGGTCCAACGGGGCGAACTTCGGATCACAGAATTTTCTCCGCAGCAGGAAGGGCTTTCCATCCGCAATTAGTCCTGCTTGACGTAGCTCTTCCCTTGTCGCTCTCATTGCAGAGCGGGCGTCCTTGGCATCAGCAACGGCCTTCTCCAAGTCCGTCTGCCTTGCTCGACCTTCCTCTTCAAGAAGCTTGCAACGGTTAGTAGCACTTTTTAACCTTACGGCAATATCAGCCATCTCCTCCTTGCTTCGGCAATGGGAAGCCTGTTCGGCTTTCAGCTCTTCTCGGGCTTTTCCGGCAGCCGCATCACTTATTCTGGCTTGTTCCTTTGCTTTGGTGAGTTTGGCCCTTAGACCTTCCACAGCAGCCGCACCACCTGCATCAAGCATACACACGGTAACATATTGACATGAAGCTCCTCTTACTAACAATCGCCAAATAAATTCAATACCTTGAGCATCATCAAGCCGCTTGTTAACAAGCACGATGTCGGCTTCTGCCTCATCAAGTTGCCGCTTCATTTCGGCAAACTCTCGAGTCCGGCTTGACTCCGGACAATCTGCCACCTACATACAAAGGTGCCACTTAAAGGACCTGGGATTTAGATCCTCTGCACGCCGCACACCTCTGCGACGCACAGAGTCTCAGGGGCTACTATCTACACAGGGTGCGCGTTATTACGCGCAACTAACACTAATATTCGTTATTTAAAATGTACCTCAAGGCCCGCCAGTAAACTCTTGACGGCCTCGTTCAGTCCGCTTTCCGCGGATGAAATCTTTTCAATCACCGTGTTCATCAACACACGATGCTCCTCTGAAACAGAGGCTCGCCCTAGCAGAACCTTTAGCTCCTCCGACCGAACACCAGATGGTGCCGGACTCGTCCCATGGCCTTCTTCGAAGGCCGGACGCGGAGAACCTCGGGGGGCCACACGGTCACCTTCTGCCTCTGGCAGATTCGGAGAAATCCTCTGCGACGACACTTCGGCGTCGCCCGCCTTGCTAGGCGATATAGAAGGAGGAGGCGTTCCGCTCTCCATCATCTCCGAAAGAAGATCCCCCGACGACGAGCTCTGCTGAGAAGGGTTGAGGTCCGAACTACAAGGTAAGGTTTCGGTTAAAACTTCTCAGATACAAATCAAGGATTTCTCTTGAAAGAACAACTCTCCTTCTACTTACGGCTCGTTGAAGCCCTGCTCCCTTTGAGGGTTTAGTTCGGCCGAGGGGCTCCCCGGTGTCGGGCCCTCTGACATGGATTCTTTCCCCCACTTTGGAGCTATGGCTTCCGGGTTGTCAGAGGCGGCCCTTTTCTTCCCCTTGGGAGAGGAATCATCGATTCCCCCCTTCGGGATGACCTCTTTCGAAGAGGCCACAGTTTCCTTGTCCGCTCCTTCATTTCCCTCCAGAGGCGCCACCTCCAACATCCTGACTAGCACGGGATCTAGCCTGGTCTCAGGAAGGGGAGCCGGACACCGGATCAGCTTCGCCTTCGCTATCCACTCCTGCATAAAAGGAGAAGTGCTGTTAAAAAACAAGTCAATTGTGCGGATAGAAGATCCGGGCGCAGGGTCACCTACTTTGGTATCCGGGCGGTTGCGGCTTAGACCAACATCCTCGGTCAAATCCGGACTCACTTCTAGTGATCCGAAGAACAATTCATACATCTCCATAGGCGTCACACCCATGAAATTTTGGAGAGCCCGCGGCCCCTCTGGGTTGAACTCCCACATGCGGAGGGGGCGACGTTGGCCGGGCAATGTCCGGCGAATCAGCATAACTTGTGTCACCTTGACCAGGTCGAGGTCTCCTTTCAAGAGACCCTTTATGCGGCCCTGTAGCAGGGGAACATCTTTGGGCAATCCCCGGTCTAACCCTGTGTTGATCCACGATGCTAAGCGTGGTGGGGGGCCTGAGCGAAAGGCTGGAGGCGCCACCCAAGTGGTGCCCCGAGGAGAGGTGATGTAGAACCACTCCTGTTGCCATGAGCCGAGCTCCTCTTGAAAAGCGCCCTCGGGCCATGGAGCATCGGTATTTCTTTTTATAACAGCGCCTCCGCACTCTGCGTGACGCCCCTCGATTATCCTCGGTTCTACCTTGAAGGTCTTGAGCCATAATCCGAAGTGAGGGGTGATATGGAGGAACGCTTCGCACACAACAATGAACGAGGAGATATGGAGGATGGACTCCGGAGCTAGGTCATGGAATTCCAGCCCATAATAAGACATCAGCCCCCTTACGAAAGGATCCGTTGGGAAGCCTAATCCCCGAAGGAAGTGAGAGATGAATACTACGCTCTCACCGGGCTGAGGGCTTGGGATCGCCTGTCCTTGGGCAGGCAACCTGTGCGGAATCTCGCTGGTCATGTACCTAGCTTCCCTCAACCTTGATACGTCCTCCTCCGTAACAGAGGAGGGCATCCATTGGCCTTGACGATTGGAACCGGACATTGTCGAAGGTCCGGTGCGCCTGAAATCTGGAAGCCTGGAGTGTTGGAACTCGAGGCGATGGGCGAGCTTGTTTTGAGAGCACCAGAAGGGAGAAGGGCCTCGGTCTCTTTATAAGAGGCAGAATACCCGTTGGCACGTCCTTCCTTAATTAATGGCTAGTCCAAGACGGTTACAGGGAGGGCTCCTGGTATATAATTATGCAACTATGTGAAGACTCTCTAACATTTAAGGATTTCAGATCTTGGTATTTTATTTCAACAATAGGCAAAGCTAAAGAAAATAAAATGACGCTCCAAGCAAAACACATATCATGTGGTGAATAAAAATATAGCTCCAAGTAAAGTTACCGATGATCATAGCAGCGGTAGCCTTTAGTGTTAGGTGGGTAGCCGAGAAAGATGCAGGCGACGGAGCGAGGTGCGAGCTTATGAGGTGCAGTGGCGGCGATGCTAGGATATCAAAGGCAGCCGAAGATGCGAAGCCCATCATAAGAGGGAGGTGCACCGAAGAGAAGATGGTGAGGTGTAAAGTTCCCGCGCGTGCGACGTGGACGGATGTTGATAAGGAGAGAAGCGGTGGCTAGAGCGTCAGGCCAAAAGCGCGGAGGCACATTGGCCTAGTATATTAATCTTAGATGGAACTGATCAAATGAGCCTCTCACCTTCACTGAGTCCCATGAGGCCATGTTATTCTGATTTGGTTGTAGCACTGCCTTGTATGCAGCATTTGTAACCGCAGTGGCTGCCAAGATACCAACAGGATCTCCTGGTGTCACATAACTTGTCAGGGATGTAACCCTGCGATATAACCCGCCTTGGATAAGCCGACCCAAGATGGGGGCGGCTTATACTTAACTTCCTATGAACAGCCTACGGCTTATATGGGCCGGAAGGTGCCTTAGATAGTAGGCCTGATGGCGGCTTATATGTTCATGGGCTTTATGACCCAGAAGATAAGCCGCCTGATGGGGCCGGCTTAAGGTAGACTTTGTATTTAGAGATAGAGTCGGTTGTATGTTTGACCCGGCTTGACTCTTGTAAACCGCCAGGGGTTTGCCTGTGTATATAAAGGCAAGACCCGGCAGCGGCTTAGGCTAAGAAACAATCGATCAACTACTAGGTCAAGCGAATACGCCGCCTCGTAAGTTGATCTCTAATCAATACAACACAAGCAGGACATAGGCTTTTACCTCGTTGAGAGGGGCTGAACCTGGGTAACTCGTGTGTCTCTCGTCCCGATCAACCCCCTCAAGCAACCCATTGCGTGATGGCCTCGCAACTAAGTCCTGGCACTAGGACATCTGTCGTGCCAAAAACACGATAGTTGGCGCCCACCGTGGGGCCTGCGCACGGTGGTTATGAGTTCTTGAGGGGCAGCTTCCATGGGCTGAAGGGATACGCCGCTGGGGCAATGACCAAGAATCGCCACGGCAATCTCTACATCGACGATACTGGATGGGGTCCGGAGGCTGACTCGATCGAGTGCGAGTACCGGTCCCCTTCGGCAAGATCCAAGTCTTCATCGGCAAAATTGGCGGATCTGCGCCTGAGCCGGACAACTGCGCTGACGTTATTGAGTCGGCACGGCGAGCGTTACCCGCCCGGGTCCAACCATGCCGGAAGCATGTTTTCATTGGCTTCACGCAAGGTATGGATCTCATTGACGATTATGTTTCAGCAGAGGGGGCGATCGCGGGCTCGGAGGCCGGATCCTCGACGGGTGATTCAGATTCGATCTACCAGCTTGAAACCGGAGGCTTGGGCGGCTCTGCGACTGTCGTCTATAACCCCGACCCCTACGAGCCGCCGAGTCAAGCGGCGATCTTCACGACTGGAATGACATCGGCTCAGAACACTACGGTGGCGGGGGCTGCGGTGGCGACTGATCCTG
Organism: Aegilops umbellulata; assembly: GCA_032464435.1. NCBI lineage: Eukaryota > Viridiplantae > Streptophyta > Magnoliopsida > Poales > Poaceae > Aegilops > Aegilops umbellulata. Next base: position 130,261,573 of record CP136057.1, on the reverse strand, counting down.
AATCGTCGGGAGCCGCCCGCTCACCGGCTTAGGTTGTGCTAGACCTGGTGGAGGAATTAACCAGCCTCATGACGACTGAGGTAACACCCAAGAACTAGACGGCATGCAAAGCGGAGATTGTCAAGTTAAAGGAAAGGCTACAAAGGGCCCGAGAGGATGTGAACACCGAGCGGGCCCACTTGGCGGCTGAGTCGGATCGTCTGAGGGCCGAGTCACTCCGTTTAAGCTTGGATCGAAGCGCTTCGCAGGCTGTCATTCAGAGGAGGTATCAATCTCGCTTACCCACTCAGTTTGAGCCGCGGGAGCTTATATACTCACTCGAGACGAACCCGGTCATGCCCCCGCCGGCCGCTGGTTCCGAGGGTGGTCTGAGCCCTGGCCAAGTGTTGCATCCATAGCCGCCGGCTCATAATACTTTTATGCCGCCCGAGCACTATTCCAACCCAGCAGATAATATGGTGGCGGCGGCGGCTCGGATCACGGCCATACTGATTGATGTGAACTCGCCCTTCACAGTTGAAGCCCGCAACACGATTGCGCTTTTGAACACTGCGGTGGCACAGCAGCAGAAGATTTCCCAAAGTCGGAGCCGTGTGCACTCCACTCCCCGTCCAAGTAAAAGCTACAACCGGCGTCTGGAGTCACCAGCGGTGTCAAGCAGTGAGCGGCCCCATGACTCGCCCCGTGTTGACCCGCCCCAGGTTAGTGCCCAAGCAATTGTTGATGATGCGAGGGCCCGGCGCAGAGAAAATCTGGCGGCTAATCCATGGGATGCATACCATCCACAGCCTGCCCCGGCCGGGGTCCTATGGAGCTGGTGGGAACGCCAGATCAGTCGGGTGCCGTGTTTGGTTCCGGCTCTGCGGAACGAGCGGTTGCCACGTGATTTCAAGGGCCCGCGTAAGGTCCCAAGCTACACGGCGGATCTCCAGCCGGAGGCGTGGATTGAAAGTTATGAGTTACCCATGGAGATGCTGGACGTTAACGATGCAATCTATGCCAAATACTTTGTCATGATGTTGGAAGGAGCCGGCTCGCACTTGGTTGAAGTCCTTGCCGGCTAACTCTATTAACTCTTGGGCTGAGCTGAAGCAGCGTTTCATCAAAAATTTCAAAGGCACTTGCACACAGCCACTGTCGGTTGTAGATTTGGACCAATGTGTGTAGCGCCCGAATGATTCGGCCCTCCATTGGGTGCGGCGGGTCTCAGAGATCATCCACATGTCAAAGAACATCATAGCCAGTCAAGCTGTCTTAACACTCCAGAAGAACTGTCACTTCCTACCTCTTAAGCAGAAGCTTGGACGCATGACCCCGGGACTGCAATGATATGGGGAGCTCATGGCGGCTCTCACCAAATATGCAGACTCAGATACAACCAAGGACCCCGGCTTAGATGATGAAAAGCCGGGGAAAGGCAACAAAAATAACCATGGTAAGAGTCTGGCTCAAAACATGCCAGGTGATGGAGGTCAGAACCACAATGGCAAGAGGAAGGGCACGTACGGCGGCTCAGATCTGGTGGCTAATACCAGTGTTGGAGGCAAGCGCCGTAATAGCAAGGCTAAAGCACCGTTCGGTGGTTCCAAATCTTTTGATATTGAAGTGGCATTGAATAAACCCTGCCCCAATCATGATACAGATGAGAAGCCGACTAATCATTTGTGGAAGGACTGTTTTGTGATGAAGGAGTTTCAGAAGTACAACCTTAGCCAACACCGTAACAATGGCCCGGGCGGCTCAGGTTCCGGCTCTCAGGGCGGTTTTGGTGGTAGCTGCTCAGGTTTTGGGAATTCTGGCCAAGGCAACCAGAACGGTTAACAGCAGAACAATTAAACGAGTTATCAAAATAATCCCAAGCAGCTCAACAGTGGGCAGTATCATGTTTTCACGACCGGCTCATCCAAACGGGATCACAAGCTCTGCAAGCGGGCGGTTAATTCCACTATGCCCAACACGCCTCTGTATTTGCGATGGTCGGAGCAGCCGGTCACTTGGAGCCGGGCGGATCACCCGCCATTGGTGGAGAATCCGGGTCATCTCCCACTGGTGGTGGCGCCTCAGGTTGGAGGTTATAAGTTCACCAAGGTCATGATGGATAGCATCAACATACTTTACTATGACACATTTTGGCGGATGGAGCTAAGAGACGAGGATCTCAAGCCGTCGTCTACGGTCTTTCACGGAGTGGTGCCGGGTAAATCAGCTTATCCTGTGGGCAAGATAGCTTTGGAAGTGGCCTTTGGAGAAGACCCCAATTACAGAGTCAAAACACTATGATTTGAGGTGGTCAAGATCAAGAGCCCGTACCATGCCATGTTCGGGCGGGCGGCTTATGCATGATTCATGGCCCGTCCTTGTTATGTTTATCTGCAGCTGAAAATGCCGGGCCCGTTGGGGACGATCACTCTTCACGGGGACCGCAAGTTGGCTCTGGAATGTGAGGAAGGTGATGCGGTTTATGCAGAGGCGAGTTGTGCCCATGAGGAGTTGAAATACTACAAGGATAATGTTGAACCGGCTGACATGACGCCTTTAAAGAAGCCCACCACAGAAAACGAGCCGCCCTTGAAGTTTAAGTCGGCTGACGACACGAAGCTTGTGGACTTTGTGCCTGGCGACTCATCTCAGCAGTTCACTGTGGGGGCTAACCTGGATCCTAAATAGGAAGGCGAGCTCATCGAATTCATCCGTGAGAATCGTGACATTTTTGCATGGAAGCCTTCTGACATGCCGGGTGTACCGAGGGAATTTGCTGAGCACCACCTTAATATTGATCCAAAATATAAGCCGGTCAATCAATATCTTCGCCATTTCAATGAGGAGCGGTGCAAGGCTATCAGCGAAGAAGTGGCCCGACTCCTAGCTACCGGGTTTATGGTTGAAGTATTCCACCCTAAGTGGTTGGCTAATCCAGTGCTCGTCCTCAAAAAGAACGGCAAGTGGCGCATGTGTATTGATTACATAGACCTGAATAAGGCATGTCTGGCTGATCCCTTTGATCTCCCCCGTATCGACCAAATCATTGATGCTACGGCGGGTTGTGAGAGTCTTTGCTTCCTGGACGCCTATTCAGGATATCATTAGATCAAGATGGCAGTGGAAGACCAAGAGAAGACGGCTTTTATAACCCCTTTTGTTCCTTTCTGCTATGTTTCGATGCCTTTTGGGCTCGAGTGTGCCCAGGCGACTTATTAACGCTGCGTACAAGGCTGTTTCCATGAACAGATTGGGTGCAACGTGCATGCTTATGTGGATGACATTGTGGTGAAATCCAGGAAGAAGGAGACGTTATTGGACGATCTCAAACAGACCTTTTCAAATCTTCGACGTTACAAGATGATGCTTAACCGGGCCAAATGTGTCTTCGGTGTACCGACGGGTAAACTGCTGGGATTCTTAGTGTCTAAGCGTGGGATTGAAGCTAACCTGGAGAAAATCAAGGCTATAACCTCTTTGTCTGAGCCGGAGTGTATCAATGATGTACAACAGCTGGCGGGTCGTATTTCCGCTTTGAGCCAGTTCATAAGCCGGTTGGGTGAAAAAGCCATCCCCTTGTATCAGGTGATGAAGAAGACGGACACGTTTGTGTGGAGTCCGCCGGCTGATGACGCATTCCAAGTTTTTAAAAAGCAGCTGACTGAGCCGCCCGTGCTAGCTGCCCCCATAGAGAAAGAGCCCCTTTTGCTCTACATGGCGACTAATAACAAGGCCGTCAGCGTGGCCATAGTGGTGGAACGCAAGGAGGCAGGTAAAGAATACCTAGTCCAACGGCTGGCTTATTACATTAGTGAGGTTGGCAGAAGTTGGTTCTTGGTGTTTTTATGGAAAGCCGGAAGTTGAAACATTACTTTCTGGGTCATCCCATCACGGTGGTCAGTTTTGCTCCTTTGGGAGATATAATTCAGAACAGAGAGGCGACTGGCTGAGTTGCTAAATGGGCAATCGAGTTGGGGTCTCATGATATCAAGTATGTGCCTAGAACAGCCATCAAGTCTCAGGCCTTGGTTGATTTTATCAACGACTGGACGGAGTTAGGGTGCGTTTGGTTTCCTTGCCCTGATGGGCCGTAGCCTAGCTAGCCCAGCTAGCGCAGGTCAGCTTTGCTGACTTCGCCTGGCTGCACGTTTGGGTCAGAGCACTTTTTCTTTGCGTGATGTGTCTTGCCGTTGAGAGCTAGCCAAATCGGCTCTCCCAAGCCGGCAAGGATTTCCTTGCCCCGCGAGGCTAACTTGCTGTCAAAAGCGATACTTTATGGGCTATACCAAACACGTTCCCTAGCCTGGCAAGGCTATAACTGATTTTTACTTGGGATCCAAATGCACCCTTACAGATTCCTAAGCAAAAGCCGGACAACACATACTAGACGATCCACTTCGACGGGTCTAAAAAGTTGGAAGGCTCGTGGGCTGGAGTTATCTTGACTTCCCCACGAGGTGATAAGTTATGTTATGTCCTGCGGCTTATGTTTCCTTGCACTAACAATGCAGTTGAGTATGAAGCTTTGCTCCATGGCCTTAATATAGCCAAGGAGATGAACTTAAGCTAGGTCCATTGTTTGGGCGACTCAGACCTGGTGGCGCAACAAGTTTCTTGGCATTGGGATTCTAAGGACCCGCTCATGGCTGCTTATCGACAGGCGGTTGAAAATATATCTGGACACTTCAAAGGTTATTAGGTGGATCACATTGACCGACGCAAGAATGAGGCAGCTGACGCTTTATCACGCCTTGGGTCTTAGTGTAAGCCGGTGCCGCCTAATGTTTTCCTTGATGTGTTGCATAACCCGTCAGTAAGTTTGCCTTCGGAGGAAGATCTGGCTGTGCCTGACCCAGAGGGGCAGTTGGTGGCGGCTCTTCATGCCATACCTGATTGGTGTTGCCTTATTTGTCTTATAAGCTTCATGGCGAGTTACCAGAAGATGAAACCCTGGCTCGGCAGATTCAACGACATTGAAAATCTATGACTGTCATCAATGGCGAGTTACACAGGTGCAACACTACTAGTGTTTTTCAGTGTTATGTGTCTCCTGAAGAAGGTCGGGCTATCCTCCGCGATATACATGAAGGTGATTGTTGTCATCATGCCGGCTCTAAAAGTATGGCAGCTAAAGCTCTGCGTCATGGATTTTATTGGCTGACGGCTCATGCAGATGCAGTTGACATTATGGATAAATGTGACGGCTGTCAAAAGTTTTCGCGCCAAGTCCATGTGCCGGCTCAAGAGCTCCGAATGATACCAATCACTTGGCCTTTCGCCGTCTGGGGGCTTGACATAATTGGGCCATTTAAATAGTCCAAGGATGAAAAGACCCACTTGTTGGTAGCTGTGGACAAGTTTACCAAGTGGATTGAGGCGGAACCTGTCAGCAAGCGTGACGCGGCAACGACTATTCTATTCCTTAAGAAAATCATCTTCTGTTTCGGGTTTCCCCGTAGTATCATTACTGACAATGGTACTAACCTGTGAAAGGGGGCAATGCAGGACTTCTGTCAACGTGACCATATCCGGCTTGATGTTTCATCAGTGGCTCACCCCCAATCCAATGAGCAAGCCGAGTGGGCCAATCAGGAGATCTTGAGAGGGATAATACTCAAGCTTATGGTGCCATTGGAAAGGACCCCTGGTTGCTGGGTTCAGGAGTTGCCTTCTATTTTGTGGAGTCTCAGAACCACTCCCAATCGCTCCACGGGGTACACGCCCTTCTTCATGGTCTATGGGGTTGAACCTGTGCTGCCGAGTGATATACGACATGACTCGCCGCGGGTGGCGGCTTATGTGGAGGCTGACAATGAGGCGGCTCGTCAAGACGGACTCGACGCTTTAGATGAGGCGCGAGATTTAGCGGCGGCTCGTTCAACAATATATCAGCAGGACCTGCCTCGCTATCATAGCCACAGAGTCAAGACCTGGACGTTCCAAGAGGGTGACTTAGTGCTCTGGCTGGTTGAAGATCAGACCAATGTGCACAAGTTATCTCCACCCTGGGAGGGGCCGTTTGTGGTGAGCAAGAATCTCAACAACGGGTCTTATTACCACATTGATATTAGAGACAGCGACAAGTATCGCAAATCTGGAGAGGAGACCCGCCGGCCGTGGAATATTGCTCATCTTCGGGCTTACTACACCTAAGCTTATGGCTTGGGTTACTGTATATACTCTATCAGTTTCAGCTTTTGTATAAACTTGTCTCTATCATTTATGTCAATAAAGCCGGCATCCCCATAATTAGGGGCCTCTGTCGTTTTCAATATCTTTTGTGCTGATATTTGAGTCTTTATTGTTTTATCATGAGGTTTACTTGGGGGCTTCTTGCTTTCATGAGCATAGCTTTCTTGCCCTTGTATGCCGGCCTTGTGTGCCAAAACTTTGAGTCTCTCGGGGCTTCCTGCTTTCATGAGCATAGCTTTTCTTGCCCCTTTGACTCGGCCTTGTGTGCCAACCTATAGGTTTACCTGGGGGCTTCGTGCTTTCATGATCATAGCTTTCCTTGCCCTTGTTAGCCGTCCTTGTGTGCCAAAAAATTTGAGTCTATGCGGGGCTTCCTGCTTTCATGAGCATAGCTTTTCTTGCCCCTTTGTCTCGGCCTTGTGTGCCAAACTATTGGATCACTTGGGGGCTTCCTGCTTATATGGGCCTAGCTTTCCTTGCTCATTTCATCCGGCCTTGTGTGCCAACAATCCTACGTGGTCACTTGAGGGCTTCCTGCTTATATGTGCATAGCTCGCTTACCCTTTTGACCCGGCCTTGTGTGCCAACTAAAGTTGTTACAGGCGGCTTGAAGAATCCAGGCGTTAAATTGGTTGGGTTAACATCGCAGACTTTCAATCATACCTGGGTAAGCCAGTTTATGGTGAGGTTTTTGCTTATGCTTAGGCGGCTTACAGAAACAAGTACATGATTCAGAAATTAGCCTGGGCGAGTTAAAGTTTCCAAATTTTGCTGGCTGATACAACAGAATAGGGTAAGGTAACGATTAAAGCTTGGCATGTCATACTTCAACACATGCGCGATGGCATGGACAGGCAGTTTGGCAGAATCTTACTACACCTATTAAATCTCGGCTTCATGGCCGTCAAAATATTTCAAGTGCTTTGTTAAACCGCCATTTGTGGGCCGGCTTACATAAGGCAGGTCGGTGGTACTGGGAGCTCAAACGTTCTCTGGCTCATCCTGGGCCGCCTCGTCTTCTTGAATCTGGAGAGGCTTGGAGGACCAGTCAACCTTGGCTAAAGCCGCAAATTCTGCCTCGTAGTTCAAATGATGGAATCATTTAAGTCAGAGGCGAAGATGGGCTTACGGCGTTGGGGTGCCAGTTCAATTGTAAGGTGACTTGGTGGTTTGACCCGGCGGTTTTCCTCGTCGTAAGTCGGCATGTACTGGCACAAGTCTTGACTCTGGGCCAGTTGACACGCTACTGGGCGATCTTCTCTTACACACTCTGTAAGGGCCGCCGAGTCAAACACACCATCATCATCTTTGGCTTCTGGATATCCGCCGGCTATGTCGTCAAGATCAATTTCGGGTCACCATGCCTTGGCCCGGCTTAGAGCACTGATTGTCCCGTGGCGGACGCAGGATAGCTTGAATTCCTGCAATTGCTCGGGGATGATGGAGAGTCCATCCAGGATGGCTTTAATGGTGCTGGGCGGCGGCTTATTGTTGTTGATGGCTACCAACATCCTTAAGACGCCGGCATATAGCTTCTCTGTCAGTGTATAAATCGCTTTGAGCTTCAGCACCATGCTCTCTCCAAGGCTGGCGCTCCTGGTTCCTGTTTACAGAAAAAGATTCAAAGAGTCAGCAGGCGGCTTAGTAAGTTAAGCATGCAATCTTTTGAAGACTTAAGACAGGTGAAAGTTTACAAAATATAGCGGCGGTCATCCGGCTAATATGCTGCTTCAAGCCGGCTAGCTCGGATGACACCTGGGACAGTTGGCCTTCAGCAGCTTCCGCCCTTTGGATTAGCTGAGCTTTCTCATTGGCAAAACTGGCCTTGCTGTCCCCCATTTCCTTCACAACAAATTTGAACTTGGTGTCGGCCTTGGTGGCTTCCGACTCAAGAGTTGCAGTTTTTGCCATCAGCTCTTCCAGTTGAGCTTCCTTCTGTTTTAGCTCGCCCTGCACACGTGGAAGGTCGAGGATGATCAAGTTTCAAGCATCCTGCATGCAGTATGTTTGACACTTGGGGGTTATGGAATCCAAGTTAAAATAAAAACTACAAGTGTGAGCCGGTTCATCTTTTATAAGGCAGCTGGTCCTTGGAAGTTATATGTTGGAACAATTGTTTGATCTAAAGACCCGGCTCATCTTTCGAATTAAGAGAGCCGGCCCTTGGGGGCTACAGGTTCGAGACTTCAATGTTATACAATTGGAAGACCCGACTTTTCTTTGCAATTATGAGAGCTAGCCCTTGGGGGCTACAGGTTTGGAATTATTTGTTATCTAATCGGAAGACCTGGCTTATAGAGTTAACTATAAGCCGGCCCTGGGTGGCTGAAAGTGTATACCAGAAAGACTCATATGATTACCTCATATCTATCCTTCATAAGTTTCACAAACCCGGCCTCCATGTCTCGGCTAGTGTGGAGACGGTTGAGGTAGCTGGAGTAAAGCTCATTTAGACTAAAGAAGGAGTAATCTTGAGGGGACATTGCTGATTTGGCCCTTTTGTCTGAAGCCCGCTGGTCTATATGCTTTGGGAGAGTGGCGGAAGGCGTGGGCTCAGTGTAACCCGTCCCGGAGATGAGAACATCTTCTTGCCTCTCCTTAGCTTTCGACGGCTCTTGATGGGTGGCGGCTTGACCTTCTGGGATATTGGGGGTTTGGATGTCCGCTTCTGGAAGGGGTGCAGCTATTGTTGGGGTCCTGGTCGTCTCCAGCTCACTCGCAGCGGCAGACTTTGATGACTCGCCCACCGTCTTCTTCTTGCTTGGTTTAGCATTAGCCCTGCAGGGAACAGGTATTAGTTGACAGTTGTCACAATCAAAGGTTCATTGAACTAAGTAAAACAGCTTACCCCAATTTGGTAACAAGGGGAGGCAGCTGAGTTCATGTTGACTCGCCAGAGGGTGTAGTTTCCTGATAAGCCAAGTCATAACTGCTAAGAGGTTGCTTAAATAAGCTGGCCAGGGGTCGAGACAGTGTTGGGCTATGTGGCACCTCGCTCCTACGTTTGCGTGGCGCTGGGGTAGAGGATAAGCCGGGTGCCATATCTATTGACTCGCCGCTCTGAGTGTGGCGCCTTGACTCATGCCGCTGTTTTTTAACAAGAAAATCCGGATCCAGATGAGCAAGAGGATGGGAGAAGCTTACTTTTCTGATGACCCGCCGGGGTTTCCTTGACATAATTTCTGAGTCAGAGGAGATTTCCATTACCTATTCGCTCTCGGCGGCGTGGCTCTTGTTTGCATCACCCTGAAGAGAGTCCGCGTTAATAAGCTGTATGAATAAGTTACCAAGGGAGTCAAGTTCTACCTCTGATTCTTCCAGTTGGAGCAAATCCTCAGCCGACTGTTTCTTGGGTCGGCCGGTGGTTTTCGCGGCCTTGGTAGTCTTCTTGGGGTTCTTCTCCTTAGGGGGAGGAAGAGGAGCTTTCCTTTTCCAAAAGGGATCCTTAGCCTATGAGTTTGCAAGACAGGTCAAGACATGCATGTGGTAAAGAGGTGTGAAAGAGGATGAAAATGATGAGACGGAACTTACAGCAGGAGCCGGGTTAAGAGTGCAGAATGGGTAGCCCACTATCTTGCATGACTCTACGGACTCGTCCAGCAGCGTCTTCACCACAGCAACAATTTCTTCATCGATCAATACAACATTGTTGAATCACTGCAGGTGGTTGACAGCCCCGTTGTACTCGCACATTAAGTCGGTCCTGTGGCTCAACGGAAGAATACGACAGGACACCCAGCGGCGTGTCATATCAATGTCAGTTAAGCCATTGTTAATCAAAGCCTTGACCTTGGGGAAGATATGCCCGAATTTTGCTCGCTCGGTGGCATTAAGCTTTGGTGGCAGAGGGTCAGTAGGGTTGAGCTGGTCTGCATGGTAACCCGGCAGTGGCTTCTCGTCAGCCGGCGCTGTGTTTTGGTAGTAGAACCAGGATTTGTTCCATTCTTTCAGATGACTCGGCAAGATGGCCTTTGGAAACCTGGAGTCTTGCCGTCTCTGGATGGTGAGTCCGCCAAATTCAAACAGAGGGCCGTCGACTACTTCTGTTTGTCGGTTCAAATAGGAAAATTCTCTGAATAAATCGACTGTTGGCTCCACTTGAAGATAAGCCTTGCAGAAGACTTAGAATTGGCAGAGGTTTGTCACTGAGTTTGGCCCTATGTCTTGAGGGCTGATGCCGTAAAAGTGCAGAATGTCTCAGAAAAACTTTGAGCCGGGAGGCGTGAATCCTCGTTCCAGATGGGAAGTAAAAACAACCACTTCAGCCTCCTGGGGTTGGAGATATACTTCTGGACCCGGAACCCGCCATTTGATAACTTCTTTTGAGGCAAGGGTGCCTGTGGTGACATATGACTCCAGCGCTGCCACGGTGACATCTGACGCTACCCAGTCGCAAGAAGAGGGGGTCTTGGGGGCTGGAGCCATAGCTAAACAGTGTGGCCTGGCAGGTAATGACGAGTTTGAATAAATGAAGGTGACCATGGGCGGCTTAAGGAATTCGTGCACAATTAGCAAAAAGATGAGATGGCAACTATTAATGCAACTACATGAGCCGGCTGAAAATATCCGACAATGGATTACCAAGTCATGTTAAGCTGGCATGGCATTGATGTTTACTTCTTAATCCGGCATGGATGCCGTGATGGCGGCTCATTGTATGATCGAAGAGTCGGCCCGACTATTATGATTCTAGGGACTTTGTGGAACTAGCTATATCTACGGGCAAACTATTTCCAGAGATTTATCAAAGCGATAGAGATCTACGGTGCGATAAAAAAGGAAAATAATAACGAGCTCAAGGGTTCATCGGGCAAACGGAGAGGTGTTCTGTTCTCCGCTGGATGCATTGTAAACAGATCTAAGAATATCTAAGATTAAGGGCGGTGCCCTCCGCGGGTCATTTACGGTCTCGGCGGGGCTAACGGGGTACCGCACGGTGGACTACACAGCGGCGGCCGGCGGCGAGCTCGACGGGTGCTGTTCAACTAAGGTGCTCGGATCTAGCAATGGCGGCCTAAGAGTTGCGGTGTGTGTACCTGTTTGCGGCAGACAACGATGAAGTTCTCTGGCCCGAACAGGTTGATGCAGCGGCCTGAGTTGTGGACGGCTCCGGCGGCGGTGAGCTCCAGAAGGCTTCGGCGTGAGGAAGAAGACGAGGACGGGAGAAAGGGGGAAAGTGAACCAGCCGACCCGAGATTCCTGTTTATAAAAGCCGAAGCGATGAGCCGGTGTGGGAATCAAGGGAGGTGGATGACGACATCCCCGATGCTGTCGCCTCGATTTTCGGGATGCCATTTAATGCAAAGATGCGCTGATGTCATCAAAGATTTTGTGACTTTGACAGATGACGTTATCACAGCGGCTTATATCCAAATATGGCATTTCTGAAGCATTACCGGCGGCTCATGGAAGATGCGCCAAACATGTGAAGATTGACAGGAACAAGTTCAAATCAATCTGGGGCCTAATGTCAGGGATGTAACCCCGCGATATAACCCGCCTTGGATAAGCCCCGCTGAAATATTCTTTGTACCATGTTCCCATCATTCCAGTGGATTTTGAAGGCTGAACCAGTCCCAGTTGGTGTAGGATTGCCCCAAGAGCAGGTAGACACAACACTATCAAGGTGATCAGAATAGACCTTCTCTGCACCCTCCTCGAAGCATTGCATTGGCCTCAGCAACATGTTTTTCTCCTATTTTAGTCAGTGCCAACACTTTGATGAGGAGAAGGTTAATTTGTCCCATTGAGCAATATTTTAGGCCTCCGGGCAGTTTTTAGGCCAAAATTTCGGCGACCAAAAATATTTTTTCCCTATCCTATTTTTTTGGCTTTTTTGAGTCTTTTGAGACACTCGCCGTCATAGTGATTTTTTGTCGCACTTTTTCGTCGTCGCTGCCCTGATTTGCGAAAAACAAATTAGTCAAACAAATTTCGTGACCATCCTATCAGTTTGACCTGGGAAGAGTTTTGAGACACTCGCCATTATAGTGAATTTTCGCAAAAAAATAGAGGAGCGCAAAAAAAAACCAGAGAAAAAAAATTCCAGAGTATGCTTTTCCCTTGTTTACGTGCAGTGCCGTGATTTTGTTAGTGTTCTAGGCTCGCGTCTCTAGCACGGTCTAGCCTAGGACCAACACAGTACCGTCGTTGAGCGTTTATTCAACTTTGCATCTCTGAATTGATTGTTGCTGACCCTTTTTGTTACCATATTATAAGCCTTCCCAGCTCCACATACATCTACATCGTGCGTTTGACTCTCCCTGATAATCGCTCTATCCAAGCTTTGAGAGTTTTGACTACATCGGTTGCCGATCACCGCCTGGTGCTGGGTAAGAACTGGTAAGAATTTGAGATTTGCTTGACGGATTTGTGACACCCGCCACCACCACCACTTGTTAGTAGTCTATAGGATCATATTCTTGTGTGTTTCTATTGCTGCTAACCATGCCAGGATCACAAGCTGACGAGACTAACTGGGATAACTTGACGAACAAGGAGCTTCATGATAAGTTTCAGCAAATGATGAGTGGACAGGTGCAAGATGTGCTAAACAGATTTGAAGAGGCCATGGAGAAGATAGATGGCATGGAGAAGACGTTCGAAACAAAGCTCGATAACAAGTTTAATGAATTGCTCACGCGTCTTCCACCACCACCACCGGCTGCACCTAACGCACCTCTACAACAACAACAACAACGACTACCTCCACGTCGCGAAACAGCCCTCCGCCGAGCGAGTCGTGTTCCTCTTGCGCTTGGCCAACCTGTTGGTGCTGCTGTTGATACTTATGTGGCTCCTGCTGCTGATGCGGAGGAGGATGATTATGCGGGAGATTACGAGGATGAGGTTGATCAAAATGAGAACTATGTGCAACCACCAGCACCACAACCACCAGGTCGTCCACATGCAAATAATGGCAATGTTAGGGCTCCCCCTTAGGTACGAGATCATGACCATCTCCCTAATCTGAAATTGAATATTCCACCGTTTGAGGGTAGATATGTTCCTGATATATATCTTACTTGGGAGTTAGAAACTGAACAACGATTTACATGTTTACAATACCCTGAGGAGAGACGTGTTCATGCTGCTGTTTGTGCTTTCACTAGCTTTGCATGTGTTTGGTGGTCTGAACATTGTAGATTATATCCTGTTCCAGCTACTTGGGCTGCTTTGAAAACTGCTATGCGTACTCGTTGGGTTCCACCATATTATCAACGTGAATTACTTCAAAAATTGCAGCGCTTAAGACAAGGAAAAAATTCTGTAGAAGAATATTATCAGGAATTACAAACTAGCTTGATTAGATGTGGTATTGTTGAGGAGAATGAAGCTATGCTTGCACGTTTTCTGGGTGGATTAAATAGAGAGATTCAAACCATTCTAGACTATAAGGATTATAATAGTATCACTCGTTTATTCCATCTTGCTTGTAAAGCTGAACGTGAAGTGCAGGATCGACAGGCATTGGCGCGAAATAACTTTTCTGCAGGTTGACCTTCATCATGGACACCACGTGCATCATCTACTTCCACACGTTCTGCTACACCGGCACCTCCGTCAGCTGCCACCTCCAACCGTGATACAATAAAGCAGGCACAATCATCACTACCTGCCAAGAACACACCTTCTGGGCCTGCAAAGAGCTCTTCTTCATCCATGGCATCAACAGGGCAAACACATGATATTATTTGTCGACGTTGCAAGGGTGGACGTCATTATGCGAGAGAATGCCCATCTAAGCGTGTGATGATTGTTACTGAGGATGGTGGGTATGAGTCCGCTAGTGACTATGATGAGGAGACTTTGGCTCTTATTACACATGAAGAACACGGTGGAGATGATTCTGATCATGAGACGCAATACATGGCTGCTGAAGATGCTGACAGGTATGAATGTTTAGTTGCTCAACGTGTTTTGAGTGTGCAGGTTACACAAGCTGAGCAAAATCAGAGGCATAATTTGTTCCATACAAAGGGAGTTGTGAAGGAACGTTCTATTCGCGTCATCATAGATGGAGGGAGCTGCAACAACTTGGCTAGCATGGAGATGGTGGAGAAGCTATCTCTCACCACAAGACCACATCCACATCCTTACTACATCCAATGGTTCAACAACAGCGGTAAGGTTAAGGTAACACATACTGTTCGTGTGCATTTTAGTATCTCTACATATGCTGATTATGATGATTGTGATGTGGTACCTATGCAAGCATGTTCCTTATTACTTGGTAGACCATGGCAATTTGATAAAAATTCTGTACACCATGGTAGAAACAATCAGTACACTCTTGTTCATAAGGATAAAAATATTACTTTGCTTCCTATGACTCCTGATTCCATTTTGATAGATGATATTAATAGAGCTAATAAAGCAAAACAGGAGAAAAATAAGAGTGAAAATCAGATTGTGGCAAAAGAATTTGAGCAACAAATGAATCCTAATAATAAACCATCTACTGTTGCTTCTGAAATTAAATTGAAAAGTGCATGTTTACTTGCCACCAAATCTGATATTGATGAGCTAGATTCTAGCAAATCTGTTTGCTATGCTTTTGTGTGCAAAGAGGCATTATATTCATTCAAGGACGTGCCTTCCTCTTTGCCCCCTGCTGTCACTAACATTTTGTAGGAGTTCGCTGACGTCTTCCCACGAGACGTGCCACCGGGATTACTGCCTATTCGAGGTATTGAGCATCAAATTGACTTAATTCCCGGTGCATCGCTACCCAACCGTGCACCATACCGTACCAATCCAGAGGAGACGAAGAAGATTATGCGTCAAGTACAGGAGCTGCTCGACAAAGGTTATATACGCGAATCTCTTAGTCCTTGTGCTGTTCCTATTATACTAGTGCCTAAAAAGGATGGTACGTCGCGTATGTGTGTTGATTGTAGAGGCATTAATAATTTTACTATTCATTATCGTCATCCTATTCCTAGGCTAGATGATATGCTTGATGAATTGAGTGGCTCTACAATATTCTCCAAAGTTGATTTGCGTAGTGGATACCATCAAATTCGTATGAAATTGGGAGATGAAAGGAAAACAACATTTAAAACTAAGTTTGGTTTATATGAGTGGTTAGTCATGCCTTTTGGGTTAACTAATGCACCTAGTACTTTCATGGGACTAATGAACGAAGTTTTACGTGCTTTCATTGGACGTTTTGTGGTAGTCTATTTTGACGATATACTGATTTATAGCAAATCTTTGGAAGAACATTTGGAACATTTACGTGCTGTTTTTAATGCTCTACGTGATGCACGTTTGTTTGGTAACCTTGGGAAGTGCACCTTTTGCACCAACCGAGTATCTTTTCTTGGCTATGTTGTTACTCCACAAGGAATTGAAGTTGATAAAGCCAAGATTGAAGCTATTTAGAGTTGGCCACAACCCAAAACGGTCACACAAGTGAGGAGTTTTCTTGGACTCGCTGGTTTCTATAGGCGTTTTGTGAGAGATTTTAGCACCATTGCTGCACCTTTTAATGAGCTTACAAAGAAGGATGTGCCTTTTGTTTGGGGTACCGCACAGGAAGAAGCCTTCACGGTATTGAAAGATAAGTTGATACATGCTCCTTTACTCCAACTTCCTGATTTTAATTAGACTTTTGAGCTTGAATGTGATGCTAGTGGAATTGGATTAGGAGGTGTGTTATTACAAGATGGCAAACCTGTTGCATACTTTTCTGAAAAAATTGAGTGGGCCTAGTCTGAACTATTCTACTTATGATAAAGAATTATATGCTCTTGTTCGGACTTTAGAAACATGGCAACATTATTTATGGCCCAAAGAATTTGTTATACATTCTGATCATGAATCTTTGAAACACATTAAAAGTCAAGAAAATCTGAACTGTAGACATGCTAAATGGGTTGAATTCATTGAGACTTTCCCTTATGTCATTAAACACAAGAAGGGTAAAGAAAATGTTATTGCTGATGCATTGTCTCGTCGTTATACTATGCTTTCACAACTTGACTTTAAAATATTTGGTTTGGAGACCATCAAAGATCAATATGTGCATCATGCTGAATTTAAAGATGTATTGCAGAATTGTAAAGAAGGTAGAACATTGAACAAGTTCATCGTTAATGATGGATTTGTGTTTCGTTCTAACAAGCTATGCATTCCAGCTAGCTCCGTTCGTCTTTTGTTGTTGCAGGAGGCGCATGGAGGAGGACTAATGGGACACTTTGGCGTGAAGAAGACGGAGGATATACTTGCTACACATTTCTTTTGGACAAAGATGAGACGGGATGTTGAGCGTTTTGTTGCTCGCTGCACTACATGTCAAAAAGCTAATTCACGACTCAATCCTCATGGTTTATATATGCCTTTGCCTGTACCTAGTGTTCCTTGGGAGGATATATCTATGGACTTTGTTTTAGGTATACCTCGAACAAAGAAGGGGAGGGATAGCATATTTGTTGTTGTGGATAGATTCTCGAAAATGGCACACTTTATACCATGTCATAAAAGCGATGATGCTATTAATGTTGCTGATTTGTTCTTTCGTGAAATTATTCGCTTGCATGGTGTGCCAAATACTATTGTTTCAGATCGTGATACTAAATTTCTTAGCCACTTTTGGAGATGTTTATGGGCTAAGTTGGGGACTAAACTGCTTTTTAGTACTACTTGTCACCCCCAAACTGATGGACAAACTGAAGTAGTCAATAGAACATTGTCTACTATGCTTAGGGCTGTTTTGAAGAATAATAAGAAAATGTGGGAAGAATGCTTGCCTCATATTGAATTTGCTTATAATCGTTCATTGCATTCTACTACTAAGATGTGCCCTTTTGAAATTGTGTACGGTTTCCTACCTCGTGCACCCATTGATTTGTTGCCTCTTCCATCTTCGGAGAAGGTTAACTTTGATGCTAAACAATGTGCTGAATTGATCTTAAAAATGCATGAGTTAACTAAAGACAACATTGAGAGTATGAATGCTAAATATAAACTTGCTGGAGATAAGGGTAGAAAACATGTTGTCTTTACACCTGGAGATCTTGTTTGGTTACATTTGCGTAAGGATAGGTTTCCTAATTTGTGCAAATCAAAGCTAATGCCACGTGCTGATGGTCCTTTTAAGGTGTTAGAGAAAATAAATGATAATGCATATAAACTTGAGCTGCCTGCAGATTTTGGGGTTAGTCCCACTTTTAACATTGCAGATTTGAAGCCTTATTTGGGTGAGGAAGATGAGCTTCTATCGAGGGCGACTTCATTTCAAGAAGGGGAGGATGATGAGGACATCAATACCATTGTTACACCCACAGCCCCTAGTACTACATATACTGGACCAATTACTAGAGCTCACGCACGCCAATTAAATTATCAGGTACTTTTGTTTCTTGGTAATGATTCTAATGTTCATGAGAATATGATGCTGCCTAAATTGGATACAGTTGTTTTGCTTACAAATGAAGGGCCTGGCATGGATAATAAGAGGGATGAACATTGGAGCAAGAACAAGCATGGATTTGATGGCATGCGCAAGGGGAACAAGAACAGAGTTACAAGTGATGATTTCAGGACATTTAAGCCACCATAATGAGTGCATGAAGCCTTGGACGAAATATACAAGATGCCACTTCATAAACTTCGTCTAGAGGCTATTCTAGGTGCCGCGTCACCTTATTATTGGGCCAGGCCCATGTAATTTCGAAATACTTAAGCATAGGCTATTTTTAGAGTCCGTATGTGTGGGGAAACAAGAGTTAGGGTTGGTTTCGGACCCCACCCTCAAGGGCCACGAAATTCCCTCCTCTTCCCCCATATATACAGCCCTTAGGGCGTCGTTTAGACTTTGGGTTTTGTTTAGATAAAAAGTTCGCCATAGCTGCAACTTCGCGTACTTCGTTTGTGTTCAATGACCAGACCAAGGCGTCACAGAACCCCACCTTCATTAATAAAGTTTTCCTCTTTTATTCGAAATATCCAGATTGCAATCTCAGTTTCTTGCTTGTTCTTCGTTTGCTCGCAGGAAATAGGCCCTCGTGGTCAGGTTGATCGTGCTCCGGCGTGATCAATAACCCTCGGAAGTTGGTTTAGCGATTGCTAAGGCGCGACGTCTCGCACGTTCGTAGTCGGATCGTCAAGGTCGACTCCCACAGAAAACGATAGCCACCATCTCATCGAATCATTGGGACACCTTTGCCTCTATCACACTTGCTCATCCGAATGGGGAGTTCAAAACAAAATTGAATGGAGGACTTACAACGAGTGTAGCCTTCATGATGGGTGCCTGAATCTCGAGGGACTTGAATGTGGCCTTGTAACCATAGTTGTTGAAGCCATGCAAGTTACCTGTGCAAGTCATGCTGCTTGCAACAGTAGTCAGGTGTTCTTCAAGAACTTATTTTGTAACCATTTCAACTGCCTTGGAAAGGTGTTAGAAGGATGGTCGAAAGCATAAAAAGAAGAAAGTAGAACATGAGTAATGCTTTAATAGAAGCTACTATATTCATCATAAAGGTAAAAGGACAAGAACTAGCCTGACCTGTGTGACTCGACCGAAGGCAGAGGAAATTCCAAACCCTTCCTGAACTCGTTGGATGCTGTAGGGCACAGACCTGGTAGTGTCGATCATATCCATCATAGGGATGCATGCATCCATTGCTGTTCCCCAGGCATCACCACTCACCCCAAGTGAGTGTTTATCCATTGTGATTACTAGCCCCAGTTCGCCCTTCTGTTCTGTACCAGAGTTCTGGACCTAACATGTGTCTTGTGGTTCAACCCATACTATGTTTACCTCCTGAACTCGTGGATCACCTGGGAGAAAATGCAAGAGAACATCTGTTTAGTAAGAAGAATTGGATAAGCCGTAACTATCAACATATTCATCTGGATTTTCTATATGCATGATACCTAGTATGACTGTGAACTTTTGTTTTACCTTTTATGATTGTTTCCAAGAGTATAGGAGAAATGGTATTGGCCATCTACTAGACAGCTAGCCCAGAAGATTCAGATTGTGTGGTGACACTTTCAGTTAGGAAAAACTGAAACAGGAGACCTGTTCCTCGTCATCTGCAACCTTGTAGCACATACATTCACTGTGAAGAAGAAATTTCAGATCATGTTCAGAAACTAGAGAATAGAACATCTGAATTTCATGCTTGATTTTCTCAATATAGCATACTTAAATACCCAATGAAAGGCATTATTCAACTTAAGTTACCAAATAAATAACTCAAACCGAACTGGATCTGCAAAGGTAATCCAACCATTGGAATATTCTTTCAGAAGAATATGAAAATAAATCCTCCTTTACTATTTCAAGGTTAAAACAATAAAAGGTCATAGCAGCTTGAGATCACAACTCTCTTCATAAGTTCATTCACCTGCCCCTTCTTCTTTCCGCATCTATATATTTATTTCTGGCATTTTTGAATGATACCTTCCATACTGATGTTCATTTCATCTAGTTGCTTCTGTAAGGGCACAAAATGATTTCTTTAATATATAGTCTTGATGATAGTGCTGAAACAATTATACTATTTAAAAAGTAGGAGCAAAGGAAAAATACCTTGTCAAGGTGAATGTGGCCTACAAGACAATTTGTTGCTTGCATATTTTGTTGTTGATAACTGAAACAAGACAACGATTGTGAGTGAGGGAGTCCTGGATTAGGGGGTGTCCGGATAGCCGGACTATAACCTTTGGCCGGACTCCTGGACTATGAAGATACAAGATTGAAGACTTCGTCCCGTGTCCGGAAGGGACTTTCCTTGGCGTGGAAGGCAAGCTTGGCGATACGGATATGTAGATCTCCTACCATTGTAACCGACTCTATGTAACCCTAACCCTCTCCGATGTCTATATAAACCGGGGGGTTTTAGTCCGTAGGACGAACAACAATCATACCATAGGCTAGCTTCTAGGGTTTAGCCTCCTTGATCTCGTGGTAGATCTACTCTTGTACTACCCATATCATCAATATTAATCAAGCAGGAGTAGGGTTTTACCTCCATCGAGAGGGCCCGAACCTGGGTAAAAACATCGTGTCCCTTGTCTCCTGTTACCATCCGCCTAGACGCACAGTTCAGGACCCCCTACCCGAGATCCGCCGGTTATGACACCGACATTGGTGCTTTCATTGAGAGTTCCTCTGTGTCGTCACTTTTAGGCCCGATGGCTCCTCCGATCATCAAGAGCGATGCGGTCCAGGGTGAGACTTTTCTCCCCGGACAGATCTTCGTATTCGGCGGCTTTGCACTGCGGGCCAATTCGCTTGGCCATCTGGAGCAGATTGAAAGCTACGCCCCTGGCCATCAGGTCAGATTTGGAAGTTTAAACTATATGGCGGACGACCACAGAGACTTGATCTTCGACGGATCTGAGCCACAGCCGAGCGCGCCGCACTGTCATGATGGGCATGATCTACCTCTGCCGCCGAACAGTGCCCTGGAGGCTGCGCCTGTGTCCGCTCCGACCCTTAGCTCGGAGCCGACAACACCAATCGAGGATGGGTGGTTAGACACCGCCTCGAGGGCTGCAATCTCTACGGCGATCGAGCCGAACACCAGCTTTGTCCCCTGCGAAGCCCGTGACTCCGAGGTGCCGGACTCCTCTCCGGACTCCGGGCTCCCCGCGCCCCTGCCGATCGAATCCGATTGGGCGCCGATTATGGAGTTCACCGCTGTGGACATCTTCCAGCACTCGCCCTTCGGTGATATTCTGAATTCACTAAAGTCTCTCTCTTTATCAGGAAAGCCCTGGCCGAACTACAATCAGCAAGGTTGGCATGCGGATGATGAAGAAATTCGAAGCCCACCCACCACCCACTTTGTAGGCACTGTCGATGATTTAACCGACATGCTCGACTGCGACTCCGAAGACATCGACGATATGGTGTCGATGTACAAAAAGGGGGGTACACTTTTTGTACCCCATGACTGTGCACGGGCAGTCTGAGCCACGGACGCCGCCACACCGAGCGCGGCAAGGGAGGTAAACCAAGGTAAGGCTGAAGCTGAAGAGAAGCAGAACGACGCCAAGGCCACAAAGAGCAAAGGGAACAAAGTAGACCCCCCGGACAGGTCTTTGCCGGGGGACAGCTTTAGCTAAGCCCGGCAATATCCTTGCCGTGGCAGCTCACCCCACACCTACGGAGCAAGGTCACCCTTGAGTCCTCTGCCCCCATGGGGCAAGGATTCGGGAGACATCCCCATGGTGGCACGCAGATCTTTGTGAAGACATTCAAGACCAGATACCCACTTAAGAAGGTGATGACCCTTGGCAGGATCCCAGCCAAGGAGGACCACAAGGCCCCCGGCAAGAGCCTTGCTAGGGCCCCGGCAAGGCCCTTGCCAAGGACACCCGTGGGGTCACCATCAGGCACGCACCAGTCACGCCCCCACCGCCGTTCGTATGCAGCTGCCGACCAAGCCAGTTGGGCAGGCACCTGCGTGGCGGCATGCAGATCTTCGTGGAGACCCACCGCTGCGCCACCTCAGCTGCTTGCCTGCCTACATGGCACCACAAGCACCGCTGGCCAGGGAGCGTGTCAACACAAGAGGGAGCGGCGACGGACGGGACAGGGCTCTCCCCCGTCCCCGATAACGCAAGGACACCTAAGCAAGGCACATTAAATGCGCCTTGTCATGTAATGCGAGGGATAAACTCGCATTACTGTACCCTTTCCACCTCCTGTATGCCACTGTGGTAGCCCCTTTCCTATAAAAGGAGGCCCGAGGCGACCAAGAGGGGGATTCGGCTTTTTGGAGCTCTTCACGCCCCATAGCTAGCTCAAGAACACAGATATACAATCCACCAAAGCAGGAGTAGGGTTTTACGCATCGTCGCGGCCCGAACCTGGATAAAGGAACCGTGTGCTATTTGTTTGATCCGCTCTTCTCACGACCCCCGCGCCCCTGCAACCGTAGTAGGGATTCTTGTGATCCCATAGGTGTCGTTTCACATCGACATCTTTGGCGCGCCAGGCAAGGGGCAGCGTAGTAGTGAGAATCGGCTTTGGCAGTTAGTTCGACGCTTCTTAATCATCATGGCACCCAAGAAGAAGACAGCGGCGGCGGTTGGCCCATCGGAGGCCGGGCATCCTGTCCCGAGGCGGGCGAGGAGCGGATAGGTCGCGGAAAGGACCCGGGACGCCGTTCGCGAACACCAACACCGTCCCAGCAGCCAGAGTTTGGGAGGTGGCGATGTTCGTGCGCCTGGCAACGGGCCGCACGCCGCCAAATCCAAGGATGGAGCCGGGCCCTCCGCTGGTGGCGCGGGGCCTTCCAGGCTCGCTGCCGCCCCGCCCGAGGGCAACGCAAGGGCTTCCAAGACTCCCACGCTGGCGCCGACGGCGCGCTCCTCTCAAGCTGCGCGCGACGAACGGTGTAATCGCACCGAAGACCCCGGGCGTCGCCGCGGGAAGTGCCCTGAGCGCCACTCCCGGGATGTAGAAGACCTGCCCGCTCGCCGAGGCGCTGGTGACGATGGCGTGCGATCACGCGATCGTGATAGAGCTCCTTCTGACATGATCAGAAGTCGAAGCGCGTCGCGATCTATGCAGGTTTCGCTGCCACCGACGCCGGCAGAAGCCTTGGCGCGCGCAGTTGCTCCTCGATTTCCCTCCCACTACGGGGAAACTCGACGAATGGAGATCCACCATCCGAAGCCTTGTTGCGGTGGCCAACAAAGACGAACCGAGCTCGGCGGAGCCCCCGGGTCGACGCTTCGACGGAGTCCCACGCACCAGTGGCAGGAGAGCTGGCGGCGCCGCGACCACGGTGCATTCGCCTCCCCCTCGCTCGGTGCCACGGACACCCACCCGTCACGACGTCACGGGCGACGCAATCTCTATAGCATCGTCCGACCTGCGGACCCACTGTGACCAGCGCCAAGTCCTTCGGGAACGAGAACATGAAGACGCTCGAACCACTATCGAGCACCGGCGCGGAGCGCGCCACCAGTCAGACAGGCGAGCTGGGCCTGCTGTGGACCGCCCGGCACCGGGGAGCCCTGGAGGCCTGCCTTACGAGGTAGGCTGACTGGCTTTTACCCGTGAGCTGCGGCAGTTCCAGTGACCCACTCATCGCACCTTCAAACCTGACGTGGGCGAGAAGTACGGCGGCAAGACCCACCCATCCGAGTTCCTCAGCATCTACACCATCGTGATGCAGGCTGCCGGAGCCCGCAACGATAAGGTGCTTGCGAATTACTTTCCGTTGGCTCTTAAACCCAACGCCATGTCATGGTTGATGCACTTGCCGGTAGACTCCATTTCCTCCTGGTCGGATTTGTGCCGTGAGTTCGTGGGCGCCTTCACTGGCGGTCACCAAGCTCATGGCCAAGCAAGTGATCTTCACGTCATTCCCCAGAAGGGAGGCGAGAGTCTCCGCAAGTACATACAGAGGTTCAGCCGGATACAGTACAATATCCCTGATGTTCACCCTGCCGCCATCATCAGCGCGTTCCATCAGAACGTGCGTAATCGCAAGATGCCCGAAGAGCTGGCGATGAACTAGGTGAAAGATGTAGCAGAACTCTATGTTCTTGCTGACAGATGTGCCCGGGCTGAAGAGGGAAGGAAGTACCCCGGCGAAGATGCCGGCGTGGAAACCAACTCCTCAGATGACGATACTGCCGCCCCGGCGAAGAAAGGCCGACGCCGCAACAGGAAGCGCAAAGGAAAAGCCGTGCTTGCCGTCGAGGGGTCTGATGACACCGGCTCCACCAAGAAAACCAAGGCAGATGACCCCGGCATGGAAATTGCCGGATGTGTCGCCTGCCGGGCCTTGGCGGCTGCCGAGAAGCCAGGCAACTCCGACAAGCGGTACTGCAAGATCCATCGCACCAAAGGCCATGCTCTCCAAGACTGCCGACAGGTTGAGCTCCTCGCTGAGAAGCAGAGGGGTGAATATGAAAGGCGGGACAAGGAGAAGGGCCAAGATGGTGCTGAGGGATCCGGCAAGAAGCATGACGGCCAGGCAGGCCGTTGCGGCAAGGATAAGCAATAGGAGAGGCCCGCCCGGGGCCGTGCCAGAAAGCCAGAAGACGACGATCACGAAGAGGACGACGAGTCCGGTGACCAAGAGTTTCAGAAAGCTACAGAGGCCATGTGCGTCGACGGCGGCGCCTCGCTGCATACCTCTCATCGCCGGCTTAAACAGTGGGCGCAAGAGATTACAGCGGCAGAGCCGTCGTTTGATGCCCAAAGGCCATTGAAGTGGTCCAGCACCCCTATCATTTTTGACACTGAGGATCACCTTGATCGCACTATTGCGGTCGGGTGCTTGCCGTTGTTGGTTTCCCCAATGATACGCAACCTCAAGGTGATAAAGATGCTAGTTGATGGCGGGGCCGGTCTGAACTTGATCTCGCCTGCCGTGATCGAGAAGCTGCAGATTCCTGATGGAAACCTCGAAGAAACGGGCACGTTTCAAGGGGTCAACCCGGGAAGAAGCCAACCCAAGGGAAAGGTCACGCTGCCCGTGACTTTTGGAAGCGACCTGAACTTCAGGACGGAGAGGATCGTGTTTGATGTAGCCAAGATCCCCTTGCCTTACAACAGGATCCTTGGTCGCCCATCGCTGGCTAAGTTCATGGCGGCGTCGCACTATGCCTACAACACCCTGAAGATGCCAGGACCTGTGACGATCATCACCATCCCCTCCGACAAGAAAGATGCACTAATTTGCGCTGACCAACTATACCAGCAAGCAGTTGCAGCAGCCGCTGCCACTAAGGCACTTGCTCCTGCCGCTGGGATCTCGGGAGGGAAGAAGAAGAAGAAGGCCGGTGAGACCTCGGACACCCACTCCGGCAAGCGCACCTCTTTGGAGTGTAGCGCTGCCGTCGAGGACGTGCCAGAGAGCTCCACTAGCGGAAACAAGAAGTCCAGGGCCACGCCGCCGGGAACCAAGAAGGTTTCCGTCAATGAGGACGGCACGGGAGGAGCTTTTACCATAAGCTCCACCCTTGACGACAAATAGGAAGACGCGCTCGTCACCTTCCTACGGGCGAATGTCGATGTGTTTGCATGGCAAGCTTCCGACATCCCCGGCGTTCCCAGGGAGGTGATTGAGCACCACCTTGCCGCCTGTCCTCATGCGCGGCCCGTCAAGCAGAAGGTCAGGAAGCAAGCTTTGGAACGACAAGAGTTCATCACGGAAGAGATCCGGAAACTGGAAGCAGCGGGTTTGGTAAGAGGAGTGCTCCATCCAACGTGGTTGGCCAATCCGGTCGTGGTGCACAAGGCAAACGGGAAGTGGAGGCTGTGTATTGATTACACAAATATCAATAAGGCTTGTCCTAAAGACCCCTTCCCATTGCCGCGCATCGACCAGATTGTTGACTCCACAGCTGGGTGTGATCTGTTGTCATTCCTCGACGCCTACTGCGGCTACCACCAGATCTTCATGACAAGAGAAGACGAAGAGAAAACAACATTCATCACCCCATGTGGTACGTATTGTTTCATGCGGATGCCTTTCGGGTTGAAGAGTGCTGGTTCGACATTTGCGAGGGCGGTCCAGATTGGTTTCGAACCCCAGCTCCATAGAAATATGGAATCTTATATGGATGACATAGTGGTCAAAACCAAAGACAAGGCAACCCTCATACCAGATTTGCAAGAGACGTTTGCCAACCTACGCAAGATCAATCTCAAGCTAAACCCTGAGAAGTGCGTCTTTGGCGTCCCGTCCGGCAAACTTCTCGGGTTCTTTGTGTCACAGCGTGGGATAGAGGCCAATCCGGATAAAATCAAGGCTATAGAGCAGATTGAGGCACCCAAGCAAATCAAGGATGTTCGTCGGCTTGCTGGTTGTGTCGCTGCCTTGGGCAGGTTCATATCCAAGTCTGCCGAGCGCGCCCTTCCCTTTTTCAAGATCCTGAAAAAGGCGGTCCCAGTGGAGTGGACGCCAGAAACCGAAGCAGCATTGCAAGATTTGAAGAAGTACCTCTCTTCCGCACCAATACTAGTTGCACCTAGGCCCCAGGAGCCGTTGCTGCTATACCTAGCGGCGACGAACCAGGTGGTTAGCGCCGCGCTAGTAGCGCAGAGAGAGGTTGACGACGAGGTAATGGCAGCAGCAGAGCCCGACACCGCCAATGCAGAGACGACACAGCCGGTCGAAGTGCCGCCGAAGAAGAGGATGATGCAGCACCCGGTCTACTTTGTTAGCTCCCTCCTGCAGGGGGCTATATCAAGGTATTCCGGCATGCAGAAACTGCTCTTCCGCCTTCTTATGGCCTCGAGGAAGCTGCGTCACTACTTCCAGGCACACGAGATCACTGTCGTCACTCGCCTCCCTCTGCAACGGATATTGCACAATCCAGATGCAACGGGGAGGATTGTGGAATGGGCGCTGGAGCTATCCAGCTTTGGCCTCAAGTTTGAAAGCACTTCGACGATCCAAAGCCGGGTCCTGGCAGAGTTCATCGCAGAGTGGACCACAACACCTGACGAAGAAGCCCAAGAGACCGCTCTCCCCGGCAAGGAGGCAAGTTGCAATTGGATTATGTACTTTGATGGGGCTTTCTCCCTACAAGGTGCCGGGGCTGGCGTCCTGCTCGTCGCCCCCACCGGAGAGCACCTCAAGTACGTGATCCAGATGCACTTCCCTAGGGAGGTGTCAACAAACAATACGGCAGAGTACGAAGGGCTGCTTGCCGGTCTTAGGATCGCAACGGACCTTGGAATCAAAAAGCTTATTGTCAGGGGCGACTCGCAGCTTGTCGTCAAGCAGGTCAACAAGGATTACCAGAGCCCGTTGATGAAGGCCTACGTTGATGAAGTGAGAAAGCTGGAAGAGCGCTTCAACGGTATACAGGCTGAACATGTTCCCTGAGCAGAGAACGATATCGCCGATTACCTGTCGAAGCGCGCTGCCCTCGAGCTACCTGTGGAACCAGGTACCTTTGTGCTTCAGCTAACTCAGCCATCCGTCAATCCATCAACAGAGCAGAACAAGAGGAGGAAATAAGGGCCCGGCAAGTACTTTCCGGCAGAGCTCCCCGGAGCCGCCGGCAAGGATGTTGCCGAGGACACTGAGCCCGCCACGGGACAGCTAGCTCCAGCAGAGCATCAAACTCTTGCCGTCGAGGCAACCGCTCCTATAGCGGAGGAGATGCCTTTAGTCCTCGCCGTCGAGCCCCAGGCTCCAGCGTGGGCACAACATAACGTCCGATTCCTCCAAACAGGGAAACTTCCTGAGGAGCAAGAAGAAGCGGAAAAATTAGCCCGTCGCTCTACCATGTACCAGTTCGTCGATGACGTCCTGTACAGGAAGAGACCGAACAGTGTGAAATTGAAGTGTATCCCTCGAGAGGAAGGACTGGAGCTGTTGGTGGAGATACACGGGGGCATATGTGGATTCCACATCGGGTCAAGGGCCCTTGCCGGCAAGGCATTCCGGCAAGGTTTCTTCTGGCCCACCGCCCTCCAGGATGCGACGACACTCGTCACCAGGTGTGAGGCGTGTCAGTTCCATTCAAAGAAGCTTCATCAGCCAGCTCAAGCCCTTCAAACCATTCCTCTCTCCTGGCCCTTCTTGGTCTGGGGGCTCGACATACTGGGCCCTTTCCCCCGCGCCATCGGAGGCTTTGAGTACTTGTACGTTGCAATCGACAAGTTCACAAAGTGGCCAGAGGTGGAAGCAGTGAGGAAGGTCACAACTCAGTCAGCCGTCAAGTTCTTCAAGGGACTAGTGTGCCGTTTCGGTGTACCCAACAGGGTCATCGCTGACAACGGCACACAGTTCACAAGCCGCACCTTCATGCAATATACTCAAGACCTCGGCCGCAAAGTCTGTTTCGCTTCCGTTGCTCACCCGCGGAGCAATGGTCAAGACGAGAGGGCAAATGATGAAGTGCTGTGAGGCTTGAGGACCAAGACCTTTGACAGGCTACACAAGAGCAGAAGGCACTGGATTGATGAGTTGCCGACGGTTCTTTGGTCAATCAGGACGACACCAAATCGAGCCACTGAACTCATATACGGGTCTTTGCCCTGGTATACGGGGCAGAAGCAGTTATCCTCACTGAACTCATATACGGGTCACCTCGAGTGCTCGCTTATAATGAGCTTGAGCAAGAGCAACTGCGGCAAGATGACGCACTGCTCCTTGAGGAAGATCGTCTTCGGGCGGCTGTGAGAGCAGCACGCTACCAGCAAGCCTTGCGCCGCTACCATAGCCAAAAGGTTCATGCCCGAAGCCTTGAGGAAGGTGACCTTGTCCTTCGGCGCGTTCAATCGGACAAGAATTCCAGCAAGTTGACGCCAAAGTGGGAAGGCCCTTACCGGGTAATACGAGTCACCAGGCCCGGCGCAGTACGCCTGGAGACCGAAGATGCTGTTCCGGTGAGTAACTCCTGGAACATTGAGCATCTTCGCAAGTTTTACCCGTGAGGATCGGCTTGCCGGGCCTCCCGGCAAGCCACCTTTTGTACAAGCATTGCCGATGATGCATGTAACCCTTTGTACAAAGCCAGACGCAGACCCTGAGCATAAATAAATGAAGCGCTGGCGCCCTAAGTTATAGCATGCATGCTAGGTCAAGTCTCGTCCTTGGTTAGGGTTGATAGTGCTTAGCGGCGACTAACCCCTAGCTTAGAGGTCGAGTGTGCGTCCCTTTGCCGTTCTTTTGTCTTCATTGATTCGCAGGACTCAGAAATACCCTTGCCGGATCACTTGAGGACGAAAAAGAAAAGAGGGACATATCAGCATCTGAACCCCGGTGAGCCATTACTACCGGGGGCTGCAAGAACAAAGATCCACCCACGGCAAACCAGAGTTGCCAGGGGCTACAGCTTCAGATAAGTTCTTCATCCCTTGTCATGCATTCCCTTTTGGACTGAGGTATGTGAAACCTCGTTTTTCCTAGAAGCTACCGTGCTCCTCCAACTCTAGGCCCTAGGACTCGTTCCTGGGACCAGGTTTGGTCGTAGTCGCGGCAGCAAAAGGATAAAATGAGGAGCCTGAACCCGCCTCATCCCTACCTCCGCCAAAGGCGTGAGGAAGGTCGAGTGAGGTGGAGAGACGGCAAGGCCTGTTGCCGGGCGAGGAAATGTTTATCTTAGAGATATCAAGGATTTACTCCTTGTCGTGGGTTCTACCCGCAAAAAAATGACCCGGCAAGCATCCCTTATTCATTAAAAACATTCCATTCAGGTACAGTCCATAGGGAAATGAAAAACATGAATGATGGGATTACAAGTTTTAAATTTAGCTAAGGCCCGAAGGCTTACAAACTAAAAAAAGATAAGGTGCCCGTAATCCCTTCCTTGTCCCTCTCCTCAGGAGGCAGGTCAAGGAGGCGAAAAGGGAAAAAGAGGCGCCTAGGCGAGCTACGGGTGGCATATGACACTAAGAGGACATCCCGGTGGCCGTCCAAAGGCTAGATGGTGATGGCGGCGCCGGAAGCTGAGCTCGAAGACGAGGCGGCAGGACGTCAGCACGCTGTCGAAGGCGTCGTGCCCGCGTACTACGACTTGACGGCCTTGCCGCCCGCCCTTTTCCTCTTCTGCAGCCTCCCAACACCAGCCGCCCGCCCTCTTCCTCTTCTGCAGCCTCCCAACACCAGCCGCCCAAGGAGACGACCCCGAGAAGTTCGAGGAGCCGGCGACACGGATGATGGGGTCGCCGGTGCCGCACGGAGCGGCATCCGACGCCTAGTCGGACCCGTCATCCTGCCGCCTACTGCCCTCGTCGTCGTTGTCACTGTCCTCCTCATCACTCTCACCCGAGGAGGAGTCTTCGCTATTAGAAGAACTCTCCACACAGCACCTCACGCGGGTCCCGAAGAGCCCGAAGACCTTGACGGAGAGGAGGCCGCCCTCCATCAGCTTGAAATGGAGGGTGAGCCCCTCTGTCAGGTGGTGGATGTGAGCAAACGTCTTCCATCCTCGACGAAGATACATCACGTGAGGGGCTGGGAAATCAACGCGAACCCGTGTGCCGCTGATCCCGCAGCCCCTCATGTGCAGCCGCAGCGACTCCGGCAGATCCAGCTCCATCTCTCGCGCGAATGGAGTAGGGAGACGAAGGCGACGGCGAGGCGGCTGGCATAGCCTGATGAAGAACTCGCAAGGGTCGTCCCCAACGTGGCCCTCCATGGGAGGAGGAACCGCTGGCGGAGGCGAGGCCGACGCGCCGCCCCGTCCTCCTCTTCCCCGAGCGCCTCGGCCTCGCCCACGACCTCGCCCCCTCCCTCTTCCCCTCGCGGCTGGCTCTACCACCATAGGCGCGGGAGAAGGAGGGATGCGTTGCCGGGCGGCGACCCTCGCCGCCACCGTTGAAGGACCAAGGTTCCCTCTCTCCATGACGAATGGAAGGGAGGGGAGCAGAAGCTGAAGAAGGGAGGAGATGAAAGAGTGCGGGGCGCTATCCTCCCCCTCCCGCTCCTTATAGAGGAACGGGGTGGGGGCTCGACCGCCCCACTCTGCCAATCAAGACACGGAGGGCGCAGGGAACTGGGACCGACCCGCTGCCCCGGCCCGCGCCGGCCCGGTTTCCCGCCTCCACCGATCGCCACCCCAAGCGCATGTGAGCCACGTGGTAGGCGTGCAGGACCGAGGCGATGGGTGAGGCGACCTCTCCCCACCCCGTGATCGAAGGGAGTGGATGCCTTGAAGACCTCGCCTCAGCCCCGTTCAGTAAATGGGCCGCGCCTCCACGCCTCCCTCCGTTTATGGGGAAGGCGCGAACCGCCCCCTTTACCACGACGTGATGCATGCGTGCAGATCTCAGCCCCACGCATGCTGCCCACGTCACGCACGCCTACCCACGCCGCGCCACGCACGGGAAGCATGGGAGGCGCAGGGCGCAAAGAAACTTACCACGGTAAAAACTGCCCTGCCTGCCCGCGCACCGTTTTTGGGCCTAGCCCAACAACGCGTTGCGCTTATGTGTGGCCCAGGCCCGAGGGCTCCTGTCGGTGTACAAAAAGGGGGGGGGTACACTTTTTGTACCCCTATGACTGTGCACGGGCAGTCTGAGCCACGGACGCCGCCACACCGAGCGCGGCAAGGGAGGTAAACCAAGGTAAGGCTGAAGCTGAAGAGAAGCAGAACGACGCCAAGGCCACAAAGAGCAAAGGGAACAAAGCAGACCCACCCGGCAAGGTCCTTGCCGGGGGACAGCTTTAGCTAAGCCCGACAAGATCCTTGCCGTGGCAGCTCACCCCACACCTACGAAGCAAGGTCACCCTTGAGTCCTCTGCCCCCATGGCCCAAGGATTCGGGAGACATCCCCGTGGTGGCATGCAGATCTTTGTGAAGACATTCAAGACCAGATACCCACTTAAGAAGGTGATGACCCTTGGCGGGATCCCAGTCAAGGAGGACCACAAGGCCCCCGGCAAGAGCCTTGCCGGGGATGACAGCGAACGCCCCGGCATGACCCTTGCCGGGGCCCCGGCAAGGCCCTTGCCAAGGACACCCGTGGGGTCACCATCAGGCCCACACCAGTCGCGCCCCCACCGCCGTTCGTATGCAGCTGCCGACCCAGCCAGTTGGGCAGGCACCTATGTGGCGGCATGCAGATCTTCGTGGAGACGCACCGCTGCGCCACCTCAGCTGCTTGCCTGCCTACATGGCACCACAAGCACCGCTGGCCAGGGCGCATGTCAACACAAGAGGGAGCGGCGACGGACGGGACAGGGCTCTCCCCCGTCCCCGATAAAGCAAGGACACCTAAGCAAGGCACATTAAATGCGCCTTGTCATGTAATGCAAGGGATAAACTCGCATTACTGTACCCTTTCCACCTCCTGTATGCCACTGTGGCAGCCCCTTTCCTATAAAAGGAGGCCCGAAGCGACCATGAGGGGGATTCAGCTTTTTGGAGCTCTTCACGCCCCATAGCTAGCTCAAGAACACAGATATACAATCCACCAAAGCAGGAGTAGGGTTTTACGCATCCTCGCGGCCCAAACCTGGATAAAGGAACCGTGTGCTATCTGTTTCATCCGCTCTTCTCACGACCCCCGTGCCCCCGCAACCGTAGTAGGGATTCTTGTGATCTCATAGGTGTCGTTTCACACCGACATATGGACACCGATGCAGGAGACGATCAGGAACCAGCACCTATAGGGCACTGGAAAGCCACCTTGTCATATGACATATACATGGTGGACACCCCAAAAGAAGGCGATGGCGATGGAACAGCGGAGGATGACCCCTCCAAGAAACAGCCTAAGCGCCAGCGTCAGCGGCGCCGCTCTAAATCCCGCCAAAGCAAAAACAGTGATTCCGGCACGGGAGATAATAACACTCCGGACAGTGCCGAAGAAAACCCCCTCCAGCAAAATTCAGCACACGAGGATGGAGAAGCCAGCCCTCATGAGAGAGCGGCAGACAGAGAGGTCGAGGACGATAATTACATGCCTCCCTTCGAAGACGAGGCAAGCCTCGACGACGACGAATTTGTCGTGCCTGAGGATCCTGTCGAACAAGAGTGCTTCAAACGCAGGCTTATGGCCACAACGAGCAGCCTCAAGAAAAAACAGCTGTAGCTTAGAGCTGATCAAGATTTGCTAGCCGACAAATGGACGGAAGTCCTCACGGCCAAAGAGTATGAACTTGAACGCCCCTCCAAGAGCTACCCAAAGCGCAGGTTGCTACCCCGATTAGAGGAGGAAGCACCTGCATCACCAGCGCATGATGCGCCCAAACGGCCACCTCGTGGCCGCGACAGAGAGGCCTCTCGGCCCTCCACTCAAGCCGCACCCCAGCGCCGCTTTACCAAGGCACGGGGAAATGCGCCAGACCTACGAGATATATTGGAGGACAAGGCAAAGCAAACAAGGTCGAGTCACGGATCGCGTGGGCGCCCCACGACACGAGACAGTAATCGTCACGCCGGATGCAGTAAATCCGGACGAGCCGAACACAGTAGACAAAGCTCGTTTGAGCTACGTCGTGATATAGCCCAATATAGAGGTGCCGCACACCCACTATGCTTCACAGATGAAGTAATGGATCATCAAATCCCCGAGGGTTTCAAACCCGTGAACATTGAATCATACGATGGCACAACAGATCCTGCGGTATGGATCGAGGACTATCTCCTCCATATCCACATGGCCCGCGGTGATGACCTACACGCCATCAAATACCTCCCACTCAAGCTTAAAGGACCAGCTCGGCATTGGCTTAACAGCTTGCCAGCAGAATCAATTGGTTGTTGGGAGGACCTGGAAGCCGCGTTCCTCGACAATTTCCAGGGCATTTATGTGCGACCACCAGACCCGATGACCTAAGCCACATAATTCAGCAGCCAGAGGAATCGGCCAGGCAATTCTGGACACGGTTCCTAACCAAGAAAAATCAAATCGTCGACTGTCCGGACGCAGAGGCCCTAGCGGCCTTCAAGCATAATATCCATGACGAGTGCCTTGCCCGGCACCTTGGACAGGAAAAGCCGAAATCTATGGCAGCCCTCACGACACTCATGACCCGCTTTTGCGCGGGAGAAGACAGCTGGCTGGCTCGTAGCAATAACATAACCAAGAGCCCTGGTAATTCGGATACCAAGGACAACAGTGCCAGGTCGCGTCGCAACAAGCACAAGCGCCGCATTAACGGCGACAATGCTGAGGATACGACAGTTAATGCCGGATTCAGAGGCTCCAAACCCAGTCAGCGAAAAAAGCCATTCAAGAGAAATAGTCCGGGCCCGTCCAGTTTGGACCGAATACTCGACCGCTCATGCCAGATACATGGCACCCCCGAAAAGCCAGCCAATCACACCAACGGGGATTGTTGGGTGTTCAAGCAGGCCGGCAAATTAAATGTCAAAAACAGAGACCAGGGGCTACATAGCGACAACGAGGAGGAGCCCCGGCCACCGAACAATAGTGGACAGAAGGGATTCCCCCCACAAGTGCGGACGGTGAACATGATATATGCAACCCACATCCCCAAAAGGGAGCGGAAGCGTGCTTTAAGGGACGTATACGCGATGGAGCCAGTCGCCCCGAAGTTCAACCCATGGTCCTCCTGCCCGATCACTTTTGATCGAAGGGACCACCCCACTAGCATCTGTCATGGCGGATTTGCCGCATTGGTTCTAGACCCAATTGTTGACGGATTTCACCTCACTAGAGTCCTTATGGACGGCGGCAGCAGCCTGAACCTGCTTTATCAAGATACAGTGCGGAAAATGGGCATCGATCCCTCAGGGATTAAACCCACTAAAATGACCTTTAAAGGCGTCATACCAGGTGTAGAGGCCAACCGTACAGGCTGAGTCACACTTGAAGTGGTCTTCGGATCTCCGGATAATTTCCAAAGCGAGGAGTTAATCTTCGACATAGTCCCTGTTGGGGATATTACTACTGGGCGTAAACCGGCCTACCAGGGCCGGGTTAACTTCATCAGTAGTCCAAGAATGTTAAAGCCCAAGAAGATAGAAGAGGGCCCAAAGCCCATAGTCGGTTTAAGACCTGTAGCCATAAACCGGCCTTGTATGTAAACTTGTACTGTAAGTTAGGAATAAGAAGAGACCAACCCGGATACGAGTATGAACCGGTTATTGGGACTCTGTGAACCGACGGGAGTCACCCGTGTATATAAGGGGACGACCCGGCAGCGGTTCAAGGACAGACAACAACAACTCGAGACTTAGGCGAAGCTTGTTTGCTCCCTAATCCTCGAAACCCCATCAATTCCATCACAACTAGAGGTAGGTTTTTACCTTCATTGAAGGGGCCGAACTAGTATAAAAATCCCTGCGTCCTTGTGTCCGCTTTAACCCCTTCAAGCTAACCCGTCGCGATGGCTCCACGACTAAGTCCTTTCTCTAGGACATCTTCCGTGACAAAACCACGACAGTTGGCGCCCACCGTGGTGCTATCGCACGATGATTTCAAGTTCTTGGAGGGCCGCTTTGAAGGACTCGAGGGCTATGCTGTGGGCCGGATGACTAAGATTCGTCGCGGCAAGCTCTACATCGATGATGCAGGCTGGGTGTAATGCCCTCGATGCGGCTATATCTCCTACGTGTCGAAGCACGACTTAGAGGCATAACCGCATTGAAAGCAATGTCGCAAGTGAGGTAATCTTCACACAACCCATGTAATTCATAAGGGAAAGAGATACATAGTTGGCTTACAATCGCCACTTCACACAAGACATGAGTAAAGCATTACATCATACAGATACAATCAAGGTCCGACTACGGAACCAAAAATAAAGAAGACTACCCCAAATGCTACACAGATCCCCGATCGTCCCGACTGGGCTCCACTACTGATCAACTGAAATGGAACAACACAATGAACAAGATCTTCATCGAACTCCTCCTTGAGCTCGAGTGCGTCACCTGCACGGTTTCATCGGCACCGGCAAACTGGTTTTGGAAGTATCTGTGAGTCACGGGGACACAACAATCTCACACCCGCGAGATCAAGACTATTTAAGCTTAAAGGTAGGACAGGGTAGTGAGGTGGAGCTGCAGCAAGCGACTAGCTTATATGGTGTCTAACATACGCAAATGAGAGCGAGAAGAGAAGGAAAAAGCACGGTCGAACAACTATGATCAAGAAGTGATCCTGAAACTACTTACGTCAAGCATAACTCCAACACCGTGTTCACTTCCCGGACTCCGCCGAGAAGAGACCATCATGGTTACACACGCGGTTGATGTATTTTAATTAAGATCAACTTCGGGTTTTCTACAACCGGACATTAACAAGTTCCCATCTGCCACATAACCACGGGCACGACTTTCGAAAGTTCAAACCCTGCAGGGGTGTCCCAACTTAGCCCATGATAAGCTCTTGCGATCAACGAAGGATATTCCTTCTCCCCGGGAAGACCCGATCAGTCTCGGAATCCCGGCTACAAGACATTTTGACAGTAATAAAACAAGTCCAGCAAAGCCGCCCGGATGTGCCGACAAATCCTGATAGGAGCTGCACATATCTCGGTCTCAGGGCACACCGGATGAGCCAGACGTCGGGTTGGCATAGACCCTGATTGCCCAGGGGCGCCGGACATCCCTCGGTTTGGACCAGCACTTAGAGAAGCACTGGCCCAGGAGGGGGCTAAAATAAAGATGACCCTCGGGTTGGCCGACCCAAGGGAAAGAGATAGGTGGTAGGCAAATGGTAAAACCAATGTTGGGCCTTGCTGGAAAAGTCTTATTCAAAGCGAACTGTCAAGGGGGTCCCATAAATCACCCGACCGCGTTAGGGACGCAAAATCCGGGAACATAACACCGATATGACGGAAACTAGGGCGGCAAGAGTGGAACAAAACACCAGGCATAAGGCCGAGCCTTCCACCCTTTACCAAGTATATAGATGCATTAATTAAATAAGAGATATTGTGATATCCCAACAAGTAAACATGTTCCAACAAGGAACAACATCTCCATGTTCCAACAAGGAACGAACTTCATCTTCACCTGCAACTAACAACGCTATAAGAGGGGCTGAGCAAAGCGGTAACATAGCCAAACAACGATTTGCTAGGACAAGGTGGGTTATAGGCTTGGTTTAACAATATGGGAGGCATGATAAGCAAGTGGTAGGTATCGCAGCATAGGCATAGCAAAAGAGCGAGCAACTAGCAAGCAAAGATAGAAGTGATTTCGAGGGTATGGTCATCTTGCCTGAGATCCCGTAAGGAAGAAGAACGAGTCCATGAAGAAGACAAATGGATGTAGACGAACGGATCCTCACAATCGCAACGTTATCGGAACTAACCCGAAGAAGCAACACCGGAAAGAAACAAACAACAAAGTAAACAACCACCACATAAACATGGCATGATATGCGAGATGTGGTATGCAATGCATATGCATGCTTCGGAAGGAAAAGGATGAACAAGGCATAATATTGGCAAACCAAGTATTCCACTGGAAAGGTGAGGTGATTTCGGTTGAAATCGATATAAAGATCACCGGAATCGGATGCACGGTTTGCAAATGGCAAGCAAAACAAGAATGACATATTTCTGCGATTAACAGCATGATGCTACTTAGCATGCAACAAGAAATTAAGCTACTGCACCCAAACACATCAGCAAAGCATATGGCAGTGATCTAATCAAGATGCTTGACAAAAGATGAACACTGAGCTACGGCTAACTCACACAATAGCAGGTTCAAACAAGCATGGCAAAAGTGCAAAAGATAACAGGTTCACAGACTTAGTGAAAATACTAACATGCCAGAACTTAACATCAGGAAGACATGTTTAGAGCAAGCAAACAACAAGCTACAGGAACAGGACATAGCAAAACAAGGCATGGCATGAATCTACTCAAAGCACGTAACAAAAGTCCCTTACTGACCATAAGCCAAAAAGGGCCGGAAAATATAATGACACCCATGTCAATTAAGCAAGTTTCGTTACAGGTTTTAGACTTTGCAGAAAACTGGACATGTCAAAAACAGATAACAAGTAGGCATGTTTGAGAGCTTGATGCACTCACTACAGAGCATTGCATGATAAACTAAGCATACAACCATCAAGAATACATGGCATAGAAGCTAGACATGGCAAGAACAACAATATATCATGCAAGGATCAACTACAACAAGCTTGCCGAAATCGAATAACATGTAAACAATCTGCCAGTAACATTTTATAGCAAAAGTAGAGCTCGATTGACTCAAGCTATGGCACTCAATAATTACAAACAAAGGCATGGATGGGTAGAGCAAATCCATATGATAACAACACCCTTACTGACCATGCTCAAAAGAGGCATAGATCTCACGGAAACAACATGAACACATGGCATAAAAATAACAGCAGAACATGACTTAGTGAAAATACTAAGTCTCTGAAATCAGCAACATTATGATCCCTAGTTTGCATGCTTGTGCTAGTCACAACAAAGATCAAAAAAATACATGGCATACACCCCTGTAAAGATAGAATGACATATTTCAAAACACATGTAGGACTCAACTTCATAGGATGCACACATCAATCATGGCAAAAATGACAAAAGTGCATGTACTGAAACAGATCTGAAACTAACATCACAAAGCCCTCTTCTAACAGCATTTCGGGCATCAAGATGAGCTCAAATGAAAATAATTCAATGAGATGAAATGATGTACTCATCAAGGCGAACAATTTGACATATTACACGCACGAAACGGAGCAGTATGCAGCAAGTTA
Source organism: Aegilops umbellulata (assembly GCA_032464435.1). Taxonomy (NCBI): domain Eukaryota; kingdom Viridiplantae; phylum Streptophyta; class Magnoliopsida; order Poales; family Poaceae; genus Aegilops; species Aegilops umbellulata. Next base: position 130,223,292 of record CP136057.1, on the reverse strand, counting down.
TGATGTGATGAACATGGCATGAAAATGTCAATAATTACGGGACTTGGTGGAAATTATACCCCGCGGAAAGTCAACCCGGGACGGAGGCGCGCGGGACGACGAGATCCGGGCGCGGTGGAGGCGTTTGGATCGTGGGAGTGGTGGATCTGATCCCACTCCCCAGATCCGGCGACGGCGCGGCGGCTCCGGCGAGCTCCGGCTCCGGCCGGTGCGGAGGAGGACGGCGAGGGGCGCGGCGGCGCTAGGGCGGCGCGGCTGCGGCTTGGGGCGCACGAGGGCGAGACGGAGCAGGGAGGCGCGGCGGCTCCGGTGCGGTGGCGGGACGGCTCGGCGAGGAAGGACGGCGGCGGAGCGGCGCATGGGACGAGGAGCGGGGCAGCGGCCCGGTGCAGCGGCGGGCGGCGCGCCGCGGGAGAGGCGGCGAGGCGGCGTAGGACGGGGCGCGCGCGTCGGCGAGGCGGCGCAGGCGGCGGCGCACCCCAGAGCGGGCGGCGGCGCACATCGGAGCGGGCGGCGGGGCGCGGGGAACCCGAGCGGCGGCGGCGGGGCGCTCTGGCCCGCGGGGCGCGGCGGCGGGCGTGGTCGGGCCGAGCGGGCCCGATCTGGGTTCTTCGGCAGGCCTGCGGCGGCGGGGACGGCCAGGGGCGACGTGGCGCGTCGCGGTTGGCCGAGGGCGGCGGCGCGGGATTTGTCCGGCGCGGCGCGGAGGGGAATTTGCTAGGGTTAGGGTTTGATCTGCGCGAGAAATTCGGAGGGAGACACATATTTATAGGTAGGAGGGGCTAGGAGGCTCCAAATGGAGTGCCGTTTTCGGCCACGTGATCGTGATCGAACGACCGAGATGATGGAAGGGGTTTAGGTGGGTTTTGGGCCAGTTTGAAGGGGGTGTTGGGCTGCACCAAAAGAGGCCTTTGCGGTTACCCGGTTAACCGTTGGAGTATCAAACGGACTCCAAATGATACGAAACTTGACAGACGGTCTACGGGTAGTAAACCAAGGCCACATGTCAAGCCTCTGTCCATTCCGAGATGTTTAATACCCGAACATGAAAAAAAGGGAAAAGGGAACGCCGGAGGACGTAGGAGCGTCGGATTGCAAAACGAACAACGGGGAAAATGCTCGGATTCATGAAACGAACACGTATGCAAATGCGATGCACATGATGACATGACATGAAATGCAGATGATGACATGGCAAAGTGCAACACGCAAGCACATGACATGGCAACGACGGCAAATAACTGACGGACACCTGGCGCATCAGATCCGGGGCGTTACACTGGGGCCCCGAGGCCGGCTCAATTGAGTACGGGTACCGGGTCCCCTTTGGTGGCATACACGTCTTCATCGGCAAGATCGGTGAACCGGGCCCTGAGCCGGACATCTGCACCAACCTCGTCGAGACGGCTCAGCGTGCGCGCCCTGCCCAGGTTAAACCAGCCGTGAAGCGTGCCTTCGTGGGAGTCATCCATGGAGGAAGTTATGACAACGGATCAGAATCTGGTGGCGAGACCGTCGTATACTCCGGCGACGAGTCCTCAACCGGAGAAACCGAATCGCTGTATCAACTGCAAGATGGTCGGATTGGGGGCTGTTCCGATGGCGACAGTATTCCGGACCCCTCTGATCTACCCCACCGGGTTGGAATATTCATGGCCGGTACACATGCCGCGCTTAACTCTTCGACCGCTGCGGCAATGATCTCCGGATCAGTAGCGGCAACGGCTGCCGGGGCAGGAGGCTCTGTGCGCCCGCCGACTCAAGTTTTATCGGATCTATTTGATGCGTTGGCTGCACTCATGGCAGAGGCTAGCCCGGCGGATCAGGACACTCACAACACGGAAATTGCAAAAGTGAGGGAGCAGATCACTCAGGCTAAGGCGGACCTAGCAACTGAAGATGCCAAGATGACTGCAGAGCGGGCCGCTTTGGATGCACAGGCCTACAGGCTCATGCTGGACCAGAACGCGTCACAGGAAGTCATGAGGAGGAAATACCGATCTCGTCTGCCTTCTGTCTTCGAAGCCAGAGACCTCTTCAACACCCCCGGAGCGGGAACCAGTAATCCGCCAGTGCTAAACCGGGTGGAAGCACCTGGGACGGGCGCACCGGTCCAGCCCCGTTTAATAGATCTGCCCCGTCATAATACTGGTATACCGCAGGCTGTGCCAACACCTCCGGGTCACTACTCCAACCCGATGGACAACCTTGTTGCGGCTGCTGCACGGCTGGAGGCCATTCCAATTGAAGGTGATTCACCGCAGGCAGTGGAGATGCGCCGGGTCAAGGAGCTCCTTAGGACAGCTTTGGTCCAACAGGAAGCATATTCGTACAGCCGTGATCGGATCCACTCAACCCCTTGCCCGAGTCGGAGCTATAGCAGGCATATGGATGAACCGGCCGTGTCAAGCAATGCGCGGCGAGGAGCGCCCCATGGTAACAACCCGACCGGTGGTGTCAATAATGCTCAGGAGGTGGTGAACCGGGCCCAAGCGCGCAGAGAGGCCGAGTTAGCAACACAGTACCAAGATCGTCAGCTTACGCTGGTTCGTCCGACCACCATGGTCGAGCCTGGACTTGCCTCTAGTGCTTTGGGGGTGCCTTGCCTTGTTCCCGCTTTACGCAATGTGCGCCTGCCCAAGGACTTCAAGGGCCCACGCAAGGTACCAAATTATACGGCGGATCAACCTCCCGAGACGTGGGTGGAGAGCTATGAGATGGCCATGGAGATGCTTGACGTGGATGAGGTGGCTTGTGCAAAGTATTTCACCATGATGCTCGAAGGAACGACTCGTACATGGTTAAAAAGCTTACCGGCCAATTCTATCAGTACATGGGCCCAGTTACGAGCCCGGTTTATCAGTAATTTCAAAGATACGTGTAAGCAGCCAATGTTGATAGTGGATCTAGGTGCCTGTGTCCAGGAGGAAGGAGAATCAACGACGCATTGGGTGCGCCGGGTCTCTTAAGTTCTGCATTCGTCAGACCGCATCAACGCTGACACCGCGGTTATAACCCTGGAAGGCAATTGCCGGTTTGGACCCCTAAAGTTGAAATTAGGGCGGATGAAGCGCCATTGCACTGATATAGGGACTCTTATGAGCGCTTTGGTAAAGTATGCTGATTCTGATAGTACCAAGGATCCCGAGTCTGATGATGAGAAGACAGGGAAGGGAAAGAAGAATGGCAACTCCAAAGGTCAGCAACATCATCCGACAGGTAAGAGTGGCGGAGGCAAGCACAAAGAGGATGGCAACATGGATTTCGTGGCTAATACCAACGCGCAAGACAAGGGCCAACAGCTTAAGGGTAAACCGCAGAATCACAGTGGAGCGCCTAACCCTAACCCGGACCGCCTAAACTATCTGTTGAACCAGCCCTGCCCAAAGCATGGGACAAAGGAGGTGCCAGCAAACCACCTTTGGAAGGATTGTTACATTATGCAGGAGTTCAAAAATTCTAATGCTTTCCAGTATGATCATGGCTCTAGCGGTGGCTCAGGGTCTGGGCCGGGTTATGGTGGAGGAAATTCTGGTTCAGGATTCAATGGTAATCCGGGTGGACATAGCAATCAGAATAATCAGAGTAACCAGGGTGGTTACAACCAGCAGCAACAACAGTCGGTTACCAGAGCAATCCAAAGCAGTTGAATAGTGGGCAGTACCATGTATTCACCACTAGCTTGGACAAGCGAGACCGGAAGGTTCAAAAGTGGGCTGTCAACTCTGTTGAACCGGCTGTGCCCCGTTACTTACGCTGGTCTGAACAACCAATCATATGGAGCAGGGAGGATCACCCACCCCGGGTTGATAACCCGGGTCAGCTAGCATTGGTGGTGGCACCTCAGGTGGGAGGTTATAAGTTCACCAAGGTACTCATGGATGGAGGGAGCAGTATTAATATCTTGTACTATGAGACCTTCCGTCGTATGGGATTAACAGATAAAAATCTCAAACCGTCCAATACGGTGTTCCATGGTGTGGTACCTGGCAAGTCAGCATATCCTGTTGGTAAGATAGCTCTGGAAGTGGCTTTTGGAGATGATCATGATTCCAGGACGGAGACGCTGACGTTTGAGGTGGTAAAAATCTAAAGTCCGTATCACGCCCTGTTTGGGCGACCGGCCTACGCCAAGTTCATGGCACGGCCTTGCTATGTGTATCTGCAGCTCAAGATGCCGGGTCACAAGGGGACAATTACGGTTCACGGAAGCCGTCGAGTTGCTTTGGAGTGCGAGGAAGGAGATGCAGCCTACACAGAGTCGGTTTGTGCCACCGAGGAGCTGAAGTTCTACAAGGACAATGTTGATCCGGCCGATATGACTCCTTTGAAGAAGCCTACTACGGAGCATGATCCGGCCCTCAAATTCACGTCAGCGGCTGAGACTAAGCTTGTTGATTTCGTACCTGGCGATTCGTCCAAGCAGTTCAGCATCAGTGCCAATTTGGATCCGAAATAGGAAAGCGCGCTCATCGAGTTCATCCGTGAGAATCGGGACATTTTTGCATGGAAGCCTTCTGACATGCCAGGTGTACTGAGGCGACTCGCTGAGCACACTCTTAATGTGGATCCTAAATACAAACCGGTGAAACAGTTCCTCCGCCGGTTTAACGAAGAAAGACGCAAGGCTATTGGAGAAGAGGTAGCCAGGCTCTTAGCAGCTGGTTTTATTGTTGAAGTTTTTCACCCTGAGTGGCTTGCTAATCCGGTGCTCGTTCTTAAGAAAAACGGCACCTGGCGTATGTGTGTGGATTACACAGACCTTAATAAGGCTTGTCCAGCAGATCCTTTTGCCCTCCCCTGTATTGATCAAATCATTGATGCTACGGCGGGTTGCGAGCGTTTGAGTTTTTTGGATGCATATTCTGGTTATCATCAGATCGAAATGGCGGTTAAGGACCAGGAGAAGACGGTGTTCATCACTCCCTTTGGAGCCTTCTGCTATGTGTCTATGACTTTTGGGCTCAAGAGTGCCCAGGCGACTTATCAACGATGTGTACATAATTGCTTTCACAAACAGATTGGCCGTAATGTACATGCTTACGTGGATGATATTGTGGTTAAGTCAAGGAAGAAGGAGACTCTGGTTGATGATTTGAAGGAAACCTTTGATAACCTGAGGACGTACAAGATGATGCTCAATCCGGCCAAATGTGTCTTTGGTGTACCGGCAGGCAAGTTGTTGGGTTTCCTGGTGTCCAACAGGGGAATTGAGGCTAATCCGGAGAAGATTACAGCCATCACCTCCCTGGCTAAACCGAAGTGTATCAATGATGTTCAGCGTTTGGCTGGCCGGGTTGCCGCGTTGAGCCGGTTTATCATCCGCCTTGGTGAGAAGGCGATCCCCTTGTATCAGATGTTGAAGAAGACGGATCAATTCATCTGGAGTTCTGCTGCTGATCAGGCATTTGAGGATTTAAAGCGGCAGTTGGCCAATCCGCCCGTGCTCGCCGCTCCCATTGACAAGGAACCATTGCTGCTGTATGTCGCTGCCAATGCTCGGGCGGTCAGCGTGGCTATTGTGGTGGAGCGGAAGGAGGTAGGCAAGGAGTATCCGGTTCAGCGTTCGGTTTATTATATCAGCGAGGTGCTTATTGAGTCCAAGCAAAGGTATCCACACTGGCAGAAGCTAGTATATGGAGTTTTTATGGCAAGCCGAAAGCTGAAGAAGTATTTCCAAGGGCACCCCATCACAGTGGTCAGTTCTGCCCCCTTGGGCGATATCATCCAGAACCGGGAGGCGACTGGCCGGATCGCCAAATGGGCTATAAAGCTTGGGCCGCACGGGTTGAAGTACGTGCCTCGGACGGCGGTGAAGTCTCAAGCACTTGTTGATTTCATCAATGATTGGACGGAGCTGCAGGCCCCTGAAGAGAAGCCGGATCACACATATTGGACCATCCATTTTGATGGATCACGGCAATTGGAGGGCTCGGGGACTGGAGTCGTATTAACTTCCCCACGAGGTGACAAGTTCTGTTACGTTCTCCGCTTAATGTTCCCTTGTACTAACAATGCAACTGAATATGAAGCCTTGCTCCATGGTCTCCGGATGGCTAAGGGGATGAATCTAAGCCGGGTTAAGTGCTTCGGTGACTCGGACCTAGTGGCTCAACAGGTGTCTGGCACTTGGGATTCTAAAGACCCACTCATGGCTGCATATCGTCGTGAGGTGGATATTGTTGCAGGTCACTTCAAGGGCTATCAGGTGGACCACGTGGACCGTCGTAAGAATGAGGCGGCAGACGCTTTAAGCCGGCTGGGCTCTCAGCGTAAACCGGTCCCGCCTAATGTTTTTCTTGATGAGCTGCACAACCCGTCGGTCAAGCTCCCTGGTGAAGCGGATTTGGCTATTCCTGATCCGGAGGCTCAATTGGTAGCAGCTCTTCACGTTATCCCGGATTGGACGCTTCCTTATCTTGCGTACATGAACCGGGGCGAGCTACCAGAGGATGAAACCTTGGCCCGGCAGATAATCCGGCGATCTAAGTCCATGACTATTGTTGATGGCGAATTGCATCGTTGCAGTGTATCAGGGGCGTTTCAACGCTGTGTGTCTCCTGAGGAAGGCTGTGAAATTTTGCGTGAGATCCATGAAGGAGATTGTGGTCACCACGCCGGTTCAAAATCCTTGGTGGCCAAAGCGTTCCGCCATGGTTTTTATTGGTTAACTGCTCATGCTGATGCGGAGGATCTGGTCAGACGGTGTGACGGTTGCCAAAAGTTTTCAAGACGCGCTCATGTGCCGGCTCAAGAATTGAGGATGATTCCAATCACTTGGCTGTTTGCAACTTGGGGGCTGGATATGGTTGGGCCTTTCAAAAGGTCCAAGGATAAGAAGACCCACCTCCTGGTGGCGGTTGATAAGTTTACAAAGTGGGTGGAGGCAGAACCTGTTAGCAAGTGTGATGCAGCCACGGCGGTTCAGTTCATCAAAAAGGTGATATTCCGGTTTGGCTTTCCACACAGTATCATCACAGACAATGGTACCAATTTGTCCAAAGGTGCCATGAAGGAGTTCTGCGAACGTGAGCACATCCGCCTTGACGTTTCATCAGTGGCGCACCCACAGTCCAATGGTCAAGCAGAAAGAGCTAATCAGGAGATCTTGAGAGGCATCAAGCCACGGCTTATGGTTCCTTTGCAAAGGACACCGGGTTGTTGGGTAGAAGAATTGCCATCTGTGTTATGGAGCATCAATACCACACCCAATAGATCAACAGGATACACACCGTTCTTCATGGTCTATGGAGCGGAGGCGGTTCTCCCTAGTGATATCCGTCACGATTCACCTCGTGTGGCGGCTTATGTTGAAGCGGACAACGAGACAGCACGGCAAGACGCTTTGGACCGATTGGATGAAGAGCATGACATAGCAGCTGCCCGCTCGGCGATTTACCAACAGGATCTTCGTCGTTATCACAGTCGCCGAGTCAGAACCAGAACTTTTCAAGAAGGAGATTTGGTGTTTCGGCTCATCCAAGATCAGACTGATATGCATAAGTTATCCCCACCTTGGGAGGGACCTTTCGTGGTCAGCAAGAATCTGCACAACGGGTCATATTATCTGATTGATATTCGAGAGCGAAAAGACTCACGCAAATCAGAGGTGGAGACCAATAGGCCGTGGAACATAGCTCATCTTCGGCCTTACTATACCTGAGCCATTGTCTCTACTTATGTACATATTGTGAAAGTATATATTATTAATATAATAAACAGGAGCCTCAGCTAAAGTGGGGTATCTGTTCTTTTACATCATGCGTGGTTACATGGAGTTGTTCTATCTTAAAGCGGCCTCCGGTTTACCCCTTGAAAAATTTATAAACATCATTTGGGGGCTTGGTCGTGTCCGAACCAATGCAACACCTTTTGATAGGCGAAAGCCACCAGATCACTTGGGGACATGGTCAAATCTGAACCAGTCACGCCTCTTGATCGACCTAAGGCCATAGAATCACTTGGGGGCTTGGTCGAACCCGAACCATTGCCACGCCTCTTGATCGGCATAATGCCACGGTTTCATTTGGGGACCTGGCTGACTTGAACCATAGCTACACCTATCGGGAGCTTGGTCGTGTCCGACCATGGTAACACCATCTGATCGGCTCAGTAAAGCCTTCTTTTTGCAAACGGTTTTATCATTGCCTTTGCTTTAATATTTTTTCTTAATAGCTTTTGCTTTATATTGGTTGCATTTTTTAAACCGACAACGTTTTACACCGGTTCAACTGTCAATTGATGGAATACGGTCAATTGTTAATCCGGAGATTATTTGCCCAGTTTAAACTTTTTCTGTTAACATCCCATGATGGAGTAACAAGGGTGTTTATGATAACCCGGCACGGTTTACATGGTAAACCGGCATTATATACATAGGAGCTATTTTCTCCTTTGATGGTATAGGTTTATAAACCTCCGCTTTAAGATTGGCTAAGCCAACTTTATGCCCAACGATGCCAGTTATTTTGTATTACAAAATTTGATCATATATCTCAAATTTCCTTGCATATATATAAGGTTCATAAACCGGCTGGCGGTACAACCGCCCTGGCAGTTTAAGATTTTATGATTGCAGGAGATATAGATTGACAGTTTTGATCTTTCAAACAAAAGTATCAGCACTGATGCACGAAGGCATCTCAGAAGCAAGAGTATTGGCTATCCTATTACAAGGCAACATGGTGCCCAAATAAGATCATCGTTTTCTTGGCTTAATATAACAAAGCAGCTATTTAAACCGATCTCCGGTTCAAGATTGGTCACCGCCCTAGTCTGATGGTTGTGGGTCGTCCTACGCCGCTTCAGCTTCTTCTTCCCTACCCAGTGGCTGGAAGTCAACAGTGGTCCAGTCGATTCCCATTAAAGCTTGAAAGACAGCTTCGTCATGGATCAGGGAAGATGGTTCAATATCAGGAGGGTAAGTATGCTTACGGATTGGAGGGATCAGATTCTCCGCTTTGGGAATTAGTGTAGCCACTCGTTTGTTCTGATTGTTGTATTGACCTTGATAATGCGTCAAGTCTGCCTCTTCCACCAATTGGCAAGCCAGAGGACGCACCGCCCGGTTTATCGCTCTCAGGTCATCTTCATTGAACTCTGAGCCGTCTTCCTTCAAACTGGGATAGCCCTGAGCTGCCTCATCAGGATCGAAATCCGGCACCCATGCTTTTGCCCGGACTAAAGCGTTGATGGCACCGGTTCGAGCAGCAGATTTCTTCAGCTATTCAATCCGGGCAGGAAGCATAGACAACCTCTTAAGAGTATCTTGAATTAACGTGGGTGCCGGATTGTTATGTGATGCAGTGGAGATGATCCACTGCGCTCCAGTATACAACTGTTCGATTAATGTGTAGGCAGCTTTCAACTTCATCCGAACATCTGACCCCAAGTGGCTAATGCGGGTGCCTGCAACATGATAGACAGTTTACAAACTGGACCTATCATAGGAAGGCCAAATTATTAGAGAAGTCAAAAGACGCTTACCAAAGATGGCGGGAGTCATTGCATGCACTTGTCGCTTTACGCCGGTCAGTTCATCTACTACCGGTTTAAGGGCAGCTTCAGCAGTTTCAATTTTCTTGGTCGAAGCGGCCTTTTCAGTGGCCCAATCCGTCCGCTCTTTCTTGAAGCCCTCCTTCAGCTGTTCCATGCTGCTTAAAGCGCTGGTCAACTCCACTTTTGCCTTTGAGGTTTCAGCTTGTTGGGATTTCAAGTTTTCCTGAAGATCGGCGAGTTGGTTTTCTTTGGTCTTCAGCTCAGCCTGCATACAGGTAGTCATATGACTTAACAAACGGTACAAGAATTGAAATACCAACGACATAACAAGTTATGCACTTGGCACTTGGGGGCTAATGCACATTTGATCTTCATCTATCAGTTGATTACAAACTACCAAGCTCAATACAAGTATTCAACTTGGCACTTGGGGGCTAATGACTATTTGTTCAATTAAGTTCTGATGCTCTAATATTATTTACTTAAAGTCCCGGTTTAACTATGCTAAGTTGAACCGGCACTTGGGGGCTACATTAGCAAGTTCTGAAGTGTTCAGCTTTATATTTCACAAGTCCCGGTTTGAAAGAAGATTACAAACCGGCCCTTGGGGGCTAGGAGAATCAGCAAACAGATAAAATATCCAAGCAGGAAGAGGCATAGGGAAGTAACCTCAAATTTCTCTTTCATCATATTCACTAGGCCAGCTTCAAAATCACGACCGTATACAGCCGGTTCAGGTAGCCAGAGTGAAGATCTTGGGCATTCAGAGCAGTATAAGTTGCCAAATCGACATTCCATTTGCCCTTGCTCATTGCGGCAAATTCCTCCTTGGCAGTATGTTTGGACAAAGCGACAGGATTGCTTGGTTCGGTATGGCCAACACTAGTGATAACAACTTCATCATCCTAGGCGTCACCGGTTTGAACTGGGGCTGTCGGTTTACCAGTAGTCTTGGATGGGCTGGTGGATTTTTCAATTCGGACGGGACTTCTAGGCTGGTCGGCAGGACCGAAGGCATCAACAGGCCTTTCTTCAGCAATAAAAACCTCATCTTGCACTGGCGGGTCATTGGGCACGTCTTCACGGATGGCCGTTTCAACATCTGGGGTGTTGCCCGGTTCAAGGGCAGTTTGTTCTTCGGCTGCTTTATCTAGGCGAGCCTTCTTGCTCGGCCTAGGCTTGGCCCTGAAAGGAGTAACAAAGTCAAAAACAGTGTATGTTACAAAGAACCATACCAAAAAAGTTATGACAAGTATAAACTTACCCAAGCACGGTTTTGAGTGGTGGCAGCTGAGTAGCTGATGACTCGCCAGAGGATGAATGGGAAGTAACCTGATAATCGGAATCAGACGGATTAAGCGGTTGACGAAAACATCCTGCTTTAGGACGATTACTGATAAGCAAGTTAGAGACCTCTGATCGGCGTTTCCGAACCGGGCTATTCGGTAAACCGGCGGAGTTAACTACCTGGCCGATGTGCCGAGTTGTGCGGCGAGCTTCGTGTTGTTGGGTCTTCATATGAAATTTGGGGTCCAAGTAAGCAAGAGGATGAGAAAATTTAACTTTCCGGTTTGCCTGACGGATTTTTAGTGAAGGCAAAAGGTTTGAATCAGAAGAAAGAGAGATTACCTCTGCAGCATCGGCATTACTAGTTTCAGCATCCTCCTGACAAAGATTATCATCAATAAAGCGTGTAAACAGTAAGCCAAGTGAATCAAGTTCTGCCTCAAGGTCCGGATTACCCACATCATCATCAGCAGGCGGATCAGAGGATGCAATGGTTTTCCTCTTATGAGCAGGCTTCTTAAGGACTTTGGTTTTTGGCCGGGTTGGTCTTTCCGATTTGTCTGCTTTCTCCTGCGGAAGTTTCTTGCTCCAAAATGGACCATTACCCTGTTTCAACAGATATTGGTGTCAAATAGGCAGATATAACAAAGTCAGGGTCAATGAAAAGGTGAAGTTAAAACTTACAGCTGGTGGTTTGTTGGTAGCGCAGAAAGGAAGCAGGCCGGTTTGGGCACAGATATATTCTGGTTCGTTCAAAATTTTCTTCACGGCTTCTGTGACTTCTTCGTCGGTGAGCTGGATGTTCATGTGTCGCAGTGGGTCATCAACACTGCCCATATATTCGCACATCAAACCGGGGCGTTGACTAAGGGGCAGTATGCTCCATGATATCCAACAACGAGCGAGATCAACTCCGGTTAAACCGTTGGCCATGAAGGCTCTGAGCTTGGACAGTTGAGGAGCGTATTTACTCCTCTCCTTGGCACTCAACCTTTGTGGAAAGGGGTGCGTATTGCTAAGCCGCTCTGGACGAAAGCCAGGTAATGGATTTTCATCAGCAGGGGAGGTGTCTTTGCGATAAAACCATGATTGATTCCATTCTTGGGGATGGCTGTGCAGTTTTGCGTGAGGATAAGTGACCTCTTTCCTTTTCTGAATAGCCATACCACCCAATTCCATATTGGAACCGTCAGTAAATTCTGTGCGGCGGTTTAGATGAAAAGTGTCTCGGAATAACTCGACTGTGGGTTCCTCTTGAAAGAACACCTCACAGAGTACTTGGAAATGGCATATGTTGGTGACAGAATTGGGGCCAGTATCTTGCGGACGGAGTTTGAAATTGGCCAAGACATCCCGATAGAATTTTGAACCGGGCGGATTAAAACCTTGGGCTAAGTGGTCTGCGAAAACGACAACTTCTCCTTCCTGCGGCGTGGGAGAACATTCTTTCCCAGGGACCCTCCAATGGGTGGTGTTTTTACTGCTTAACGCCAGTCAGGACTAAGTTGTTCAGCTGCGTTTCTGTGACGCGAGAGGGAGCCCAGTTGCACTCCTATACTTGTTTGGCCATGGTGGAGTCTACAAAATAAATGATTCCGGTTCAAGACTGTGTTGGGTAAAAGTATAATCCGGTGTGAACAATGTTATACCGGAGTTAATTATGTCTAAACTGGAGTTCTATGAAGCGGCATTATATAACTAACGAGTTCCAGCGGTTCAATAAGGGGACTAATGGTATATGCCGGTTTATGAAATCTTTCTATACTAAGTTAAACCGCCTGATCTAAGCATTGAAAGCAATTGAGGCTGCGGATGGCTAAGTGTGGAGAAACAAGTTTCACAAAGTTCTATTACAGCAATGGATCTGAGGCAAGTTAAGAAAAACAGAAAAATATTCAAAGGGTTAAAGTAGAGCGGAAGTGAATCAATGGGCAGAAATACAGATGAGATATATGGACTTGAAAATTAAACTACAGGTGGGTGCGAAAAGCTACTGTTATTCAGAGCAGGGTTTCACAGATCCATCCAGGGATTAATACATGAATAGGAACAGTCGATGTACACCGCAAGAATGAGAAACCCTAGAACATATCTAGGTTGATAAGAACGGAGGGCCTACCAGAGCTGAGGAGGATGCGGAAGATCACCGCGGTTTTCTGGTACGTTCAGGTCGATGCAGCGGGCAAGGTTGGTGCTGGAGACGACGGTGGTGGCGGAGGTCTGAAGCTGGTGACGCGAGGAAGACGAAGAAGACAAGGCACGAAGAGAAGAAAGGAAATGACCCTTCGGTCTTATTTATAAAGCAAAAAGGACATGTGTCAGGCGCGACAAACCAGGGGCCATGGAACGGAGCTGTCGCCTCGATTTTCGCGGATTTATTAAATGAAGAGATATCATGAATACTTTCTTTATGACAGATGACGTCACTCCGGTTTAACAACAATTGGAGAGGATGACATCACGACGATTCAACAATTACAAGAAGATGTTGAAGATGAAGATTTTTGCTAAGGATTGACATGAACTCGTTCAAATCAATCTGGGGCCTAATGTTGGGGATATTACTACTGGGCGTAAACCGGCCTACGAGGGCCGGGTTTACTTCATTAGTAGTCCAAGAATGTTAAAGCCCAAGAAGATAGAAGAGGGCCCAAAGCCCGTAGTCGGTTTAAGACCTGTAGCCGTAAACCGGCCTTGTATGAAAACTTGTACTGTAAGTTAGGAATAAGAAAAGACCAACCCGGATACGAGTATGAACCGGTGATTGGGACTCTATGAACCGACGGGCGTCACCCATGTATATAAGGGGACGACCCGGCAGCGGTTCAAGGACAGACAACAACAACTCGAGACTTAGGCGAAGCTTGTTTGCTCCCTAATCCTCGAAACCCCATCAATTCCATCACAACTAGAGGTAGGTTTTTACCTTCATTGAAGGGCCGAACTAGTATAAAAATCCCTGCGTCCTTGTGTCCGCTTTAACCCCTTCAAGCTAACCCGTCGCGATGGCTCCATGACTAAGTCCTTTCTCTAGGACATCTGCCGTGACAAAACCACGACAGTCCCGTTCCGCAGTGGCTATCACGCACTGCTCGGGCGAAACGCATTTGCCAAGTTCAATGCGGTACCGCATTACGCATACCTTAAGCTCAAGATCCCAGGCCCTCGAGGAGTCATTACGGCCAATGGAAACACCGAACGCTCTCTCCGTACGGAGGAGCATACGGCGGCTCTCGCAGCGGAAGTACAAAGCAGCCTCTCAAGGCAATTCTCCAGTCCGGCCATTAAACGACCGGACACCGTCAAGCGCACCCGGAGTAACCTACAACAAGACCGCCTGGCACGTTTCGAGCAGGCTAGCAATGCGGCCCCAACCCCAGCCCTCGCGAAATTGCGAAACCAGTGCTGCGTGTACATAACTACGCTCTGGAAATACCATGGGCACAGGGGGAGGGGCACCATCACAGCACGCCTGAAACACGGCTTAAACCGCACTAGGGGCTACCGATTTCTTACTTTTATCTTACTTTCAGGACTCCATTCTTCGGAAAGCCTAACCGGCAGTACAATTGCCGAACAAGCGATGCAAGAACCAGGGAAGCAGAAAGCTACACAGCATTATGGAACTCCCAGGTGGTCTCTATAACGAGCAGTATACCTGTTTCGCATACCATTCCATAGACTGCCCCTGGAAAGGACATGTTAAATAGTCCCACCTTTTGATTATTGCACTATTTGTATCGTTATGCTTTGATCGCAGCTTTTTCAAATAAACAATGCATAGTTTGTGTCTATTATTGCATTACTCTTTCTTAAAAATATATGTTCATTAATGACATGTTGCAGCCGTACACTTTGGTACGGCCAATATGCCAGGGGCTTAAGTACCCCACAACACGGTGTGAGAAGTCCGAACACTTTCACAAGTGCGGCACCCCGAACTTATAGCATTATATGCATCGGCTCCGAATCATGTCTTGGGTCAATAGTTGGGTTTGCCCGGCTCCTATGTTTTGGAACCTTACGTTCCGTTATATCAGCTAAGGTAGCACTAGGAGAACTACTGCGATTGTGCCCCAGTTGAGCTGGGCTAAGCACCTCAGTAGAGAAAGCTGAAACTGACCGTCATGATGAGGCGAGAGCTGGTCGCTGTTCGAGGGGTTTTCGAGTCCCTAAAGACTTATGCCCCTTAGAGCGAGGAGTCAGCTTTGTCCGGCCTAGGCGTGGATAGCGCCCCGAACTCGGTCTTCCGAATACTAGGGGCTTCGCCGAAATTTAAAATTATAGAATTCTATGGCTAAGTGAGAGTGTTCAAGCATTATAGTCCGATTGCCTTGTTCGTTGTGTTGAGCGCCTCCCTCGAAGTACCCAAGAATGGGAAAAAGAGCGCTCAAGTTTATCCCGAACACCCCAGCACTCGTGGCATGGGGGCAGAAGCCGACGACTCGCCATCTCTCAAATTTGATAAACGGCCGCACAGAAGGTAATATTTTGAATTCGAAAGCGTTGCTTAGCGCATATGAACAAGTTTTCAGTGCACAGGACAAAACGAGCGAGTTTACTCAAAAATTATATCCCTGGAACATTCATCCGCCATAAGGCGGGCACCCTTCAGAACGCCCTCATAATACAGCTCGGGCTTGTGATGCTCTTTGCCCGGCGGTGGCCCGTCCTTCACAAGCTTCTCAGCATCCAACTTGCCCCAGTGCACCTTAGCGCGGGCAAGGGCCCTACGGGCACCTTCGATGCAGACGGAGCGCTTGATGACTTCGAGCCTTGGGCAGGCCTCCACCAGCCGCCGCACCAGCCCAAAGTAGCTCCCACGCAGAGCCTCTTCAGGCCACAACCGAACTATGAGGCCCTTCATGGCCTGTTCGGCCACCTTGTGGAGCTCGACCAGTTGCTTCAGCTCGTCGCTCAAGGGCACAGGGTGTCCGGCCTCAGCATACTGAGACTAGAACACCTTCTTCATCGAGCTGCCCTCCTCGGCTCGGTAGAATGTGGCGGCATCGGACACGCTATGGGGAAAATCTGCGAATGCTCCTAGAGAGCTCCGGATTCGGGTAAGTAACAAGTAATTCACTTTCACATGCTTGCTTTGCATAAAGAAAGCCTTACCCGCCGCTATCTTTTTCATCGCCTCAACCTCCTCGAGGCCCTTCTGGGGTTCGGCCTTGGCAGGCTTGGCATTCTCAATGGCTGCCGCGAGCTCGGACTCTCGCGTCTTCGAGTCAAGCTCCAAACTCTCATGTTTTATCATGAGTCTGGAGCTCTTGCCGCACCTCGCCAACCTGCGCCTCATACTTCTCTCGCTCGGTGCGCTCCGCGGCCGCCCTCTTCTCGGCTTCGGACAGCGCTTGCTTAAGGATCGCCACCTCCGTTGTGGCCCCTACAATAGCCACGTTAATCCTGTCACTTTTTGCAATTGCACCTTTTATATATTTAAATAAGGTATCTCTTACCTTCCTTGTCCTCGAGCTGCTTCTTGGCAAGCACGAGCTCTTGCTCGGACTGCTCGAGGTTCTGCTTCAGCGTGTCCACCTCCGTAGGCCGTGCGGCGGACGCCAGCAGCGAAGCCTGCATATGCATATTGACTTACTTTTGTTAGACTCCTGCGAAAGTTATTAGATCCTCTATTCGACTTTTCTTTCCGAACGCCAAACAGAGCATCAGGGGCTACTGTCTATGCGGTAATATTTTTACATATTTTTTACATACCTCAAATCCTGTTAGAAGGCTGGCACAGGCTTTAGTCAGTCCGCTCTTGGCGGACTGCACCTTCTGGATCAACGTACTCATCACAGTACGGTGCTCCTCGTCGATGGAGGCGCCGTTAAGAACCTCCAGCAGATTGTCCGGCGCCTCCGGTTGGACGGAGGCCACCGGCTTAGTAGGCTTGCTCCTCTTGGAAGGAGGTCGCCTACCGGACACCGGAACCTTTGAAGGTTCCGAAGCGGTGTTCGGCCTAGGGCCGGACTTGGGGCCCTTAGGGGTTCTGTCCCCTTGGCACCTGGAGTCTGGGAGGTCACCTTGTGGCGCCTCAAGGACCAACTCCTCCTGGCTTGGAACCTCCTGGGACAACACTTCGGCTTCGTCTGTAGGGCGGGGGGAGGTAGCGGTCGGAAGTGAATTCACATCCGCCGAGTCCAGGGAACCGCTCGACGACACGTCGAGCCCGGCCTTGGGCGGACTGCATAGTCATATTCGGCGTAAGAAGGAGTTGTGCAAGAAAGGAAAACTATGAATTGCTCTGGTGTCCGAATACTTATGATTTCGCCAGGGGCTTGGCCCTGTGCGGCCACTCCTCTTCGCCGTCGTCGGCGTTGGTGGAGTAGTCCGGAGGAAGGGTCTTTCCCTTCTTGGACCCTTTGGCCTCCCCAGTTGGGGCGGCCTTCCTTTTCTTCCCTCCCTCCACTGGAGGTGCAGAGGTCTCTTCTTCCTCCTCCTCGTCTTCACGGGAGGAGTGCGTCTTGGAGTCGTCGGATGATGAATCCCACACCACCAAGCGCCGGGCACTCTTTCGAGTCCCGGTGGCCTTCTTCTTGGCCTTCTTCTCCGGCACCACATAGGGTGCCAGAACCAGCAGCTTCGCCAAGCGGGCGTCCGCTGGGCCTTAGGGCAGAGGGGCCGGACAGATAATCTGTTCGGCTTTCTTCAACCATTCCTGTCAAAGGCACGAGAGTTTAGATCCCGCATAGAGTTAAACTATGAAAGACAATTTTCCTGTAAAAGGTAAAATAGCTTACCGCGCCGGCTTGATGCTGCACGCTGAATCTGTGATCCTCGGTAGCTGATGCGGGAGCCTTGGCGCCCTTGAATAGCACCTTCCAGGCGTCTTCGTACGTCGTGTCGAAGAGCCTGCTTAGAGTTCGGTGCAACGCCGGGTCGAACTCCCACAAAATGAAGGCCCGTTGTTGGCACGGGAGGATCCGGCGGACAAGCATGACCTGGACTACATTAACAAGTTTGAGCTTCTTGCTCACCAGGTTTTGGATGCATGTTTGCAGTTCGGTCACCTCTCCTTTTTCACTCCACGACAGGCACGTCTCCTTCCAGGAGGTAAGCGCGTAGGGGTTCTAGATCGGAACTCGGGAGCTGCGACCCATTCAAGGTCACACGGCTCGGTTATGTAGAACCACCCCGACTGCCACCCCTTCAGGGTCTCCACGAAGGAGCCCTCGAGCCATAGGACGTTGGGCATCTTGCCCACCATGGCGCCTCCGCACTCCTCCTGGTTGCCACGCACCACCTTTGGCTTGACATTGAAAGTCTTGAGCCATAGGCCGAAATGGGGGCGGATGCAGAGGAAAGCCTCGCACACGACGATAAGCGCCGAGATGTTGAGGACGAAGTTCGGGGCCAGATCGTGGAAATCTAGGCCATAGTAGAACATGAGCCCCCGGACAAATGGGTGTAGAGGGAAGCCCAGTCTGCGGAGGAAATGGGGGGAGGAACACCACCCTCTCATGGGGCTCAGGGGTGGGGATGAGCTGGCCCTCTTCGGGAAGCCGGTGCGCGATGTCGTTAGACAAGTATCCGGCCTTCCTCAGTTTTTTGATATGTCCCTCCGTGATGGAGGAGACCATCCACTTGCCTCCCGCTCCAGACATGGCTGGAGAAGGTTGAGGTGGGGTGTGCGGACTGGGGCGCTGGAGCTCGAGTGCGCGGAAATGGATAGGCAAAGGAGGAAGAAGGCGTAGGTGAAAAGGTAGATCCTTATCCCCTTATATGGGCGGACGAAAACTACACGTCCCCACCCGCCTGGTAAAACTCGCTTATCTCCCAAGCGCCGTAATCAATGGCCGGTTGGGTTACCCACGTCCGTATTGATGAGAATCCCGTAAATAAAGGGGACACGATCTCTGCTTTGAAAGGACGTGCCAAGGAAACCGCTTCGGTAAACACGCTGAGGTGGGACAATAAAACGATTCGGATAAAGGCTTGGTCGTGGTGTGATGTCACGCTACGGAATACGTCAGCAGATTAGATTTGTGTAAATATTATTCTCTCTATGGCAATATGTGGAAACTTATTTTGCAGAGCCGGACACTATCCTTGTGTTCAAAATCTTCTATGAAGTACTTGGAGGAGGAACCCGCCTTGCAATGCCGAAGACAATCTGCGCGCCGGACTCGTCGCCATTGAAGCCAGGTTCAGGGGCTACTGAGGGAGTCCTAGATTAGGGGGTGTCCGGATAGCCGGACTATAACCTTTAGCCGGACTCCTTGACTATGAAGATACAAGATTGAAGACTTCGTCCCGTGTCCGGAAGGGACTTTCCTTGGCGTGGAAGGCAAGCTTGGCGATACGGATATGTAGATCTCCTACCATTGTAACCGACTCTATGTAACCCTAACCCTCTCCAGTGTCTATATAAACCGGGGGGTTTTAGTCCGTAGGACGAACAACAATAATACCATAGGCTAGCTTCTAGGGTTTAGCCTCCTTGATCTCGTGGTAGATCTACTCTTGTACTATCCATATCATCAATATTAATCAAGCAGGAGTAGGGTTTTACCTCCATCGAGAGGGCCCGATCCTGGGTAAAAAAATCGTGTCCCTTGTCTCCTATTACCATCCGCCTAGACGCACAGTTCGGGACCCCCTACCCGAGATCCGCCGGTTTTGACACCGATAGTGAGCCTAGCACATTATACATTGAAATGTGCAAGAAGTAATTAATTTTGATTTGATTTTGGCTTTTAACTGTTTATAACATAGTGTAAAGCTGAATTGGACTGATCTAAGATTCTAAGTTCAATACGATGTCAAGAAACAACAATTTTCTAGTCTTGTTCATGTTTATGATTCACTCATGTGAAACTAGTACTAAAGTGCATAGTTTGGGGAAATAGTATGTAACTTGGGGCATAAGGAACATTTTAGTATGATAAGTAATTATGGAAGTATGAATGGTACATAGTCAATAGAGAACTCAGTAGCACAGTCTTCTACTTTGGTCCTTTTTAAGCAGGCTTGAATTGCGAGTGATGCTCTTTCCATGCAAAATTTATTTCCATAGGAGCATTTGTTAAGATACAAAATAATTTTTTGGCCATTTTCATTCCTAGAGCTATCTCTTGTAAGTAGTAGTTCCTGTAAATGTAACAAGCAGAAGTTAGAACATATGAACAAAAGTCTTAGATGGAACTAATCAAATGAGCCTCTCACCTTCATTGATTCCCATGAGGCCATGTTATTATCATTTGGGTCTAGCAGTGCCTTGTATGCAGCATTTGTAACCGCAGTGGCTTCTAAGGTACCTACAGGATCTCCTGGTGTCACAGAACTTGTCGTGGGATTACCACGGCAGATGTCCTCGTGGAAGGACTTAAGCATAGAGCCATCGCAGTGGAGTTAGCTTAAAGGGGTTAAAGCGGACGAAAGAAGGCGGACTGTTCATACTGGTTTGGCCCCTTCGATGAAGGTAAAAGCCTACGTCCAGTTGGGGTGTTATTGCTAGGGTTTTGATGACCGGGGAGCGAATTCACTTTGCCTGGTTCTCGAGGTGTTGTTTGTTGTCCCTAAACCGCCGCCGGGTCGTCCCTTTATATACATAGGTTGACGTTCCGCGGCATACAGAGTCCTGGCTGGATCATCATCTTGTCCGGCCTGATCTCTACTCCTTTCCTACCTTACAATACAAGTTACATGCTCATGGCAGTTTACATATATGGGTCGTAATCCGTCTCCGGGCTTCACGCCTCCGCTGAAGCATTGTCTTCTTCATGTCTTCGTGGGCTTTAATATCAGTGAATGGCTATGAGCATAAACCGGCTCATACTTGGCGGTTTATACTCAGTAGTTATATCCCCAACATTAGGCCCCAGGTTGATTTGGACTTGTTCATATCAATCTCCCCACTTAAGGAAACCTCTTCTTTACCCTCGTGAAATTTTGTAATCCGCCATGGCGTCATGCTCTGGTATCATAGTAAACCGCCATGACGTCACCTGTCAGTTACGCAAATCTTGCAATCATATCTGCGTCCTTATCTTTAATATCCTTCCGAAAACCGAGGCGTCTGAACCGTATCTCATACAGATTTTGAACCCCTCGATTCCCGTGCCTGCTGTTTTACTCTTTCTTCCTATAAATAGGGACAGGGGGCCTTTTCATTCCCCCCTCAACCTCTTCGCTCCTCTTCTTCCTCGCGGCGCCTGACGTTTCGACCTCTCCACCGTCGTCGACCATCAACCTTGCTTCTGCGACAGCCACCGCTTCAACCCACCAGACTCGGACCTCAGCCGCGCGACTCCGCCGCCATCAGCTCTGGTGAGTCCCGACGTTCTCTTCACCTGTTGGCCTCCATAGGATCCGTACGCATATCTGCTTAAGTTTCTCCCTGTTCCTCGTACCTCTTCGCCGTGTCTGTTCTTCCTCTGTGGTAACGTTTATGTCCCCATTTTGTATCATGGTAAACTTACTTGAACAATCTAAGAACTCAGACCAATCTTCATAAACTGCTCAAGTGGCGATTTTTAGGTCTAATTTTTTTCCATTTATCACGCATCATAGATCTGATTTTCTGGAAAGAATTTGTGAAACCTGTTTATCCATGACTTAGACGATTTCCATCTTCAGATCCATTCTGTCTTGCTATATGTAGTCGGTTTATCTTATCGTAGAATAACTCGCCTAGTACCATTGGTCCCTCCGTAAACCGCCAAATACTCATGATAGCATCAAGCCCGGTTTAGTACTCCTGCGCTTTGTCAACCCGTTATTTCAACCAATGACGGTTTAATCCTGAATACTTAAACCGGTATGTATTTTCTCCAGATTGTTGTGTCAAATGGCCATGTCCGTGTACTCATGCAATTGGGCTCCATCTCTAGTTACTGAAGCGGAATTGGATAACTTAGTCACCATTGGCGCTTTAGCGAAGCAGGGCGAAATCCATTGGAGAATTCCTGGACTGGAAAACCCTCCCGAACCAAAGGATGGAGAGGTCGTTGTCTTTGTAGACCACCTGAACGGGGGATTCACTCCGCCCGGATAAAAAAATTTCCGGGACATGCTCCATTATTTTCAGATTCACCCGCAAGACATTGGGCCTAACTCCATGTCCAATATTTGCAACTTCCAAGTATTCTGCGAGGCTTACCTGCTTGAAGAACCCTCAGTGGACCTATTTCGGGTTTTCTTTTATCTAAACCGCCGAACTGAGTTCACAGACGGCCCTAATACGGAGCTTGGCAGCGTTTCAATCCAGAAAAGAAAGGATGTTGACTTCCCTCATGCCAAACATCATAGCCATCGAAAAGACTGGAACTCGACTTGGTTCTACTCCCAAGACACTTCTCCAGAAGGTGAAAATCGACTGCCGGGTTAGCGCGCTCACCGGCTTAGCAGCACTCATCCTTTCCCCCAAAGGCTTAGCACCAAAGACCAGGCCAAGTATGCTCCGCAGCTCTCAAAGCATAGAGCCTTTATGGCCAATGGTTTAACGGGAATCAATTTTGTCCGCTGTTGGACCGCCTGGCGTATTCTGCCCTTAAGCCGCCGCCCCATTTTGATGTGCGAATATACTGGGAGCGTAAAACATCCTCAGCGCCATACTACAATTTCCCTGACAGACTCTGAGATCACCGATTGTGTGAAGAAAATATTGGATGAACCGGCAGAGAAATGCAGCAGGACATGTCTTAATCCGTTCTTTACTTTGAACAAACCGCCATCTGTAAGTGCTGAGCAACTTCTGTTCTTAATAACCTCTATATAACTCCTTCGGGCTTATGTATTTGCCGATTTGTTTAACAGGGCGACGATCCATTCTGGAAGAGGAAGCCTCAACATAAAGCGGCCAAGACGCCCCGTAAAACGAGGGCTGTCAAGAAGGCTGCAAAGAAGAAAACCGCCGAGTCTACCGAAGTAACCCGGGACGATGACGAGGATGATTCAGAGGTAGAACTTGATTATCTTGGCTCCTTTTTCATACATCTTATTGACAATGACATTCATTAGGATGACATGGAAGCTAGTCATGTTGGTGCACCAGAGGTAATTATTCTCCCTTCCGGTTCAAAACCTCTGCCACCTCCAAAAATCCGTCGAGCATTCCGGAAAGTAAGATTTTCTCACCCACTAGCTCACTAGGATCCAAACTTTCTTTTGAAGAAACAACAACATGAAGCTCGCCGCACAACCCGGCATAGTGGCCATGTAGTCACTTCAGCCGGTTTACCGGGTGCGCCGGTTCGAAAACGCCGCCAAGACGTCTCTTATACTACTTATGTATCTTATCCCTTGGCGGGTTATTATCGACAACCTCTTAATCTGTCTGATTCAAACTATCAGGGTACTTCTCATTCCTCTTCCGGCGAGTCAACCGAAACACAGCTGCCTACGCTTAAAACTGTTCCTGGGTGAGTATTTGCTTCATAAACCGGCTCTTCATACTTCATGCTTAAACTCTGTCCTTATTAATCACTTGTATTGTCATGTTAGGGCCAAGCCCATACCAAGCAAAAAGGCTAAGCTTCATAAGCCGGCTGTTGATCCGGTCACTTCTGAACCGGAAAGAACTCCTGAACCGGCTGCCAATGACGATGATGTTGTCCATGATGATCCTCCTCTGCTGGAACATGATGATGTAACTGACAAGCTGGAAACTGTCCAGGCTGATGAACCGCCGAACCCAACCACAACCAGTGATGACGTTGTGGTTACTAGCGTAGGCTTCACAGCTCCAAGCCAACCTTCTGTCCTTGCCAAGCATAGCAGCAAAGAAGAAGCGTCTGCTATTGATAATATCAAGTTAAAGGCCCACCTGGAAAGCTTCTCCAACCTCAGTGCTCAAGATTTCCATTCTGGATACTTAAACCGGCTGTACACCAGCCGAGATTATGAAGCAGGTTTAGTAAGCATGATGAAGGATCGATACGAGAATATTAAAAAAAAAGGATCGATACGAGGTAATAGCTGTTAACTTCTGCTTCCATACTCTCCTTAGCCGCTAAGTTTATTGGACATTCAAAACGAAGAATGTGCTATCAACTTCTGATAATCCGATTGGTAATCTGTAAAACTTCCCCTAAGATCGGGTTAATTGTGACAAATGAACCGGTCTTCATAGAACTGGTAATTTTGATTTTTCCTGCTAGTCCCCAAGGGCCGGTTTATACCTTTAGTATGAACCAGAACTTCTTGAAAATAAAAACTTGAGATAAAGCAACCATGCATTAGCCCCCAAGTGCCGAGAATAATACTTGTATTGATCTTGGGACTTTTGCCTGAAATTTGATCTGAACTGAAGCGATTAGGCATTAGCCCCCAAGTATCAAGTAGATAGCTTGTTATCTGCTTCAGATTTGAAGAAAATAAGTTTATCTTAAAAAATTCCTTCTCTTGCAGACGGAGCTTGCCAGAAAAGAGTCTCACATAGCTGATCTTCAAGAGAGTGTGAAAACTCAAAGAGCAGAGACTTCCAAGGCTAACGCTGAACTCACTGGCGCTTTATCATCAATGGCAACATTGAAAGAATCTTTCAAGAATAACCAGGCCAGTTGGGATACTGAGAGGAATGCTTTGCTGAAGAGAGCAGAAGACGTAGAAGCGGCCCTTAAACCGGTGGCCGAAGAACTGTCTGCTTTAAAGCGGGAGATTAATGCTATGACTGCTGCCATCTTTGGTAAACATTGTTTTCCTCAGCTGCTTGAATAACTCTTATGCAATGAAATGTCGGTTTACTGACTTTGCTGATAACACAGGAACTCACGTAGCTCATCTTGGGTTAGATATGAAGCAGAAATTGAAGGCCACTTATACCTTGGTGGAGCAACTGTATTCCGGCATTCAGCGAGCTATTTTCACAGATGCTTACAACAAACCACCCCCACCGTTGATCAAAGATACACTGGAAAAGTTGGCAATGATGCCTGCCCGGTTGATAGAACTGGAGAAAGCAGCTGCTAGGGTGGGCGCATTGACCGCGTTAACCCGAGCCAAGGCGTGGGTGCCTGATCTTGAACCGGCAGACTTGGCCAATGGTTATCCCAGTATCAAAGAGGACGGTTCAGAATTTGATAATGATCATCTTGGAGCTTTGACGAGGGAATTACGCCCATTGGCGAGCAAATTGGCAGAAGATACAGATCTTTCACACTACCAGGCAGTTTATGATGCTGAAAACAAACGAGTTAAACTGCTAGTCTATGAAGTTCCGTCGCTGAATCCTCCAAGTCGTAAGCACACTTATGCCCCTGAAGTTCACACTTCCATGCTTATAAGTGATGAAGCCGTATTCCAAGCTTTACATTGAATATTGGTCAATTGATAACTTCCAGCCGCTGGCTAGAGAGGAAGAAGATGAATCGGCGGAGGATGATCCGCAAACTTCAAACCAGCTAGGCCAAGGCTCATGAACCGGCTACTGGTCGAACGTCTGATGTCTCCCGAGTATTGCGGAAAACAATTATCCTTTTGAGCCTCAAAGTGCCTTGTAATAGCCTAGTTTTAAACTCTTGCCCGGCTTGTGCCATCATGTACTGTTGTCTTGCATGTCCTTGTTTTAAACTGTCACACCTACTAAATCTGGAAATTCTTCAAAACCTTCAAATCTCCTAGTCTTCGGAGTCTTCAACCACTGTAGTTTCCATTACCATAATGTATGGTAAAATCCTCTTCATTCCGAATGGTCTTACTTGTCCGATATCTTGTACTTCTTGAAGTGGTCTCATCTGTCGAATCTTCGTGTGTTCAAAAGGGAAAAGGGGTATGGTCTCACTAAAAGGGAATATTTGAATAAGCTTAGAAGAGAAGAGAGGTAAACGATCTTTTTGAAAAGAAAGTTGTAGATAATAAATCTTCCTATGGGCTTGCCAGTTTCTAGGGGTCAGGTCCTACAGTCAACATGTGCTCTGATACCATCTTGTAGCGACCTGACCTCAGACGGTCAAGTCTCTGTGCTTAAGTGTCATCCCTGGATCGGTATGCTGACACACACAGTACTCGAGGATTTATAACAGAGGTAAATCACATGTATAAAGTAACGTAAATACTATTACCTCAATCCAAATAGCGGAAGTAACAACAAGGTTGTGGATTCCCATCAACACCAACGACAAGGTTGAGTGTAGAAATCATAACCCTAATGTATCACTTACTCTTCATAAGATTTCCTGCAACATAAGACGTTGCAGCCATAAAGGGTCAGTACATTGAATGTACTGGCAATTTCACACCATAGGATAATGATGAATGATAACTATCACTACATGCATATTTGGCTGGTGGAAAAGCTCTATGGTTACAGTTTTGTGAAAAGCCAATTTTTTCCCTACTACAAAAGAATACATTTTATTTAACTACAAAGTTGGTTGAAAATTATTGAGAAGGTTCCTCCAACTCAATCCCAGAATAATAATCATTAAACCAAATCAAATTAATAATTAAAGTGTTGAGATCAACATGAATATCCAAATACCAGAGACTCAAAATTGTCCATAACCGGGGACACGACTAACCATGATTGGTTTGTACACTCTGCAGAGGTTTGCGCACTTTCCCCACAAGACTCGATCGCCTCCGTTGGATTTCTCGCACTACATGGTGTTTGAGAAACGGATGACCGAGACACAGTCTTTCAGAAACATTAACTCTCTACTCTGGGCAGACCATACCAAACCTACAACCCTCTACCTGCTGATCCACCTCTTCAAGAGCTTCATGTAACCTACTCAACTATTCTAGAGCCCATAATAGCTTGTGGCTGCACACAGAAGTTTCTAGCATGAATAATCTCATGATCCCTTTGAGCCAAGGTGGCGGACCGTAGGATGATCACACGGTATATCCCCAGGATCTCCTAGGAAAACACTGGTATTTCCCAGCTGTCCGGGCAAGTCCACTGGTATATCCCCAGGGTGCCCCTAGCAATCCACCCAGATGTGTATTAAAGTTGCCACCTTAAGTTGAACCATTAATTAGCAATCTCACATCTAACATGGATTTCACTCAAACCCAAACCACGTCTATGAGCATAGCATAGCAATATAAGCGACACGTAGAAGTAACTCCCAAGGGTTTGATAGTAACAGGGCAATAGGTTCTACCTCAATAACTACTTTCCAACCCACAAGTTAATGACATCCTAATCATGCAATGTTTGAGGGGTGAAACTAATGCATAAAAATTGGGTATGAAGGGGATATGATCAAAATGTGAACTTGCCTGCAATGTTGATGAAGATGATTCGCACTCAACATACTTGATAGATCTACTGCCACACTCCGGTCAATCTATCGTAAGCAAGCAATAGTAACCACACATAAGCAATCACTCAAAAGATCAGAAAGAACGAAGAAGACGATTAGGAAAACATCAAAACCAAGCAAATAACTCTTGCAACATAAAACAATTTCTAACATTACCAGAATTATATGAATTTGGCCTTATCAGAAAGTCTAGTTCAAGTCCTTCGAAAAGCAAAAAGAATCAACTAAATCGGAGCTACGAAACTCAAGTTACGGTCAAACGAAGTTTGAATTCAAATATAGTCTAATTCAAATTTTAAAATTTCAAAAACCTGTTTGCGTTGGGTTACTGGATAGAGGAGATCGTAACGAAGAAGTGGGCATTGGTTTCATCTAATTTGGATGAACGAGTAAAAAGTTACGGCTCTTTGAAAAATCAAGGCCAAGCTGTTTTACGAAAGAAAAATAGCTACGCCTAAGGTCTAATGTATAAATACGTAGATTAATTGGTAATCTAATTATTTTATCATACTATTCTAGAAAATAATAAACTACGGAAGTATAAAAAGAAGAAAAAAAGAAAAAAGAAACCTTTATAAGGCAGAGAAAAGATGACTTCGGAGAGAGAAGACAATTTCCAGAAATCGCGTCAAAGAGGAGATAAATATTTTTCTTAAATGAATCTATTCAAACCAAAATATTGATTTAACCCGAATCGGATGATTTTTGAAGGCTCTATGGGTCTACATTTATTGGTGGAAAAGAGGCTTACGGGTCAAAGGCTAGGCAATGTGGGACTAAACGTCGAGCAATGAAAAGAAATCAAAGAAAGAAAAAAACTATAGAAAAGAAATATGGGGAGGAATATGGCCGGCTGGGCCTGGCCCATATAGAAAGAAAATGACGGGGCGCCCGCTGGTATTATGATGCGCACGTGGGCAACAATTAGGGATGGGTCACAAGTGCCGGTTTTTTAAATAGAAACAGAAGGGAAACCGAATAAAGGAAAATAAAGTAAAATTTTATATAGGCATACTATATATCAAAATTTTCAGAAAAATATTTTCTACAATATGAACATTTCTCTAGTGTCAAATAAAATTCACAAAAATACGAATAATTCAAAGAGTGCTACTGCTGCAATAAAACCTCATAAAAATCATTTTAGAAATACCAAAATCATTTCAAAATTATTTCTCTCCAATTTTCTGATGTAGGGAATCATTTTACCCTATTTTCCATTTATTTTATTTTTGGAGAAAAATAATTTGAATAAAACCAAAATAGCTCCAAATTTAAAATAATTTCAAAAGGACTTTGAATTTAATCCTTTTAAACTTCCAACCATATTTCAATAATTTGAAGAAGTCATTTTATCTTCTCTCGTGAAAATCATTGAGTTGCATAAAGTTTTAGAATTGAAAAAAATATATTTTCAAATGAAATTCAAATATTTTCAACACCCCTTTTCATTTAAATAAATGGAAGAAGTCATGTCATCTTCTCTCCAGGGTTTTGTGATGAAAGTAATTTGAATTCACGGACATCATAAAAGCAAGATGAAAGTTTGGGACAGTCCTTTTATTCCCTCTCATTTAACTTTCAAAAAGTTTATAATTTCACTCAATTTCACTCAAGCAATCAAAACTATCTATTTAATATAACATTCCAAAATTTAGAATTTTGGGATGTTACACATGGTTGGTTGGAAAGAAGGAGGAGGAGAAGAAAGAGAAGTGGATGGAGAAGGAAGGCTTGGTAATTACGATCTCCTGGTTGGAGGCGATGGCGAGCCTGATGCATGTGACGGTGCCCTCCGCGACGAACACAGGGTCGTCGCTTGGATCGACGGACGATCTGTCGAGCCTCTTCTTCGTCTTCCGGGAGCTCTTTCCTTAGGATGTACGCGATGTACGGCACCGTCCAGTCAGGAGTGATGACCAAAACCTCCATGATCAGGTCGACCACTGCTAGAATCTCAACTTCAGTCGGATCCGTGGCACTTTTTGGCTGCGGGGATTCTTCAGTGAAAGGATCCTCTTGAACCGATGGCGTGTGGATGTGTTCCAAAAACACATTGCTGGGAATGGCTTCTCTCTTGGAACCTATTTTTGCCAAATCGTCAGCTGCTTCATTTTTCAGTCAGGGTATGTGATGAAGCTCTAACCCCTCGAATTTCTTCTCTAGCTTTCTCATTGCATTGCAATACCCAGTCATGACTGGTCTTCTGATGTCCCACTCCTTCA
This sequence comes from Aegilops umbellulata, assembly GCA_032464435.1. Taxonomy (NCBI): domain Eukaryota; kingdom Viridiplantae; phylum Streptophyta; class Magnoliopsida; order Poales; family Poaceae; genus Aegilops; species Aegilops umbellulata. Next base: position 130,194,065 of record CP136057.1, on the reverse strand, counting down.
TCACTTGATTAACAACCAAATCTGAGTCGCCATAGACCATGAGGCGACGGACGCCGAGTGAAATGGCCATGCGCAACCCATACAAAAGTGCTTCATATTCTGCTTCATTATTGGAGGAATCAAAGTGGATTTGAAGAACTTATCTGAGCTTATCTCCTCGGGGGGAAACCAATACTACCCCAGCACCGGAACCATTCAGCATCTTGGAACCGTCGAAGAACATGGTCCAGTGCTCCGAGTGAACTTGAGTCGGCAGTTGCTGTTCAATCCACTCGGCGACGAAATCTGCTATTGCTTGGGACTTGATAGCTTTCTTTGCCTCAAACTTGATATCTAGGGGAAGGAGTTCAATCGCCCATTTTGCCACTCGACCAGTTGCATCTCTGTTGTGCAGAATCTCTGACAATGGAGCGTCACTGACGACTGTAACGGAATGATCAGAGAAGTAATGAGCAACCTTCTTTGTGGTCATATAAATCCCATATGCCAGCTTCTGATAATGAGGGTATCTTTGCTTTGATGGAGTCAGCACTTCAGAAACATAATATACTGGGCGCTGAACTTTAAAGGCCTTTCCTTCTTCTTCCCGCTCGACCGTAAGTACTGTACTAACAACTTGTCCTGTGGCTGCAATGTAAAGCAGTAAAGGCTCTTTGTTGATTGGGGCAGCAAGCACCGGCTGGGTGGAGAGCAGGGCTTTTAGCTCTGCAAACGCTGCATCAGCTTCACGAGTCCACTCGAACTTGTCTGACTTCTTCATCAATCGGTAAAGAGGCAGCGCCTTTTCACCGAGACGCGAAATGAATCGACTTAAAGCGGCCAAGCAACCAGTAAGCTTCTAGACATCGTGCACGCGCACATGGCGCTTCATTCGGAGTATAGTACCAACTTTTTCTGGGTTGGCGTCGATTCCTCGTTCAGAAACGAGAAAACCGAGTAACTTCCCACCAGGAACTCCGAACATGCACTTGGATGGATTGAGCTTGATATCATACATCCTGAGGTTGGCAAAGGTTTCAGCAAGGTCAGTCAGCAAGTCAGAACCCTTCCGTTACTTGACCACAATATCATCCATGTATGCTTCCACATTCCGACTGATTTGAGTGAGCAAACACTTCTGAATCATCCTCATGAACGTGGCTCCGGCATTCTTGAGGCCGAATGGCATGGTAACATAATAGAAGCACCCGAATGGAGTGATAAAAGCTGTTTTGATCTCGTCGGGTCCATACAGACGGATCTGATGATACCCGGAATAGGCGTCTAAAAAAGACAGGCGCTCACATCCTGCGGTCGAGTCGACTATCTGGTCGATGCGGGGGAGAGGAAAATGATCTTTCGGGCAGGCCCGATTGATATGTTTAAAGTCAATGCACATGAGGAGTGACTTGTCCTTCTTGGAGACCATGACAACATTGGCGAGCAACTCGGAGTGGTAAATCTCTCGGATGAACTCCGCTGCTAAGAGCCGATCCACCTCCTCACCAATAGCCTTTCTCTTCTTGACGACGGACCGTCGGAGATGTTCTTTCACAGGTTTCACTTTTGGGTCGACTCGTAGACGGTGCTCAGCCAGCCCCCTGGGAACACCTGGCATGTCAGAAGGCTTCCATGCCAAGATGTCCCAGTTCTCACGGAGGAACTGGATGAGCGCTTCTTCCTATTTGGAGTCGAGTGTTGTTGAGATATGGGTCGGAGCGGCATTGGGATCGGTCGGGTGAATATGAATCGACTTTGTCTCATCGGACGACTGAAACACTGATTCCATAGCGGGCTTCTTAACTCGCAACAAATCACTCGGGTCTGCTGTTTTCTGGTATTCCTGCAATTCTACCGCTGCCATCTGTGTATCGATGATCTTTGAGCCTTTCTAAAATCACTCTTCCGCCTTCTTCCGATTGCCGGTAATAGTGATCACACCCCTGGGACCAGGCATCTTCAATTTGAGATACACATAACATGGTCGAGCCATGAAATGTGCATAGGCTGGCCTGCCCAAAATAGCGTGATAAGCACTCTGGAAGTCCACCACTTCAAACATCAACTTTTCTTTGCGGTAATTCTTGGAATCACCGAAAACCACATCAAGAGCGATTTGGCCGAGTGACTCTGCCTTCTTTCCGGGAATGACTCCATGGAAACTCATGTTGCTGGTACTGAGTATGGACATTGGAATGCCCATCCCTTTCAACGTCTCTGCATACAATAATTTCAGACCACTGCCTCCATCCATCAACACTTTGGTCAGTCGAGTGCCTTTGACAACTGGGTCGACCACCAAAGCTTGCCTCCCAGGGCTGGCAATGTGCGTTGGGTGATCGGACTGGTCGAATGTGATGGCAGTCTGAGACCATTTCAAATAACTGGGTGTCGCCGGAGCAACCATATTCACTTCTCGGTTGATAACTTTCAATCGACTTTTGCTTTCAACATCAGCAAAAATCATCAGGGTGGAATTGACCTGGGGGTAGCCATCATCACTATCTTCCTTGTCTTCGACTTTGTCCGACTCCTTTTCCTTATCTTTTGGCTGCTTCCCTTGGAACTGCTGGATCAAGAGCCGACATTGTTGAGTGGTATGTTTCGGGTAAATGAGTTTACCTTCTTCATCTTTCTTTGTGTGAATGTGGCATGGCAGATATAACACATCATTTCCGTCTTGGTCTTTCACTTTCTTAGGGTTCCAAGGCCCTTTGGGTTTTCCCTTAAACTTCCCTTGAGTCACGGCCAAGGCTTCTCCCGGAGCAGCTGGCTCGGCTTTCCGCTTTTGCTTCCGACTGGAATTCCCTCCTCCAGTTTCGTGGGCGACTGACTTGTGCTTGCCACTCCGGAGTCGATCCTCTTCTTCACCATTGGCATACATGGTGGCAATCTCCATCATTCGACTCAGAGACATGTCTCCGGTTCGACCGAATTTCAGGTTCAGCTCTCTGTACTTAACGCCTTCCTTGAAGGCACAGACTGCTTGGTGATCAAAAACATTCTCTACCGTGTGATGCAACATGAACCATCTCTGGATGTAATCCCTCAAAGTTTCATTCGACTTCTGCACGCAAGGTTGCAGCTCTGTCAATCCTGCTGGTCGCTTGCAAGTTCCTTCAAATGTTCTGACAAACACTCGGGCAAGATCTTCCCAAGTGTAAATGCTGCTGGGTGCCAACTGATTCAGCCATGCTCTGGCCGAGCCCTCCAACATAAGAGGCAGTTGTTTCATGGCCACTTCATCGTTGCCGCCGCCAATCTAAACAGCCACTCGGTAGTCCTCAGGCCAAGTATTAGGCTTGGACTCACCAGTGAACTTACTCACTCCAGTCGCCAACCTGAAGTTGGGAGGAATCACCGCGGCCCTGATGGCTCTGCTGAAGCACTCTGGTCCTGAGACGTGTACTCTGCTGCTGGTGGGTACATCCCTGTCATGACCTTCTCGGTGAGTTCATGTCGACCAAACCCTGAACGAGAATGGATCTCGCATCAAAGCCTGGTTCCCTGGGGTCGACTGGAATCCTTCGCCCAACACTGTGAGGGCGTCTGTCATCCTGCTGTCGAGGCACGTACGATCCACTCCTCGGAGGAGAGGTGGGCACTCGACGTCGATCATCACGATCGAGTCAGTGATCATACTACTCACGGTTCCTGTACTGATCACGCCGGTCTCCACGTCCCTCACGCCTCGGGGGCGATCTTGGGCTGTGGGCCGACTGGACTGTATCTGCAGCAACGGATCGGCTGTGGATCCTATTCCGCGACTGAGACACAACTGAATTCTGATCTCCTGCCACCCGGAGTAAAGCTCTGATCTATAACAGGCCTCTCCAAGCCTCTGATTGAGAAGGCTGAATCGACTCTGCTATACGGGCTGCAGCTGCTAAATTCTGAATTGGAGTTCGATATACCTGAGTCGGTGGAGGAAAAAGCTGACGTTGACTGGAATCTCAAACCCGTTGTCGCGCGCGCTCGTCGAGTGCTTGCTGGAGGTTATCCAGTCAAGTGCGCTCAGCCAAGTTGGCCAAGCGTGCGTCTTCTAAGGCACGGGCCTCAGGGGTTTCTCCAACAATAGGAGTGTGCAACGCATCCATGTTCCGGTGGCGAAGTTCTTCTCTCTGCAGCGACGTGAGGGGCTCGGGGCGATACTTTTCATGGGCATGCAACGGATCGCCCCCGCTGGCACCTCCGTCGGTGCGGGAAAAACCGGGAGGACTGCGCGGCCCATCGACTATCAGAACCTCCGCCGCTGGATCACTGCTGTCGCATTCGGATGCAGTCTCTGCGGAACCAGTCGAACAGGCCGTAGAGAGATTCATCGGGCTCGATCACCGCGACTTGAGGGGTGCCCGACTGGCGTGCCACTGCGTGTCTCACCCACCGCTGAAGTCTCGACCGACTGAAGCGCTTGCGCCGGCGAGAATCAGGGAGGGAGGACAACACAGGGGCCGACCGATAATGGGTCGACGGTTGCCGCAAGAGGATGTCGCGGACGCACGCGCGAAAGTGCGTTGCCCTGCGGATAGGGAGCGCGTCGACGTCGAGCGGAGCCTCCTGAAGCCAAGCGGAGTCGTCGGCGATGAACGTGAGCGCGCCGAGACGGATCTCGTGGCCCTCCACCAAAACTCCACCCGAAAACATGATGATTTGGATCAGAAAAATCGCAACTTCTCCAACAAGTCGCTAAGACACCTGCCCCATGGTGGGCGCCAACTGTCGTGGTTCTAAGTCTGACAGTAGTGTAGGGGGGTAGTAATGGAGAGGCAAGATCCTAGCTATGGAGTAGTTGTAAGCACACAAGATTTACGAGTTCAGGCCCTTCTCAGAGGAAGTAACAGCCCTACATCTCGGAGCCCGGAGGCGGTCGACTGGATTATGTGTGTATGAATTGCAGGGGTGCGAACCCTTTACATTGAGGAGGGGGTGGCTTATATAGAGTTCGCCAGACCCCTCCAGCCCTCAGTTATGCAGGGTTTAAAGTACATTAAGGTCGGGCATTACTGGTAACGCCACTAATAAAGTGTTATGATGACCATAAAGGCTACTTAATGTCCGACCGTTAGCGTGCGGAGTGTCTTTAGGTCTCTGTTACGCCCAAGATGCGACCCTATTCTAAAGGAACTCGAAGGTCCCACCAAGGATAGAAGCGCATCTTGAAGACGCTTTTGCAAGGTGGATATCATTACATCAACATTACATAATAGTGGGGATACATCCAAGACATACAATTTCACATGAATACAACATTACAACGTATACAAGATCAACATCCGACTACAGATGAAACATAACAAAAACTCAAACGACATCCACCCTGCTAGCCCAGGCTGCCGACCAGGAACCTATCCCTCAATCGAAGAAGAAGCAGAAGAAGAACTCCAACACAAATAAACATCGCTCTCACGTCATGATCATCGCATAACCTATACCTGCAACTGGTGTTGTAGTAATCTGTGAGCCACGAGGACTCAGCAATCCCATTACCATGGGTATCAAGACTAGCAAAGCTAAATGGGTAAGGAAGGGGTAAAGTGGTGAGGTTGCAGCAGCGACTAAGCATGTATGGTGGCTAGCTTACGTAAGTAAGAGCGAGAAGAGAAGCAAAGCAAGCGGTCGTCAACTAGTAATGATCAAGAAGTGATCCTGAACTCCTACTTACGTCAAACATAACCCAAGAAACCGTGTTCTCCTCTCAAACAACCCCGAAAAGAGACACTCACGGTTACGCACACGGTTGGTGTATTTTAGAAGAATTTACTTCAAGTTTACTACAACCGGATATCAACAAATTCCCATCTGCCACATAACCGCGGGCACGGCTTTCGAAAGTTCAAACCCTGCAGGGGTGTCCCAACTCAGCCCATGATAAGCTCTCGCGATCAACGAAGGATATTCCGTCTCCCCGGGAAGACCCGATCAGTCTCGGAATCCCGGCTACAGGACATTTCGACAGTAATAAAACAAGACCAGCAAAGCCGCCCGGATGTGCCGACAAATCCTGATAGGAGTCGCACGTACCTCGTTCTCAGGGCACACCGGATGAGCACACCGTACAACTAAAACCAGACCTCAAGTTTCCCCGAGGTGGCGCTGCAAAGGACTCTAGTTTGGACCAGCACTCAGAGGAGAACTGGCCCGGGGGGGCTAAAATAAAGATGACCCTCGGGCTCCGGAAACCCAAGGGAAATAAAAGGGCATAGGTGAGGCAAATGGTAAAACCAATGTTGGGCCTTGCTGGAGGAGTCTTATTCAAAGCGAACTGTCAAGGGGGTCCCATAAATCACCCTACCGCGTTAGGGACGCAAAATCCGGGAACATAACACCGATATGACGGAAACTAGGGCGGCAAGAGTGGAACAAAACACCAGGCATAAGGCCGAGCCTTCCACCCTTTACCAAGTATATAGATGCATTAATAAAATAAGAGATATTATGATATCCCAACATAAACATAATCCAACATGGAGCAATCTTCATCTTCACCTGCAACTAGCAACTCTATAAGAGGGGCTGAGCAAAAGCGGTAACATAGCCAAACAACGGTTTGCTAGGACGGGTGACAAAGGTCAGAGGTTCATGGCAATTTGGGAGGCTTGAGCAGCAAGTGGTAGGTAACGCAGCATAGCGATAGAACGAAGCAACTAGCATAGCAATGATAGTAATGAGATCCAAGGTGACGGTCATCTTGCCTGAAATCCCGCAAGGAAGGAGTGAGTCCATGAAGAAGAAGAAGCCACGAAGACGAACCAAGCGTAGACGAACGAATCCTCACGATCGCAACGAAACGGGAACTATCGAGAAGAAGCACACAACATGGTAAACACACCACACATGAACAAGGCATGATGCTCAATCAAGTATTATGCATGGCAAGGCTACATGAAGCTACTCATGGCAAGAGATGATGCATACAAGAGCAACACATCAAAGCAAGTTTAAATGAGGCCGGAAACAACATAGAACACTTCCGGTAAGTCCTCATATGCAACTTTCGAAATTGTTCCAGATCTGAATAAACCTTATGTTCAAGTTGTTAAACAGCAAGTTAAGATGCATCACGATGATCTACATGAAATTCTAGTCAAGTTACATATAAAGTTCATTTAATTCAGAGCTACGGCCTAGAAGATATGAGCAAAACAAGATAAACATGGCATTGATGCAAAATGCATTCAAACATCAAGCACACACTCCAAAACATGGATGCAACAAGGGAACATGAAACTACATGCAAAACTAAGCAAGTTTCATATAGAGCACACTCAAAATGGAGCAACGGTTCAACACATACGCAACATACAAGTTCAAAGGACACGCTGTCCAAAACAGCAACTAGGCATATTGCAAGCATCAAAACAACATGCTACAGGATATCAACATGAAAACAAAAGGCATGGACATGATGTACAGGTAAAGCATAACAAAACATGAACATTGAGCTGTCTCCAGAAACTAATAGAACATGCTCAAAAGGACATGGCAAGATTGCAAATAATAACAGGTTCACAGACTTGGTGGAATTCACAGGACATGGCAGAAATAACATCAGGTTGCAATGTTTAGAGCTATCAAACAACATGTTACAGCAAGCTATCATGTCAAACTAGAGCATGGCATGAATCTACTAAAAGCATATAACAAGAATCCCTTACTGACCATAAGCCAAAAAGGACCAGAAGATATGATGGCAACCATGTAAACATAGCAAGTTTCGTTACAGATTTCAGACAGCAGAAAACTGGACATGGCAAAATCAGATATCAAGTAGACATGTAAACTAGCTCAACACACTCACTACGGAGCATTTCATGACAAACTAAGCATACACCCAGAAACTAGACATGGCATAGAAGCTAGAAATGGCAAGAACAATAACATAGCATGCAAGGATCAACTACAACAAGCTCGGCAAAATTGCTAAACATGTCAACAATCTGCCAGGAACATTTTATAGCAAAAGTAGAGTAAGATTAAGACATGCTAGATCACCCTATAAATACAACCAGGAGCATGGATGGATAGATCACAACCATATGAACAAAACACCCTTACTGAACATACTCCAAAGAGGCATGGATATCACTATATCAACATGAATACATAGCATCACAATAACAGAAGAACAAGGGCTGAAAACAGCAACATCACGAAGCCTAGTTTGCATGCTTGTTCTAGTCACCAAATAGATCACAAAAATACATGGCATACACCCCTGTAAACATGGCATGGCATACTTCAAAACACATGTGGGGCTCAAGATCATAGGATGCACACATCAGTTATGGCAAAAATGACAAATGTTCAAATCCTGATAAGGATCTGAAACTAACAGACACTAGCACTCTTCCAACCGCATTTCGAGCATCAATATGAGCTCAAATGAAAATGATGCAATCAGATGAAATGATGTACTCGTCGAGGCGAACAATTTGATATGCTACACGACCAAAACGGAGCCACGGATGTAGAGTTATGGTGCGATGAAAATGCATAAAAAACTACTGGGATCCGGGGACTTGGCCGTTTTATACCTAGCGAGAAGCGGGACGGCGAGGTTCCGGGACGGAGGGACCCGGGCGCGGGGGCGCGTTTGGTTCGCGGCCTAGTGGATCTCATCCACCCAGCGGTTCCGGGCCGGATCTCGCCGGATCCGGCCGGAAACGACTCCGACGAGGCACGGGGAGGCGCGGGCGAGCTCCGACGGCGGAGGAGCGGGGCGCGGCAGACGAGCAGCGGCGGCGGCCGATGGAGGCGGCGCGCGGGGTCGGGGCATGGTGGCGCCGGGCGGCGAGGCGCGGCGGGCGCCGGGCGGCGGTGGAGGCGGGCGGGCGCGGGCGATGGCGCGTCGGCGGCGGAGCGAGCTCGGGGCGGCGGACGGCGCTGGCGGCGGAGGCGGGCGGAGGGGCGCGGGCCGGGGAGGGCCCCGCGCGGGCCTTGCGGGCCGGCGGCGAAGTGGGCGCGGGGGCGCCACGTGGCGGCCCCTGGTTCGCCGGGCGGCGGCGGCGGACGTGTCCGGCTGCGGCCGGACGTGTCCGGTGGCGGCAGGCAGGATTGGTCTAGGGTTAGGGTGGAATTGATCCGGAATTTCGGGGGAGGGGTGTTTTTATAGGTAGAAGGAGGTAGGAGGCTCCAAATGGAGTGCGGTTTTCGCCCACATGATCGTGATCGAACGGCCGAGAGGATGGAGGTGACTTAGATGGGTTTTGGGCTGCTTTGAAGGGGTGTTGGGCTGCAACCCAAAGAGGCTTTTGCGGCTACCCGGTTAACCGTTGGAGTATCAAACGGACTCCAAATGGCACGAAACTTGACAGGAGGTCTACCGGTGGTATACCAAGGCCGCTTGGCAAACCTCGGTCCATTCCGAGACCGTTCAACACCCGCACACGAAGAAAGGCAAAAGGAGACGCCGGAGGACATAGGAGTGTCGGATTGAAAAAACAGACAACGGGGAAAATGCTCGGATGCATGAGACGAACACGTATGCAAAATGAGATGCACATGATGACATGATATGAAATGCAGATGATGACATGGCAAGGATGCAACACGCAAGCACAAGACATGGCAATGAAGGCGAATAACTGGCAGACACCTGGCGCATCGAATCCGGGTCGTTACAGTCTCCTGGCCGTCGAGTGGTCGGGTCTTGGTCGAGTGGTTGGCTTCATGGTCGAGTGTCTTCGATTCCATCGAGTGGATCACCTCCAAGTCGTCTGAAAGGTGATTTCTTGTAGAGATGTCCTTGGGGAGGGTAGCTTGGACAGGTCCATGACCCTACCCTAGGTACATAGCTTCATCAGTCGGGGATGAGCGATGGTCTTTTCCTACCAATCTACCCCCCTAGGAGCATGCGCTTAATACTTTGCTTTGATAACTTCTAGATTTTTGCAATAAGTATATGAGTTCTTTATGACTAATGTTGAGTCCATGGATTATACGCACTTTTTCCCATCCTTCCGTCATTGCTAGCCTCTCTAATACCGCGCACCTTTCACCGGTATCATACACCCACCATATACCTTCCTCAAAACAGCCACCATACCTACCTATCATGGCATTTCCCTAGCCATTCCAAGATATATTGCCATGCAACTTTCCACCGTTCCGTTTATTATGACACGCTCCATCATTGTCACATTGCTAGCATGATCATGTAGTTGACATCGTATTTGTGGCAAAGCCACCGTTCATAATTCTTTCATACATGTTGCTCTTGATTCATTGCATATCCCGGTACACCGCCGGAGGCATTCATATAGAGTCATACGCCTAGTTGATGTGAGACTATCTTCCCCTCTTTTTGTCTTTTCCACAACCACCATCCTATTCCACCTATAAGTGCTATATCCATGGCTCACGCTCATATATTGCATGAAGATCGAAAAAGTTCTGAAAAAGTTAGAGTATGAAACAATTGCTTGGCTTGTCATCGGGGTTGTGCATGATTTAAATACTTTGTGTGGTGAAGATAGAGCATAGCCAGACTATATGATTTTGTCGGGATAACTTTCTTTGGCCATGTTATTTTGAGAAGACATAATTGCTTTATTAGTATGCTTGAAGTATTATTATTCTTTATGTCAATATGAACTTTTTTCTTGAATCTTTCGAATCTGAATATTCATACCACAATTAAGAAATTTTGCATTGAAATTATGCCAAGTAGCACTCCGCATCAAAAATTCTCTTTTTATCATTTACCTACTCGAGGATGAGCAGGAATTAAGCTTGGGGATGCCTGATACGTCTCCAACGTATCTATAATTTTTGATTGCTCCATGTTATATTATCTACTGTTTTGGACTATATTGGGCTTTATTTTCCACTTTTATATTATTTTTGGGACTAACCTATTAACCGGAGGCCCGGCCCAGAATTGTTGTTTTGTTGCCTATTTCAGTGTTTCGAAGAAACGGAATATCAAACGGAGTCCAAACAGAAAAATCCTTTTTCGAACGTGATTTTCTCACCGGATAAGACCCAGGAGACTTGGACCCTATGCCAAGGTATCGAAGAGGCGGTCACGAGGGTGGGGGGCGCGCCCCCTGCCTCGTGGGCCCCTCGAAGCTCCACCGACGTACTTCTTCCTCCTATATATATCCACGTACCCCAAAACGATCAGAACAGGAGCCAAAAACCTAATTCCACCGCCGCAACTTTCTGTATCCACGAGATCCCATCTTGGGGCCTGTTCCGGAGCTCCGCCGGAGAGGGCCGTCATCACGGAGGACTTCTACATCATCATAGCCTCTCCGATGAAGTGTGAGTAGTTTACCTTAGACCTTCGGGTCCGTAGTTATTAGCTAGATGGCTTCTTCTCTCTTTTTGGATCTCAATACAATGTTCTCCCCCTCTCTTGTGGAGATCTATTGGATGTAATCTTCTTCTTATGCGGTGTGTTTGTTGAGACCGATGAATTGTGGGTTTATGATCGAGTCTATATATGAATAATATTTGAATCTTCTCTGAATTCTTTTATGTATGATAGATTATCTTTGCATGTCTCTTTGAATTATCCGTTTGGTTTGGCCAACTAGATTGGTAGTTCTTGCCATGGGAGAAGTGCTTAGCTTTGGGTTCGATCTTGCGGTGTCCTTTCCCAGTGATAGAAGGGGCAGCAAGACACGTATTGTATCGTTGCCATCGAGGATAACAAGATGGGGTTTATTTAATATTGCATGAATTTATCTCTCTAGATCATGTCATCTTGCTTAAAGTGTTACTCTGTTTTTAACTTAATACTCTAGATGCATGCTGGATAGCGGTCGACGAGTGGAGTAATAGTAGTAGATGAAGAATCGTTTTGATCTACTTGTCACGAACGTGATGCCTATATACATGATCATGCCTAGATATTCTCATAACTATGCTCAATTTTGTCAATTGCTCAATAGTAATTTGTTCACCCACCGTAGAATACTTATGCTCTCGAGAGAAGCCACTAGTGAAACCTATGGCCCCCGGGTCTATTATCATCATATCAATCTCCATCACTTTTACTTTGGTTTGCTTTTTTACTTTGTCTTTTACTTTTCACTTTGTATCTCTATACCAAAGATACCAAAAATATTATCTATCGGATCTCACTTTCGTAAGTGACCGTGAAGGGATTGACAACCCCTAATCTCGTTGGTTGCGTTGAGCTCTTTGTGTTGTGTAGCTACGAGGGACTTGCGCGGGGCCTCCTACTGGATTGGTACGCTGGTTCTCAAAAACTGAGGGAAATACTTACGCTACTCTGCTGCATCATCCTTTCCTCTTCGGGGAAATCCAACGCAAGCTCAAGAGGTAGTAGGTGTGCATCCAACTCGCTTGATCACGAAGACCTAGGGTAATTTGAGGAAGCCCATCATTGGAATATACAAGCAAAGTTCTATAATGAAAAATTCCAACTAGTATATGAAAGTGATATCATAGGAGACTCTCTATCATGAAGATCATGGTGCTACTTTGAAGCACAAGTGTGGTAAAAGGATAGTAACATTGTCCCTTCTCTCTTTTTCTCTCATTTTTTATTTGGGCCTTTTCTCTTTTTTATGGCCTCTTTTTTTATTATTTGTTTTATTTTTCGTCCGGAGTCTCATCCCGACTTGTGGGGGAATCAGAGTCTCCATCATCCTTTCCTCACTTGGGACAACTCGATACTTAGAACAAAATATGACTCTATATGAATGCCTCCGGCGGTGTACCGGGATATGCAATGAATCAAGAGTGACATGTATGAAAGAATTATGAATGGTGGCTTGGCCACAAATACGATGTCAACTACATGATCATGCTAGCAATATGACAATGATGGAGCGTATCATAATAAACAGAACGGTGGAAAGTTGCATGGCAATATATCTCGGAATGGCTATGGAAATGCCATGATAGGTAGGTATGGTGGCTGTTTTGAGGAAGGTATATGGTGGGTGTATGGAAAGAGGCTAGCAATGGTGGAAGGATGGGAAAAAGTGCATATAATCCATGGACTCAACATTAGTCATAAAGAACTCATATACTTGTTGCAAAAATTTAGAAGTTATCAAAGCAAAGTATTACGCGCATGCTCCTAGGGGGATATATTGGTAGGAAAAGACAATCGCTCGTCCCCAACCGCCACTCATAAGGAAGACAATCAATAAATAAATCATGCTCCGACTTCATCACATAACGGTTCACCATACGTGCATGCTACGAGAATCACAAACTTCAACGCAAGTATTGTTTAAATTCACAACTACTCAACTAGCATGACTCTAATATCACCATCTTCATATCTCAAAACAATTATCATGCTTCAATCTTTTCTTAGTATTCAACGCACTCAAAAGATAGTTTCACAAATCTTGAATACCAAGCATATTATTATTAAGCAATTTACCATGCTATTAAGACTCTCAAAATGATCTAAGTGAAGCATGAGAGATTAATAGTTTCTTTAAAACAAATCCACCACCATGCTCTAAAAAATATAAGTGAAGCACATAGAGCAAAATTATAACGCTCAAAAGATATAAGAGAAGCACATAGAGCAAAACTACATAGCTCAAAAGATATAAGTGAAGCACACAGAGCAAAACTACATAGCTCAAAAGATATAACTGAAGCACATAGAGTATTCTATCAAATTTTATTTCATATATGTCTCTCTCAAAAGGTGTGTACAGCAAGGATGATTGTGGCACACTAACAAACAAAGACACAAATAATACAAGACGCTCCAAGCAAAACACATACCATGTGGTGAATAAAAATATAGCTCCAAGTAAAATTACCGATGGAAGTAGACGAAAGAGGGGATGCCTTCCGGGGCATCCCCAAGCTTTGACTTTTTGGTGTCCTTGTATTATCTTGGGGGTGCCATGGGCATCCCCAAGCTTAGGCTCTTGCCACTCCTTGTTCCATAATCCATCAAAAGAATTTACCCAAAACTTGAAAACTTCACAACACAAAACTCGATAGAAATCTCGTGAGCTCCGTTAGAGAAAGAAAACAAAAAACCACTTCAAGGTACTGTAATGAACACATTCTTTATTTATATTGGTGTTAAACCTACTGTATTCCAACTTCTCTATGGATTATAAACTATTTTACTAGCCATAGATTCATCAAAATAAGCAAAAAAACACACGAAAAACAGAATCTGTCAAAAACAGAACAGTCTGTAGTAATCTGTATCTAACGCAAACTTATGGAACTCCAAAAAATCTACTAAAATAGTAAGACCTAGACAATTTGTTTATGGATCAGAAGCAATTGGAATCAGTATTTTATCACGTTCTGGTGATTTTTAACAATTGTTTTCGTGAACATAAAGTTTCTGGAAATTACAGCAAGATCGAATAACTATCATCCAAGAAGATCTTATAGGTCTAACAAAAATACGTAAATGCATGAAAAATAACAAATGAAGTAAAAAAGGGTTGAAAATTGATGATGTTGCTTTGAATGGTGCATTTTGAACACACAAGAAGTTTGGAGCTCAAATAAGTTCAGAAAAATGAAATCCCTTTGTAACAGATGAGCTTTCGTCTCAAACCCTAATACTTCGAAAAAGATTGTCCGTTTTGTACACGAAGTGCATCCAGCTTTGATCAACAAAAGCAACTAAAAAACTAAAATCAATTAAAATATTCTGTTATGATCAACTAAAACGAAACTATAATATTCTTGAATAGCTAAAAGAATCAACTAAAAAGCTTTTATAAAACTATAATAGCAAAAGGAATCAACTAAAAAGCTTTTATAAACCTCTAGTATTGTTCAAACTAAAATTATATAAAAGTTATTCATAAACTAGTGATTGACACAATTTTTTTTAAAAAATTCAAATTTAAACTATTCAAATTTTAAAACTAATGGCACTAACAGAAAGTTTATAATTTTTGTGACCTAAAATCAAAAAGAAATCACTAAAAACCTATAATTATTTAGTTGTAAGTAGAAATAAAAAAATAGAAAAAAAGAAAAAAAATCTATTTTTGTAGTAAAGTTATTCATAAACTAGTGATTCACACAGATTTTAAAAAATTCAAATTTAAACTATTCAAATTTTAAAACTAATGGCACTAACATAAAGTTTATAATTGTTGTTACCTAAAATCAAAAAGAAATCACTAAAAAAATATAAGTATTTAGTTGTAAGTAGAAATAAAAAATAAATAGCAAAAAAGAAAAAAAATGCCACCTACTGGGCCAGCACGGCCTAAATACGAATAGAAACCCAACCATGGGCCAGGATTCAGGCCCGCAGCAGGCCCAGTAGGCCCACAAGCATAGCAGTGTGAGATTAGGACCGTAGGCCTGCAATTTAGAGGAGTTCAACAGTGTTGGTGCAGCCGCACTTATAAACAGGTGCGAGAGCCTCTTAGCTAGCGAGGTGGGACTAAAAATCCCACCACACTGCACTGCGGCGCAGACCATTGGTCCCGGTTGGTGGCACGAACTGGGACCATAGGGGGCATTGGTCCCGGTTAGTGGCACCAACCGGGACGAATGCCCCTCCCCCCAGGTCCCGGTTCATGCCACCAACCAGGACCATAGGCCTATGTTTCCCGCCCTTTGGGCTGCCGAAAAGAGACCTTTGGTCTCGGTTGGTGGCATGAACCGGGACCATAAGTGGGCATTCGTCCCGATTCGTGCCATGAACCGGGACCATTGCTCTGGGTATATAAGGTAGCACTTGGGGATTTTTCGCCAGTTCCATCGTCACTTCGCCCCGACGCCGATCTCCTCGCCGTACGCCGCCAGGCTGCCTCGCTGTCGCCGCCCACCCCGTTGTCGTGCCCCTGCCCCGCCCCCGAGCCCATGACGACATCGTCCGCCGCCCATGCCATTGCCGTCCGCCACCCTCGAGCGCGCCCTGCCGCGCCCCTGCGCCCCGGCCCGCCCCCACTCTCGCCCTCGCCAGACGCCGACCCTGAGCCCGTCCTCGTCGCCGTCGCCCCGACGCCTGCCGCCCACGCCTCCTCCCCGATCCCGAACGCCGCCCTCGACGTCGGCCGCCCGCGCGCCTACTCCCCCGAGCCCTCACGCCGGCCGCCTGATCAACCTCGTTGCCGCCAGGTTGTACACCGTCGCCGCCGGGAGAGGTAGCTACTCTGCCCCCTCCTCCCCCCTTCCTCCGCCTGATGATGATGATCTTGCTAGAACAATGCACTTAATTGTTAGATGATGATCTTGTTAGATGGATGTTAGATGGATGTTAGATGGATGTTAGGTGATGATCTTGCTAAAACAAATTGAAGAACAATTTTTTTCCTGAATGTTTTGACAGTTCACATCAAGTGTTTGATGAAATGCCAGAGGGCTCTAGGAATTTTAGGAATTTTTGAGAATTTTTGTGGTGAGGTGTTGATGCACAAAAGAGAGTCTCGCAAAGTTTTAGAATTTTTGGAGCAATTTAAATTGGGTTTTGACCATGGTGTTTGAATCTGGTCCAAATTTGAATGGAATGAAATTTGAAAATTCTAAACTATGGAACCAAATGTTTTTGGTGGAATTGGTTGTGGGTACTGTCAAATATATGGAGTAATTTTTTTGGGTGTAAAAGAATTGGGGAAAATATAGCTCCTTTGCAAAATAAAGAACATTTTTTTGCATTAGAGTTCATTTTGTCTTTTTTTGTATGTTTTAATGCAATCATCTTTTGGGCAATCTTTGAACAAGAAGTAGGAGCATTTTGATATGTTAATACTTGTGTTTCGATATGTATGTATGTGTATGTATATGTAAATGATATGATGCTTTTTTGCATATAGAGACGCATATGTAGATGCTTAGTGTTAATTAGTCATGTGTATGTATGTACGTGTGTATGTATATGTAAATATTGATATGATGAATTTTTTGTTCATATATACTGTAGATGAGTATGTATGTATGGAAGGATATCGATGGATGTATGTATATAGAACATTCGTAGAAAATTAACCGTAACTATGATGAATATATGGCGAATCCGATATGACCAATGTCCCCCTCCGGTTCATCTGTCTGAACATTCCCAGAACCCTACCTCTCTCAGAACCCTAACTCTCTCAGGAACCCTAACTCTCTCGGAACCCTAACTCACTCGGGAACACTAACTCTCTCGAAACCCTAACTCTTTCGGGAACCCTAACTCTCTCGGAACCCTAACTCTCTCGGGAACCCTAACTCTCGAGGCCACCCAAACCCTAGAAAAAGAGCGTCGTTGTCGATATACCCCCTCCACGATAAATTCGACATGAGGGGGGTCGTCTGAGTAGTTTTTTTCATAGAAAATTCCGGACATATATCAAAGTTTGACTTTTGACATAGATTTATCAAGAATGCCCTCATTATGGATGTGCACAAGTTGATCCAATTTTTATTGATCTCATATATATATATATATTCTTCTATATGTCACGTTGTATGTCAAAGTATTGAAGAAATCCATGGCTTCATCATTAGCCAGAAGTAACAGGCGTATGATGCTACGAAGCTCTTCAAAGTTGTTTTGGAATGGAGTTTCGGATAGAATAATTCACTTCTTGGTACGAACTTCAGCAAAGGCCTTCCAAATAGCGATATTCGGAAGGCTCTTGCTGAAGTTCGTACCAAAAAGCGAATTATCCTATCTCGGACTCCGTTCCAAAACAATTTTTGGAGAGCTTCGTAACATTATGCTTCTGTTACTTCCGTCTAATGATGAAGACATGGTTTTCTTGAATCCTTTGACAATGTGACATATAGAAGGGTAGATGAGATCAGGAAAAATATGGACCATTTTCTGCACATCCTGCGCCATTTTGGTATATCCGTTAAAAGTTAAGAGAATCCCTTGTTTGACATTCATGAGAGAGGCGATCCGGACATCAGACATTAATGAGAGAGGCGTTGCCGAGGCCACGCCCCAAACCCTAGTAGCATTGTCGAGGCCACCCCAAACCCTAGATTTATGAAGATAGATCTATGTTTGTCACTAATAATATATCCATCTCCCATGTTTGTTATTAATTGCCATGTTGTAATATTTGCAGAAACTATGGATCCAAGAGACTTAGCACAAGAAGAGTTTTGGGGGGACATAATCCACAACGGACGTGATGTAGTCTTGCCGTTTCTCAATGACACCGATGGTCTGGAAGGAGAGGATGAAGCCTCCGGTGATCGAACAATGGAGGAGGATGTCTCTGGTGACCGAATGCCGGTGAAAGAAGGACGTGATGATGGCTCCGATGATCGAACAACGAAGGAGGGATTAGCTGTTGCAAAGTCTGGTGATGTGTATATATATATATATATATATTCATTAAGCCTGTGCTGACTAGTAGCTAATTGATGCATGTATTGTTTTGTTATATGTACATATATTGACTCTTATTTCTTCTTTTAATTATATATAGACCTTCGGATCGAGCCAAACTTCGGTAACGATAAGAGGCCCGAAGAAAAGGTTGCGGCCGGATGAAAAATTCATTATCACAGAAATCGCGGACGATGGCCAACCGATTGAACCGCAACGGACAAGAAATGTATTTTCATCTCAGTGCGGAGCTATTGTTAGGGACATCATCCCAATCAGCATCCAGCAATGGAACAAGCCTAAAAAGGAAGACCCTCAAGTATCTTATGTCACCGATAGACAGAAAGATGATCTTTGGACCTTGCTGAAGGCAAATTTCACCCTACCGGTAGAGAAGGATCTGAATAATCCTGTTATAGAGCCACTGGTCAAGGCGTGTGCTCTAAAGAAGATGGCAAATCTATTCAGGCAGTGGAAGAGTGAGTTGAAAGCAAAATTTGTCGACCAAGATAAAACTCCAGAATTCACCAGCCGATATGAGAAGATCAGAGATCACTGGCCCGCATTTGTGGACTTCAAGACATCAGAGAAGAGTAAGAAAATGTCTCAGACAAACAAGCTAAATGCTGCAAAGACGCAGTTTCACCATCGCACAGGGTCAGGCGGCTACATCAAAGCCCGGACAAAATGGGACAAAGCTGAGAATGACCTGCTTGAAAAAGGGGTCCAACCATTGACATTGCATTGGCCAGAACATGCAAGGACATGGCTCTTCGGGGTTGGGGGAACTTTGAACCCTGAAACCGGGGATTGCCGTTGGACGGAAGAGCAACTTGCAATACCCGTCACGAGGCTTAAGCAGCATATTGCCGCAGCGCAGACAGGGATGTTTGTTCCGGACAGAGAGCATGACGAGCTGACCCTGGCCCTCAGGAATCCAGAGCACCCTGGACTAACACGAGGCACACCAGGCTCCCTTTCGTGGAACAAAGGGTTTCCCAACGCAGACGATTACAAAAGCCAGGAGAGGAAGAAGAAACAGGAGCTGAGTAGAGTGGACCAGCTGCATGCAAGAGTGCAAAGGCTAGAGGAACAAGTTGAGAGCCAGCGAGCTGCCGAGGCACCATCTCCGCGGCGTGAAACTACCCCAGAAGCTACCCCGCCATCTCAGTGGAGAAGCAGCATGGCTTCCACGGATCTCTTTCAGCAGCCAGAGTCCATGGCTCCTCGCTACCCCGTGGATTATATCACGGAGGCCCGGCATTGCGAGCTTCTGACGAAATGTGTGAACCTGTTGTTGAAGGCAGCTGTCGGCTCTGTTGCACCTCCTCAACCTAAGGAACTTATCACTGTCGTCTAATTCCAGAGGGCTTCGCTGTTGTGGCAGTGGATGAAGTCATAGATGTATTTGCGGACCTCCATCTTGAGCACCCAACTGGCGAAGGGGAGGATCTGTTGGGATCTTCTCTAAGGACTACATGTCTATGGCGGAAGGAGTTCATCCAGCTTCCAAACTGGAATCCTCCGGCGGGTGATCAGGTCACTACACCTCCTCCTCCTTTTCCGACGGGTGATCAGGGCACTCCGCCGTCTCCTACGCCTCCTTCGGCGCGTGACAGCACTCCGCCTCCTCCTCCGCCTCCATCTTCGCCTCCTCCGGCGCGTGACAGCACTCCGCCTCCTCCTTCGCCTCGTCAGCAATGGCGTAAGCAGACAGATGCCACCGCTCTGGCTCCTCCGGCGTGTCGGAGTAGTCTGCCTCCTTCTCCGCCTCGTAAGCTACGACGGCAGACAGACGCTGTCGCTCCAGCGAGTAGCAACAGCACATCCAGATCAGGCGTGAGGCCATACCAATACGGTGCATGTCTCAACTCTCCGGAGAAGTTACCATCTAAGTTGAGTTACGCTGAGCTCAAGGAGAGAAGTGATGCCCAAGTGCGGGCCCATTTTACAAATAATTCTCCACCTGTAAAGGAGACGATAGATCCAGTGAAAGCAAAGTGCACTCTGGAGGCCTTTCGGCGACCACCATCGCCTCCGCCGATTTCAAAATATGACCGCATTATTGGAAAGAAATATGACGAAGTTAAGAGTCGGTCGAGAAGTAGCAGTGGTGGTGCAAGAATTGGAAAAACAATCCCCCAGCTCGGCGAACAAGAAAATCAATTGTGCCCCCGCTCAAGGTGTTTACTGATACCCCGGTGGTAGCAAACGTTGCTCCTGGTTTCAATCCTGGTGACTACCTAAGTGATGATGTAGTGTTCGAAACCGATGAGGAAGAGCCATTTAAATACGAGTTTGGGAAGCGTCTCGCTAAAACTGAAGAAGATGAACGGAATCTATCGATGATGATGCGAAGACTACATAAATTGTACATGGATGCCTCCAAGAGTGGACAAGGCAGTATCTTGGTGGGGGTTAATGCTGATCACGAATTCCTTGGAAGCGACCCCTATTTCTACGTTGAATTCAACGTTCAACGAATTCTTTCAGTTATACAATCAAAAAGCCCCTAAGAAAAGTCTCGTCGCTTGTTATTGTCTGTAAGTATTATTTCTGTAATTAAGTCTCTAGTGATTAACTCGTTCATTGCATGTATATAATTATATCCTCACTATATTATGCAGATTGACATTGGGTTCGTTCACCCATATTTCGTAAATGCATATATGTTTAAGCACAGGGCAAGGGAGACTGAGGATCTCTTGCTAAGGACGTTCCTTTTTCACCAAAACAAAAGGAAAGTACTCTTTCCGTACAACTACAAGTGAGTCTTACTGTCTTCTGCATATTCTGTTTCGCTTACTCGGTTAAGCGTAATTGACGAGTTATGCGCGCGCGTAGGTTCCACTTTATTCTGCTAAGCATTACGCTTGACGATGGAAAAGTAAACGTCTTGGACTCAAGACGTTATCCTTTTTTGGAGTTTCCAGAAGTCATAGAAGTACTCCAGAAGTAAGTTCAATCATTATCACACTATATCGGCAACTTTCATTCAGTTACTCATATCAAGTAATCATTTTCTTTGTCGGGCAGTGTTTGGCAAAAGTTCATGAAGAAGTTTAAGGGTGAATGGAGACAAGAGCTGCTATTTACACAACCCAGAGTAAGTAGTACTAGCTAGCTAGTTCCGCGCATCTCTCATTGATTCTACTTTCAATATAATTATCATGGTTCATTATCAATTTTATTAAACTTTATTCTCGTATAGTGCATGTATCAGCAACCCAAAAATGATTTATGTGGATACTACGTTTGTGAAGTACGTAAACAATATTCACAATTTTATTTTATCATAATCAATAATATATATATTGAGTTTTGTATGTTGTATGTAGTATCTATCAAAGCGGAGAGTATGTACGTGAGTATGTAGTATATAACAATGTTTATGTAGTATATATACTAATTTTTTGGTAGTATGTACAATATTTTGAGTATGCTCTTTTTTACGTACAAATATGTACGTATTTCACAAATATAACAAAAACTATGGGCTCCTATGCAGTTTTTTCATGTAACTTGCTTTCAAATATCTTAGATACAATATATGAACATATTTAGAATGATAAATTAGTATATATATTATTAGATGGTAGTATATGAGGTATGTGGGGTAACTACCCCCGGGTGGTAGGATGGATTTTTGCGATATAAGACAAATTTTATCTACCACCAGTGGTAGTTACCTCCACTTGCATTTTGTATGTAGTATGTACTATCTTTCAAAACCGAGAGTATATACATGTAGTATGTAGTATATAATGATGTTTAGGTAGTATATATACTAAGTTTTTTGTAATATGTATCATATTTTTAGTGTGCTCTTTTTTACGTATAAATATGTACGTATTTCACAAATATAATAAAAATTATGGGCCAACTTGCAATTTTTTCATGGAACTCACTTTGAAGTATCTTATATATAGTATATGAACATACTCAAAATTATAAAGTAGTATATATACTACCACATGGTAGTAGTTGGGACATGTGGGGTAGCTACACCTAGGTGGTATGATGGATTTTCCCTATATATATATATATATATATATATATATATATATATATATATATATATATATATATATATATATATATATATATATATATATATATATATATTGACCCCCCTTCTTTAAATGAGACCTGGCAGAAGTGGGACATACTCCTACCAGAGGATCGCCTACAAGCAATTCAAGAGGAGTTGGCGGGATTCTTTGTTGACTACGTCTTTCCTAAAGACGGAGAATGCTATCGGGATATGGAAATTTATGCATAGATATATGCATCGACGTGTACTATATATAGCTTTGGATAGATATACGAAAACTTGTTGTTTGACCATTCACCGAGAAAGAGAGAGAGGTCACTCTTCTCTCTATATATGTTCATGATCACGATGTTGTGTAACTAATGGTTCCTTCATTTAATTGTTTACTAGCTAGCTAGCGTCGAGTACATTCTCTTTGTATGTAGTAGCTACCGTCGACCAAGCACGGAGAAAGAGGTATTGTCTCCTAGGACTAGTCGGTGCGGCGAACGGTGGCGACGAGCCCGCTCAGATGCAAGGCAAGGAAAGAGAGTGCGAGAGGAAAGGGGAGAGTGCGGGGGGAGGGGGGAGGTAGGGTTCGAGAGGACGACGGGGTGGACTGGGGGGAGTCATGGGATGGTCGACACGCAAACCCCTAAACCCTCCGAAACCCCCAACCCCCCCTTTCAAAAAAAACAAAAACCCCATCCCCTGAACTGCTGACGCATGGTTGGTCCGGATGGTGTTACCAACCGGGAACATAGGTCCTCCTGCCTGGGCGCCGCAGAGCGGCCACGTGGACCCCCTGCTGTCCCGGTTCGTACATGAACTGGGACCATAGGTTCAGGGCTTTAGTCCTGACCCTTTGGTCCCGGTTCAAGAACCGGGACTATTGGGTCTTATGAACCGGGACGCCTAGCCTGTTTTCTACTAGTGCATGGATATCATGGGATATCAAAGTATCTATTATTTAATTAATGCATCTATATACTTTGTTTTGGGTGGAAGGCTTGGCCTTTTACCTAGTGTTTTGTTTCACTCAAGCCGACCTAGTTTCCTTAATGCTCGTGTTATGATCATTGATTAGTGTTCCAAACATGCTCACGGGATTGGGACCCTCTTGACAGTTCTCTTTCAATAACCGCTTCCAGCAAGGCCCAACTTTGGTGTTAACATTTGCCAACATAATAATAATGAATTAAATAATTAATCTGCATTGGGAGTTAGCGCTACCTGAGGATTCTTAATTCTGCATAATACATGTGGGCCAATGCCGATGGTGTTGGTCCGAACGGGGCAGACTGTGGGGTCACCACGAGGCAACTAAAGGACTCATGTAGGTTGACCGATCCGGTAGTGTCCTGAGAACGAGATACGTGCGGCTCCTATTGGGGGGTCGACACGCCAGGAGGTCTTGCTAGACTTGTGTTACCATTGTTGAAATGTCTTGTGCATCGAGATTCCGAGGATACTTTTGCCTACTCGAGGTTGATCGGGTTTCCTTGAGGTTGAGGTATTCTCAACGCAGCTTTTCTTGGCTTGTGATTGTCCAGGTTGGAACACCCCTGCAGGGTTAAATCTTACGCAAAACTGTGCCCACGTTTATGTGGCATTTGGATATTTATAACCTTCGGTTGTAGAACTTGGCACTAAATTCTAATTAAAATACACCAATAGTGTGCGTAACCGTGATCGTCTCTTTTCGAGGAATTTTGAGAAGCACTACTAGGAAAACGGCTATAGCTAATATGGGCACAAATGGCGCACCACTTATAGGTACGCCATTAGTGCCCACTTTACTAATGGCGCACCGTGCGCGTGGTGCGCCATTACTAGTTCTGTCCTTGCCCCCTCACCCCACCCAGCCTTAGCAGTGGCGCACCTGGTAACAGTGCGCCATTACTAGTTTAATTAGTAATGGCGTACCGGAACATGGATGGGCCAGTACTAAGTTTTTTTTTCAGTTTTTTCAAAGCAAGTAATGGCGCACCGGCTGGTAGTGCGCCATTACTAGTTAAAACTAGTAATGGCGCACCTCGTCAACTGTGCGCCACTAATAACCTTTTATTTTTTATTTTTTTTTCAGAACTTGTAATGGCAGGACCACACCCTACACCAGAAGAAGATGACGACTACGATGAAGTACCATACACCACAAGAAGAAGCAGGACCACCCTACCTAAAGGATGTCCATTCAAAGAGAAGAACTCCAGGGGTTCCGGGGCTAAATTATTCAACCGCGAGAAAGAAGGGCAAGAAGATTGTGAAAAGATAGCTAAGATTATCAGAACTAAGGAGAAGCTTCTGTCGTACCCTTTACGTGAGGATTCTTCCGCGGAAGAAAAACTCATATTTGCCTTGTCACAGGGCGCCGAGAGCACACAACCTGATGACCTATATATGAGGCGTACGATATCAATGGCTACACGTTCTACACCGAGGAAAAGGACATGAAGAGCGATTATCATAACTCCGGGGTAACGATGGAATTCTACACCAGTAACGACAAGGATAGATACTACGGAAGGATCGAGGCCGATCTGGGAGCTGAGCTACGCTGGAGAGAAGGTCCCGATGTTCCGTGTTGTCATGAGGAGAGGCAAAAGGAACATCATCGGAATGGATGGAGTCTCCAATGAGCAAGACTTCGACAAGTACGGCCGCGTGTGTGTGTCAGTGGCAACAATGCAAGCTCAATTATTACATGCAACTAAATTAATTATTACATGTATCACTTGATTTCAACCATGTCATCTAATAATTCTAAATCTTTGCACAATGGTTTTATCACTCCATTTGCATTTTCCTTTTCTTTTATCTCAAATCTTAAATTATTACATGCAACTAAAAATCCAAAAAAAAAGTTATTAATGGCGCACCACAACATGGTGCGCCATTGATATGCCAACTTTTATGGCGCACTCCTAGAAGGTGCGCCATTGCTAACATTTTCATATTCATAAATGTTTTACCAATTCACAAATGAATGCAATTAAAAATAAAAAAACAAATTTGATGATATTTTCAAATAACAAATTTGATAATATTTTTTCATATTCATACATATTTTCAAATAACAAATTTGATGATATTTTTTCACATTCATAAATGTTTTCAAATTTGATTGTCATTTTCTAAAAAATTATTTGATGCAACTAAAAATAATTACTTGATTTCAACCATGCTATCACTTGATTTAAAAATAATTACTTGATATCACTTGATTTCAACTAAAAATGCAAAAAAATGAAAAAAAGATTGTAATGGCGCACCTACCCCTGGTGCGCCATTGCTACCGCGGTTAGTAATGGCGCACCACACTTTGGTGCGCCATTCACATAATACTTTTTATGGCGCACCACGGGAAGGTGCGCCATTACTAACCCTCCCCCATTACTAAGCTGGCCAGCCCGAACCCATCTCCCATTTCCAATCTCTCCCGCGCGCGCTAGGTTTCGTCTCCCCCCCTTCCCCGCCGCCACCCGCCACCGGAGCCACGCTCCACCGCTGCCATTGCCACCGGAGCCGCCACCGGAGCCACGCTCCACCGCTGCCACCGGAGCCCCTCTCCATCCCTCGTCGCCCCTCGCCGCCCCTCGTCGTCGCCGCCCCTCTCCACCCCTCATCCCCCCCTTCCCCGCCACCCTCTGTAAGCCCCCACCCCTCGTCTCTCTCTCTCTCTCTATGATGGACTAGTTTAATTTGGTTAATATAACTAGTTTAATTTGGTTAATATAACAAATTTGCTAGATGGATGGGTGAATGGTGCAAGTATGTGCAATTTTTGCTAGTTGGTAGTCCTTTAACATTTCTTTTATTGAAGAAAGTGGTCAGGAAGATACCCTATCGAATCATGTTTACTACTACATCCGATTCAAAATATAAAGCAATTTCTGATATTGACATGGTCTCCACGGTGATGCCTTGACCATTATTTTCTATAAAATTATGATCTGTGAAATAAAAATTAGTGTAGAATATGAAAATATATATGGTTGGTAATGGATACTAATATGGTGTCATAAATGTTAGAGTTTTTTCTACAAACATGGTCAAACTTAAAAGGTTAATTTGACCTGGACAAATGATAAATGAACTTACATTGTGGGACAGAGGAAGTAATCAACTATGGATTCCACCCCACTCCACCCCGCCCCTTCCACTAAAATTTGTTGATGCTCTCAACTGATCGTGCACTCTTTTAATAACCGAATTTGCTTCAATTAAAACTTGGCCAAAATTTGTTGGATATATTGCTGGGTTTTGTCTCCGACCATCGTGTCGTGATGATATTGGGTGGATAATGATTTTGCACGTACCCCGAGAGGCCCTTGAGTTTGCCGGAATGTCGATTAACTTCCGTTCCGGCAAATTCAGGTACTCCATATGTCCTATTTTAAGCAAAGGTCATGCTGAAATTTTCCGTGAATTTTAGCATGACTTTGCTAAAAATAGGACATATGGGGTACTTGCGACTAATGCATGGCCCGGGGTATCTTAGTACTTAATTAAGTAGGATCAACTAGTTCTGAATCTTCTATTATTAGAAGATACCCATATGTATCAGTCAACCTATGGTGCCTCGGCATCGATAAACCCTAAATGATGAAAACCTAACTTAGCATTTAGGGACCATCACCGGCGGTCGAAGAATCGGTGAGGGAGTGTATGCACCATATATATGAGATAAGAAGAATGACGACTGTTGTCGTGAAGGTCTCTTCTTCATCTTTCTCCTGGTGCTAGACCTTTGTTATGCACTAGGGGAAGGAGGGAGAAGAGACCATCACCGGCGGTCGAAAAATCAGTGAGGGAGTCTATCCACCACATATATGAGAGAAGAAGAATGCCGACTGTTGTCGTGAAGTTCTCTTCTTTCTCCTTCTCCTGGTGCTAGACCTTTGTTATGCACTAGGGGAAGGAGGGAGAAGAGACCATCACCGACGGTCGAAAAATCAGTGAGGGAGTGTATCCACCACATATGAGAGAAGAAGAATCCCGAGCGTAGAGTTTTCAAGAAAAGACACGGCAGATCGATATATAGTCAACCGGGCGTGATGAATAATAATTATCTATTTTAGATATTGTAGTACATATTTTTAACTGTACAAGTTTAATCTCTTTGAAACATAGGAAATGTCGTCTTCCGACGACGATAGGATCCCGGAGTGCTCCTGGTGCGGTGACGACCGGGGTCTGTGTGACAGGCCTCACCTGGAAGACGGTCGTTACTTCAGTATTAAGCTCGACGAGACCTTCGATGTCGAAACAGTACGCAAGGACAAGTCTTTTTTCGTAATTAAGCATGATTTCTACTACTTCAACGTGTAATTAATTTTTGTCTTTTACAATGCGACTAGTTTATCCCATGCCATGCAAGACGCTATGTCTTGGAGAAGATGGGATTTGAAGATCATGAAACTACGGAAACAAAGCAAATTCACCTAAGGACCATGCATAATATTGATTTTGAAGTAGATTTGTACAATTCGGATAGCGTAACCACTTTTGGTTGCAAGAATTGGGAAGCATTTTGCAAGAAATATGGTTTTTATGAGGGTATGCCTGTCACCATGGATCTTGGTAATCCGGATCGCATCGCCGAAGACGATTTGGACATTTGGGTCCTTGTTGACGATATGATTCCAATTCTACCGAGAGGTGAGTTTCTCAAACTTAGTTATTTAGTAATTTATATTGTTTATTTCAAAATAGTTGTTATTTTACTTGTTCAAATTATGTGAGGATGATGCTAGACAAAACCTACTACACCCCTGGCTCAGAATTTACTTATAAGGAGAAAGATCATCTGATCTCATTTTATTCCTTTCTTGAGGATTACATTCAGTATCATAATATTCCTCCACATTATGGTCAATACGTCCCACTAGTGCACGTGTTGAACTACGTTAATATCCATGTAGATACCATGGTAATATTTTTTTACTATTATGACATTTGTGCATGTTTTGCATTAATTCTTCTCGAACTGAACTAGAATGCTAACTACAAAGTCATTACTATGTTTTGCAACAGATATTCCCTAGTGATTGTGTGCCTCGTCTCATGTTTCGATATGGTCAACTACAAGTTTTGAACATTCTGTCAGGTTATCCTACGAATCACACGTGTCCATATCGGAATTCTTCATCAGGTGAAGGAATGAAAATCAAAGAATGGAAAAAAATAATGGACACTCGTAAGGAGGTACTTGGAAGCAAAACAGTGAGAAAGGCAAGAATTGGAGACGGGATAATCTGCGTTCTCCATAATGGACAGTCAGGTCTACTTGATGAAGGGTTAGGTGCCATCTTGTTTTATGCTATTTTACCTAAGAAAATTGGTACGTAGTAGCTATAGGTCGACTTGATGATCATGTGTGCTAAGAACAACGTAGTATGATTCTATTAGATGACTATGAGATGAGTATTTGACTTGTTATCGAGTAGAAGTTGATCAGTATGGACTTGTAATGTGAAGACAAACTCGCTACTTTGAATTCGGAGACTACTATGATGAATTGTATTCGGAGACTAATCTTATATTTTATTCGACAAATCTGCTGTTTATATGTTGTGGTGTCTATATTCTATGCAGTCATATATTTTGTAACCTGTGCAAATATCAAAAAAGAAAAAAACAATTCCTAACAATCATACTAGTGGCGCACCGTAATGCACATTAGTGGCGCACTATAATAAACACACTAGTGGCGCATTGTTGGAGGTGCGCCATTAGTAACCCAGAGCACAAGGTATATATGGCCCCCTGTGTCGGGGCGGACCGCGTCCCCCGCGAGCACCTATGGGGCCGGAGCCCCTTTCGTTGTCCGGTGAGGGGGGCGGAGGGAGCACAGAGAGCAGATCGAGGCGAGCACACGGGCGGTTTACCCAGGTTCGGGCCGCGATGGACGCGTAAAACCCTACTCCTGCTTGGTCGTATTGAACTGGGGAGCTCGGGAGCTTGGAGAGCTAGCTGCACCGAGCGTATGGCTGTCTGGATCCCCAAATCTCCGAACCCCGGAACCGCGGAACCCCGGAGTGTCCGAATGTCCGAACCCTGGAACCCCTTCTACGTTGCACACGGGCCTCCTTTTATAGCGCAAAGGGGTCACCGACAGGTGTCAACGTAAGAGAGAGGGGTAAAAGTGTAAAAGGGGTGGTAGTTGTAACAGTGCGGGAACGGTGGCGCTACAGTGCGGCACAGTGTTATCATACCTACTTCTGACGGTAGGGGACAAGGGCATTAAATGCCCGTCACGGTCGCCCGGGCAGCACCGAGGCGGACCGTTAGGTGCGCCACCGTTCGCCACGATGGCGGCTGCATGCCACCGCATGCCCCAGGCTGCGCGGTGCCTCGCCACGTGCCCTTGGGGGAAACCCCGGAGTGACGCGTGGGCGGGCGAGCTGGAGCGCAGTCCTGAGGTGGCGATTTTGCCGCGGCAAGTGGCTTGCCGCGGGGGTCGTCTTCCTGTGCCTGATAGCTTGCCGGCTATCAGGCCTTGCCGGGGCGCATGGCGCGCCGTGGCGGGCTTCTCTTGTGGTGCCTGGGTTCGGCCTTCCCGACAAGCTCCTCTTGTCGGGGTCTCGATCTTCTGTCTCGTATACTTTGTTCTTGGATGGCCTTTCATGGGCTCAGTCGTCCCGGCAAGCTCCTCTTGCCGGGGTCTTGTCTTCTTGGCCCGGCAAGCTCCTCTTGCCGGGGCCTTGTCTTCTTGGCCCGGCAAGCTCCTCTTGCCGGGGGCCTTGTCTTGAATGCTTGGTCTTCTCTTGGCGCTTCCTGGGCGGGCCTTGCCGCAGGGTGCTACAACTGCCCGTGCACAAGTCTGGGGTACTAAGGTACCCCTACTTTAGTACACCGACACCCTGGGAGGCATATTAATGGCGCACTTCTTGACATACTAATGGCGCACTGTCTAGTGCGCCATTATTGTCTGGTATACTAATGGCGCACGAGGGGTGAGCCATTAGTATTTGTTACTAGTGGCGTGATGATAGTGGTGCACCTATAGTCCGCCATTAATGGCAAAAACAGGTGCGCCACTAATTAGCCTTTTCCTAGTAGTGAAGAGAACACGGTGGGGTTATGTTTGACTCAGAAGTAGGTGTTCAGGATCACTTCTTGATCATTACTAGTTGCGACCGTTTTGCATAGTTGCTCTTCCTATTCTTGTACTCGTAGTTAGCCAACATACAATGCTCAGTGGTTGCTGCAACCTCACCACCTTACCCCTTCCATAGCCATTAATCTTTGGTAGTGTTGATACCCATGGTTATGGGATTGCTGAGTCGTTGTGGCTCACAGATTACTACAACAACAGGTGCAGGTACAGGTAATGTGATGATTTGACGTGAGAGTGATGCTTGTTCTATTTGGAGTTCTACTACTTCTTCTTCTTCATCGATCATAGGTAGGGTTCCCAGTTGGAAGCATGGGGCTAGTACGATGGACGTCTTTCTTCTTTTTCATTTGATTTCATCCATAGTCGGATCCTGCTCTTCTGTATGATGTTTGCTATGTACTGTTTTATTCATGTATTCATGTTGTAGCTTGTGGCGAGTGTAAGCGTTTATTTGATTTTCTTATCTATTCAGTATGTGGTATGATGTAACGATATCCACCTTGCGAAGCGTCTCCAATATGCACTTCTACCCTTAGTGGGATTTTCGAGTCCCATGAGAATAGTACCGCATATTGGGAGTGACGGAAAGTACCTCCGAGATTAGCACATGTTCAACTCGAAGGTGTCCTCTCCTTCTTGATCCGGCAAGTGAGGGAGAGGAGGTAGATGAGAATGGAACCAACACGGCGGTATGGTGGTGGTGACAGCAAGTCAGCAACGGAATTCCATGAAGGCTTCACTAAGCACAGCGCAAGGTGGAGGAGGTGTAACGGGAGGGAGATGGGAAAACGTCGAAGGGTGGCTGCCCACAACGCCTCCCCACCGTTATATAGGTGTGGAGGGGGCCGGTGGCTTGCCCTCCAAGTGTTGGGGAACGTAGCAGAAATTCAAAATTTTCCTACGTATCACCAAGATCTATCTATGGAGAGACCAACAACGAAGGGAAGGAGAGTGCATCTACATACCTTTGTAGATCGCTAAGCGGAAGCGTTCAAGTGAACGGGGTTGATGGAGTCGTACTCGTCGTGATCCAAATCACCGATGATCCTAGTGCCGAACGGACAGCACCTCTGCGTTCAACACACGTATAGCCCGATGACGTCTCCCATGCCTTGATCCAGCAAGGAGAGAGGGAGAGGTTGAGGAAGACTCCATCCAGCAGCAGCACAACGGCGTGGTGGTGGTGGAGGAGCGTGGCAATCCTGCAGGGCTTCGCCAAGCACCTGCGGGAGAGGAGAAGAACTTGGGAGAGGGGGAGGGGCTGCACCAAAGGCAAAAGGTCTATCTCAAGAGGCCCTCTACCCCCACTATATATAGGGATCCCAAGGGGGGGTGCGCCAGCCCTAGGAGATCCAATCTCCTAAGGGGCGGCGACCAGGGGAGGTTTCCCTCCCCCCCCAAGGCACCTAGGAGGTGCCTTCCCTCCTTGGGACTCTTCCTTAGGGTTCCCCCTTCACCCTAGGCACATGGGCCATAAGGGAAGTGGCGCCCCAGCCCACTTTGGGCTGGATCCCTTCCCACTTCAGCCCATGGGACCCTCCGGGATGGGTGGCCCCACCCGGTGGGCCCCCGGGACCCCTCCGGTGGTCCCGGTACAATACCGATGACCCCGAAACTTGTCCCGATGGCCGAAATAGGACTTCCTATATATAAATATTTACCTCCGGACCATTCCGGAACTCCTCGTGACGTCCGGGATCTCATCCGGGACTCCGAACAACATTCGGTAACCACATACAAGCTTCCTTTATAACCCTAGCGTCATCGAACCTTAAGTGTGTAGACCCTACGGGTTCGGGAGACATGCAGACATGACCGGGACGTTCTCCGGTCAATAACCAACAGCGGTATCTGGATACCCATGTTGGCTCCCACATGTTCCACGATGATCTCATCGGATGAACCACGATGTCAAGGACTTAATCAATCCCGTATACAATTCCCTTTGTCTATCGGTACGATACTTGCCCGAGATTCGATCGTCGGTATTCCTATACCTTGTTCAATCTCGTTACCGGCAAGTCTCTTTTACTCGTTCCGCAACACATCATCCCGTGATCAACTCCTTGATCACATTGTGCACATTATGATGATGTCCTACCGAGTGGGCCCAGAGATACCTATCCGTTTACACGGAGTGACAGATCCCAGTCTCGATTTGTGCCACCCAACAGACACTTTCGGAGATACCTGTAGTGTACCTTTATAGCCACCCAGTTACGTTGTGACGTTTGGCACACCCAAAGCATTCCTACGGTATCCGGGATTTGCACAATCTCATGGTCTAAGGAAATGATACTTGACATTAAAAAAGCTTTAGCATACGAACTACATGATCTTGTGCTAGGCTTAGGATTGGGTCTTGTCCATCACATCATTCTTCTAATGATGTGATCCCGTTATCAATGACATCCAATGTCCATGGTTAGGAAACCGTAACCATCTATTGATCAACGAGCTAGTCAACTAGAGGCTTACTAGGGACATGGTGTTGTCTATGTATCCACACATGTATCTGAGTTTCCTATCAATACAATTCTAGCATGGATAATAAACGATTATCATGAACAAGGAAATATAATAATAATCAATTTATTATTGCCTCTAGGGCATATTTCCAACAGTCTCCCACTTGCACTAGAGTCAATAATCTAGTTCACATCGATATGTGATTAACACTCAAGGTCACATCCCTAGGTGACTAACACCCAAGAGTTCTGGGTTTGATCATGTTATGCTTGTGAGAGAGGTTATAGTCAACGGGTCTGAACCTTTCAGATCCGTGTGTGCTTTACAAATATCTATGTCATCTCCTAGATGCAGTTACCACGCTCTATTTGGTGCTATTCCAAATAACTGTTCTACTATACTAATCCAGTTTACTACTCAGAATAATCTGGATTAGTGTCAAATCTTGCATCGGCATAACCCTTTACGACGAACTCTTTTACCACCTCCATAATCGAGAAAATTCCTCAGTCCACTAGTTACTAAGGATAACCTTGACCGTTGTCCTGTGATCCATTTCTAGATCACACTTGTACCCCTTGACTGACTCATGGTTTGGCACACTTCAGGTGCGGTACACAACACAGCATACTGTAGAGCCTACGACTAAAGCATAGGGGACGACCTTCGTCCTTTCTCTCTATTCTGCCGTGGTCAGGTTTCGAGTCTTACTCAATGTTCACACCTTATAACACAGCCAAGAACTCCTTCTTTGCTGATCTATTTTGAACTCCTTCAAAATCTTGTCATGGTATGTGTTCGTTTGAAAGTACTATTAAGCGATTTTGATCTATCCTTATAGATCTTGATGCTCAATGTTCAAGTAGCTTAATCCAGGTTTCTACTGAAAAACACTTTTCAAATAACCCTATATGCTTTCCAGAAATTCTACATCATTTCTGATCAACAATATGTCAACAACATATACTCATCAGAAATTCTACAGTGCTCCCACTCACTTCTTTGGAAATACAAGTTTCTCATAAAATTTGTATAAACCTAAAATCTTTGATCAACTCATCAAAGTGTACATTCCAACTCCGAGATGCTTACTCCAGTCCTTAGAAGGATTGCTGGAGTTTTGCATACTTGTTAGCATCTTTCAGGATTGACAAAAATCTTCTGGTTGTATCACATACAACCTTTCCTCAAGAAAATCGTCGAGGAAACAATGTTTTTTGACATCCTATCTGCACAATTTCATAAATAATGCAGTAATCGCTAACATAATTCCAACAGACTCTTAGCATCGCTACGAGTGAGAGAGCCTCATCGCAGTCAACTACTTGAACTTGTCGGAAAACATCTTAATGACAAGTCGAGCTTTCTTAATGGTGACATTTACCATCATTGTCCGTCTTCCTTTTAAAATCCATCTGTACTCAACAGCCTCACGACCATCGAGCCGTTCTGCCAAAGTCTACACTTTGTTTTCATACATGGATCCTCTCTCGGATTTTATGGCCTCGAGCCATTCATTGGAATCCGGGCCCACCATCGCTTCTCCATAGCTTGTAGGTTCATTGTTGTCTAGCAACATGACTTCCAAGACTGGATTACGTACCACTCTGAAGTAGTACGCATCCTTGTCATCCTACGAGGTTTGGGAGTGACTTGATCCGAAGTCTCATGATCACTATCATAAGCTTCCACTTCAATTGGTGTAGGTGCCATAGGAACAATTCCTGTGCCCTGCTACACACTAGTTGAAGTGACGGTTCAATAACCTCATCAAGTCTCCACCATCCTCCCACTCAATTCTTTCGAGAGAAACTTTTCCTCGAGAAAGGACCCGATTTGAGAAACAATCCTTATTGCTTTCGGATCTGAGACAGGAGGTATACCCAACTGTTTTGGGTATCCTATGAAGATGCAGTTACCCGCTTTGGGTTCGAGCTTATCAGCCTGAAACTTTTCATATAAGCGTCGCAGCCCCAAACCTTTAAGAAATGACAGCTTAGGTTTCTCTAAACCATAGTTCATACGGTGTCATCTCATCGGAATTATGTGGTGCCCTATTTAAAGTGAGTGCGGTTGTCTCCAATGCCTAACCCATGAACGATAGTGGTAATTCAATAAGAGACATCATGGTACGCACCATATCCAATAGGGTGCAGTTATGATGTTCGAACACACCATCACACTATGGTGTTCCAGGCGGTACTAGTCGTGAAACAATTTCCACAATGTCTCAATTGTGTACCAAACTCGCAACTCAGATATTCATCTCTACGATCATATCATAGATAGTTTATCCTCTTGTCACTACGATATTCAACTTCATTCTGAAATTACTTGAACCATTCAATAATTCAGACTTGTGTTTCATCAAGTAAATATGCTCAGTATCTACTCAAATCATCTGTGAAGTTAGAGCATAACGATATCCACTGCGTGCCTCAGCACTCATTGGACTGGACACATCAAAATGTGTTACTTCCAACAAGTTGCTTTCTTGTTCCATTTTACTGAAACCGAAGCTTTCAGTCATCTTGCCCATGTGGTATGATCTGCATGTCTCAAGCGATTCAAAATCAAGTGAGTCCAAACGGTCCATCTGCATGGAGTTTCTTCATGCGTATATACCAATAGACATGGTTCACATGTCTCAATCTTTTCAGAAATGAGTGAGTTCAAAGATCCATCAACATGGAGCTTCTTCATGCGTTTTATACCAATATGACTTACATGGCAGTGCCACAAGCAGGTGGTACTATCATTACTATCTTATATCTTTTTGCATGAACACGTGTATCACTATGATCGAGATTCAATAAACCATTCATTTTAGGTGCAAGACCATTGAAGGTATTATTCAAATAAATAGAGTAACCATTATTCTCCTTAAATGAATAACCGTATTGCGATAGACATAATCCAATCATGTCTATGCTCAACGCAAACACCAAATAACAATTATTTAGGTTTAACACCAATCTCGATGGTAGAGTGAGCGTGTGATGCTTGATCATATCAACCTTGGAAACACTTCCAACACATCTCGTCAGCTCACCTTTAGCTAGTCTCCGTTCATTCCGTAGCTTTTATTTCGAGTTACTAACACTTAGCAACCGAACCGGTATCTAATACCCTGATGCTACTAGGAGTACTAGTAAAGTACACATTCACATAATGTATATCCAATATACTTCTATCGACAGCCTTCTCATCTACCAAGTATCTAGGGTAATTCTGCTCTAGTGGCTGTTCCCCTTATTACAGAAGCACTCAGTCTCGGGTTTGGGTTCAACCTTGGGTTTCTCCACTAGAGCAGCAGCTGATTTGCCGTTTCATGAAGTATCCCTTCTTGCCCTTGCCCTTCTTGAAACTAGTGGTTTCACTAACCATCAACAATTGATGCTCCTGCTTGGTTTCTACTTTCGCGGTGTCAAACATCGCGAATATTTCAAGGATCATCATATCTATCCCTGATATGTTATAGTTCATTACGAAGCTCTAGTAGCTTGGTGGCAATGACTTTGGTGAAACATCACTATCTTATCTGGAAGATCAACTCCCACTCGATTCAAGTGATTGTTGTACTCAGACAATCTGAGCACAAGCTCAACAATTGAGCTTCTCTCCCTTAGTTTGCAGGCTAAGAAAATCGTCGGAGGTCTTATACCTCTTGACGTGGGCACGAGCCTGAAATCCCAATTTCAGCCCTTGAAACATCTCATATGTTCCGTGACATTTCAAAATGTCTTCGGTGCCTCAATTCTAAACCATTTAACATTACCGAACTATCATGTAGTCATCAAAACGTGTACGTCAGATGTTCGCAACATCCACAGACCATGTTCGAGGTCCAGCACACCGAGCAGTGCATTAAGGACATAAGCCTTGTACTGTCCGCATAATTGCTACTATCAACTTTCAACTATATTTTCTCTAGGAACATATCTAAAATAGTAGAACTAAAGCGCGAGCTTACGACATAATTTGCAAAGATCTTTTGACTATGTTCAGGATAATTAAGTTCATCTTATGAACTCCCACTCAGATAGACATCCCTCTAGTCATCCAAGTGATTACATGATCCGAGTCAACTAGGCCGTGTCCGATCATCACGTGAGACGGACTAGTCATCATCGGTGAACATCTTCATGTTGATCGTATCTACCATACGACTCATGCTCGACCTTTCGGTCTCTTGTGTTCCGAGGCCATGTCTGTACATGCTAGGCTCGTCAAGTCAACCTAAGTGTTTTGCGTGTGTAAATCTGGCTTACACCCGTTGTATGTGAACGTAAGAATCTATCACACCCGATCATCACGTGGTGCTTCGAAACGACGAACTTTCGCAACGGTGCACAGTTAGGGGGAACACTTTCTTGAAATTTTAATGAGGGATTATCTTATTTACTACCGTCGTTCTAAGCAAATAAGATGCAAAAAACATGATAAACATCACATGCAATCAAATAGTGACATGATATGGCCATCATCACTTTGCTCCTTTTGATCTCCATCTTCGGGGCTCCATGATCATCGTCGTCACCGGCATGACACCATGATCTTCATCATCATGATCTCCATCATCGTGTCTTCATGAAGTTGTCACGTCAACTATTACTTGTACTACTATGGCTAACGTTTAGCAATAAAGTAAAGTAATTACATGACGTTTATGTTGACACGCAGGTCATAAATAAATAAATTAAGGACAACTCCTATGGCTCCTGCCGGTTGTCATACTCATCGACATGCAAGTCGTGATTCCTATTACAAGAACATGATCATCTCATACATCACATATATCATACATCACATCCTTTGTCCATATCACATCACAAGGCATACCCTGCAAAAACAAGTTAGACGTCCTCTAATTGTTGTTTGCATGTTTTACGTGGCTGCTATGGGTTTCTAGCAAGAACGTTTCTTACCTACGCAAAACCACAACGTGATATGTCAATTGCTATTTACCCTTCATAAGGACCCTTTTCATCGAATCCGATCCGACTAAAGTGGGAGATACTGGCACCCGCTAGCCACCTTATGCAACTAGTGCATGTCAGTCGGTGGAACCTGTCTCACGTAAGTGTACGTGTAAGGTCGGTCCGGGCCGCTTCATCCCACAATGCCGCCGAATCAAGATTGACTAGTAACGGTAAGCATATTGAACAAAATCAACGCCCACAACTACTTTGTGTTCTACTCGTGCATGGAATCTACCGCAATAGACCTAGCTCTGATACCACTGTTGGGGAACGTAGCAGAAATTCAAAATTTTCCTACGTATCACCAAGATCTATCTATGGAGAGACCAGCAACGAAGGGAAGGAGAGTGCATCTACATACCTTTGTAGATCGCTAAGCGGAAGCGTTCAAGTGAACGGGGTTGATGGAGTCGTAATCGTCGTGATCCAAATCATCGATGATCCTAGTGCCGAACGGACAGCACCTCCGCGTTCAACACACGTACAGCCCGGTGACGTCTCCCATGCCTTGATCCAGCAAGGAGAGAGGGAGAGGTTGAGGAAGACTCCATCCAGCAGCAGCACAACAGCGTGGTGGTGGTGGAGGAGCGTGGCAATCCTGCAGGGCTTCGCCAAGCACCTGCGGGAGAGGAGAAGAACTTGGGAGAGGGGGAGGGGCTGCACCAAAGGCAAAAGGTCTATCTCAAGAGGCCCTCTACCCCCACTATATATAGGGATCCCAAGGGGGGTGCGCCAGCCCTAGGAGATCCAATCTCCTAAGGGGCGGCGGCCAGGGGAGGTTTCCCTCCCCCCCCTAGGCACCTAGGAGGTGCCTTCCCTCCTTGGGACTCTTCCTTAGGGTTCCCCCTTCACCCTAGGCGCATGGGACATAAGGGAAGTGGCGCCCCAGCCCACTTTGGGCTGGATCCCTTCCCACTTCAGCCCATGGGACCCTCCGGGATGGGTGGCCCCACCCGGTGGGCCCCCGGGACCCCTCCGGTGGTCCCGGTACAATACCGATGACCCCGAAACTTGTCCCGATGGCCGAAATAGGACTTCCTATATATAAATCTTTACCTCCGGACCATTCCGGAACTCCTCGTGACGTCCGGGATCTCATCCGGAACTCCGAACAACATTCGGTAACCACATACAAGCTTCCTTTATAACCCTAGCGTCATCGAACCTTAAGTGTGTAGACCCTACGGGTTCGGGAGACATGCAGACATGACCGGGACGTTCTCCGGTCAATAACCAACAGCGGTATCTGGATACCCATGTTGGCTCCCACATGTTCCACGATGATCTCATCGGATGAACCACGATGTCAAGGACTTAATCAATCCCGTATACAATTCCCTTTGTCTATCGGTACGATACTTGCCCGAGATTCGATCGTCGGTATTCCTATACCTTGTTCAATCTCGTTACCGGCAAGTCTCTTTTACTCGTTCCGCAACACATCATCCCGTGATCAACTCCTTGATCACATTGTGCACATTATGATGATGTCCTACCGAGTGGGCCCAGAGATACCTCTCCGTTTACACGGAGTGACAAATCCCAGTCTCGATTCGTGCCACCCAACAGACACTTTCGGAGATACCTGTAGTGTACCTTTATAGCCACCCAGTTACGTTGTGACGTTTGGCACACCCAAAGCATTCCTACGGTATCCGGGAGTTGCACAATCTCATGGTCTAAGGAAATGATACTTGACATTAAAAAAGCTTTAGCGGACGAACTACATGATCTTGTGCTAGGCTTAGGATTGGGTCTTGTCCATCACATCATTCTTCTAATGATGTGATCCCGTTATCAATGACATCCAATGTCCATGGTTAGGAAACCGTAACCATCTATTGATCAACGAGCTAGTCAACTAGAGGCTTACTAGGGACATGGTGTTGTCTATGTATCCACACATGTATCTGAGTTTCCTATCAATACAATTCTAGCATGGATAATAAACGATTATCATGAACAAGGAAATATAATAATAATCAATTTATTATTGCCTCTAGGGCATATTTCCGACACCAAGCCCCTAGGGTCGTTGGCCAAGGGGGACGAGGGAAATCCCTCCGTTCCTTCCCCACAGATCGTTATCCCCCTTTTTAGGGATCTTGATCTTATCCCTTCGGCATATCATACTATTCCTCTAAGGGGGATCTTGGTGCGCCTAGACCAGGTGTATGGGTCCTTTCCCCACTACCCACGTTCATCTGGGTCCCCTCATGCAGATGGGCCCTACTCCGGAAACTTCTGGAACCTTCCCGGTACAATACCAAAAAAACAGAACATTTTTTGGAACCCTCAATATGACTTTCAATATATAAATCTTTACCTCCAGACCATTCCGGAAGTCCTCGTGATGTCCCGGAACCCATCCGGGACTTCAAACAACCTTCGGGCTTTCCTCTATTAATATCTCAATACTATACTACCTAGCGCTACCGAACGTTAAGCGTGCGACCCTACGGGTTCGAGAATCATGAAGACAT
The DNA here is from genome assembly GCA_032464435.1 of Aegilops umbellulata. Lineage (NCBI taxonomy): Eukaryota > Viridiplantae > Streptophyta > Magnoliopsida > Poales > Poaceae > Aegilops > Aegilops umbellulata. The sequence goes on along the minus strand of CP136057.1, from coordinate 130,153,738 downwards.
GAGGGAGACACCTCTCTGGTCAATAACTAATAGCTGGGCCTAGATGCCCATATTGATTCCCACATATTCATCGAAGATCTTTATCGATTGAACCATGCTGTCAAGGATTCGATATGTTACTATCTCCATACCTGGTTCAATCTTGTTACTGGCAAGTCTCTTTACTTGTTCCGTAATACAAGATGTCGTGACTAACTCATTAGGCACATTGCTTGCAGGTTCTTTACGATGTTGTATTACCGAGAGGGCCCAGAGATATCTCTCTGTCATACGAAATGACAAATCCTAGTCTCGATCCGTGGCAACCCAACAAACACCTTCAAAGATACATGTAGAGCACATTTATGATCACCATTTACGAATTGATGTTTGAATACACACTAAGTATTCCTCTGGTGTCAGGGAGTTGCATGATCTCATGGTCTAAGGAACAGATACTTGACATAAAGAAAATTGTAGCAAATAAACTAAACGATCTGATGCTAAGCTTACGGTTGGGTTTGTCCATCACATTATTCTCCTAATGATGTGATCCTGTTATAAAATAACAACTCATGTCTATGGTTAGGAAATCTTAACCATCTTTGATCAATGATCTAGTCTAGTAGAGGCTCACTAGGGACACGGTATTTGTTTATGTATCCACACATGTATTTAAGTTTTTGGTCAATATAACTCTAGCATTAATATTAGATGTGGGAATTAGATGTTGTATTCCTCAGGTGCAAACGCACGTATATATGATGTACAGGAGTGGTCCACGACCTCAACTATACAAGGTAACTAGGAGGTGGGCCCAATACACAGGTATGCAAAACACATATACTCAACACCCGCAGTCGAAGCGGCACCGCGGCTGACGCAAAGACTGGACCGGAACTCCTCAAATGACGCCGTAGGCAAGCCCTTGGTCATGATATCTGCAAATTGTTGGGAAGTAGGGACGTGTAAAACACGAATATGGCCAAGGGCCACCTGTTCCCGAACAAAATGAATATCCAACTCAATATGCTTGGTCCGTTGATGATGCACCGGGTTAGCGGAGAGGTAGACCGCCGAGACGTTGTCGCAGTAGACCACCGTCGCACGGTTAACAGGGCAAGAGAGCTCTTGAAGCAGCTGACGAAGCCACGAACACTCGGCGACGGCGTTGGCCACCGCACGATACTCAGCCTCAGCGCTGGAATGAGAGACATAGGCTACCGCTTGGACGACCACGAGAAGAGTGAGGGTCCAAGGTAGACACAATAGCCCGAGGTGGAGTGACGAGTGTCGGGGCAGCCCGCCCAGTCTGCATCGGAGTAGGCGGTGAGGGCGGTGTCCGCGGAGACATGAAGCGTGACGCCAAGATCCATAGTGCCACAGACATAGCGGAGAATCCGCTTGACGGCAGCCCAGTGAACGTCCTGAGGAGCATGCATATGGAGACACACCTGCTGCACGGCATACTGGATCTCCAGTTGAGTCAGAGTGAGGTACTGAAGAGCACCAACAATAGACCGATAGAAAGCAGCATCCGAAGCAGGAGAACCATCCGTGGCAGAAAGCTTGGCCTTCGTATCAACAGGCGTAGCGGCAGGCTTACAGTTAAGCATGCCAGCGCACTCCAGGAGCTCATGAGCGTACTTCCGCTGATGAAGAAAGAAGCGATCCGGACGGCACACCACCTCAACACCGAGGAAGTAGTGCAAAGGACCCAAGTCCTTGATGGCAAACTCAGCGCGAAACGAGCCGTGAGCTGACTGAGAAGACCAGCCGTACATGCCGTCAGGATGATGTCGTCGAAATAGAGCAGCAAGTAGGCCATGTCATAGCCCTGATGATAGACGAAGAGCGATGTGTCCGAGCGGGTGGAGCGGAACCCAAGCTGGTGGAGAAACGCCGCGATGCGCTGGTACCAAGCGCGCGGAGCCTGCTTGAGTCCGTACAGGGACCGTGAAAGCAAGCACATGTGGTCGGGAAGCGCCGGATCAACAAACCCGGTGGGCTGCTGGCAGAAGACCTGCTCCTCAAGGTGACCATGAAGGAAGGCGTTGGAGACGTCCATCTGGTGCACTGGCCAAGCATGGGAGACAACAAGGTGGAGAACCGTGCGTATCGTGCTGGGCTTGACGACCGGAGCGAAGGTGTCGGTGAAGTCGATGCCAGCACTCTGTTGGAAGCCACGAACGACCCAGCGCGCTTTATAGCGATCAAGGGTACCATCAGGACGGAGCTTGTGTTTAAAGACCCACTTCCCGGTAATCACATTGGCGTGCCGGGGACGGGGAACAAGCTGCCATGTCCGGTTGCGCAGTAGGGCGTCAAACTCCTCTTGCATCGCAGCCATCCATAGCGGGTCACGAAGAGCGGCTCGAACGGAGGACGGCAAAGGCGATAGCTCAGAGGTGGACGCCGCATGGACGTAGTCATCCGAGGCGTAGCGCGAGCTCAGACGAAAAATGCCCGTACGGGCACGGGTGACCGGACCGGCCACAGGCGCTGGGGGGCCGAGGGGGCCGCGGGCGCCGGTGGCGCCGGGGACGCCGAGGGGGCGGCAGGCGCCGAGGGGCCGCGGGCACCGGTGGCGCCGGGGGCGCCGAGGGGGCCGCGGAGGCCGCATGCGCCATCGCCGGGGGGCGCGCCTCAAAGCCAAGGGGCGGGCCAAGAGAGGTGTGCGAGCGCCCTGGGAGAGGCGTCGAGGAGCCCGCGTCACCGGCGGCGGGAGGAACAGCCGGGGGTACCTGGTGAAACGGAAACACATGCTCATCAAAGCAAACGTGTCGGGAAGTGAACACACGGTGGGAGACGGGATCGTAGCACCGATATCCCTTGGAGGTAGGGGGTAGCCGATGAAGATGCAAGCGACGGAACAAGGTGCGAGCTTGTGAGGAGCGGAGTCGACAGTGCTAGGATAGCAAAGGCACCCGAATATACGCAAACCATCATAAGAGGGTGGCGTACCGAACAGGAGGTGATGAGGTGCAAAATTCCACCGTGGTCGGCAGGGTCGAATATTAGGGAGAAGGGATGCAGTAGCAAGCGCGTCCGGCCAAAAGTGAGGCGGCACGTTAGCATGAAACAGGAGCGTGCGAACACAGGCGGCCAGAAGGACGCGTTCGGCTCGACCGTTCTACTGGGAAGTGTACGGGCATGTGAGGCGGAAAACTGTGCCATGATGCGACAAAAAGGTGCGAAAGGCGAGGTTGTCGAACTCTTTTCCATTGTCCATCTGAAACACAAGGATGGGACGCCCAAACTGTGTGCGGACATAGGAGTAAAAAGCCGTCAAGGTAGAGAGTGCATCCGACTTTCTGGGCAAAGGAAAAGTCCACACGTAATGAGAATAATCATCAAGAATGACTAGATAATATAAATAGCCCGAATTACTAGGAACTGGAGAGGTCCACACATCGCTATGAATCAACTGAAAAGGAAAAGAAGCAATGGTGATGGAATTATTAAACGGCAGACGAACATGTTTGCCGACTCGACAGGCATGATAGAACTGAAACTGAAACTCTTAAGAATATGACGAAGTGTGACGGGGATGGGATGACCCAAGCGAGCATGCCAGAGATCGACGCCAACGGAGAGAGCCATCGGTGCGGTGGTAGTGGAAGAAGACGGATGCACCGGATAAAGCTCATCGGGGCTGTCACATCAGTGGAGTACCATCCTGGTTCGAGCGTCCTTGACACAAAAACCAATGCCGTCAAATTCAACAGTAACAGGATTTTCACGAGTGAGACATTTAACAGAAACAAGGTTCTTAATAAGATCAGGAGACACAAGTATGTTAGACAAAGATAAAGGTGTAGAGGTAGAAGGAAAAGAAGTTTGCCCAACATGTGTGATAGGAAGTATGGAACCATTGCCGACAATGATGCGGCGGTCGGTGGAGACAAGAGCGAAAGAGGCAAGGTTACCAGGATGAGCAAACATGTGAGCCGTAGCACCGGTGTCCATGTACCAATTAGCATCGTCAGTGGAGTTGTTCGGCGTGGGAGCGGCATGCAGCGCGGTGAGGAGCACCGGGTCCCAACTCGCAGGCGGTAGGGCCGGCGAGGGGAACGGAGGCGCCATGGGGAAACCGTAGCCGCCGCTCAGCTGCGGCGGGGGTGGCTGCTGCCCAGCGGGCGAGGCCAGGCCCGCTGACGACCCCCACCAGTACCCGGGAGACCCGTACACGGGTGGAGCCCCGTACATGGAAGCGGGCGGGGCCCCGTATGTGAGAACGGGCGCGTCGAACGCCCCGTGCGACAGCAAGGGGTCGACGGCAGAGTCGGCGCCGGTGGCGGGGTAATGACGAATTGGCCGGAGAGCACCGGCGGTGGGGCGGCGACGTACGCCAGCAGGGCCGGGGGCGAGGCGCCGTACGCAGACCACGCACTAGAGGGAGCCACACCCACCGCCATGTACGGACGACATGGCGGGAACAGGATGGCGCGGGCGACTCAGACGGCTCGGTGGCAGCAGATGACTCGCGCGGTGGGTCGGGTGAAGATCTCGGGCGTTGGCGAGTGGTGCGGTCGGGCGCTGGCGTGTAGCGCTCGGGCGCTGGCGAGTGGCAAACTCGGGCGAGCGGGGGCGCTGGATCAAGATCGATCGGCGCTGGAGCCAGGAATTGGGCGTTGGGCGTGCTGGCGATCTGGCGCGGGTGAGCGGGCGGGTGAGCGGGCGGGCGGGCACTAGTGCAGAACCGGGCAATAGCACCGGTTCGTAAGGCCCTTTAGTGCCGGTTCTATAACCGGCACTAAAGTGTGGACACTAAAGCCCCCCCCTTTAGTACCGGTCCAGCACGAACCGGTGCTAAAGGGCAACCATGTGGCACGAGCCAGCTCCGGGGGCCGGGAGCCCTTTAGTACCGGTTGGTAACACCGACCGGTACGAAAATGTTTGGGGGGTTTTTGGTTTTATGATTTATTTTTCATTTAATTTTGTGTTTTCCATTTTAATTCTTTTTCGTTTGCTGGTATTTTACGATACTACACATTGTACACGTTATGCATATATATGGTAGCTAGTAGAACCAATCATATATATAGATCATCAATGTCTCACAAACCACCATATTAATTCACACATACACACATGTATAGCTATATACAATTTCTCGTACATATGCATGTTGCCTTCGGAGCCAGTTGCATTAGCCTAATTGGTGCCTTCGGAGCACGATGACAAATTGGAAGTGGTTCATGACCTGGTCGATGGGGGCGGTAGCGGGTAATAGTATTCTCCCTTCGGATTTATGACCTGGTCGAGCAAAATTCCCGCTATTTCCTCTTGAAGTGCTTGTACGCGCTCCGTATCTAGGAGCTTGTCCCGCACCACTGTGAACTGTTAAGAAGGAGATCAATATGCATGTGTATTAGTTGTGTGACTAGATATCGATAATGGTGCACAAATTGTGAATAGTGTTCTGACAAGCGTACCCATTCCTGTCTTTGAGATCTGCTCCTTTCGGACGCCATCATGCGAATGTTCTCGCAAACGCAGTATGCACACAGATCAATCCCCTGTGCCTGCTTTATGGCCTTTACGAGAATGGAATTTAATTTGATCAGATAATAATTAATCAAGCATGATAATATTAAAAAGATGGCAGCTAGCTACCACTACTTAATTACTTACCCTGAGTCGAAACCATCTCAGCTGTCGTTTCCATCCGCCTTCCGTTTTGCTGATGAACCTTGCCCAAGCCCTGCCCGCCGACAAAGAAAATGAATAAAGGGGTTATTAAATAGTTCATATCATGAAATGACGAACTAAATAGGCCGAGATATATAGTTAATAATGATTGAAATTACCTGTTGACTATCCCAAACAAGATGTTATAGTCACTATTTTCTTTGAGTAGTGAGTCCAGTATTTCAACTGTTCCTTCGTCAACTTTAATGATACACAAGATCCAGTGAAATCTGCATGCACACACGTTTGCATGTCTTAATTAAGCGGGCATATGTAAGCAAAAACATGTAGCTAGCTAGCTAGTAGGCAAAAACAGAGAATTTGTAGTACAAGAAAGTGTGACTCACTTGAAGTTGTAAGGAAGTAGTATATCTTCATTGTATTTGAGGCGCTTCAAGAACTCGAACATGCTGTCCTCTACCTGCTTTTCATAATACTTGCTTATTATCCATGTGTATTCATTAACGGTGTTTGGGTCAATGAACCCAATGCCATAGCGTCCACCTTTTTTCATTTCATACATCTTCATCCTACATAATACCACAGAAAAGAATATAGTGAGGATAATTACAGGTAATGATTGATCAAAAGGATCAATACAGCTAGCTTGAGACTTAAATTACAGAAAGAAATCACTTACAGACAATAGCAACTGACGATAGATTTGTCGAGTGCGTCTTGATTGTATAACTGAAACAGTTCAGAATACTCAACGGTCCCAGGTTTCTCATGGTAGTAATGATCCTTGTTGACTTGCATCATGAGGGACTGTCGATCGGATCTCTTGGTAATGTCCATGTACCATTGATGCAATTCATACATTCTCGTTGGGAGCTTCTTGACATCTTCTGGCTTGACCAAAGGTTGGCCCCGGACATATTTCCATTTTATTTCCTCCTCTATAAGCACAGGCATGTCCTCAATCTCGAGGAGTTGTCCAACAGTGATCTTGAGTTCTTCAGCCTGTGTTATATGCTGCTGGGTTATTACCACATCGCCCACCTGGGGAACGTAAACTGTTTGCCCACAATAATATTGGCCGCGCGTACTGTCACGTGTTGTTGGCGGCACAACAAGCGGGGGGATCGGTTGCGCCCACTGTTCTCCCAGCTGGGCAACGGTTCTCCCGCATTTTTTGACAGCTGCTTGTTGTTTGCTCGAGCTCGAGCTCGCCTCCTTCTGTAGACGTTGTGGATGTAACTTCTTGATGTGGCGCTCATAGTCTGTGTCAAGAGGCTTAGGAGCTGGTGGTTCAGCCATACGAATGAAGTGGTCAATAACTTCCACAGGCACTTTCTCCCTTGGCGGCGGTGGCGGTTTCGGTCCAAAATGGGCGTCGACTTCTGCCCGCACTATGGCATTGGTTTGCTCCTTGGTCCTGTCGTAAGCCCTCTCAGGAAGAGGAGTACTGAGGTTTGGACCATATTTATATCGCTTGCCTCCGCCTGTACTTCCTGTACTATGACCTCGACTGGTACCGCTACGCACCATAGCTGTGGGGTGTCTCTTCTGCGATTGCTGAGGCGGCGGAGACGGCTGACGGGGCTGAGTTGGACGAGGAGGAGTGGCCTGAAGCTGTGCCGGACTTGGAGGAGGAGTGGCCTGACACTTTGCCAGACTTGGAGGATGAGTGGACGTCTGACGCTGTGTCGGACTTGGAGGAGGAGTGGCCTGACACTTTGCCGGACTTGGAGGAGGAGGAGTGGCCTCACGCGTTGCTGGACTTGGAGCGGGAGTCTGCTGACTCGGTGGCGGACTTTGACGAGGAGTCGGGTGACGCGGTGTCGGTGGCCTTCGAAAGATTATGCAATCCTTTCTCCATAGGATGACATGATGTATGGCCTCTCCCAATGTGTGCTCGTCATCACCTCCAGGAATGTCAAGCTGTAGCTCCGAATACGGGTCCACCACCTCATCAACCAAGACACGAGCATAGCCCGCTGGAATCGGGTTGCAATGGAAGGTTGCCTCGGGGGAATTTGAAAAAGCAACGGCGTCCGCCACCTTCATGGATATGTTCTTCATTTTGAAGTGTAGCTCGCAGTTAGTGTTCTCCGTGATGTCATCCACGGGGTATCTATCCAGTAGTGCGTCGCCCGGGGCGGAACCCACGCTGCTTCTCGGCATGGATGGGGCGGTGCTATCCAATGCTGGATCATCCGCTAGCTGCTGCAGCTGCTGAGACCCCCTTTGCTGGCTAAGTGAGTCGATCTGCTCCTGCTGCCGCTGGAATTTAACTGCCAATTCCGCTTGACTTGCTTCTAGGCCTTGAAGGCGTTCATAGTCCCGCGTCCTCTGCTCCTCCTCCATCTTCCTCTTCTTCTCCTCCGCAATCTTATTTCTCGCACGGGTTCTGTAGTCAGCGTTCCAGTCCGAAAACCCGTCATACCACGGAATAGCGCCCTTGCCTCGTGTTCTTCCCGGGTGTTCAGGATTTCCCAGGGCACAGGTAAGCTCGTCGTTCTCTCTATTGGGCTGGAACACCCCCGATCGAGCCTCTTCTATTGCAACAAGTATCGCATCGTCAGCTCCGTTCAGACATGCCTTCGTCGAAACATTGCCTGTGTTCGGGTCCAACTCCCCCCCATGCGCATAGAACCAAGTCCTGCACCTGGGGGGCCAGCTCTTAGTAACCGGAGTGACACCTGCATCCTCCATCTCTTTCTCAGACTTATCCCACTTAGGCATTGCCACCGCGTAGCCACCTGGCCCCAGCTTATGGAACTTATCTTTTTTTCGGCATTCTTCTTGTTTATTCTCGACCGTTCCTTAGCTAATTCTGAATCCTTGAATTTCACGAAATCATCCCAATGAGCACTTTAATTCTCTAGTATCCCCTCGAATACTGGAGTCTTCCTTCCTCCCTTGACGTACTTCTCCCATTCACATCTCTTGTGGTTCTTGAATGCAACCGCCATCTTCCTAAAAGCAGCGTCCTTGACTTTCTGCACATCTGCTTCTGTGAAATGATCTGGTAGGGTGAAATGTTCCATGAGAGTATCCCAAAGCAGTTTTTTTATTCTCGTCGACAAAAGTAACATTTGGATGTGGCTTTGCTGGCTTTCTCCATTCTTGAAGGGAGATCGGGAGTTGGTCCTTCACAAGAACTCCGCACTGACGAACGAACTTGTTCGCAATCTTCTTAGGCGCTAATGGTTCGCCATTAGGTTTGAATGCCTCGATATTGTACTTTACGCCCCCCCTTCAACTTTTTGTTCGGGCCTTGTTTTGTCCTTTTGCCTGAAGATTTGCTCGATCCGGATGGCTGAAAGAAGAAAGATCGATTCGTTAATATATCTTCAACTCATTTAAAACATGCGATGATCACCAGATTCCTGCTTATATAAATATATATACCTCGCCGGTGTTTGTTGTTTCAGGATCAACATGTTCTTCGTCATCGTCATAATCGTAGTTCATGACTTCATCAATTCGGTCGTCGTGATTGAATATCATATCACCCTCTCCGGTGTTGTTTAGAAATTCGGAGCCGTCATAATCTTCTTCATTCTGATCATCATCTGGCCCGCGTATCATATCGAACATGGTCTGTTCTCTCTCTCTGTCGGTATTGTTCGCCATAGCTTTTATTTAACTATGCCAAAAGAAATATAAAACAATTTAGTATAATCTCGAATAATAGATATAATCTCGAATACATCGTCTCGAATAATAGATATAATCTCGAATACATCGTCTCGAATAATAGATTTAGTCTCGAATACATCGTCTCGAATAATATATAATATTGAATAGTACATCACTGGCTAGGTAGCTAATTAAAGATCGAATACTATAGAAGAATCTAGGACACTTGCGGTTCCTGCGGCGCGGGTGGTGGACACCCAAAGAGAAGGAACCCTCACAGGTTCATAGCTGAAGTGAGATCCCTGAAGAAACTGCCAGGTATTGGAGAACCTGGCGCCCTCTAACGCAACCATGTAGCGATGGACGTGCTCGTCCTCCTCCCTGACACGACGACGTACCACCTCCGGCGGGGCCGGCTCCCTCCGCACCAAAACTGGCCCACGCGAACGCCACCAAACGAGATCAGGGTCGACGACGGGACCCGGGGCCGGGTTCCTCATCAAGCGGCGCGCCCCTCCAGGCAGCACCTCCCAGTGCCAGCCCGGCGGAGCCCAGTCCCGGACATGGGTCAGCGGGACGTCGTCGCGGACGTGTCGACGGCAAGGATGCGGGCCGGGCATCGTCGACAACAAATACTAGCTATATGCCCGCAAAAAGTAACATTTTTTTAATGATTGGATTTTGATAACTAAAATTTCTAACATTTCTATAACATTTCTAAGAATGCTATATATAACTAACATTTCTATAACATTTCTAATATTTCTATAACTAAAAAAAAGAATTTTTTCTAACTTTTTTATAACTATTTCTATAACTAAAAAAAGGAAAATTTTCTAACAATTCTAACTTTTTTATAACTATTTATATAACTAAAAAACAAAAAAATTTCTAACAATTATAACTTTTTTATAACTATTTCTATAACTAAAAAACAGAAAATTTTCTAACAATTCTAACATTTCTAACAATTCTAACAATTCTAACATTTCTAACTATTTCTAAAAAAACAGAAAAATGTCTAACAATTTCTAAAAAACAGAAAAATCTATAACTAAAAATGTATGTGTGTGTGTGCGCGCTCACCGGCCGGCGAGGCGAGAGGCGACGGGGGGCGCGCGGCGACGGGGACGGCGACGGGCGCGGCAACGACGGGGACGGGGACGTATGGGCCGGGGCAGCGACGACGACGGGGACGGTGACGACGCGGCCGGGACAGGGCGGCGGTGACGACGGGGACGACGGGGACGGGACGACGGGGCGGTGACGACGGGGACGGGGCGGCGACGGGGCTGGCGACGGGGGCGGCGACGAGGGATATGGAGACGGCGGGGGCGGCGGGCGACGGTGTGCAGAGAGGAGAAGAAGCAGAGGGAGAGATGAAAACTGACGAAATTTTGAAGTGTTGTATATATAGAAGGCACCTTTAGTACCGGTTGGAGCCACCAACCGGTACTAAAGGCCTGTTTTGGCAAGGCCAAGCGGCGGGAAACGACCCCCTTTAGTACCGGTTGGTGGCTCCAACCGGTACTAAAGGCCCACCCTTTAGTACCGGTTGGTGCCACGAACCGGTACTAAAGGGGGGTGCGCTGCCAGGCGAGGGGCGCAAAGTTTAGTCCCACCTCGCCTAGCGAAGGGCAGCCGCACTGGTTTATAAACCCAGCCGTGGCTGCTCCTTCGAGCTCCTCTCAAATGCAGGCCTTCTGGGCCTACCTGTGCTGTGCTGCCCCGTGGGCCTACCGGGCCTTTGCGGGCCTGCATCCTGGCCCAACAACGGGTTGGGTTTCTAGTCGTATGCAGGCCGCTCTAGCCTAGTAGGCGGTCTTTTTTATTTTTTTATTTGCTTTATTTATTTTTGAGTTGTTTTTTTTGTGTATTTAGAGTTTCTTTGTGAATATTTTTGCTTTAGGTACAAAAAATTACAAACTTTCTGTGGGTGGGCTTTGAATTTCTTCGTCGTCCGAATCCCAACCTCGCAGGCCATAGTTCGGCCTGGGCTCTCCTGACAAAGAGAGAGACTTGAGAGAATTCAGGATATCACCGAAAGGTGATCACTGAAAGATGTCCGCGGCGGTGAACTCCATTACAGGCGCCCAATCTGATTCGATTGGCAGGGGCGCGGGAGCCTCGGAGTTCGGAGAAGAATCCGGCTCCTCTGAGTCATGGGCCATGCGGAGTGCAGGGCTTGTGTTCAGCTCAATGGCTTTTAAGATTGCAACCTCCGAGGTGACGTCCAACCGTTCACCCTCAAAGGACGCAGCGGGCTCCAAGTCGAGGATCGGGGCCGGAGCGTATGCGGCCTCCAGGACACTGTTCGGAGGCAGAGCTATATCATGCCCCTCGGGATAGTGCGGCGCGCTTGGCTGTGGCTCGAATCCGTCGAAGATCAAGTCTCCGCGGATATCTGCCGTGTAGTTTAGGCTTCCAAACCTGACTTGATGGCCAAGGGCGTAGCTTTCGATCTGCTCTAGATGGCCAAGCGAGTTGGCGCGCAGAGCGAAGCTGCCGAAGACGAAGATCTGTCCAGGGAGAAAAGTCTCACCCTGGACCTCATCGTTTCTGATGATCAAAGGAGCCATTGGGCCTAAAGGCGACGACACAGAGGAACTCTCAATGAAAGCACCAATGTCGGTGTCAAAACCGGCGGATCTCGGGTAGGGGGTCCCGAACTGTGCGTTAAGGTCGGATGGTAACAGGAGACAAGGGACACTTTATTTTACCCAGGTTCGGGCCCTCTCGATGGAGGTAAAGCCCTACTCCTGCTAGATTAATATTGATGATATGGGTAGTACAAGAGTAGATCTACCACGAGATCAAGGAGGCTAAACCCTAGAAGCTAGCCTATGAGTATGATGATGGTTATGATGATTATGATCTGATCGTCCTACGGACTACAACCCTCCGGTTTATATAGACACCAGATAGGGTTAGGGTGACACAGAGTCGGTTACATTGGTAGGAGATCTTGAATATCCGCACGCCTATCTTTCCTTCCACGCCAAGGAAAGAACCTTCCGGACATGGGACGAAGTCTTCAATCTTGTATCTTCATAGTCCTGGAGTCCGGCTGAAGGTATAGTCCGGCTATCCGAACACCCCCTAATCCAGGACTCCCTCAAATAGCATGTGTTCCTAAAAGAAATCCATGACGATCTTCGAAAGAAGAGTTCTTCTTACATTGCCAAGCATTTACTCTTGTCCACTTATATGCCACAAGTAAAACCTAGCAAGAAGAATAAGAAAGATTTTTCTTCTAGTAGTAACAATAACCATGTTAAATCAAATATTGTTGCTTCTAGTAGTTCTCTTGATTCCACTAATGATTCTCTTAGCCAAGTCACACTTGAGCAAGAAAATAGCTTATTGAAGGGAATTATAGAGAAATGTGTTTACAAGAGCCTTGCCGGAAGTAAGCAATTTGAGGAAATTGTACGCAAGCAAGGGAGGCACCGGAAGAATCAAGGTGTTGGTTTTGAATGAAAGTTCAATGCCAATGGAGTTCAGTGGGAAGAAGATCAATATCCCAAAATGAAGTCTGTTCCTCAACAAAAGAAGTATGACCCCACTTCTTTCAAAGGTACACAAGCTCAAGATGATCTTCCACCACAAGACCACAAGCTAAAAGGCAAGGACGAGCTTCAACAAGAGATTGACTCATTTGAAGAAGCTCCTAAGGCCATGGTAAAGTGGGTTCCCAAGACTACATCAAGTTCCAATACATCAAGTATGACTACAACTCCAAGGATTCCCATCAAGTTGATGTGGAACCCAAAGAAGAAGAACTAGAGAGTTCTTGAGGGTGACTCCGCCAACATGTTGGGGAACGTAGCATGCAATTTCAATAAAAAATCCTACGCTCACGCAAGATCTATCTAGGATATGCATAGCACGAGAGGGGGAAAGTGTGTCCATGTACCCTCGTAGACCGAAAGCGTAAGCCTTTGTTAATGCGGTTGATGTAGTCAAACTTCTTATCGTTCTGACCGATCAAGCACCGAACTTACGACACCTCCGAGTTCTTCACACGTTCAGCTTGATGACGTCCCTCGAACTCTTGATCCAGCAAAGTGTCGAGGGAGATTTCCGTCAGCACGACGGCGTGGTGATGGTGAAGTAATCCGCGCAGGGCTTCGCCTAAGCACTACGTGAATATGACCGAAGGCGTAAACTGTGGAGGGGGGGCGCCGCACACGGCTAACAATTATTGGTTTGTGTTCTAGGAACCCCCTCCCCATGTATATATAGGTGGGAGAGGGAGGGGAGCAGCCTTGGGGCGCCCCAAGTAGGAGATCCTACTTGGGGGCCTCCTCCGATTCGGCCTCCCCCTTTCTTTATCTCCGGAGGGGGGAAGGAAAGAGGGGAGAGGGGAAAGTAAGGGGGAATCATATTCCCGCTATTTCCTTTCCTCCTCCCCTTTTCCTTTCTCCACTTAGATTGGCCCATATGGGGCGCACTAGCCCACAAGGGGCTGGTCTGTCCCGCCCTTGGCCCAATAAGGCCCATATCTTTGCCGGGGGGGTGCCCGGAACCCCTTCCGATGACCCGATACGTACCCGGTTCCCCCGGAACACTTCCGGTGTCCGAATACTATCATCCTATATATATATATATATATATGAATCTTTACCTCTGTACCATTTCGAGACTCCTCGTCATGTCCGTGATCTCATCCGGGACTCCGAACAACATTCGGTCACCAACTCACATAACTCACATAATACAAAATTGTCATCAAACGTTAAGCGTGCAGACACTACGGGTTCGAGAACTATGTAGACATGACCGAGACACCTCTCCGGTCAATAACCAACAGCGGAACCTGGATGCTCATATTGGTTCCCACATATTCTACGAAGATCTTTATCGGTCATACCATAATGACAACATACGTTATTCCCTTTGTTATCGGTACGTTACTTGCCCGAGATTCGATCATTGGTATCTTCATACCTAGTTCAATCTCGTTACCGGCAAGTCTCTTTACTCGTTCCATAATGCATCAGCCCGCAACTAACTCATTAGTCACATTGCTTGCAAGGCTTATTATGATGTGCATTACCAAGAGGGCCCAGAGATACCTCTCCGATACTCAGAGTGACAAATCCTAATCTCGATCTATGCCAACCCAACAAACACCTTCGGAGATACCTGTAGAGCATCTTTATAATCACCCGGTTACGTTGTGACATTTGATAGAACACAAGGCATTCCTCCGGTATCCGGGAGTTGCATAATCTCATAGTCAAAGGAATATGTATATGACATGAAGAAAGCTATAGTAATAAAACTGAACGATCATTATGCTAAGCTAACGGATGGGTCTTGTCCATCACACCATTCTCCTAATGATGTGATCCCGTTCATCAAATGACAACACATGTCTATGGTTAGGAAACTTTACAATCTTTGATTAACGAGCTAGTCTAGTAGAGGCTTACTAGGGACACGGTGTTTTGTCTATGAACCCACACATGTATCAAGTTTCTGGTTAATACAATTCTAGCATGAATAATAAACATTTATCATGATATAAGGAAATATAGAATAACAAATTTATTATTGCCTCTAGGGCATATTTCCTTCACAACATACTTCACTCATATTCCTTTTGGCAAGGACAACGCAATCAACTTTCGTATCTTGCACTAGTTCATGGAGTCACAAACCCTCTTGGTGGTAAGACAAGGGACAAGGTAACCAAATGCTTTCATGGACATCATCATTTGTGTGTTTTACTCTATGTCTATGGATATCCTTGTGGGACTAACCCATGTAGGTATTGAAAGTGCAACTCACTTCAATGGACTGCTCCAAATGATCTACTTCAACATTGAGCGCCCACATCTTCAACATCTACGTGAAGTCATCATCGACAAAACCAAAGGTTAGTTCATCCCTCTTAGGGGGGATATCACATCTAGGGGGAGCTTGCTCTAAAAATTGAGCTAAAGCAACTCTAATGATGTGAATAGAACAATGCTTAATGAAAAAGTGGTAACCCCACTTGTGCTTAAATGATGAGTATGACCTATGATCAAATGTTCTCAT
Organism: Aegilops umbellulata; assembly: GCA_032464435.1. Classification (NCBI taxonomy): domain Eukaryota; kingdom Viridiplantae; phylum Streptophyta; class Magnoliopsida; order Poales; family Poaceae; genus Aegilops; species Aegilops umbellulata. Next base: position 130,138,429 of record CP136057.1, on the reverse strand, counting down.
TTGACTCCTAAGTCAATATACTCATATATAGATGACCTAGTCATCGCCAATTGCTTGATAGATGCTAGAGTGTATGTGCATGCTTTGTCACATGTTTTATTTGCTATCTTATTGTGTGAGCATGTTGGTTGCATGATTTTCTCCATTCGATGACATTCATTTGTTGCTTTGATTGTTTTGTTTTATTTTGCCAAATGGATGGACAAAAATGCCGAACTACTCCCTTTATCTATCTATGCTTTTTCTCATCTCAAACTCTATTCATGCTACATCACAAAGTTTGATCAGGTCACTTTCGGACCCTCCGGGTGAGAAGCACTCGGAGCCACCGATTCGTCAAGGGCTTAACTTCCAAAACCTCTTAATGATTTTTGATCTGACCATCCTATCCAACTCGGTCTCACCGAGATCAATAAGTTGATCTAGGCTTTCATCTTGGTGCCACGATTAGAATGATTCGGTCACACCGAGTTGCAGCAACTGCCAGCAATTTTGCAGCTCGATGCCACCGAGACGTTCCACTCGGCGCCACCGACAACGTCTAGGTATATATACTATGGGTTGAAGTTTTGGAAATTCCTTCAAACACACAAGACCGCGCCTCCCAGCACTGTCGCCCCCTCGGTCTCCGGAACATTGCCGTTGTCGCTAGTGACCCTCCGCCCCTGGTTTCCACCGCCGTCAACGGAATCATCACCGCCATTGCTGCCGTAGCAAATCCGTCGGCAAGTTAGGGTACAGATTTGATCCTTTGTGCTTTCCATTGCTCCGATTCTTGCACAAAGCATAATGTCTTTATTCTTCCCACGTATGAGATCAATCTATCCACTAAACAAATTCTTTAGAATAGATTTGATGCAAAAACTTAGGGTTAGGTTTCCGCCGAACCCATCTCGGACTGACCGGTCTGAGGATCTCGGTCACACCGATTGGCCCTGGCCATTGCACAAGTACAACTCGGAATGATCGAAATGTACTGTTTGGTTAGACCGAAATCACTTTCTCTGTGAAACCCTAGCATCTTGGAGTCACCGAACTGCATATCGGTCTGACCGGAACTTCATGTTTAGACTCTGTTAGTGCTTCAGTGTCACCGAGTTAGTCAAATCGGTAGCTCCGAAATGCTTTCTGCATAAAACTAAAGTTAAGTTTTTGTTTCATTTTTTGCAAAAAACAAGTTGTACTTTGGGATGCTCATCTACTCTATCCACTCCCAACTATTCACAGGGTAAGTTGCAGCTATGTCAGAGGCCAGTGACAGTCATAACAAGTCTGAAGAGCAGCTCAACCTTAGTGAGGGAACTAGTCCCTCAGGTAGCTATGATGAGGGGAGTAGGAGCACTCCTAGCAATTTGCGTAAAGCAGCAACGAGGAACAGGAAGAAAAGAACATCTGGATCCGAGGATGAAGATTTTATGATTGAGGAGGAAGTGACCTCCAAGAAGAAGGTGCTCAAGAAAGAGTATGCTGCTGCTGCCATAAAGCCAGGCCTTCCCAAGAAGGCTCCTGCAAAGAGAACTCCAATGTCCAAAGCCAGAGCTTCAACTCAAGAAACTATGAAGTTTACTTTGGAACAGTCTGATGATGAGGCAGCTGATGGAAAGAAGAAGAAGAAGAGTGCCATAACTACTGCTGCAAGGGTGCTTGGGAAACCTTCCATGATGGAAGATGAGGAGGAGGAGGAGGAAGAGCCTGCTGCACCTCCTGCCAAGACTCAGAAGCTGATGGGGGATGCCATCAGGACTGGGTTGCTCCTTCCAAGCCCAAGTCTGCTCCCAAACCTGCTGCACCCAAGCCCTCAACTCCAACTCAAGCCCCCAAGACAACAACACCAAAGAGATCAACAAGGAATATACTAGCTGCAGAAAAGAACTAGGCCCTAGTGCCGGAAGCTCAAGAAGAGGAAGAGCCACTAGTGCTCAGAAAGCTCAAGCCCAAGATCCCAGATCATAGTGATGATCATCCTGTGATAGAGAACATGAAGTTGAGAAAGGATGCTGGTCTGAGACTATGGATACAGACAGATCCTTATGCCACTAGGAGGAGAACTGCTATGGATTATCACTTTCACACCAAAGAACAACAAGATTTCTATGAGACTGTCCTATTGGACAAGAAACCCATTATTTGTGACATGAGATGGGTAGACTGGAAATACATTGATGACAATGAAGATTACTTTCCTCATGTGCATGAAAGTTTTAGAATGAATGGTGTTGACAAGTTTGTTGGTCAGAAGCTGACAAAGTGGAACGATGAGATGGTCATGCAATTCTATTCCATTGCTCACTTCTACCCTGATGGAAAGATTGTATGGATGACAGAAGGAACAATGTATCAGTCAACGATCATAGAATGGGCCAGGTTGATCAATGCCCCCCTGAGGAAGAAGAGAATGACATTGATGTGTATGCTAAGCCTAGGAAGGATCACAACTCCATGGCAAACATGTACAAGCAAATTCATGATGAAGCCTTGGAGACTCACAAGCTAGGCTCCATATACTATCTACTTGCTGGTTTGGCCATCATGAATACTATCTTGAGGCATACTCTATTGCCCAAGTCAGGAGATCATAGGATGATTCGTGGTCACTCAATCAACCTGCTTCACATGTTTGATGTTCCTCATAAGTTTAAGGTGATGAGCTTGATTGTGGAGATTGTGAAGAGAACAACAGCCGACCAGAAGAGGTCTTGTGGATATGCCCCTCACATTCAGACTTTGATCAACTCCAAGATGGGAACTGGACATATCTACTAGACAGTGAGCATCTACCTATGAGGCCAGACTTTTTGAGGACAACGAGGTTGTCATGGATGCTTCACATGCTACTTGTGCTGAAGCCCAGGAGAAGGTAGAAAGAGCAACGACCGCCAAAGCAGCAAAGGCAGCAAGTGCACCAGATGCTTCCATAATGCTACTCAAGACCAAGCAAGATCAACTCAGTTATTTGCTTGAGGCTACCGTGAAAATTGATAAAAGCTTGGCCACCTTGACTCAAAATCAGGAAAGTCTTAGAGGATCATTGAGACAAAATTACATGACCTAGATGTGTAGGTCACTGAGATTTAGACAGTTGTGGAGAAGCTTCAAGAGGATGCTGAGGACAAGGATGATAGACCCACTACAGACACATTCCAGAGAGTGTCAAGGGCACAAAGGTCATCAGCTGTGCCAGTTTTCAGAGATTTCAGGATTACTACTTTAGCACCTACAGCCACTTCCACAATTGTATCTCCAGTGTCAACCCCTCCAGCTCCACAGACCTCTGCTGAAGCTTTTGCAGATGGACTCCTCTCCACACCATCTATGCACACCGGAGAAATGATGTCTACTATGCAAATTTATTCATGTAGACTCGTGTTGGGCCTCCAAGCGCAGAGTTTTGTACGGCAGTAGAAATTTTCCCTCAAGTGGATGACCTAAGGTTTATTAATCCGTGGGAGGTGTAGGATGAAGATGGTCTCTCCCGAACAACCCTGCAACCAAATAGAAGAAATCTCTTGTGTCCCCAACACATCCAATAAAATGGCAAATTGTATAGGTGCACTAGTTCGGCGAAGAGATGGTGATAAAAGCGTAATATTGATGGTAGAAATATTTTTTTATAATCTGAATAAATAAAAACAGCAAGGTAGCAAATAGTAAACGGGCACAAAAACGGTATTGGAATGCTTAGAAACAAGGCCTAGGGTCCGTACTTTCGCTAGTGCAATCTCTCAACAATGCTAATATAATTGGATCACATAACCATCCCTCAGTGTGCAAGGAAGAATCACTCCAAAGTTCTTATCTAGCAGAGAACATAAGAATATATTGTTTGTACGGTATGAAACCACCTCAAAGCTATTCTTTCCGTTCGATTTATTCTAGAGTTCGTACTAAAATAACACCAAGCTATTCTTTTCGTTTGATCTATCCTAGAGTTCGTACTAAAATAACACCAAAGCAAATTCATATTCATAATACTCAATCCAACACAAAGAACTTCAAAGAGTGCCCCAAGATATCTACCGGAGAAACAAGGACAAGAATGTGCATCAACCCCTATGCATAGATTACCCCAATGTTACCTTGGAAATCCGCGAGTTGAGTGCCAAAACATATATCAAGTGAATCAATATGATACCCCATTGTCACCACGAGTATTCAATTGCAAGACATATATATATATATATCCCCATTGTCACCACGAGTATTCAATTGCAAGATATATATATATATATATATATATATATATATATATATATATATATATATATATATATATATCAAGTGCTCTCAAATCCATAAAAGTATTCAATCCAATAAAACGAAATCTCAAAGGGAAAACTCAATTCATCACAAGATAGAGAGGGGAAAACACCATATGGTCCGACTATATTAACAAAGCCCGCAATACATCAAGATCGTGACATCTCAAGAACACGAGAGAGAGAGAGAGAGAGAGAGAGATTAAACACATAGCTACTGGTACAAACCCTCAGCCCCGAGGGTGGACTACTCCCTCATCATGGTGGCCGCCTGGATGATGAAGATGGCCATCGGTGATGAACTCCTCCTCCGGCAGGGTGCCGGGACGGGGTCTAGATAGGTTTCTCGTGGCTACAGAGCCTTGCGGCGGCGGAACTTCTGATCCAGGGCTACCCCGAGGGTTTTTGGAATACTTACGAATTTATAGGGCGAAGAGGGGGTGCGGGAGGCCATCGAGGTGGGCACAACCCACCTGGGCGCGCCTGGGCCCCCAGGCGCGCCCTGGTGAGTTGTGCCCCCCTCGGGGCACCCCCTAGGTGCTTCTCTGGCCCACTGGTGGTCTTCTGGTCCATAAAAAACCCACAAAAGGTTTCGCGGTGTTTGGACTCCGTTTGATATTGATTTCCTCTAATGTAAAAACAAGCAAAAAATAGCAACTGGCACTAGGCACTGGGTTAATAGGTTAGTCCCAAAAAATGATATAAAGTTGCTATAAAATGATTGTAAAACATCCAAGAATAATAATATATTAGCATGAATACTTCATAAATTATAGATACATTGGAGATATATCAGCATCCCCAAGCTTAATTCCTACTCGTACTCGAGTAGGTAAATGATAAAAGAAATAATTTATGAAGTGTGAATCCTTGCAAAGTGCATAATTTTGATCAATGATAATTTCAATCACTTTTCCTAGCATCATAACATCAATTCTTTCTTGTAAAACTCCTCATGTTAAAGTAGCAACCAATTCACATGTTAAGGTTCAAACAATGAATTCTCTTGAAACTCAACAACCTATATTCTCAGTCACCAAGCAATTGTAATTCAACCTATTCAACAGAGTTTAAGTAAGAGCTCCACATAATTAACCATCATATAGTCTTCTATGATTGCTAACACTCACCGCATACACATGAGCAAAACGTTTCAACCGGACACATAGAAAGATATGGGCTCATAGTTTCACCTCCCGACGTATTCACCTCAAGGGTGATGTAAACAATAATAACTCATGCTAACCATATTCAACTGTACATATGTGCCTAGATCTTTCCTCACCACATGATGCTTGCCAAAGGATAAAAATAAAAAGGAATAGAGTGAAAAACTTTGACTCTTGCATAAAAGTAAATACATAAAGTAAAAGATAGGCCCTTTGCAGAGGGAAGCAGAGGTTGCCATGCGCTTATTTGTTTGTATGCTCAAACCCTTAGTGCAAAAGAACGTCACGTTATATTGCCCCTTGTGATGGCAACCTTTATTATGCAGTCAGTCACTTTTATTCTTTACCATCACAAGTTCATACAACGCTCAATTTTCTCTTACACTAAATGATCTCACACTTTTAGAAGCAATTTTTATTGCCTTATTGCACCGATGACAACTTACTTGAAGGATCTTACTCAATCCTTAGGTAGGTATGGTGGACTTTTGAAATAAGATTTGGGTTTAAGGGTTTTTGGATGCACAAGTAGTATCTCTACTTGGTGCGGAACTTTTGGCTAGCAAAGATGGGGGGCAAGCACCACATGTTGAAGGATCTATGACAATATAACTTCTATGTGAATATGAACAAACATAAATCATTACGTTGTATTCCTTGTCCAACATCAACAATTTTGGCATATAATATTTTGATGGGGGCTTACAATCACAAAAGATTTCCAAAATAGTGTATTTGCATGTGGAAGTTCTCTTCCTTCTACTAATCATTCATGAATTTCTTGTATGACCAATATTGTGATTGTCAAGCCTAAAAAGATTTCACTTTCTAAACCCAATGTGAAGCTACCACTAGGCATGATATGAACATATAATTTCAACTTCATGATATTCAATTAATTCACAATTTACTCATAGGATATAAGTGAAGCACAAGAGTAAATGACAAACTACTACAAAAAGATATAAGTGAAGATCAAACGAGTAGTTATGTAAATGGGTAGCTATTTGAGGACTCTCTTTTATTTGAAACTTTCAGATCTAAGTATTTTATTAAAACAACAAGCAAAACAAAATAAAATGACATCCCAAGAATATCACACATCATGTGAAGAAGCAAAAACTTAGGCTCAACCGATACTAACCGATAATTGTTGAAGAAGAAAGGTGGGATGCCTACCGGGGCATCCCCAAGTGTGACGCCCCCGATTCAATCGTACACTAATCATGCACGCAAATGTGTACGATCAAGATCAGGGACTCACGGGAAGATATCACAACACAACTCTACAAATAAAAATAAGTCATACAAGCATCATAATACAAGCCAGGGGCATCGAGGGCTCGAATACAAGTGCTCGATCATAGACAAGTCAGCGGAAGCAACAATATCTGAATACAGACATAAGTTAAACAAGTTGCCTTAAGAAGGCTAGCACAAACTGGGATACAGATCGAAAGAGGCGCAGGCCTCCTGCCTGGGATCCTCCTAACTACTCCTGGTCGTCGTCAGCGGGCTGCACGTAGTAGTAGGCACCTCCAGTGTAGTAGGAGTCGTCGTCGGCGGTGGCGTCTGGATCCTGGGCTCCAGCATTTGGTTGCGGCAACCGGGTAGAAGGGGAAGGGGGGAAGGGGGAGAAAAGCAACCGTGAGTACTCATCCAAAGTACTTGCAAGCAAGGAGCTACACTACATATGCATGGATATATGTGTAAAGGGCCATATCAGTGGACTGAACTACAGAATGCCAGAATAAGGGGGGGATAGCTAGTCTTATCAAAGACTACGCTTCTGGTCGCCTCCGTCTTGTAGAAGGTAGAAGAGAGTAGACTGAAGTCCTCCAAGTAGCATCGCATAGCATAATCCTACCCGGCGATCCCCTCCTCGTTGCCCTATTAGAGAGAGATCACCGGGTTGTATCTGACACTTGGAAGGGTGTGTTTTATTAATGTATCCAGTTCTAGTTGTCATAAGGTCAAGGTACAACTCCAAGCCGTCCTGTTACCGAGGATCACGGCTATTCGAATAGATTAACTTCCCTGCAGGGGTGCACCACATAACCCAACACGCTTGATCCCATTTGGCTGGACACACTTTCCTGGGTCATGCCCGGCCTCGGAAGATCAACATGCCGCAGCCCCACCTAGGCACAACAGAGCGGTCAGCACGCCGGTCTAAACCTAAGCGCGCAGGGGTCTGGGCCCATCGCCCTGAGCACACCTGCACGTTGCGAACGCGGCCGGAAGCAAACCTAGCCTAGTGGCGTTCCAGTCCAATCCGACGCGCGCCACTTAGTCGCTGACGTCAAGAAGTGCTTCGGCTGATACCACGACGCCGAGTTCCCATATCTTTCCCGCGTAGTTGGTTAGTGCGTATAGGCCAGTAGCCAGACTCAGATCAAATACCCAGATCTCATTAAGCGTGTTAAGTATCCGCGAACGCCGACAGGGCCAGGCTCACCTCTCACCCAGGTAGCCCCGAACTGCCCTGCCGCTCCGCCACAAAGATCCACACAGAGGGCCGTCAGGACAAAGGTCCTTTCAGCCCCCAATGCGTGAATCACTCGCGGGTACTCCTCGAGCCAACCCGACTTTGGTCACCACATGTATCATGTTTAAAGTATAGTATATACCTGTGATCACCTCCCAAGTGATCACGGCCCGATAGTATAGCACAGCTGACAGACAAGAATGTAGGGCCACTGATGGTAAACTAGCATCCTAAACTAAGCATGTAGGAGAGTAGGTAAAGGTAACAACAGTAGTAACAAGGACAGGTTATGCATCAGGATAGGATAACGGAAAGCAGTAACATGCTATACTACTCTAATGCAAGCAGTATAGAAGAGAGTAGGCGATATCTGGTGATCAAGGGGGGGCTTGCCTGGTTGCTCAGACAAGAAGGAGGGGTCGTCAACACCGTAGTCGATCGGGGTACCAGCAGCAGCATCAGTCTCGGGGTCTACCGGGGAAGAAGAGGGGGAAGAAACAGTAAATACGGAGCAAACAAAGCATCACAAAACATAACGAGGCAATACGCGGTGCTAGGTATGCCCTAACGCGGTAGGAGGTGATACCGACGAAGGAGGAAAACATCCGGGAAAGTATTCCCGGTGTTTCGCGTTTTCGGACAGATGAACCGAAGGGGGAAAGTTGCGTGTTTGCTATGCTAGGGATGTGTGGCGGGCGAACGGGCTGCGTATCCAGATTCGTCTCGTCGTTCTGAGCAATTTCTATGTACAAAGTTTTTCCATCCGAGCTACGGTTTATTTTTTATTATTTTCCAAAGTTTTAATAATATTCTGGAATTATTATTTATTCGAAATTAAATAGCTAAATGCTAGGTGCACCCAGCTCTGCATACACAGAAGTGTACCAGAGGCTGACAGGTGGGCCAGGGGGTCCCTGTTGACCAGTCAACGTTTGACTGGTCAACGGGGGGTGGGGCCCCCGTGTCATTGACTGTTACACCAACTAACTAATTAATTTAGTCTAACTAAGTTATTAGGATAATAGGTTTTAATTAGTTTAATTAAACCTAATTAATTAATTTAACTAATTATTTTATTTATTTATTTTTAATTCCTTTTTTTTGTTCTAGGGTGGGGTCCCTGTGTCATAGGCCCCAGGGGGCCTAACTGGTGTGGCTTACCGGGCGACGGGCGAGCCCGAGCACGGCATCGCCCGAACAGACACGCACAGGGGCGCGGAGGAGGCCACGAGCGGCAGGGAGCTCCGGCGGGCAGCGACTGTGGGTGCGAGGCGACGGCGCGAGGGTCAGCGCAACGTGGGTGAGCAGGGGGGCACTGATGTGGGCGCTCGCAGAAAGAGGGAGGCGCGACCGGCGAGCGCGGCAGTTGCAGCAGCGCAGTTTGCAGACAAGGCCGGCGTGAGCGGTTGCGAGGAGTGAGAGGCGACGGCGCGGGGCGAGGCCACGGCGGGCACGGGCCTCGGCGACCAGAGCAGGGGAGGCGCGCGTAGCGCCTGGTGCGGTGGTGCGCGTGCGCGGCGAGGGGCACGACGAGCGGCGCGGTGAACGCAGGGGAAAGAATAGGGAAATGGGGGGTGGCTCACAGTGTTGCCGAGAAGGGGGTCGGCGTGGCTTGAGGATGCGAGTCGGGGAGGGAGACGAGGAGGCGATGCGAGGTCCGGCGAAGGAGAGGCGGGGACGGGGCAGTCCGGCGCGGCGGGGCCGAGGACGACGCAGTGCGGCGGCGCGGCCAAGGTCGCGGGCGACACGAGGGCGATCCGGTGGCGGCGCCGTCGATGTGGCGGCGGGGCGTTTCGATGACAACGTCGGTGGCGAGCGGCGTGCGCCCCACGATCCAGATCGGGGGCGAGCGAGAGTGAGAGAGGGGATCGGGGAGAGTGGGTGGGGTTCGGGTTAGGTTAGGGTTTGGCTGGGGGGTTATAGGCCAGGGAGGGGAAGCTGGGTCGGCCTGGCAACTTCAGCCATTTGGGCCAAGTGGCCCACGGGGTTTCTACCTGTTGTTTTATTTTATTTTATTTCTATTTATTCTTTTCTGAATCATTTTAGTTTCACATTGCTATAGTTTAGATAAAATACAAAACTAGTTCCTAATTTAGTTTCACAAATATGTCACTACCCCATTAGTTCGCGCAATTAAATAAATTAGCTTAATATTTTATTAATTGAAAAAAAGCATTTAATTATCTGTTTCTGCTACTGTTTTATTTATTTCAGAGTACTTCAACATTTTGTAAAAGTGTGGTTACTTCACCAAAATAATGTATGGATTATTCTTCGCAAACTGAACATTTTAGTGTTAACGTTTGAAAACTTTTGATGTTTGACTTGGTTTTTAATTTGGATTCGAATCGGTGTAGATCTAACGCGAGATTAGCAATAGTAATCGAGGTGACGTGGCATTATTAGCAGAGGTTACTGTAGTTTGATTATCCGGGCGTCACAATTCTCCTCCACTACAAGAAATCTCGTCCCGAGATTTAGGAGGGGAGTAAGGGGGAAAGTTTTGGTTACGATATTCTAACGGATGTTCTTAGTCTTGGTTGCTCTTCTCGAAGAGGTCGATCCATTACATTGATGTCTTCAGTCCTCTGCTTCAAGTCATCATGATGAAGTCATCGTCCTTCGTTCAGGACCTTCACCGGACTTACGAAAAGATAAGAGGGGGAGAACTCTATAAGGACGGATTCTAACATAATTGATCATCGGACGATTAAATCAAGGGGAGAAGCATAAGTATCTCTCGATTTGAAACTTAAGAAGTTATCGAGAGCAATGTAAGAAGATACCATGAGAAGTTTCAAACGGATAGGCCATCGTTCGATGTCTGAAACAACATGCGAAAAGGGGTCCAGAGCAACAAGATTGAGTATTGCGTCTGATACCAGAATAGATCACTTGGGATGGTGGCCCGTGAATTACATACAAATCCACGCACAAGGAATAACCTTGGGAACAGGTGGTGTACAGGAGAGTCAGGTATCAATCCTGGGACCTGTGGGTTATGGGCCCACCATGTGGGGTAAAAGTAGGAGTGGTGACATCTTGCATGGTCACGATAGAAGGCAGGTCAGAGACTAGCCTGTCAGTTATGTCGGCAACAACATTGATACCAAGGGCGAGGGACGAAGAGAACCATTTTCCCGCTCGTTGAACGAGGCGGACCAATAGGCAAAGTTCTCGTCCATCGGTGGTTACCGGGATGCTATCAATAATGGTAATAGGGTCTTACTGACAGAGTTGTACAACGAGGTGCTTACTAAGGAGGGAATTATCACTGCTCGCTTAAGTCAGATTACAAGAAAGCTTAAATAAGACAATGGAAAGGAAAATGCGATTATCTGGTTTAACCCAAACAATGGAAATGAAAATGTGTATACACACATATTTCGGGGGTATATCTTTCCCAAGGACAAGCGGAGCATGACATCCATGACAGGATAGAAAGTAGAAAACCATTAAGGTAAGGGGAAGGGATTTCATGATATTACCCATACAACGGTGTTTGGATAATTGAGCAAGAAAACATTTAGCATTGGGCTTCAAATGTTCTTGTCGAAAATCGGAGTACCACAGACATGCTTCGAGATAGCATAGACATGGTCACTGGGTAAAGATCAGACTTTGGATACACAAAGGATCCATTAGGAACAACTTGTAGAATAAGTCTTACAATTCCCTCAGGGAAGAATGGATAACCTTGTTAAAAAGGAAACATTAACAATAGATCATCCGGCCAGGTGTGCTGGGCATGCCATCACCTTACCGGGTCATAAAAGGCCAGTGTTATAACTCTTGGAAAAATGTTCCAAGGTAAAGAAGAACAATTACTGGATAGCAAGGAACTCAAGGTATAACACCAAACACGAACAAGCTTGTGTTGGTGGGAAGGCAATAAAGTGGTCGATGATAACACAGATCATCAAGGGCAAGGATGCTATTTCTCATCATGAACTCAATTGATATCCTGGAAGAGTTCATAAGGTTGATGATGATCACGACACATTTGTCGAGAGATTCCATGAAGATGTAATCAATCAGCGACGACATCAAGTCAAAGGAATGATGAAGCGGAAGGTTATTGGAACCATGGGTAGGACACAAACTTGAAATCAAGCTTGTTGTTCAAGGCGAACTGATATGACAAGGAAGATCGACGTAAGCTTAGCTCATCGTCGAAAATTTGTGCTCCGGGAAGAAGGACCGGGTAGCACAGTTAGAAGTTTGCACGATAATGATATAGCCGATAAGGCTAGGAATGACTTGAAGGATTAATAAACTCATCAGCAACGGAGATTACTTAGAGCTATTGAATCGGAGTGCGAAATTGATTCACTTATCAGTGTCCTTGAGTGTCTAACAACTCATAACTCGGGGAAAATTGGAATCGGTGAGAAATAATACTTGAAGAACTCATAAGAAGTAATATGGTTCTGTACTATTATCGAGATACCACGGGTAATACTCGAAGGTAGATCATAATAGAGGTTGGACGGGTGCATTGATCAGCACAGGACAAGTGGTTCAACTTGCCCGAGAAAAGGATCAAAGATGATCAATCATGGTCGGAACCACGGTCGCAAAGGACCAACATAGATACAAGATGAACTTATAACAAGGGGACCATTATTAATACAAGAAGCTTTCGTGATAGATTCCACATCGGGTCCATGGGCATGAACACAAAGTTCAAGGTCGACTCCCACTTCTCCAAAGCAGAACCTTACATTCACTTCTCGTTTTGATAATGGTATTAGTGTTGAAAGTTTTACCTGGTGAAATACCAGATGAGTATGGCTCGTGAAAACATTCGGGTTCTCACGGTTTAGAGAAGGCATATGTTCAACCCATCGGGGCATCTTAGAAACATATACCTCAAGCTTCGAGAGTAATTATCACTAGCTCGAAAGCAGAGTATGGTTGAGAAGGTAGGGGATACAATTTTGCAAAGGCATTATGTATCAGGGGAAGAACTCACAAGGTGAGTGAATATGAAGGACACTGTCGGATAACAATCCAACAATGGATCGGGTGATCCACAACGGAGCTGATGTGAGCATCGGTACTCACTCAAAGGAAGAAAGAATGCAAAGGCATCGGATTCAAGAATCACCTGATTAGTCTGATGCTTAATAGAAAGAAATTATGGTTTCCAAAACGAAGGATCAGAAGCAGACGCTCTGATCAAGGATGGATAAGTTGAAAACACTTAGTTGGACAATCAATAAAGGTTTGAATTGCCGAGAACCAACTCATGTTCGAAAGACGTCTGAGCGGAAAGATAATTTATAAGGATCAAGTGATGATTGCGTGCATTCGCACACATATAGAATCAACGAACTTAAATGATAGTGACAAAGGATGCCAATAAGATTACTAGACTTATGGGATTAACCAAAATGTAAGCAAGCAAGAATTTCAAGAGCAATAGGCTCCTGAGGATTTTTTGGAAGATCGAATGGTATTTCAAAGATTGATGACATACATGAATCAACTAGGGATGAGTGGATACTCGGTAAGTGTGAGAAATTATCCGTAGGGATATTCATGTGTCAAGAACTGCAAGGCAGTAAGCTCAAAGGATTATCGAAACAACGACGAGTGTTTCGGGGTATCTTGTAATAACAAGACCAACTGGGGATGAATGTAAGAATAACAATTGTAAGTAGTTGTCCTTAAGGGTTTACGGTGGAAGGGGAATTGCAAGAGGGATGGCACAAAGTATCGAGGGAACATCCGAGAGTATTTTCAGAATCTTCCGTTGAAGCCGTCGATCATCCGTATTAAAGGGCTCTCCGGCAGGAAGTGGTAACGAGAACCTAGAGTTAGATTTTAGCAAAATCATTTAACCCGAATAGAAGAGATGTCAGAGTCCCAGAGTATAGGTCAAGGAGTAAAAGATCCTACTACCACCCGATGGCGACGTGTGCCCGTAAGACACACAGCCAAGTTAGTAAAAGTTTTGCAATGCCTAGACTCGACTTCGGCCAAGGAGTTGGAAAGGGGGATTCCTACAGGCAGTCGGCTCTGATACCAACTTGTGACGCCCCCGATTCAATCGTACACTAATCATGCACGCAAATGTGTACGATCAAGATCAGGGACTCATGGGAAGATATCACAACACAACTCTACAAATAAAAATAAGTCATACAAGCATCATAATACAAGCCAGGGGCCTCGAGGGCTCGAATACAAGTGCTCGATCATAGACGAGTCAGCGGAAGCAACAATATCTGAATACAAACATAAGTTAAACAAGTTGCCTTAAGAAGGCTAGCACAAACTGGGATACAGATCGAAAGAGGCGCCTGCCTGGGATCCTCCTAACTACTCCTGGTCGTCGTCAGCGGGCTACACGTAGTAGTAGGCACCTCCAGTGTAGTAGGAGTCGTCGTCGGCGGTGGCGTCTGGATCCTGGGCTCCAGCATCTGGTTGCGGCAACCGGGTAGAAGGGGAAGGGGGGAAGGGGGAGAAAAGCAACCGTAAGTACTCATCCAAAGTACTCGCAAGTAAGGAGCTACACTACATATGCATGGATATATGTGTAAAGGGCCATATCAGTGGACTGAACTGCAGAATGCCAGAATAAGGGGGGATAGCTAGTCTTATCGAAGACTACGCTTCTGATCGCCTCCATCTTGCAGCAGGTAGAAGAGAGTAGACTGAAGTCCTCCAAGTAGCATCGCATAGCAGAATCCTACCCGGCGATCCCCTCCTCGTTGCCCTGTTAGAGAGCGATCACCGGGTTGTATCTGGCACTTGGAAGGGTGTGTTTTATTAATGTATCCGGTTCTAGTTGTCATAAGGTCAAGGTACAATTCCAAGCCGTCCTGTTACCGAAGATCACGGCTATTCGAATAGATTAACTTCCCTGCAGGGGTGCACCACATAACCCAACACGCTTGATCCCATTTGGCCGGACACACTTTCCTGGGTCATGCCCGGCCTCGGAAGATCAACACGTCACAGCCCCACCTAGGCACAACACAGCGGTCAGCACGCCGGTCTAAACCTAAGCGCGAAGGGGTCTGGGCCCATCGCCCTGAGCACACCTGCACGTTGCGAACGCGGCCGGAAGCAGACCTAGCCTAGTGGCGTTCCAGTCCAATCCGGCGCGCGCCACTCAGTCGCTGACGTCAAGAAGTGCTTCGGCTGATACCACGACGCCGAGTGCCCATATCTTTCCTGCGTAGTTGGTTGGTGCGTATAGGCCAGTAGCCAGACTCAGATCAAATACCCAGATCTTGTTAAGCGTGTTAAGTATCCGTGAACGCCGACAGGGCCAGGCTCACCTCTCACCTAGGTAGCCCCGAACTGCCCTGCCGCTCCGCCACAAAGATCCACACAGAGGGCCGTTGGGACAAAGGTCCTTTCAGCCCCTAATCCGTGAATCACTCGCGGGTACTCCTCGAGCCAACCCGACTTTGGTCACCACATGTATCATGTTTAATGTATAGTATATACCCGTGATCACCTCCCAAGTGATCACGGCCCGATAGTATAGCACAGCTGACGGACAAGAATGTAGGTCCACTGATGGTAAACTAGCATCCTAAACTAAGCATGTAGGAGAGTAGGTAAAGGTAACAACAGTAGTAACAAGGACAGGATATGCATCAGGATAGGATAACGGAAAGCAGTAACATGCTATACTACTCTAATGCAAGCAGTATAGAAGAGAGTAGGTGATATCTGGTGATCAAGGGGGGGCTTGCCTGGTTGCTCAGACAAGAAGGAGGGGTCGTCAACACCGTAGTCGATCGGGGTACCAGCAGCAGCATCAGTCTCGGGGTCTACCGGGGAAGAAGAGGGGGAAGAAACAATAAATACGGAGCAAACAAAGCATCACAAAACATAACGAGGCAATACGCGGTGCTAGGTATGCCCTAACGCGGTAGGAGGTGATACCGACGAAGGAGGAAAACATCCGGGAAAGTATTCCCGGTGTTTCGCGTTTTCGGACAGATGAACCGAAGGGGGAAAGTTGCGTGTTTGCTATGCTAGGGATGTGTGGCGGGCGAACGGGCTGCGTATCCAGATTCGTCTCGTCGTTCTGAGCAACTTCTATGTACAAAGTTTTTCCATCCGAGCTACGGTTTATTTTTTATTATTTTCCAAAGTTTTAATAATATTCTAGAATTATTATTTATTCGAAATTAAATAGCTAAATGCTAGGTGCACCCAGCTCTGCATATACAGAAGTGTACCAGAGGCTGACAGGTGGGCCAGGGGGTCCCTGTTGACCAATCAACGTTTGACTGGTCAACGGGGGGTGGGGCCCCCTGTCATTGACTGTTACACCAACTAACTGATTAATTTAGTCTAACTAAGTTATTAGGATAATAGGTTTTAATTAGTTTATTTAAACCTAATTAATTAATTTAACTAATTATTTTATTTATTTATTTTTAATTCCTTTTTTTGTTCTGGGGTGGGGTCCCTGTGTCATAGGCCCCTGGGGGCCTAACTGGTGCGGGCTACCGGGCGACGGGCGAGCCCGAGCACGGCGTCGCCCGAACAGACACGCACAGGGGCGCGGAGGAGGCCACGAGCGGCTGGGAGCTCCGGCGGGCAGCTGCTGCGGGTGCGAGGCGACGGCGCGAGGGTCAGCGCAACGCGGGTGAGCAGGGGGCACTAATGTGGGCGCTCGCAGAAGCAGGGAGGCGCGACCGGCGAGCGCGGCAGTTGTAGCAGCGCAGTTTGCAGACAAGGCCGGCGTGAGCGGTTGCGAGGAGTGAGAGGCGACGGCGCGGGGCGAGGCCACGGCGGGCGCGGGCCTCGGCGACCAAAGCGGGGGAGGCGCGCGTAGCGCCTGGTGCGGTGGTGCGCGTGCGCGGCGAGGGGCACGACGAGCGGCGCAGTGAACGCAGGGGAAAGAGGAGGGAAATGGGGGGTGGCTCATAGCGTTGCCGAGAAGGGGGTAGGCGTGGCTTGAGGATGCGAGTCGGGGAGGGAGACGAGGAGGCGATGCGAGGTCCGGCGAAGGAGAGGCAGGGACGGGGCAGTCCGGCGCGGCGGGGCCGAGGACGACGCAGTGCGGCGGCGCCGGCAAGGTCGCGGGCGACGCGAGGGCGATCCGGTGGCGGCGCCGTCGATGTGGCGGCGGGGCGTTTCGGTGACGACGTCGGTGGCGAGCGGCGTGCGCCCCCCGATCCAGATCGGGGGGGCGAGCGAGAGAGAGAGGGGATCGGGGAGAGTGGGTGGGGTTCGGGTTAGGTTAGGGTTTGGCTGGGGGGGTTATAGGCCAGGGAGGGGAAGCTGGGTCGGCCTGGCAACTTCAGCCATTTGGGCCAAGTGGCCCACGGGGTTTCTACCTGTTGTTTTATTTTATTTTATTTCTATTTATTCTTTTCTGAATCATTTTAGTTTCACATTGCTATAGTTTAGATAAAATACAAAACTAGTTCCTAATTTAGTTTCACAAATATGTCACTACCCCATTAGTTCGCGCAATTAAATAAATTAGCTTAATATTTTATTAATTGAAAAAAAGCATTTAATTATCTGTTTCTGCTACTGTTTTATTTATTTCAGAGTACTTCAACATTTTGTAAAAGTGTGGTTACTTCACCAAAATAATGTATGGATTATTCTTCGCAAACTGAACATTTTAGTGTTAACGTTTGAAAACTTTTGATGTTTGACTTGGTTTTTAATTTGGATTCGAATCGGTGTAGATCTAACGCGAGATTACCAATAGTAATCGAGGTGACGTGGCATTATTAGCAGAGGTTACTGTAGTTTGATTATCCGGGCGTCACACCAAGCTTAGATGCTTGAGACTTTTTAGAATATTAACTTGGGATGCCATGGGCATCCCCAAGATTGAGCTTTTGTGTCTCCTTAATTCCTCTCATATCACGGTTTCCCTAAATCTCAAAACCTTTATCCACACAAAACTCAACAAGAACTCATGAGATAAGTTAGTATAAACCAATGCAAAAACCTTATCATTCTCTACTGTAGCAAATCACAAAAATTATTATTTAACATTGCATACTAAATGCCTCTGCATATTTAATACTCCTATCCTCAAATATAATCATCAAACAAGCAAACATATGCAAACAATGCAAATATAACAACAATCTGCCAAAACAATACAGTCTGTAAAGAATGCAAGATTCATCATACTTATTCAACTTAAAAAATTCTTAAAATTTAGCACACTGTAGAAAATTTATCAGAGCTTGTTGTGCAAAAAGTTTCAACATTTTATCACATTCTGACTTTCCTCGGGGATTTTTGCAACAGTGATAAACTTTCTATTTTGAAATAGCAACTCATATACTTGCAAAATAAGCATGGTAAAGGCTATCCTTAACATTTTTATTGAAAATAAAGATGCAAAACATTATTATAAATAACAGCAAGCAAATCCTAACAAAATAAAATGACACTCCAAGCAAAACACATATCATGTGACGAATAAAAATGTAGCTCCAAGTGAGGTTACCGATAATGTTGGAGACGAAAGAGGGGATGCCTTCTGGGGCATCGCCAAACTTAGTTTCTTGGATCTTCCTTTATTATTACCTTGGGGTGCCTTGGGCATCCCCAAGCATAGGGTCTTGTCACTCCCTATTCTCCTCACATCGACATCTCACCCAAAACTTGAAAACTTCAATCACGCAAAACTTAACGGAAACTTTGGTACTGTCAAAGACAAGATTCACAATTGTTTCCACACAATGCCTACTGTAGCATATCATTTCCACAATTTATATTGAGTAATATAAGCCACAGAAACTAGAAAACAAGCAAACTATGCATTGAAAATAGAATCTGTCAAAAACAGAACAGTCTGTAGTAATTTGTACTCCAACCATACTTCTGCTACTCCAAAAATTCTGAAAAATTAGGAAAACATAGGGAATTTGTATATCTATCACCTGTAAAAAATTCAGATCAAAAGCACGTTCCAATGAATTTTCAAAATTCCTGGACTGAGCGCACACGTTTCTGTTTTTGCACAGATTCAAGTCAACTATCATCCACACTATCCCAAAGGCTTTTACTTGGCACTTTATTGAAACAAAATAAATAAAACATGATTACTACAGTAGCATAATCATGTGAACACACAAAAATAGTAGGGGTAAATGTTGGGTTGTCTCCCAACAAGCGCTTTTCTTTAATGCCTTTTAGCTAGGCATGATGATTTCAATGATGCTCGCATAAAAGATAAGAATTGAAACATAAAGAGAGCATCATGAAGCATATGACTAGCACATGTAAGTCTAACTCACTTCCTATGCATAGGGATTTTGTGAGCAAACAACTTATGGGAACAAGAATCAACTAGCATAGGAAGGCAAAACAAGTGCAACTTCAAAACTTTCAACATAAAGGGAGGAAACTTGATATTATTGCAATTTCTATAAGCATATGTTCCTCCCTCATAATAATTTTCAGTGGCATCAAGAATGAATTCAACAATATAACTATCACATAAAGCATTCTTTTCATGATCCACAAGCATAGAAAATTTATTACTCTCCACATAAGCAAATCTATTCTCATTCATAGTAGTGGGAGCAAATTCAACAAAATAACTATCATGTGATTGAAAATTAAAATCATGATGAGAAGTTTCATGGTTATCATTATTCAATATAGCATACATGTCATCACCATAATCATAATAGATAGCAACCTTTTTCTCATAGTCAATTGAAGGCTCATCCAAAATGGTGGATCCATCATTAAATGAAGTCATGACCTCTCCGAATCCACATTCATCATTATAATCATCATAAATAGGAGGCATGCTACCATTATAATGAATTTGCACATCAAATCTTGGGGGACTAAAAATATCATCTTCATCAAACATAGCATCCCCAAGCTTATGGCTTTGCAAATCATTAGCATCATGGATATTCAAAGAATTCATACTAACAATATTGTAATCATGCTCATCATTTATGCCAAACATTCTATTGAATTCTTCTTCTATCAAATTGAGCAAAATTTTCCTTTCCATCATCTTCACGAAAGACATTATAGAGATGAACAATATGATGCAACCTCAATTCCATTTTTTTGTACTTTTCTTTTTATAAACCAAACTAGTGATAAAACAAGAAACTAAAAGATTCAATTGCAAGATCTAAAGATATAACTTCACGCACTCACCTCCCGGCAATGGCGCCAAAAAAGAGCTTGATGTCTCCTACGCAACTTTATTTTTGTAGACTCGTGTTGGGCCACCAAGCGCAGAGTTTTGTAGGACAGTAGCAATTTTCCCTCAAGTGGACGACCTAAGGTTTATCAATCCGTGGGAGGTGTAGGATGAAGATGGTCTCTCTCGAACAACCCTGCAACCAAATACAAGAAATCTCTTGTGTCCCCAACACACCTAATAAAATGGCAAATCGTATAGGTGCACTAGTTCGGTGAAGGGATGGTGATAAAAGCGTAATATTGATGGTAGAAATATATTTTTATAATCTGAATAAATAAAAGCAGCAAGGTAGCAAATAGTAAACGGGCACAAAAATGGTATTGCAATGCTTAGAAACAAGGCCTAGGGTCCGTAGTTTCGCTAGTGCAATCTCTCAACAATGCTAATATAATTGGATCACATAACCATCTCTCAATGTGCAACGAAGAATCACTCCAAAGTTCTTATCTAGCGGAGAACATAAGAATAAATTGTTTGTAGGGTATGAAACCACCTCAAAGCTATTCTTGCCGTTTGATCTATTCAAGAGTTCGTACTAAAATAACACAAAGCTATTCTTTTCGTTCATCTATCCTAGAGTTCGTACTAAAATAACACCAAAGCAAATTCATATTCATAATACTCAATCCAACACAAAGAACGTCAAAGAGTGCCCCAAGATTTCTACCGGAGAAACAAAACAAGAACGTGCATCAACCCCTGTGCATAGATTAACCCAATGTCACCTCAGGAATCCGCGAGTTGAGTGCCAAAACATATATCAAGTGAATCAATACGATACCCCATTGTCACCACGAGTATTCAATTGCAAGACATATATCAAGTGCTCTCAAATCCATAAAAGTATTCAATCCGATAAAACAAAATCTCAAAGGGAAAACTCAATTCATCACGAGATAGAGAGGGGAAAACACCATATGATCCGACTATATTAACAAAGCCCGCGATACATCAAGATCGCGACATCTCGAGAACACGAGAGAAAGAGAGAGATTAAACACATAGCTACTGGTACAAACCCTCAGCCCCGAGGGTGGACTATTCTCTCCTCACCCTGGTGGCCGCCAGGATGATGAAGATGGCCACCGATGATGATCTCCCCCTCCGGTAGGGTACCGGAACGGGGTATAGATTGGTTTCTCGTGGCTACGGAGCCTTGTAGCGGCGGAACTTCTGATCCAGGGCTACCCCGAGGGTTTTTGGAATATTTGAGAATTTATAGGGCGAAGAGGGGGTGCGGGAGGCCACCGAGCTGGGCACAACCCACCTGGGCGCGCCTGGGCCCCCAGGCGCGCCCTGGTGGGTTGTGCCCCCATCGGGGCACCCCCAGGTGCTTCTCTGGCCCACTGGTGGTCTTTTGGTCCATAAAAAATCCACAAAAAGTTTCGCGGTGTTTGGACTCCGTTTGATATTGATTTCCTGCAATGTAAAAACAAGCAAAAAACAATAAGTGGCACTGGGTACTGGGTCAATAGGTTAGTCTCAAAAAATGATATAAAGTTGCTATAAAATGATTGTAAAGCATCCAAGAATGATAATATATTAGCATGAATACTTCATAAATTATAGATACGTTGGAGACGTATCAAGAAACAAGCCAGAAGACCCCTTCAGGAGCTCCAGGAGATCGTGCTTAGAGTTCCGTATAGCACTATACGTTTTTGAACTTTTTGGTAACTTGTTGTGAAAGGGGGAGAAAGTGTATAGATCATAGGCTTCAAGAGAGAGTGCCTCTTGTTTTTATTGGTTTCTTTGCATTGCTACTCTTGCTACCTTTGGTCATTTGGTTGTTTGATCCCTATGCTATATTTGTGTTATGCTCATGAGATACTTATGTGATTGTGTGTTTCATCATATGATGCTCAATGTGTGCTTGCATGGTTATATCTATGTTATGTTTGTGTATGATCAATCACTTGTATCCTTGGTGATGAGTGTATGTTATTTAACTCTTATCATTTTGAGCGCTCCACCAAGATGTATGTGACATGGAAGAGTGACTCATGATCCTAATCGATTGTGCATTTGCATTCAAAAGCAAATTTTAAATAATGCACAAATTTAAGGGGAGCTCTTGCTTATCACATACTTCTCAAAGCGACGATGTATTTCATTCATATTATCATTTCTCGAAGCTTTGATCTATATGTTGTCATCAATTACCAAAAATGGGGAGGTTGAAAGTGCAACTAATCCCTGGGTGGTTTTGGTAATTCATAACAACATATAGCTCATTGAACTAATATCCATTCAAGTATAATGTTTCAGAAAGTTCAATGAATGGCATGGCATGGACTAGAGACGTGGACCCCTCAAAATGCTAAGGAACATGTTGGCAAAAGCTCAAGACTCTTCATTTCTATTTTAGTGATCCAAGATCACATCGAGTCCCTAGGAAAGCCAATACTATTAAAAGAGGATGAGGTGTTGCTTAATGGTCTACTTGCTCAAAATGCTTAGTGATATTGCTCCAAAGCCCTCAACCACTTTCTCATTTCCAAATATGTCCAAAATCCAAAGTCAAACTCGGCCCCACCGAAATCTTCTATCCGGCGCCACTGAGTTCATTTGACATAGCCACTGCCAGAAACCCTAGACACTTCGGTCACACCGAGATGACCCTCCAAACTCTCTGTTTCCCTTTGTAACATTTCGGTTTCACCGAAATGAGCAATCGGTCCCACCGAGTTTCCTGACATCCTCTCTGTTGCCTTATTACTTCACTTTGGTCTAACCGAGTTGATGCAATCGGTGCCATCGAGTTGGTGTTTGCCCTAAGCCCTAGCACATCAGTCCCACCGAGTTGTTCCACTCAGTCCCACCGAGATTCCTAACGTTCACATTTTGAACTAAATCAGTCTCACTGAGTTCTCCTATTCGGTCTGACCGAGTTGGGTCAAATGTGTGTAACGTTTAGATTTTGTGTGGAGGCTATATATACCCCTCCATCCACTTCTCCATTAGAGAGAGAGAGAGAGATCCATCAGAACGTGCCTACACTTCCTGCTTACATTTTCCGAGAGAGAACCACCTACTCATGTGTTGAGACCAAGCTATACCAATCCTACCACAAGAATCTTGATCTCTAGCCTTCCCCAAGTTTCTTTCCACTCAAATCATCTTTCCACCATATCCAAATCTGTGAGAGAGAGTTGAGTGTTGGGGAGACTATCAGTTGAAGCACAAGAGCAAGGAGTTCATCATCAACACAACATCTATTACCTTTTGGAGAGTGGTGTCTCCTAGATTGGTTAGGCGTCGCTTGGGAGCCTCCGACAAAATTGTGGAGAACCAAGAAGTTTGTAAGGGCAAGGAGATCGCCTACTTCGTGAAGATCTACCCGAGTGAGGCAAGTCCTTCGTGGGCGATGGCCATGGTGGGATAGACAAGGTTGCTTCTTCGTGGACTCTTCGTGGGTGGAGCCCTCCGTGGACTAGCGCAACCGTTACCCGTCGTGGGTTGAAGTCTCCATCAACGTGGGCGTACGATAGCACCACCTATCGGAACCACGCCAAAAATCTCCGTGTCATCATTGCGTTTGCACTCTCCAAAATCTTCCCTTTACCTTTATATGCAATGTTTTATTTTCCGCTGCTACACTCTTAGAATTGCATGTGTAGGTTGATTGCTTGACTTTTGCTAAGTTGCTAAAATCTGCCCACAACTAAAACTGGGAAAAGGTTAGATTTTTATTTGGTCAAGTAGTCTAATCACCCCCCTCTATACCTACTTTCGATCCTACAGTATCATACTTTTAATCCATCATCAACCAGGTAAGGACCATCCTCCTTCTTTGACCTTGACGAGAACCACAGTGAACTCCAAGCAGATGATCATATAGTTGTTATACCATACTATTAGTCCATCATTAACTAGGTAAGGACCTGTTGGGGAACGTTGCATGGAAAACAAAAAAAATTCTACGCATACGCAAGATCTATCCATGGAGAAGCATAGCTACGAGAGGGGAAGAGCATCTACGTACCCTTGTAGATCTCTAAGCGGAAGCGTTTATCACGCAGTTGATGTAGTCGTACTCTTCGCGATCCGATCATGATCCAACCGATCTAGTGCCGAACGGACAACACCTCCGAGTTTAGCACACGTGCGGTTCGATGACGTCTCCTCCTTCTTGATCCAACAAGAAGGAGAGGAGAAGTAGATGGGATCACAACCAACACAATGATTTGGTGGTGATGGTGGTGGTGGAGCACCGACAGCGCTTCGCTAAGCGTCGCCGGGACAAGGCGGTGGAACTACGGAGTAACGGGAGAGAGAGGGGCGCCAAGGGCTTGGTGTATCCTCTTGGGGCGCCCCTCCCCTCTATATATAGGTGGAGGGGCGTGGGAAACAGCCCCTCCAAGCACTAGGGCGCAGCTAAGGGGGAGAGGACTTGGACTCCAAGTCCAATCCTATACCTATTAGGACTCCTTACTTTTTTGCCTTCCCTAGCCACATGGGCTTTTGAGGACTTGGTGCGCCTAGACCAATAAGGCCAGTGCACCTCCCCGTAGCCCATGCTAGCCCTTGGGTCATGGCGAACCCACTTGTGGACTTCGGACCCCTGCGAAATCCTTCGGAACCTTCTGGAAGCTTCCCGGTACAATACCGAAAAAACTGCACCTTTTTCCGGAACCCAAAATATGACTTAGCATATATAAATATTTACCTCTCGACCATTCCAAGACTCCTCATGTTGCTCGGGATCTCATCCGAGACTCCGAGCAACATTTGGTTACCACTCATCAAATATCCCAATACTACTCTAGTGTCAACGAACGTTAAGCGTGTGACCCTATGGGTTCGGGAATTATGTAGTCATGACCGAGACACCTCTCCGGTCAATAACCAATAGCGGGACCTGCATGCCCATATTGATTCCTACATATTCCACAAAGATATTTATCGGTTGAACCTTTATGACGACATACATAATTCCCTTTGTCTGTCGGTATGTTACTTGCCCGAGATTCGATCGTCGGTATCTCTATACCTAGTTCAATCTCGTTACCGACAAGTCTCTTTACTCGTTCCGTAATACATCATCTTGCAACTAACTCCTTAGTCACTTTGCTTGCAAGCTTCTTGTGATGTGTATTACCGAGAGGGCCCAGAGATACCTCTCCGATACACTGAGTGACAAATCCCAATCTCTATTCACACCAACTCATTAGACACCTTTAGAGATACCTATAGAGCATCTTTATGATCACCCAATTACGTTGTGACGTTTCATAGCACACAAGGTATTCCTCCGGTATCCGGGAGTTGCATGATCTCATGGTCGAAGAAACATGTATTTGACATTAAGAAAATAGTAGCAATATACTGAACGATCATATGCTATGCTAACGGTTGGGTCTTGTCCATCACATAATTCTCCTAATGATGTGACCCCGTTATCAAATGATAACTCATGTCTATGGTTAGGAAACCTTAACCATCTTTGATCAACGAGGTAGTCTAGTAGAGGCTCACTAGAGACACGATATTTGTTTATGTATCCACACATGTATTTAAGTTTCCGGTCAATACAATTCTAGCATGAATAATAAACTTTTATCATGATTAAGGATATATAATAATAACCCTTTTATTATTGCCTCTAGGGCATATTTTCATCAGGACCATCCTTCCTTCTTTGTCCTTCACTGTAGCCACAGCCAACGACTACCTACTCCCTCCCTGCAGCGCTGGAGATTTCGATTCACCATACCCCCTCGTAGCACCGTAGGATAAGGATGGCACTCGGCCATGTGCCGCCACATGCTTTACTTGTCGTCGCCATTGGAACGAGCCGCGGCGTGGATGTGAAAAGAGGGAGGGGGAGGCGAGATGCAGAGGGCAAAGGTAGAGATCTGATCCGCTTGCTCCCAGCCGCCAGGCTCTCTACTGTCGAGCGCCCTTCAAGCCGCCTCTCTGCACATCCGCCGGATCATACGCCCACATGTATAGGTGAGCCAGAAAATTCTAGAGGTAGGCACACATTACTCTCAAATGGGCCGCCCCGCAGTTTAAGCAACACCCATAGGTTGATAACGCTGGTCCACACACTCCCACATCTCAACGCAGGATAGTGCTTCATTTTGTGGGAGTTTAGTAATTTACTCTCTCTGTTTTTAAATATAAGTCTTTTTAAAAATTTCAATACGAACTATATACGAATGTATATAGACATATTTAAAATGTAGATTAATTCATTTTGCTTTGTATGTAGTCCATATTAGAATCACTAAAAAAGGCTTATATTTAGGAATGAAGGGAGTAGAAGATACGCTACGCAAGGAACACTCTCTGTCCTTCTTTAATTGATAACAGAAAAATAAGACCTCCGTGCTCCGGCTACTTCTTTCTAGTGGCAGTGGCATGTTGTTCTACAGTTGCTACTTTTCTTTTTAAAAGAAAGAGACAAAATTTTCTAGACTTTAGAGATGTCAACGTCAAGAAGAAAGAGTCAAATAGTACGAGGGGCATGTTCAATTTTAGCTGCGAAAAATCCATCCAGAATCATTAAATACATGGAAAATCCAACTAGCCACCTAACTGCAAACCAACTGTCGCCATTTATCCAGTTGCAAAATCCTACCAGCTCTGGACAACGGAGACAGGCAGCAACAACGAACCAACGTCACTATCCATCACCATTGGCACCTTCTCAGACCAAGTCCAATATAACTGCCATGTAACCGTGTTGTGGGGATCCTTTGTGGAACCACATGATTCGACCCGTTGCAGTGTGTTCCCCGGCCAAAAGAAACGTTCATTGCATCTAGATATACTTCTTCTCTCGACTAGTCTAGAAGTCCGATTTTTAGCGTTAAAATCTGACGCCCTCGTGTACGTCCAATTCCGATCAAATGCATGACAATTACTAAATGTAACATTATAACTTTTTCTGATTATTTTTATATTATACATGGCAATTTTACTTTAAAACACGAGAAATCCTTATACATAATCTGTACGAAATATAAGACCTTTTAGATCACTAAAAGGTCTTATATTTCTTTACATACGGGCTAAAAGAGCAACTCCAACGGGCCGACCCAAACAGACGGCGATTTCGTCCGCTTTTTGTCCGTTTAGGTCGGCCAGACGGACACGGATGCCCGCTTCCGCATTGGGTCGGCACCTGTGCCCAACGCTGGCCTGCGACCCATTTAGACGGCGCCAATAAAATAAAATAAACGCATGCATATTTAAAAAAAGAGAAACTGCATTAATTAAACATTAAAGCCGGCCACGAAGGTCGGCGAGAGTCCACGCGTTCACATTTGCATAAAAAATAGCCTAAACTACAAGAAGGCGCGCTGCCCTAGGCGTCGTCGTCGTCGTCCTCGGGGTTCGTGAGGTCGATGAGCGTCGGCGCCGGCCCGGCCCAGGCGAACGCCGCCATGTCGGGCTGTGCCGGCGCACGCAGTGCCGGAGCGGGGGGCTGTGCGGCCGCGTGTGCAGCCGCGGCCTGGCGCGCCTCCTCCTCGGCCTCGCGCGCCTCCTCCTCGAGGTCGCGCTCGAGCATCTCCTTGTACTCGCCTTGCCGGCGCTCCTCTGCGAGCCGGCGCTGGCGCCACATCTCGAGGTAGGCCTGCTCCTGCGCCGGCGTCGCCCCCAGCCAGACCGGTGGCGCGGACACCCACTCGCGCACCACTCCATTCCAGGAGAAGCGCGTGATGGGCTCGGGCTCGGGCTGCGGCTGCGGCTCCGGCTTGATGGGGGACGGCGGGCCACCGGCGGCACCACGCTGTCGCCCGCTGCGGAGAGGACAAGGGCCTGCGCCATTGCCGCCTCGTAGCGGGCCTCCTCTTCCGCCTCCGCCGCCTCCGCTCTGCGCCGTTCGTCCTCTTCGCTCTCACAGTAGACGGCCGCAAGGGCCGCCTGGTCCTCCTCGCGGACGACCAGCGGCGTTGGCCTCCGGTCGACCTCGCGCACGCCCCGGCGCCTCGCCTCCTCGTGCTCGAAGGCAAACCACCTCGCCCAGTTGGGCGAGTCGGTTGCGTAGGCGGAGTCGCGGCGCTGCTCCGCCGTCAGCAGCGCCCGCCGGCACCACACCTCCTCCGCGTGAGCACGAGCCGACCGCGGCGCCGCCGGCACTGGGATTCTATCTGGATCCAGATGCCAGCCGTGCGGCAGCGTCACGTCAGGATACGGCAGCGACTGGCGGTTCTGCCAGTGCCACTCCGCCTGGTGCACTGGCACGTTGACACGCTGCCTCTGCCGGCGAGGCGCCGGCGAGGGTGGGAGAAACTCGGAGGGGAAAGGGGTAGCGGGGGACTTGCCCTTGGCCTTGCTACCGCTGGCGCCGGAGAAGAGGCCCATCGTCGCTGTGGTTGCGGTGGCTAGGGTTTGTCGGCGACAAGGGAGCAAGGGTGGGAGATGGGGACGACGAGTTTGGATGAGGATGGCCCCGCCGCATGGTCGGCTTAAAAAAGGATGAGCGCCGTCGCTGACGCGTGGGCTCGTCGTCATAAATTAAGCTGACCGCGTGGGCAGCGGGTAGTTGGACGGCCGCCATGTGGGGACGCGGCGGATAGAGAGAAGGCGCGCGAAGCGTCCGTTTGGCTCCGCGTCGACGCATTTGGGGCGCAAATTTGGGCCGCAAATGCGTCGACGCGGATGCGACGCGGACGTGATTTGGGTTTGGGTCGGCGCGTTGGGCCACCACTTTTGTCTGCGCCGACCCAAACGAACGCAGGCGAACGAAATGGGTCGGCCCTTCGGAGTTGCTCTAATAAATTTATCTTTTCTAATAACATCTACAGTCAGGCGCCTTAAACCGGTCTCAAACGTCCGGACGGCTCGTCCGGTCACTGAACGGTCACGGAAATCTGACCTATCCGGGCGCCTCAAACGACCCTCAAACGCTCGGACTGTCCAGCACCCCTCATATCTAGCCCAAATGGGGCTGCCCGGGCGCGCCCGGACACGTCCGACATGTCAGCCCAGCCCACTCCGACCCCACTCCGTCCCCACAAGTATCCCAATCTGGAAACCTTAGCTCAATCCGCTCTCGATCTGTCTCTTCGTTTTTCCTCCGATTTCTCCGATTCGATCCACTCCGACGACTCTAGCGACCATGTCAAGCGCCGACAGCCGCTCCTCCTCCTCCTACGACGACGAGCTGGCCCTCCGCATTGCCCTCGAGAGGTCCAAGGTGGACACGGGTGGCAGTTCCGGATCGGCCGCCTTGCCTCCCCCCCCCCCCGGCGCAGCGAGGAAGCCGGCGCTGGCTCCTCCCGGCCCGCGTTTGGCTTCGTGCGGGCTGCGCAATCCACGCCGCCCTGCCTCTGCCGGCTGCTGCTCCCCCTCGTGGGCAGCGGCTCGTGCTTGTGCCCGCCATGCCGGCCCGGACGCGCACGTTGGAGTAGGAGGCGCGCGCCACCCACCGCGAGAGGCAGCGGGCAAGGGAGAGGGACGCGGCGGAGAGCTCCGTCCGCCACCGCCGCGGGTTACCGGCGAAGCACGATTAGGACGAGCGGCTCCTCGCGTGGGTCTACCACTGTCGCTTACGACAGCGGAGGCGGACGATCGGCGGCTCCGCCGGAAGAAGCCAAGGCTCTCCGGCTAGCTATCGAGCAGTCCGAGCGCGAGGCCAAGGAGGAGGCGATGAAGGCGTCTAGGCTGGCGAAGCTCCGTTCGGCTCCTCAAGGTCCTCAGCATCGCCTACTCCTCCTCCGACGACGATGACGATGACGATGGCGACTCCTCGTCCAATGACTCGGACGATCCTCCACTAGCCGCCGACGGCTACAGCTGTGCCGACGACCGAAAGGGCAAGTTGCTGGCTCGAAAGTGGTGAAGATCCGCTTTTCTTCAGTTTAATTTCAAGTTTTAGATGTAGTTTCAAGTTGTCCGTCGTTTATGTGAACTTTGGTGGTCCTTTGAACGTCTGATCGTGATCTTTTGGTGAAAGTATTGCGCTTGCCTATGTCCATTTGCTGATTTACGTAGTTTGATCGACGTTGCATAGTTTAGTATGGATATAGGGGATCGGGTATGAGATACACGAATGTGGACGACGCTATTTGAGGAGTGCTCGATCACTGCATGTGAACGTGTCTGGGCGCGTCGGCAGGCGTTTGAGGGGTCATATTTGTCGTACGCGGTTGTAGATGCTCTCACACGGCAAAAAATCTGGAAGGTTTGCTGGAGAATGTTAAAAATCTGATCCCTATTAAAGAAACATGTCCTAGGTGCCGAGTGTGCCATTTTCCCCCGAACCGCAGATACTTGTACAAAGAAAGGGTATGACTAGGTCTCAATCAATTTCAAAAAAAAAAAGACTAGGTCTCAATCAACTAAGACTTAATCAAGTCTTTGTCAAGTGATATAGTATGCAAGAAGAAAAAAACCTAATTTTTTTACATGGATCTTCATGCAAAATCAAAGAAAGATAGTATCAACCGAGACATAACGAAGTTTTAGTCGACTGAGACTCAACTGATAAAGAAATGTGAGCCAACTGCCATTCCTGAACTTGTAGACTGAAAACCGTTAACAGTGCAAAAATTACTATGTAGAGTCGAATTGCTGCTACCTTACAATGTATGCAAATAGAATCAACAGATCCATTTTATTGACAGTAAATTGCACTATCCTACGGGTTCTTGTCAAACTGCCCGCCTTGAGGGCAAGCTGTCACGCCGAGCTTTCTCTTTCAAGGCGCGTTGCTGTCACAAGAGAGCCCCGTTGCCCAGGAGGACAGCAGAGTGGCCCACATCCGTCCCATGCCTGCGCGTCGCGTGGGTCCCCATCCGCACCCCCGCGAGCTCCAGCTGGTTCCGATCCACTGAACGCCCCCGAGCCCAACACTCTCCCGACCCAGCAAGTCGCGCTACCTGGCTGGCGCCTCCGGTGCCGCACCGCGTTGCGCCGTGCACGCGGGGACGTCGCGCTCCACGCGCTAAACTATATAAACCGCCACCTTTCCCTCCCAAATCCAAACCACCTGCTTCCACTCCCTCCCCCAGCTTACACTCGCAGCTAGCATAGCCGGCCATGGACCTCAGTGCCCTCAGCAGCGACTACTCGTCGGGGACGCCGTCCCCGGTGGGCGCGGACGGCGGCAACAGCGAGGGCTTCTCGACGTACATGACGGTGTCTTCGGCTCCGCCGAAGCGCCGCGCCGGGCGGACCAAGTTCAAGGAGACGCGGCACCCGGTCTACAAGGGCGTGCGGCGGAGGAACCCCGGGAGGTGGGTCTGCGAGGTGCGGGAGCCGCACAGCAAGCAGAGGATATGGCTCGGCACGTTCGAGACCGCAGAGATGGCGGCGCGTGCGCACGACGTGGCCGCGCTGGCGCTGCGCGGCCGCGCCGCCTGCCTCAACTTCGCCGACTCGCCTCGGCGGCTCCGGGTCCCGCCCGTGGGTGCTAGCCCTGATGAGATACGGCGGGCGGCGGTAGAGGCGGCTGAGGCATTCCTGCCGGCACCCGACCAGAGCAATGCGGTCGCCGAGGAGGTAGCCGTTGCACCAACGGAGCAGTTCGCCGGTGATCCGTACTACGGGATGGACGATGGGATGGACTTCGGGATGCAGGGCTACCTCGACATGGCGCAGGGGATGCTCATTGCCCCTCCTCCGATGGCAGGCCCGTCAGCGACTGTCGGAGACGGCGACGATGACGGCGAGGTCAGCTTGTGGAGCTACTGATTACGCGCATTTGAGTTATGCCTTGTGGGGGCGCGAATAACTTCTAATGCATGTGCAGCTTTATATAGCAATGCAGTACAGGAAGTGTACTGCATGGTTTGCCCTTCCATTTTCTCTTTTCTGAACTTCTCTGGGTAATGTATGTTTGCTCTCTGATGAACTGCGATCAGAAGAAGCAGAAGGTCTGATCTTGAGTTTGGTAAATGGTGCACGCTTGTCGGGTTATGGCTTGTGAGTGTTCGAACTCCGAAGGAGTGTTGGGGCTAGCTATATGTATCTCCCTTGTTTATTAAGCATGAGAGGAGTGTCTTCGTCGGTGTTTGGTTAAGCAAAGTGTAATTTTCTTGTGTATAATTAGCATGCTGCTAGAGCATCTCTAACCGATCCCTTATAAACCTTAATTCCTTGCAAAGTTTTAGAGGAGTAAAAAACTGGGTTTTCTCTTTAAACCCGCACCTAACCGATCCCTCTTAACATTTAGAGTACAACCTTGGAATTGCTAAGAATCTGACGTTAAATTTTTAGGCATGGCAAATCAAATATTTTTCATGACAATTTATGTTGGCGCAAGGATGACAAATTTAGTTGACGAGCACGGCACTTTGCTGGCAAAAAAATTGTTCGGATTTGCCATGCCTGTCAACTAAACTTTCCACCCTTGGCAAGCATAGAAAATGTTCGATTTGTCATGCCTAAAAATCTGACGTACCGCTCGATCCTAAAAAATTTACTCCACTATACGCCCGACTCTTAAATATATTTGGTCGCCCCCGCTGGAGTAATAAAATTTCCCCCCGCACCGCTCGATCTCCCCCCCCCCCCCCCCGCCACCGCCCAAATGACTATGTCCCCGCTGTCGATCAGAAGCTCCACTCGACGCACTAGAGCCCGAGGTCGCGGCAACACGTCCTCCTCCCGGTTCCTTGACTTGCCATCGTTGTCGGCGTCGTAGAGGAGGTACCTTGGCGTGCAACAACAGTCGTGTGGATTGGGTGACGGAGATCACCAACAACAAAACTCACAAACGCATTTGGATCAGCTCCTCCTAGTCGGCAGCGCAGGCGGCACATACTTACGACATCCACTCGGTGTGCCTCCACGGCGCAAACATGCGGCCGAACTTTCTGATGTCTTACAAATGCACATGGCTTTTGTAGCAATTTCGCTGTAAATAAGGTTTGTTGATCTCACAGGAAGCGAATACAATGGCACCATAAACCCCGCAACTATGTTGTCACTTTACGCAGTTCCATATGCACCCAAACTGGAGTTTGGAAATAGTCCATTATAGTCAGTTGCTAGGAAGATGAATAAAAAGGGAGTTTAACTAAACTAATAACGAGAAAATGAAGCACAAAAAATCAAAGGTACTAAACTATGTGAAATAGTGTTTGATAGTAAACGTTCTTGAGGGATCTAGAGTCATCACCACAAGTATGATGCTGACAACACATGCAAAAGCATAACTCTGTAATCGTATCACTAGTTCTACTTGTATATGATCTCGCGTTGCGGAGCCAATAAAGTACACATCCCCACTCAGGTTATTGCATACACTCGTGCAATCACTGCGTGTCCCCACTCCGGTTACTGCAACGATAAGTGTCTCCTCATGGACACAACATAAAGGTCTGGGGTTCTCCACCGCTCTCTATTGCAATGATCAGGGACGAAGGGAGTTAGGCCCTGTCACTACCTACCTCCTCAACCAGCTGTCACAACAATATTAATTACCTCATGTCCACAAGGGGCCCATGTTGTGTGGGTGCCCTTCACAACACCATGAGAAAATCAACACAATACATATAAAGAGAATGATCGTATCGCTTATCATTAAGTGCTAATCATGCAAGGGTTCAACCAAATTCGCAAGAACTAATGCAACAACTCAAACAAAATAGAGGGAAGAGGGAAATTACAAGCCGGCATGGAGCCGGTGGAGGAGAGGAGCATGGCACCGACGATGGAGATGGCGATGGTGGCGGCACCAGTGATGGAGATGACACCGGCATGTGCCTCCTCTTCCTCCTCTTGGCTTGGCCCTTATTCTCTCTTTCGAGATGGTCTTGGAGCAGCAATGGAGATGGATGATGGCAGCTTGTGGATGGATGATGGAGAGAGATGGAGGCGCCTAGGGTTGGAGGTGCATATATAGAGGTCTCTCGGTTTATTCCTTCGTTGATGTGATCACCCAAGGGCTCAAGATGAGCCTTATCCTCTCCCAAACACATTCTTATTATCCAAGGACCATGTGGGAACATGTAGGGACGAAATTGGTGAACAGTCATGTCTAAAAGTGAAAATTTTGGAGCTGTTTGAACTTGATACGACCGTGTGTGATCGTACGAGATGCCGTCTTGTGTTCTTTATGCCTTGGGTATTTTGGTCATCGTTTCTTCACACGGACTCCGATTTTGACGTTCTTGGGCTAGTTGGTTTTGGGAGAGCAACACTGACGTGCTGGTGGTGTTAGATTTTGATTTGGAGCACTCTAGGAAATCAATTTTTTCACTCTTTGAAATGCCTAAGCCTGGCACTAGAAGTCCTCCTTACTGAACCCATCCTTGGTCCTTTCATCATGCTTGGTCCTAGGTTGCTCCAAAACACCTGTAGACACAACAAAACAAAGAAAACTAATCAAAGCTAAATAAAACTACAAATATTCAATGCTCAGAGTGAAAATTGTAAAAAGTGGTAATCATGCATTGGACAAATATTTGGTTCAATATGACAATATATATATGCACAGAACATGCAAGAAATGAGCTCTAAGCATGTGTAAAATATAGAGCCATCACTTCCCCTTTGGCACCCCTGCCTTACCGAATTTGGCCCTCGTCGACCCCCGTGTGGCCTCCATACGCGAGCTGCGGGAAGACCAGGAGGTCTACGAGAACCTCAAGGCAGAGCGCGTTGACGAAGAGTACATGGCGGAGCTCCGCCACCTGTACCAAGAGCGCGTCAAGCAGGAGCCCCGGTAGTACAAGCACTACAAGTTGCGGACGACGATGGTCATCGATTTTTGCTCCAGCAACGACGACGGCTCGGGTCTGCCGGTGATGGAGCAAACAAGGGTGGTGAAAATGGAGCGGGCGAGCGGCAACGACCCCAACAACGACAAGGAATGGGAGGGGAACATGGCCAAGATCACCGATGGCGACTAGTTTGTTTAGTTCTAATGGAATCCTAGATTAGATTTTGTTTAAAGTTATGTGAATATAGTTAATGCTAGTGGTTGAATCAAGTTCGGATTGAGTTTGACAAACTAGTTTGAATCAAATTTGCAGCGAATTTGTGTTCATTTTTTTTAAGGATTTAAGTTTAAGGGATCGGCTAGAAACCGCTAATTTTGAGAGAAGCAAATTTGAGGACGTAAAGGTTTCGAGTCTGTATACTCCTCTAAATTATAAGTGATCGGCCAGAGATGCTCTTATCTCTTCCTACCTAAAAAGGACCTGATGTCTCTCCGTCTCAACATTTTTTAAACCCTCTCCCTGCATCCTTCTCCCCCCTACACGGTGATCCCCTATCTCTGACACTTGGTCTTCCTATTTGAAAACCGCTTGGCCTCCCACACTTAACCACATACACCCACGTAATAGCCAGACTGAAAGCAGTTAGACCGCACCAATAGTCCTTGGCCTAGACCCCACGCATGATCCTGTGCTCCATTATTGCCCGGTGGCTATTGCATGGGACCTCACCCTCCGCCACAATCCACCCGTCTCGACCACGGCCCCTCGCAATCTCGCCCTGAACGCCCGTCCGCCGCGTCACCTGTACACCACGATCCTACCCATCGACCTATTGGATCAACATCTCTCCTACCTATGAATCCTCTCCACCACGATCCTCCCATCCCATCCATGATGCCACGCAATCTTGCCCTCAACGCATGTCCGCCGCGCTGCCTGTACATCATGATCCTCTCGATTGATCGATCAGATGACAAGCGAGGCGAACCACGTCAATCACGTTGCGGGCAGATCAAGGTGTACTGAGCCCTGACCAGTGACGCCTGATACGTCCATTTTGCATCATGTTTTTCTACTGTTATTTATAATGTTTTTATGCATAATAATGATTTATGGAGTAATTCTAGAGCCTTTTCTCTCATAATATGCAAGGTTTTCAATAAGGTTTATGCTTTATACTTCAATGTTGTGATGAATTGTTACTTGTTCATGAGAAGTTATATGATAAAAGTTGTGTGATAAAGTTTTATGTTAAAGTTCTTTGCTTTTATAATAATAAGCATGATGCTTCCATGTCCGTATTTTTTTTCATCGACACCTCTCTCGCCAAGCATGTGGGCATGTTTTTCGATTTCGGTTTTTCGCTTGAGGACAAGCGAGGTCTAAGTTTGGGGGAGTTGATACATCCATTTTGCGTTATGTTTTCCTACTGTTATTTATAATGTTTTTATGCATAATAATGCTTTATTGAGTAATTCACATTTTCTCTCATAATATGCAAGGTTTACACAAAGAGGGAGAATGCCAGCTGCTGGAATTCCGGGCCTGAAAAAGCTACGTCAGAGTTACCTACTCTGCACATCTCCA
Source organism: Aegilops umbellulata (assembly GCA_032464435.1). Taxonomy (NCBI): domain Eukaryota; kingdom Viridiplantae; phylum Streptophyta; class Magnoliopsida; order Poales; family Poaceae; genus Aegilops; species Aegilops umbellulata. The sequence goes on along the minus strand of CP136057.1, from coordinate 130,102,118 downwards.
AATGAGCTGAAAATTTACGGATAATTATTTTGCAATATATAAAAATAGTGGAGCAAATAACTACCGTAGGGGGGCCACCTGGTGAGCACAAGACACCAGGGCGCGCCAAGCCCCCCCAGGCGCGCCCTGGTGGGTTGTGCTCAGCACGGCCCACCTCTGGTGCCCATCTTCTTGTGTACATGTCATTTTGGCCTAAAAAAATAAGGAGGGGACTTTCGGGACGAAGCGCCGCCATCTCGAGGCGGAACTTGGGCAGGAGCACTTTTGCCCTCCGGTCGAGCGAGTCCGCCGGGGGAACTTCCCTCTCGGAGGGGGACATCATTGCGATAGTCATCACCAACAACTCTCTCATATTTGGGAGGGCAATCGCCATCAACATTTTCAACATCACCATCTCCTCTCAAACCCTAGTTCATCTCTTGTGTTCAGTCTTTGTATCGGAACCTCAGATTGGTACCTGTGGGTGACTAGTAGTGTTGATCACATCTTGTAGGGTATTACTATATGGTTTATTTGGTGTAAGATTATATGTTCAGATCCATTATGCTATTTAATACCCCTCTGATCTTGATCATGATTATCATTTGTGAGTAGTTACTTTCGTTCTGGAGGTCATGGGAGAAGTCATGTTGCCAGTAATCATGTGAACTTGATATGTGTTTGATATTTTGATGATATGTATGTTGTTATTCCCTTAATGGTGTCATGTGAACGTCGACTACATGGCACTTCACCATATTTGGGACTAAGAGAATAAATTATGGAGTAGTTATTAGATGATGGGTTTCTAGAGTGACAGAAGCTTAAACCCTAGTTTATGCGCTACTTCGTAAGGGACCGATTTGGATCCAAAAGTTTAATGTTATCGTTAGATTTTATCTTAATACTTTTCTCATAATTGTGGATGCTTGCGAGGGGGTTAATCATAAGTATGAGGTTTGTTCAAGTAAGAACATCACCTAAGCACCGGTCCACCCACATATCAAATTATCAAAGTAGCGAACACGAATCAAGCCAACATGATGAAAGTGACATGGTGAAATTCCCGTGTACCCTCAAGAACGCTTTGCTTATCATAAGAGACTGTTTTGGCCCGTCCTTTGCCACAAAAGGATTGGGCTACCTTGCTGCACTTTATTTACCATTACCGTTACTTGCTCGTTACAAGTTATCTTGCTATCAAATTAAGTGTTACCAATTATTTCAGTGCTTGCAGAAAATACATTGCTGAAAGCAACTTGTCATTTCCTTCTGCTCCTCGTTGGGTTCGACACTCTTACTTATCGAAAGGACTACGATTGATCCACTATACTTGTGGGTCATCAAGGCTCTTTTACACCGCCGTTGCCGGGGAGTGAAGCGCTCTTGGTAAGGAAAAATTATTACTACGTGCTGAAATTTATTGTCACTTGTTACTATGGAGAACCATCCTTTGAGGGGTTTGTTCAGGGTATCTTCACCTCGATCGGAAGCACAATTAGTTGCCCCTCAACCTACTGCACCTACTGAACATATTGATTATCAAAATTCCTTCGGGTATGATAGAACAACTGGTAGCTAATCCTTATGCAGGAGATGGAATTGAACATCCTGATATGCACTTGATATTTGTGGATGAAATTTGTGGATTATTTAAGCTTGCAGGTTTATCGAGAGATGAAGCTAAGAAGAAGGTTTTCCCTTTATCTTTGAAGGGAAAAGCATTGACATGGTATAGGCTATGCCATGATATTAGATCTTGGAACTGGAATCGATTAAAATTGGAATTTCACCAAAACAATTTATCCTATGCATCTAGTTCATCGTGATCAGAATTAAATATATCATTTTTGGCCTCGTGAAGGAGAAAGTGTCGCTCTAGCTTGGGGGAGTCTTAAGTCAATGTTATATTCATACCCCAATCATGAGCTCTCTAGAGAAATTATTATTCAGAATTTTTATGCTCGACTTTCTCATGATGATCGATCCATGCTCGATACTTCTTGTACTGGTTCTTTTATGAAGAAGACTATTGAATTCAGGTGGGATCTTTTAGAAAGAATTAAACATAACTCTAAAGATTGGGAACTTTATGAAGGTAAAGAGTCGGGTATTATGCTTGAGTTTGACTGTGTTAAATCTTTTATGAATACCGATGCTTTTCACAAGTTTAGCACTAAATCTGGACTTGACTCTGAGATAGTAGCCTCTTTTTGTGAATCATTTGCTACTCATGTTGATCTCCCTAAAGAGAAGTGGTTTAAATATCACCCCCTATTAAACAGGAAATTAAAGAACCGGTCATAGTTAAAGATAAAATATTATTTACAATGTTGATCCAGTTGTGCCCACTGCTTATATTGAAAAACCACCTTTCCCTGTTAGGATAAAGGAACATGCTAAGGTTTCAACTTTGCTTCGCAAAAGTAATATTAAAGCACCTAAACCTGCTGAACAAATTAAAGTAGAACCTACTGATGCTATGGTTAAAGATCTCCTGGTAGAAAATATTGATGGGAATGTTATTTTCTTTTGCGATGAAGCTGCTAGAATTGCCAAAACTGATGAAAATGATATACATATAGACCTGTTGTTGGCATGCCTGTTGTCTCAGTTAAAATAGGATATCATTGTTATCATGAGGTGCTAGCGTGAGTGCTGTTACTTTTACCTTATACCAAGAAATTATGAATGATATAGCACCGGTTGAAATAGAAGACATAGATGTTACTATTAAACTTGCTAATAGAGACACCATCACACCACTTTTGGGATTGTTAGAGATGTTGAAGTCTTGTGTGGGAAAATATAATAACCTATGAATTTTCTAGTTCTTGGTTCCCCACAAGATGAGTTTTGTCCCATTATCTTTGGTAGACCTTTCTTGAACACTGTCAATGCTACTATAGATTGTCATAAACTAACTATCAGTGTTCGCTTTGGTGACAAGTCTCATGAATTTAACTTGTAGAAGTTTAATAGACAACATCATAAGAAAGAATTACCTAGTAAGGATGAAATAATTGGTCTTGCTTCTATTGCCATGCCTCCTACTAATCCACTAGAACAATATTTGCTAGACCATGAAAATGACATGCATAAGCATGAAAGAAATGAAATAGATAAAAATTTCTTGGAACAATGACCCCTGCTCAAACACAATTTGCCTATTGAGACACTAGGAGGTCCTCCTCCAACTAAAGGTGATCATGTGTTTGAATTAAAACAATTGCTTGACACTTTGAAATACGCTTATCTTGACGAGAAAAAGATATATACTGTAATTATCAGTGCTAACCTTTCAGAATATTAAGAAGAAAGATTATTGAAAATTCTGAGGAAGCACTCTGCTACCATCGGATATACTCTTGATGGTCTTAAGGTCATTAGTCCCAGTCTCTATCAGCACAAGATTAATATGTAATTTGATGCTAAACCCGTTGTTAATCATCAACCACATTTGAATCCTAAGATGAAAGAAGTGGTAAGAACTAAAATATTAAAGCTTCTGGAAGCAGGTATAATCTATCCCATAGCTGATAGTAGATGGGTAAGTCCCGTTCATTGTGTCCCTAAGAAGAGAGGTATTACTGTTGTTCCTAATGATAAAAATGAACTTATTCCACAAATAATTGTTACTGACTATAAAATGGTAATTGATTTTAGAAAGTTAAATAAAGCAACTAGAAAAGATCATTACCCTTTGCCTTTTATTGATCAAATGTTCGAAAGATTATTTAAGCACACACACTTTTGCTTTCTTGATGGATATTCTGGTTTCTCTGAAATACCTTTTTCACAACCTGATAAAGAGAAAATGACCTTTACTTGCCCATTTGGAACTTATGCTTATAGACATATGACTTTTGGTTTATGCAATGCACCTGCTACCTTTCAAAGATGTATGACTGCTATATTCTCTAATTTTTGTGAAAAGATTGTTGATATTTCCATGGATGATTTTTCTGTTTATGGAACTTCTTTTGATGATTGCTTGAGCAACCTTGATCGAGTTTTGCAGAGATGTGAGCAAACTAATCTTGTCTTGAATTGGGAAAAGTGCCACTTTATGGTTAATGAAGGTATTGTCTTGGGGCATAAAATTTCTGAACGAGTGATTGAGGTGGATAAAGCTAAAGTTGATGCAATTGAGAAAATGCCATGTCCTAAGGATATTAAAGGTATTCGTAGTTTCCTAGGTCATGCTGGTTTCTATAGGAGACTTATTAAATACTTCTCTAAAATTTCTAGGCCTCTTACAAATCTTTTACAAAAGGATGTTCCATTCGTTTTGGATGATTATTGTGTAGAAGCCTTTGAAACACTTAAGAAAGCCTTAACTTCTGCACCTATTGTTCAACCACCTGATTGGAACTTGCCTTTTGAAATTATGTGTGATGCTAGTGATTATGTTGTTGGTGTTGTTCTAGGACAAAGAGTTGATAAGAAATTGAACATTAATCATTATGCTAGCAAAACTGTAGACAGTGCCCAAAGAAACTATGCTACTACTGAAAAAGAATTTTCAGCAGTTGTGTTTGCTTGTGACAAATTCAGATCTTATATTGTTGATTCCAAAATAATTGTTCACACTGATCATGCTACTATTAAATACCTTATGGAAAAGAAAGATGCTAAACCTAGACTCATTAGGTGGGTTCTTTTGATGCAAGAATTTGATTTACATATCACTGATAGAAAAGGAGCTGAGAACCCCGTAGCTGATAATTTGTCTAGGTTAGAGAATATTCTTGATGACCCACTACCTATTGATGATAGCTTCCTAATGAACAACTAGCTGCAATAAATGTTTCTCATAATACTCCTTGGTATGTTGACTATGCTAATTATATTGTTGCTAAATACATACCACCTAATTTCACATACCAACAAAAGAAAAAAAAATTCTTCTATGATTTAAGACATTACTTTTGGGATGACCCACATCTTTATAAAGAAGGAGTAGATGGTATTATTAGAAGTTGTGTACCCAAGCATGAATAGGAACAAATCCTACGGAAATGTCACTCGGAAGCTTATGGAGGGCATCATGCGGGAGATAGAACTGCACACAAGGTATTGCAATCCGGTTTTTATTTGCCTGCTGTCTTCAAGGATGCCTGTAAGTTTGTTTTATCTTGTGATGAATGTCAAATAATTGGTAATATCGATAAGCATTAAGAAATGCCTATCAATTATTCACTTGTTGTTGAACCATTTGATGTTTGGGTTTTGATTATATGGGACCTTTTCCTTCCTCTAATGGGTATACACATATTTTGGTTCCTGCTGATTATGTTACGAAGTGGGTAGAAGCTATTCCAACTAGTAGTGATGATCATAACACTTCCATTAAAATGCTTAAAGAAGTCATTTTCCCAAGGTTTGGAGTCCCTAGATATTTAGTGACTGATGGTGGTTCACACTTTATTCATGGTGCTTTCCATAAAATGCTTGCTAAATATGATGTTAACCATATAATTGCATCACCCTATCATCCTCAATCTAATGGTCAAGTTGAACTTAGCACTAGAGAAATAAAACTAATATTACAAAAAAATGTTAATAGCTCCCGAAAGAATTCGTCTAAGAAATTGGATGATGCACGTTGGGCCTGCAGAACAACATATAAAAATTCTATAGGTATGTCTCCCTATAAAATGGATTATGGAAAAGCTTGTCATTTGCCTCTTGAGTTAGAACATAAAGCTTATTGGGCAATTAAAGAACTCAACTCTAATTTCAAACCTGCCAGTGAAAAGAGGTTATTTAATATTAGCTCATTAGATGAATGGAGAACCCAAGCTTATGGAAATGCCAAATTATTTAAAGAAAAGTTAAAAGATGGCATGACAAAAGAATCCAAAAGCGGGAATTAAAAGTTGGGGAATATGTTCTTTTGTACAACTATCGTTTTAGATTCTTTGCAGGAAAACTTCTCTCAAAATTGGAAGGAACTTATATTATCGAGGAGGTTAATCACTCTGGAGCTATCAAGATTAATAATGCCGAAGGCAGTGACCCGATGGTGGTCAATGGGCAAAGAATTAAACACTATATCTCAGGTACGCCTATTAATGTTGAAAGCAATATTAACCAAACCATGGCACCGGAGGAACACATAAAAGAATCCTTCCAGAAAACTCCATAATCCTAAAAAAGATGAGGTACATGATACGATAAGTAAATGGACTCCAAAAAATCCGCAAAAATATTTTTTGTCTGTTTTGGAATATTACAAAAAATAGGAAAATAAGAAACAACCAGGAAGGCAACTGAGGAGGGCACAAGACACAAGGGCGCGCCTGCCTTGCCTGGCGTGCCCCGGTGGGTTGTGCCCACCTCGGGAACCTTCCCGACTCTGTTTTCCTCTCGTTTGCTTGTTTCCCAAGATAAAAAAAATCTTTATATACCCCCCGAACGTATTGACCACCGTATCGCGGAGAAATCTTTTGTTCTTCTTTCTTGCTGTTTTCTTATAGATCTAGATCACCATGGCCACTTTGATCTCCTCCAAGGACAAGTTCTTCGAGAATTTCATCAACCCGTATTTGTGGGAGGTGATGCAACAACCTCAAGCCATTGAGATGCGTGAGGGGGTGCTCCACATCTGGGACGTCCAAGGGCCCAAGAGGACGGGAACCATGGAGGCTAGGCTCGAAGCCATGGAGCAGGAGGTCTTTGAGTGCAAGGGGATGGTGGAACGTGGGCTCAGTGCCAATCACCTTATCATAACGGAGTTCAGCCGTGATCAAAAGGTGGATGGTCGGTCCATGAACGACATCTTCTTCACCCTCAACGAGCAAATCAATTTTCCACAAAGACAAGTCTTTGAATATGAGGCAAGATTTAAAGGTATGAGTTTAGCTACCAGTTGCAGGACTCGTGAGACTCACGCTTCTTCTTATGATGGTGAGCCGCTGCCATGGAAGCCGGAGGATAAGCTCGCTACTACCTCATCACCACCACCACCATCTTCCCCACCAAAGGAGATTTGAGTTCATGGTACGGGCACTCCCCTTGGCTTGTTCCAAGCTTGGGGGAGGTGCCCCGGTATCGTATCACCACCAATATCTTTGCCTTTATTTATTTTAGTTCGATCTTTAGTTATCCTATAATTTAGTTGAATAAAAGTTTAGTTCGATCTGTTTTCGAGTGCTTGCTTAGTGATCTATCTATATAATCGTGTGTGAGATATATAAAAAAGAGTAGTTTGAGTTTTTTTCTTTACTCTTATGTTTCAATAAAAGGAAAGGTAAATAAATTAAAAAGATCATATGCTAATCTTATGGTAAGTAATGACATCACATAAGGAAAAGTATAAGTGGTAAAATTTGTTGGAGATTGACAAACATAGCATTGGTCAATAATGCAATTCATGAAAGAATTAATAAGGGAAGAGAAGTTTCACATGAAAATACACTATCTTGGACATCTTTTATGATTGTGAGCCCCCATTAAATATTATATGTCAAAATTGTTGACGTTGGACAAGGAAGACAACATAATGATTTATGTTTGTTCATATTCACATAGAAGTTATATTGTCATAGATCCTTCGACATGTGGTGCTTTCTCAATATCTTTGGTAGCCAAAATCTCCGCACTAAGTAGAGATACTACTTGTGCATCCGAAAACCCTTAAAACCAAAATCTTATTTTGAGCGTCCACCATACCTACCTATGGATTGAGTAAGATCCTTCAAGTAAGTTGTCATCGGTGCAATAAGGCCATAAAAATTTCTTCTAAATGTGTTTGATCATTTAGTGTAAGAGAAAATTGAGCATTGTACGAACTTGTGATGGAAAAATAATAAAAGAGACATACTACATATTAAAGGTTTCTATCATAAGGGGCAATACAATGTGATGTTCTTTTGCATTAAGGGATTTGGCATACAAACAAAAAGCGCATGGCAACCTCTGCTTCCCTCTGCGAAGGGCCTATCTTTTACTTTTCTGTATTTACTTTTATGCAAGAGTCAAAGTATTCCTCCCTATTCCTTTTATTCTTCTCTTTATGCAAGCATCATGTGGTGAGGAAAGATCTAGGCACATATATCCAGTTGGATATGAGTGAGCATGAGTTATTATTGTTGACATCACCCTTGAGGTGAATACGTTGGGAGGCGAAACTATAAGCCCCTATCTTTCCATGTGTCCAGTTGAAACTTTTTGTTCATGGGTATGCTGTGAGTGTTAGTAATCATAGAAGGTTAAATGATGGTTTAGTATGTGCACTTGCCTAAAGGCTCCGACACATGACCCTTCCTGAAAATATGATGAATTGTAGTTGCAAAGTTGACTGGGAACATAGTTTGTTGGGTTTTCAATAAGGTTTATGCTTTGTACTTCAATCTTGTGATGAATTGTTACTTGTTCATGAGAAGTTATATGATAAAAGTTGTATGATAAAGTTGTATGTTAAAGTTCTTTGCTGTTATTATAATAAGCATGATGCTTCTATGTCCGTATTTTGTTTTTCATCGGCACCCCTCTCTCTCTAAGCATGTGGGCATGTTTTTCGATTTCGGTTTTTCGCTTGAGGAGAAGCGAGGTCTAAGCTTGGGGGAGTTGATACGTCCATTTTGCATCATGTTTTCTTACTATTATTTATAATATTTTTATGCATAATAATGCTTTATGGAGTAATTCTAATGCCTTTTCTCTCATAATATGCAAGGTTTACACAAACAGGGAGCATGCACTACTAGGAAAATGCTTACCAGTAGCGCCGGTTTTTGTGCTACCAGTAGCGCTGGCACCAGCGCTACTGCTACGGTGCTACAACTATTTTGTAGCAGTAGCGTGTTTTTAGGCCAGCGCTACTGGTAAGTTCAACTACTAGTAGCGCGTTTTTAGGACAGTGCTACTGGTAAGTTCAACTACTAGTAGCGCGCGTTTTTAGGCCGGCTCTACTGCTAACTTTTATGTTCTTTTTAGCATTTTGGCGCTGTACATGTTTAAACAGATATATATTTTATACAATAACAACTCATCATGAACTAGTATGTTTAAATAGCATATTCATTACCACTTGTCATCACCACCAAACAATGTTCGTCAATGAGACATCATATAACAAGTTGGTCACTAGTCATAATCACAACTCCTCCTCCTCATCATCAACTCTAACACATTGTAGCACATAATAACACATTCTAGCTATGACCTACTCCTCTCATAGGACCTACTCTACCCTCTCTTAGGTAAAATATCATAAAACAAGATAGGCATTGACGCTGCATTAAGGAAAATTGACTCTCCATAATAAAGAACAGAGATAATCCTGTCTCCAAGTCTTGGCCTACGCACAATGTTGCTTCCAAGTAGCTCTCTACGATGGTTCAAACATTTTTTGAAATCATCTATTATCATGGCTTCTTCCCTTTTAGAAATCCGGTATGGACAGGAGTGATGTGGATACTGCGGCTGACCTGGCCGTGGTGGCCGTAAGCTCATAACATTAACGCGACCTCTCGTCAACATCAGATGAGGCACACAATCCATTGGGATTTTCTGTTCAAAAACATATTAATAACTTTGTAGTTAGCAATATAGTTTAGTTTTAGAAGAATTTATGCAAAATATGGACGGATGTCGTAATAGTAGAAAATCTTACCATGATATCTCCATTGATTTTACCGTAGTTCAACACGTTCACTAGTGGCACGTATTGACCATAATGTGGAGGAGTTTGATAATAGCTATTGTAATTCTCAAGAAAAGTAAAAAATGCGATAAGACCATCTTGCTCCTTATAAGTTAATTGTGCTTCATCATTGTAGTAGTAGGTTTTGTCTACCGTTTTCCGTACATTTTTTGAAGAATGAAAATAAGCTGTCAATGGAAATAAGCTGTCAAATATTTTGAAATAAACAATATAAATTACTTAGTAAATATGTTTAAGAAACTCACACAGCGGTAGAACTGGAAGCGTGTCAACAAGGACCCAAATGGTCATATCATTTTCGTCGATGTCAGGATCACCAAGATCGAAGGTGAGAAGCATACCCTCATGAAAATCATGCGCCTTGCAAAGGGCTTCCCAATTCAGGCAACCAAAATTGGATGAGTTCACAGAATTGTATAGATTTACAGCAAAATCATAACCATGATGGGTCCTTAGTTGAATTATCTTTGTCTCCATTCTTTCATGATCTTCAAAACCCATCTTCTCCAAGACATAGCATCTTGCATGGCATGGGATAAGCTAGTAGAATTGTAAAAGACGGAAATTACACGTTGAAGAAGCAGAGAAGTCGTGCAAAAAATAACAAAAAACACTTGTCGTCGTTGCGTACCGTTTCAACATTGAAGGTCTCTTGGAGCTTGAAGCTGAAGCGCCGACCTTCTACCAAGTGAGTCATGTCGCACAGACCGCGCTCATCTTCGCAGTACTCACACATAGCGAATTCCCTTTCATCGTCAGACATTTCCTAATAGTAGTTTGTAGCAAAGATCATCATATAACAACTAAAACACCTAAAATTTGTAGTTTGTAGTAGTTTGTAGCAAATATCAACATCGAACCTAGTTTTTAGCAAAGATCATCATATAATCCATCATTGAATACATATATAGTAGTTTGTAGCACAAACCACGCTCATCTTTTGCATTCAATAAGCAAATAACTAATGGGTAATTAATAATCCATCATCGAATACATATATAGTAGTTTGTAGCAAAGATAATTATATAATATCACTAATACATCTCGAATAATAGCTCCTCTAGGTTCAGTGGGCCGCGGTGGACACCCAAGGAGAAGGAACCATCACCGGATCATAGCTCCGGTGAGATCCCCAAAGAATCTGCCAGGTATTCGAGAATCGACCGTTCGCCAACGCAACCAAGTAGCGCTGGATGTGCGCGTTCTCATCCGTGACACGGTGCTGTACCACCTGCGCGGGGGACCCAAGCCTCTCCACCGATGCAGGCCCACGTGACTGCCACCAAAGAAGCTCCGGGTCGACGACGGGCTGGCTCCTCACTAAGCTGCGCTCACCAGAAGGTAGCACAACCCAGTACCAGCCCGGCGGAGCCCAGTCCCGGACATGGCCCCTCGGCTCAACCAGGAGTCCTCCGCTGAGTCGACGACGAGGATGCGGGGTAGGCATCGTCGACGTCGAGAACTAAATGCTTAATTATGAAAACTAAATTAATAAACACTTAGCAAAATTTGGCATGACCTTTGCTAAAAATAGGACATATCGAGCGCCTGAAATTTGCGAGAACGTAAACGAATCAACATCTCTGGCAAAACATAGGCCACTCGGAAAAATATGACATGTCCAAAATGTGACATGTTCAAAATATGACATGTCCCCTGCAAATTTGCATATAACAGGAAAAATTGCTTTAACTAAAAAAATAACAACAATTGCTTTAACTAAAAAATACCTACAATTCTGTTAACTACACCTAAAACAAGTAAAACACCTAAAATTCTGTTAACTACACCTAAAATGACTAAAACACCTAAATTCTATTAACTACACCTAATTAAAAACCTAGCTAAATTTCTGTCCTAACTTTAAAACCTAGCTAAATTTAAAAACCTAGGGTTCATACCTAATCTATCCTAGCTAGGGTTCAATCATAACCTACATTATTCTAATAACCTACATTTTTTCAACTACATAGGATTAAAAATAACTACTCTAATAACTATAACTAGGGGGAGGGAGGAAGAGGAAGGAGAGGGCGGAGTACCTCTTGGTATGGTGGAGGAGGGCCGACGCGGGGGCCGGGGCGGCCGGCGGGGGAGGAGGCCGACGCGGGGGAGGGCGGCCAGCGAGGAGGAGGGCCGACGCGGGCGAGGGCGGCCGAAGCAGCAGGGAGGAGGGCCGGCCCGGGGGACGGCTGATGACCCACAAGTATAGGGGTTCTATCGTAGTCCTTTCGATAAGTAAGAGTGTCGAACCCAACGAGGAGCAGAAGGAAATGATAAGCGGTTTTCAGCAAGGTATTCTCTGCAAGTACTGAAATAAGTGGTAACAGATAGTTTTGTGATAAGGTAAATTGTAATGAGCAACAAGTAACAAAAGTAAATAAAGTGCAGCAAGGTGGCCCAATCCTTTTTGTAGCAAAGGACAAGCCGGAACAAACTCTTATATAAGGAAAAGTGCTCCCGAGGACACATGGGAATATCGTCAAGCTAGTTTTCATCACGTTCATATGATTCGCGTTCGGTACTTTGATAATTTGATATGTGGGACGACCGGTGCTTGGGTGCTGTTCTTACTTGAACAAGCATCCCACTTATGATTAACCTCTATTGCAAGCATCCGCAACTACAACAAAAGTATTAAGGTAAACCTAACTGTCGGCGTCAAAACCGGCGGATCTCGGGTAGGGGGTCCCGAACTGTGTGCCTAGGCGGATGGTAACAGGAGACAAGGGACACGATGTTTTTACCCAGGTTCGGGCCCTCTCGATGGAGGTAAAACCCTACTCCTGCTTGATTAATATTGATGATATGGGTAGTACAAGAGTATATCTACCACGAGATCAAGGAGGCTAAACCCTAGAAGCTAGCCTATGGTATGATTGTTGTTCTGTTGTTCGTCCTACGGACTAAAACCCTCCGATTTATATAGACACTGGAGAGGGCTAGGGTTACACAGAGTCGGTTACAATGGTAGGAGACCTACATATCCGTATCGCCAAGCTTGCCTTCCACGCCAAGGAAAGTCCCTTCCAGACACGGAACGAAGTCTTCAATCTTGTATCTTCATAGTCCAGGAGTCCGGCTGAAGGTATAGTACGGCTATCCGAACACCCCCTAATCCAGGACTCCCTCAGTAGCCCTTGAACCAGGCTTTAATGACGACGAGTCCGGCACGCAGATTGTCTTCGGCATTGCAAGGCGGGTTCCTCCTCCAAGTACTTCATAGAAGATTTCGAACACCGGATAGTGTCCGGCTCTGCAAAATAAGTTTCCACATATTGCCATAGAGAGAATAATATTTACACAAATCTAATCTGCTGACGTATTTCGTAGTGTGACATCACACCACGGCCAAGCCTTTATTCGAATCGTTTTATTGTCCCACCTTAGCGTGTTATGCGAGGCGGTTTCCTTGGCACGTCTTGTCAAAGCAGAGATCGTGTCCCCTTTATTTACGGGATTCTCATCAATAGAGACGTGGGTAACCCAACCGCGCCATTGATTACGGTGCTTGGGAGATAAGCGAGTTTTATCAGGCTGGTGGGGACGCGTAGTTGTGTCCGCCCATATAAGAGGATAAGGATCCACCTTTCTCATCCACGCCTTCTTCCTCCTTTGCCTATCCATTTCCGCGCACTCGAGCTCCAGCGCTCAAGTCCGCACTCCCCACCTCGACCTACTCCAACCATGTCCGGAGCGGGAGGCAAGTGGATGGTCTCCTCCGTTACGGAGGGTGTCGGGGCGGACGGCGTCCCCCCGCGAGCACCTATGGGGCTGGAGCCCCTTTCGTTGTCCGGTGAGGGGGGGCGGAGGGAGCACAGAGAGCAGATCGAGGCGGGCACACGGGCGGTTTACCCAGGTTCGGGCCGCGATGGACGCGTAAAACCCTACTCCTGCTTAGTTGTATTGAACTGGGGAGCTCGGGAGCTTGGAGAGCTAGCTGCACCGAGCGTATGGCTGTCTGGATGCCGAATCTCCGAACCCCCGGAACCCCTTCTACGTTGCACACGGGCCTCCTTTTATAGCGCAAAGGGGTCACCGACAGGTGTCAACGTAAGAGAAAGGGGTAAAAGTGTAAAAGGGGTGGTGGTTGTAATAGTGCGGGAACGGTGGCGCTACAGCGCGGCACAGTGTTATCATACCTACTTCTGACGGTAGGGGACAAGGGCATTAAATGCCCGTCACGGTCGCCCGGACAGCACCGAGGCGGACCGTTAGGTGCGCCACCGTTCGCCACGATGGCGGCTGCATGCCGCCGCATGCCCCAGGCTGCGCGGTGCCTCGCCACGTGCCCTCGGGGGAAGCCCCGGAGCGACGCGTGGGCGGGCGAGCTGGAGCACAGTCTTGAGGTGGCGATCTTGCCGCGGCAAGTGGCTTGCCGCGGGGGTCGTCTTCCTGTGCCTGATAGCGTGCCAGCTATCAGGCCTTGCCGGGGCGCTTGGCGCGCCACGGCGGGCTTCTCTTGTGGTGCCTAGGTTCGGCCTTCCCGACAAGCTCCTCTTGTCGGGGTCTCGATCTTCTGTCTCGTATACTTTGTTCTTGGATGGCCTTACATGGGCCCAGTCGTCCCGGCAAGCTCCTCTTGCCGGGGTCTTGTCTTCTTGGCCCGGCAAGCTCCTCTTGCCGGGGGCCTTGTATTCTTGGCCCGGCAAGCTCCTCTTGCCGGGGGCCTTGTCTTGAATGCTTGGTCTTCTCTTGGCGCTTCCGGGGCGGGCCTTGCCGCAGGGTGCTACGACTGCCCGTGCACAAGTCTGGGGGTACTAAGGTACCCCTACTTTAGTACACCGACAGGAGCCCCCGGGCCTGGGCCACACACGGTGCCGAGCGTCGTTGGGCCAGGCCCTAACGGTGCACGGGCACGCATGGCCTTGGTCGCGCTGCTCCTTAACTCCGCATCCGCCGCGCCTTCCCCAGGCGGCGCGCGCTTACCGCGGCGTCGTGGGGGCGAAAACGCCCGTTCCCTCTTTAAGTGGAGGGAGGTGCGGAGGCGTGGCTCAATAAATGAACGGGGGTGGGGCGCGGTTTTCGAGGCGTCCGTTCCCCATAGTTACGGGATGGGGAGAGGTCGTCCCACCCGTCGCCTCGGTTCTGCGCGCCCACCACGCGGTCCTCATGCACTCGGAGTCGCGGCGGCGGAGGCAGGGAGTCGGGCCGGCGCGGGCCGATGCAGTGGGTCGGCCCCAGTCGCCTGCCCTTCCTCCGCTTCTATTGGAGGAGCGGGGCGGCCGCGGTCCCACTCCGCTCCTTTATAAGGAGCGGAAGGGGGCGACGGAAATACGCACTCCATCTCCTTCCTCCTTCTGCTTCTGGTTTCCTTCCCCCATCTGTGATGGAGGGGGGGAACCCTGGTTCTTCTTCGGTTGCCGCGAGGGTGTCTGCTCGGCAACGCGCCCCTCCTCCCCTTGCGCCCGCGGCGGCGGAGCCGATCATCGGGGGAAGAGGGAGAGGGCGAGGTCGCGGACGAGGTCGTGGACGGGGCCGAGGCGCTCGGGGCGGACGGATCGGTGCGCCGCCCTTGCCCCCGCCAGCGGCTCCGTTCCTTCCCGCGGTCCATCTCGGGGACGACCCCCGCGAGTTCATTATCAGGCTGCGCCAGGCGCCTCGTCGCCACCTCCGGCTTCCCGCTCCATTCGCGAACGTGTTGGAGGTGGAGCAGCCTGAGACGCTAAACCTGCGCATGAGGGGCTGCGGGATCAGTGGGACGCGAGTCCACGTCGAGTCCCGAGCCCCCGGCGTGGTGTGTCTGGGCCGCGGGTGGAAGACGTTCGCCCGGATACACAGCTTGACGGAGGGGTTCACCCTCCACTTCAAGCTAGTGGGGGAGGACCTCCTCTCCGTCAAGGCCTTCTGGGGCTTCGGTATCCGGGCCCGGTGCTGCGAAGATAGCTCCTCCGACAGCGAAGGCTCCTCCTCGAGCGAGAGTGACGAGGAGGGGAGCGACAGCGACGACGAGGGGAGCAGCCGCCGGGATGACGGGTACGACTAGGCGTCGGCCGCAGCTCCGTGTGGCGCCGGCGGCCCCATCGACCGCGCCGGGCTCCGTGAACTCCCCGGGGTCGTCTCCTTGGGCGACTGGCGTAGGGGGGGGCTGCTGAGGAGGACAGAGGGCGGACGTCGAAGGCCGCGAAGTCGGAGTACGGGCCGACTTCGACAGCTGGCTGACGCTCCGGTGCCTCGTGTTCCAGATGCGCCCCAGACGCCGCCATCACCCTTGCTCTCGGTGACGACCACCGGGGTCTTCTCTTCGGCCCGGCAAGCTCCTCTTGCCGGGGGCTTGATCTCCTCGGGCGGCCGGAGTGGCGAGGCTGCGGAAGAGGAAGAGGCTGGCGGCAAGGCCGCTGCCTCATCTTCCAGCTCTGCCTCCGGCGCCTCCGTCTTCTTCAGCCTCCGGAGACCCCCGGGTGGAGCCCCCGGATCTTCTCTTGGTGCCTTCTGCCACCCGTAGCTCATCTAGGTGCCCCTTTCGCCCTCTTCGCCTACTTGCCCTACCTCCTGAGGAGAGAGACAAGAAAGGGATTACGGGCACCTTATCTCTTTTCAGCTCGTAAGCCTTCGGGCCTTAGTTGCGTTTAAGCCTTGTAATCCCTCTTTTCATGTTTTTCATTCTCTCTGAACTGTACCTGAGTGGAATGTTTTTAATGAAAAGGGGATGTTTGCCGGATCATTTGTCTCGCGGGTGGAAACCGCGGTAGGGAACGAATCCTTTACATCGTTAAGATAGACAGTTTCTCGCCCGGCAATACGCCCAGCCGATCCCCCGCACTGCTCGACCTTTCTCACGCCCTTGGCGGAGGCGGGGAGCAGGTGGGTTCCGGCCCCTCGCTTCCCTCCCCCTTGCTGCCGCGGCTGCTATCGAAACGGGCCCCAGGAACGCGCTCTGGGGCTCGCCGCTAAGAGAGCACGGTAGCTTTTCGGGAGGGAAGGAGGCTTTCAAATTCCACAGTCCATAAGAGAATGCATGATGAGGGATGCAAAAACTTATCTGAGGTTGCGGCCCCCGGCGACTCTGGCCCGCCGGGGGGCAGGTGTTGGCTCGTCCTTCTCCTCTTCCTTGTCCTCGAGCGGCCCGGCAAGGACATTCAATTCCTGCGAGCCAAAAGGGGAAGGATGGGAAAAAGACGCGGACTCGACCTCTAAGTTAGGGGTTAGCGACAGTTAGGAACTGACAACCCTAACCAAGGACGAGACTCTGACTCAGCATGCATGCTAAAATCTAGGGCGCCAGCGCTTCTTTATCTTCGGCCAGGGGCTTCGCCTGGCTTTGTACGAGGGCTTAAATGCAACATCGGCAAGGCCTGCACAAACCGGTGGTTGCCGGAGCGGATCACGGCAACCGCGCCTTATGGGCGAAACTTGCGAAGATGCTCTATGTTCCCAGGAGTTGCTCACTGGTAGGCCCTCTTCGGTCTTGAGGCGGACAGCACCGGGCCTCGCGACTCGTCTCACCCGATAAGGGCCTTCCTGCTTCGGCGTCGACTTGTTATAATTCTTGGCCGACTGAACGTGCCTAAGAACAAGGTCGCCTAACAGGGCAACTTTATCTGGTGCCAGGGGCTTCGCCTGGCTTTGTACAAGGGGTTACATGCAGCAGCGGCAAGGCCTGTACAAACCGATGGTTGCCAGAGCGGATCACGGCAACCGCGCCTAGTGGGCGGAACTTGCGAAGATGCTCTATATTCCCAGGAGTTGCTCACTGGTAGGCCCTCTTCGGTTTTGAGGCGGACAGCGCCGGGCCTCGCGACTCGTTCCACCCGACAAGGGCCTTCCTGCTTCGGCGTCAACTTGTTATAATTCTTGGCCGACTGAACGTGCCTAAGAACAAGGTCGCCTAACAGGGCAACTTTATCTGGTGCCAGGGGCTTCGCCTGGCTTTGTACAAGGGGTTACATGCAACAGCGGCAAGGCCTGCACAAACCGATGGTTGCCGGAGCGGGTCACGGCAACCGCGCCTTATGGGTGAAACTTGCGAAGATGCTCTATGTTCCAGGAGTTGCTCACTGGTACGCCTTCTTCGGTCTCGAGGCGGACAGCGCCAGGCCTCGTGACTTGTCTCACCCGATAAGGTCCTTCCCACTTTGGCGTCAACTTGTTGGAATTCTTGGCGCTCCACGGCTTGCTTTCTCACTTTCTGCTTGACGGGTCGCGCGTGAGGACAGACAGCGAGCTTGTGCTCAATCACCCTCCTGGGAACACCGGGGATGTCGGACGGTTGCCATGCAAACACGTCGTCATTCGCCCGCAGGAAGGCGACGAGCGCGCTTTCCTATTTGTTGTCAAGCGTGGCACTGATGGTGAAGGTACCGCCAGTGCCGTCCTCCTTGGCGGACACCTTCTTGGTTGCCGGAGGAGCGGTCATTCCCTTCCTGTACTTGCCGGCGGAGCTCGATGGAACGTCCTCGACGGCGGCGCGGCACTCCGAAGAGGTGCGGTTGCCGGAGTGGGCCCCAGAGCACTTACCGGGCTTGGTCTTTGTCTTCTTCCCCCCGGGGGCTTCAGCGGCAAGTGTGTCCTTCTCTGCCGCGGCTGCTACATCCCGGTAGATCTTGTCGGCGCAGATAAGCGCATCCTTTTTGTCGCCATGGACAGTGATGACGCTTATCGGCCCCGGCATCTTGAGTACGTTGTAGGCGTGGTGGGAAGCCGCCATGAACTTGGCGAGAGCGGGACGGCCGAGGATCCCATTGTATGGTAACGGGATATCGGCGACGTCGAACGTGATACGCTCAGTCCTGAAGTTAAGCTCGCCGCCAAAGGTCACCGGCAGAGTAATCTTCCCCTTGGGCTTGCTCCTCCCCGGGTTGATTCCTTGGAAGGATCCGGTCTCTTCGAGCTCGCCGTCTGGGATCTGGAGTTTCTTGATCACAGCGGAGGAGATCAAGTTCAGCCCGGCCCCGCCGTCTACCAACACTTTGGTGACCTTGAGGTTGCGGATGGTGGGTGAGACCAGCATCGGCAAGCACCCGACCGCGGTTGTGCGGTCGGGGTGATCCTCAAGATCGAAAATGATGGGCGTGCTGGACCATTTGAGGAGCCTGCGCGACTCCACGGGCGGCTCTGCTGCGTTCACCTCTCGCGCCCACCGCTTAAGCTGGCGGTGGGAGGTGTGCAGAGAGGCGCCGCCGTCAACGCATAGGACCTCCGTGGCCTTCTGGAACTCCTGCTCGCTGTTATCTTCGTCTTCCACGTCTTCGTCGTCGTCTTCTTCATCCTCGTCGCGGCCCCGGGGAGGCCGATCGCCTTGCCGCTGCTTGGCCTTGCCGCGGCGTCCTCCCCGGCCGACGGGCGGCCGCTTCTTGCTTGGTTCGCCACCCCCACCCTGGGCCTTCCCCTTGTCGCGCCTCTCGTACTCAGCCTTCTGCTGCACGACGAGGTACTCGACGCTCTTGCAGTTGGAGAGGTCGTGGCCCTTGGTGCGGTGGATCTTGCAGTATTGCTTGTCGGAGCCGTCCTGCTTGTCGGTTGCCGCCACGGGGGCAGGCTCCTTGCCGGAGCCGCCAGCCTGCGTTTGCTTGGCGGGAGCCTCCTTGCCGGACCCCTCGACGGCAAGCACCTCTTTCCTGTTCTTCCTCCTATTATTCCGTCGCTGGCTTCTCTTCGCCGGGGCGGTGTCGTCACTGTCGCTTTCTCCTGCGCCAGCATCCTCCCCGGGGAGCTTCCTCCCCTCCTCCGTGCGCGCGCACTTGTCAGCCAAGGCATATAGCTCGCTGACGTCCCGGATCTTGGTCATGGCCATCTCTTCACGCATGCGGCGGTTACGCACGTTCTGGTGGAACGCGCTGATAACCGCGGCAGGGTGAACGTCGGGGATGTTGCGATGCACGCGGCTGAAGCGCTGGATGTACTTGCGCAGGGGTTCTCCTTCCTTCTGGGCTAGGATGTGGAGGTCGCTATCCTGGCCATGAGGTTTGTGGCCGCCTGTGAAGGCGCCAACAAACTGATGGCAAAGATCCGCCCAGGAAGAAATGGAGCCTTCCGGCAAGTGCATAAGCCACGAACGAACGTTCGGCTTAAGCACGAGCGGGAAGTAGTTCGCCAATATCCTCTCGTCGCGCCCCCCGGCAGCTTGTACAGCGATTGTGTAGATGCTGAGAAACTCCGAGGGGTGCGTCCTGCCGTCGTACTTCTCCGGTACGTCGGGCTTGAAGTTCTTCGTGCTGGGCCACCGGACGCGCCGCAGCTCGCGGGTGAACGCAGGGCAACCTGCCGCGTACGGTAAGTCACCTGGTTCACCGGGCGCGTGCGCGTCGACAGCGTTCCCAGCCCGCTGGTCTGATTGCCGCCGAGTTTCTCGGCGGCGCTCAATCCTTGTTCGAGCGTCTTCTTGCTGCCGCTCGTCGAGGACTTGGCGCTGGTCCCGGCGAGTCCGCGGGTCCGACGACGCTATGGAGCCGTCGTCGGCGTTGTTCTAGCGGGGCGGCGTCTTCTGCTTCTGCGCCGGGGAGTGCATGGTGGTTGCACCTCCGGCGGTCTTGTCGCCGTCGGCCTTCGTCTTCTCGACCTGCCGGGGCCGTGAGGTCGCCGGCCGCTGCGGCGTGTCGTTGTTGGCGAAGGCGATCAGGCTCTGGATGGTGGCCCTCCAGCTTTCGGCCTTGCCAGCCGCTGGAGGGTAGTCGAGGAGCAGTTGCGCTCTCGCGAGCGCTTCTGCCGGAGTGGAGGGGAGCGGGGGCGAGTGGCGCGAGGAGCGGGATACGCTCGGACTCCTAACAATGTTAGAAAGAGCGGGGTCCTTCCCCGGCGCCTTCGCCTTGCCCGTGTCCGGACGGGGGCCCGTGGCGTCCCGTGAACCTCCTGTTTGCCCTTGTTCCAGCAAGCGGATGCCACCTCCTGTGGCATGGCGCTGCTGGGTCGTCGTTTGAAGGGACGGATGCGGAGCGTCCTCGGAGGCCGAGGCTCGGTCGTCCGCCCTGTTCTTGGATTTGGTGGCACCGCGAGTGTTCTCGCCGGTGGCCACCCCTCCGACGGCGTCTCCCCCGCCCACGTTGGCTCCGGTAGCGGTGGGAGTGACGCGGACGGGCCCGCGGCCTCCGAAGCCTTCTTCTTCGGGGCCATGGTGTTGATGAAGCTAGCGAGTTCGGAGAAGCTGACGAAGAGCGCGCTCGCGCGAACGCAGGATCTGATCCGCACAACCTCGACGCGCCCCCTACCTGGCGCGCCAAAGATGTCGGGGCGGACGGCGTCCCCCCGCGAGCACCTATGGGGCCGGAGCCCCTTTCGTTGTCCGGTGAGGGGGGGCGGAGGGAGCACAGAGAGCAGATCGAGGCGGGCACACGGGCGGTTTACCCAGGTTCGGGCCGCGATGGACGCGTAAAACCCTACTCCTGCTTAGTTGTATTGAACTGGGGAGCTCGGGAGCTTGGAGAGCTAGCTGCACCGAGCGTATGGCTGTCTGGATGCCGAATCTCCGAACCCCCGGAACCCCTTCTACGTTGCACACGGGCCTCCTTTTATAGCGCAAAGGGGTCACCGACAGGTGTCAACGTAAGAGAAAGGGGTAAAAGTGTAAAAGGGGTGGTGGTTGTAATAGTGCGGGAACGGTGGCGCTACAGCGCGGCACAGTGTTATCATACCTACTTCTGACGGTAGGGGACAAGGGCATTAAATGCCCGTCACGGTCGCCCGGACAGCACCGAGGCGGACCGTTAGGTGCGCCACCGTTTGCCACGATGGCGGCTGCATGCCGCCGCATGCCCCAGGCTGCGCGGTGCCTCG
Organism: Aegilops umbellulata; assembly: GCA_032464435.1. Lineage (NCBI taxonomy): Eukaryota > Viridiplantae > Streptophyta > Magnoliopsida > Poales > Poaceae > Aegilops > Aegilops umbellulata. The sequence continues at coordinate 130,080,757 of CP136057.1, read as the reverse complement.
CCACGTGCCCTCGGGGGAAGCCCCGGAGCGACGCGTGGGCGGGCGAGCTGGAGCGCAGTCTTGAGGTGGCGATCTTGCTGCGGCAAGTGGCTTGCCGCGGGGGTCGTCTTCCTGTGCCTGATAGCGTGCCAGCTATCAGGCCTTGCCGGGGCGCTTGGCGCGCCACGGCGGGCTTCTCTTGTGGTGCCTAGGTTCGGCCTTCCCGACAAGCTCCTCTTGTCGGGGTCTCGATCTTCTGTCTCGTATACTTTGTTCTTGGATGGCCTTACATGGGCCCAGTCGTCCCGGCAAGCTCCTCTTGCCGGGGTCTTGTCTTCTTGGCCCGGCAAGCTCCTCTTGCCGGGGGCCTTGTATTCTTGGCCCGGCAAGCTCCTCTTGCCGGGGGCCTTGTCTTGAATGCTTGGTCTTCTCTTGGCGCTTCCGGGGCGGGCCTTGCCGCAGGGTGCTACGACTGCCCGTGCACAAGTCTGGGGGTACTAAGGTACCCCTACTTTAGTACACCGACAGAGGGACACATCAAAAAACTGAGGAAGGCCGGATACTTGTCCAACGACATCGCGCACCGGCTTCCCGAAGAGGGATAGCTCGTTCCCACCCCAAGGCCCCATGAGAGGGTGGTGTTCCTCCCCCATTTCCTCTGCGGACTGGGTTTCCCTCTCCACCCATTTGTCCGGGGGCTCATGTTCTACTATGGCCTAGATTTCCACGATCTGGCCCCAAACTTTGTCCTCAATATCTCGGCGTTTATCGTCGTGTGCGAGGCATTCCTCTGCATCCGCCCCCATTTCGGCCTATGGCTCAAGACTTTCAATGTCAAGCCAAAGGTGGTGCGCGGCACCCAGGCGGAGTGCGGAGGCGCCATGGTGGGCAAGATGCCCAATGTCCTATGGCTCGAGGGCTCCTTCGTGGAGACTTTGAAGGGGTGGCAATCGGGGTGGTTCTATATCACCGAGCCGCGTGACCCTGAATGGGTCGCAGCCCCTGAGTTCCGATCTGGACCCCCTACGCGGCTCACGTCCTGGAAAGAGACGGGCCTGTCGTGGGGCAAAAAAGGAGAGGTGACTGGACTACAAACATGCATCCAAACCCTGGAGAACAAGAAGCTTAAACTTGTCAACGTAGTCCAGGTTATGCTCATCCGCCGGATCCTCCCGTGTCAACAACGGACCTTCAACCTATAGGAGTTCGACCCGGCGCAACACCCAACTCTAAGCAGGCTCTTCGACACGACGTACGAAGATGCCTGGAAGGTGCTATTCAAGGGCGCCGAGGCTCCCGCATCCGCTACCGAGGATCGCGGATTCAGCATGCAGCGTCACGCTAGTGCGGTAAGCCGTTTTCACCTTTTACAGGGTATTTTAACTTTTTATAGTTTTGACTTGATGCGGGATCGAAGCTCCCTTTCCTTTGACAGGAGTGGCAGGCGAAGTCCGGACAGATCAACTGTCCGGCCCCTTTGCCTGAAGACCCAGCGGATGCTCTTTTGGCAAGGTTGCTGGTTCTGGCACCCTATGTGGTGCCGGAAAAGAAGGCCACGAAGAAGGCCACGGGGGCTCGAAAGAGTGCCCATCATGTGGTGGTGTCAGATTCGTCGTCCGACGACTCCGAGACGCAATCCTCCCGTGAAGACGAGGAGGAGGAAGAAGATTCCCCTCCCCCTCCAGCGGGGGAGGGAAAGAAAAGGAAGGCCGCCCCAACTGGGGAGGCCGGAGGGTCCAAGAAGGGGAAAACCCTTCTTCCGGACTACTCCACCGACGCCGATGACGGCAAAGAGGAGTGGCCGCACAGGGCTAAGCCCTTGGCGAAATCGTAAGTATCCGGATACCAGAGTAAGTCATAGTATTCCTTTACTGCACAGCTTTTCCTTACGTCGAATATGATTATGCAGTCCACCCAAAGACCGGCTCGACGTGTCGTCGAGCGGTTCCCTGGACTCGTCGGACATAAACTCTCTTCCGACGGCTACCTCCCCCCGCCCTACGGATGATGCCGAGGTGGCGTCCCAGGAGGTTCCAAGCCAGGAGGAGGTGGTCCCGGAGGTGCCGCAAGGCGACCTTCCGGACCCCAGGCGCCAAGGGAATGGAACCCCTAAGGGCTCCAAGTCCGGCCCTAGGTCGGACACCGCTCCGGAACCTTCAAAGGTTCCAGAGTCCGGCGGGCGACCTCCTTCCAAGAGGAGCAAGCCCACTGAGCCGATGGCTCCCGTCCAACCGGAGGCGCCGGACAATCTGCTGGAGGTGCTTAAAGGTGCCTCCATCAACGAGGAGCACCGCACTATTACGAGTGCGGTGGTTTAGAAAGTTCAGTCCGCCAAGAGCGGGCTGACCGAAGCCTGTGCCGGCCTTTTGACAGGCTTTGAGGTATGTAAAAAATATGTAAAAATATTACCGCATAGACAGTAGCCCCTGATGCTCTGTTTGGCGTTCAGAAAGAAAAGCCGAATAGAGGATCTAATAAAATTCGCAGGAGTCTAACAAAAGTAAGTCAATATGCGTATGCAGGCTTCACTGCTGGCGTCCGCCGCACTGACTGCGGAGGTGGACACGCTAAAGCAGAACCTCGAGCGGTCCGAGCAAGAGGTCGACCTTGCCAAGAAGCAGCTCGAGGACAAAGAAGGTAAGAAATACCTTATTAAATATAAAATGGTGCAATTGCAAAAAGTGACAGGACTAACATGGCTATTGTAGGGGCCACAACGGAGGTGGAAACCCTTAAGCAAGCGCTGTCCGAGGCCGAGAAGAGGGTGGCCATGGAGCGCATCGAGCGGGAGAAGTATGAGGCGCAGGTTAGCGAGGTGCGGCAAGAGCTCCAGGCTCTCATGAAAAAACATGAGAGTTTGGAGCTTGACTCAAAGACGCGAGAGTCTGAGCTCGCGGCAGCCATTGAGAATGCCAAGTCTGCCAAGGCCGAAGCCCAGAAGGCCCTCCAGGAGGTTGAGGCGATGAAGAAGATAGCGGCGGGTAGGGCTTTCTTTATGCAAAGCAAGCATGTGAAAGTCAATTACTTGTTACTTACCCGAATCCGGAGCTCTCCAGGAGCATTCGCAGATTTGCCCCGCAGTGTGTCCGATGCCGCCGCATTCTACCGAGCCGAGGAGGGCAGCTCGACAGAGAAGGTGTTCTGGTCTCAGTATGCCGAGGCCGGACTCCCTGTGCCCTTGAGCGACCAGCTGAAGCAACTGGTCGAGCTCCACAAGGTGGCCGAACAGGCCATGAAGGGCCTCATAGTTCGGCTGTGGCCTGGAGAGGCTCTGCCTGGGAGCTACTTCGGGCTGGTGAGGCGGCTGGTGGAGGCCTGTCCAAGGCTCCAAGTCATCAAGCGCTCCGTCTGCATCGAAGGTGCCCGTAGGACGCTTGCCCGTGCTAAGGTGCACTGGGGCAAGCTGGATGCGGAGAAGCTTGTGAAGAACGGGCCGCCGCCGGGCAAGGAGCATCGCCACCCCGAGATGTACTATAAGGGCGTTCTGGAAGGCGCCCGCCTTATGGCGGACGAATGCTCGAAAGATGTAATTTTTGAGTAAAACTTGTTTATTTTGTCATGTGTGCTAAAAACTTGTGCATGTGCGCTAAGCAATGCTTTTTGAATTTAAAATATTACCTTCTGTGCGGCCGTTTATAAAATTTTGAGAGATGGCGAGTCGTCGGCTTCTGCCCCCATGCCACTAGTGCTGGGGTGTTCGGGATAAACTTGAGCGCTCTTTTTCCCATTCTTGGGTCCTTCGAGGGAGGCGCTCAACACAACAAACAAGGCAATCGGACTATAATGCTTGAACACCCTCACTTAGCCATAGAATTCTATAATTTTAAATTTCGGCGAAGCCCCTAGTGTTCGGAAGACCGAGTTCGGGGCGCTATCCATGCCTGGGCCGGACAAAGCCGACTCTTCGCTCTAAGCGGCATAAGTCTTTAGGGACTCGAAAACCTCTTGAACAACGACAAGCTCTCGCCTTATCATGACGGTCAGTTTTAGCTTTCTCTACTGAGGTGCTTTAGCCCAGCTCAGCTAGGGCACAATCGCAGTAGTTCTCCTAGCGCTACCTTAGCCGATACAACAGAACGTAAGGTACCAAAACATAGGAGCCGGGCAAACCCAACATTTGACCCAAGACATGATTCGGAGCCGATGCATATAATGCTATAAGTTCGGGGTGCCGCACTTGTGAAAGTGTTCGGACTTCTGACACCGTGTTGTGGGGTACTTAAGCCCCTGGTGTATTGGCCGTACCAAAGTGTACGGGTGCGGCATGTCATTAATGAACATGTATTCTGAAAAAAAAGATTAATACAGTAATACACAAAAGCTATGCATTGTTTATTTGAAGAAGCTACGATCAAAGCAGAACGATACAAATTGTGCAATAAGCAAAATGTGGGACTATTTGACATGTCCTATCCAGGGGCGGACTTTGGAATGATATGCAAAACAGGTATACTGCTCGTTATAGAGACCACCTTAGAGTTCCATAGTGCGGCGTGGTTTTCTTCTTCCCTGATTCTTGCATCGTTTGTGCGGCAATTGTACTGCCGGCTTAGGCCTTCCAAAGAATGGAGTCCTGAAAGTAAGATAAAAGTAAGAAATCGGCAGCCCCTAGTGCGGTTTAAGCCGTGTTTTGGGCATGCCGTGATGGTGCCCCTCCCCGTGTCCCCATGGTATTTCCAGAGCGTAGTTATGTACGCGCAGTACTGGTTTTGCAATTTCGTGAGGGTTGGGGTTGGGGCCGCATTGCTACGCCTGCTCACAACGTGCCAGGCGGTCTTGCTGTAGGTTACTCCGGGCGCGCTTGATGGTGTCCGGTCGTTTAGTGGCCGGACTGGAAAATTGCCTTGAGAGGCTGCTTTGTACTTCCGCTGCGAGAGCCACCGTATGCTCCTCAGTACGGAGGGAGCGTTCGGTGTTTCCATTGACCGTAATGACTCCTTGAGGGCCTGACATCTTGAGCTTGGGGTATGCATAATGCAGTACCGCATTGAACTTGGCAAATGCGGTTCGCCCGAGCAGTGCGTGATAGCCACTGCGGAACGGGACTATGTCGAAGATTAATTCCTCGCTTCGGAAGTTATCCGGAGATCCGAAGACCACTTCAAGTGTGACTGAGCCTGTATAGTTGGCCTCTACACCTGGTATGACGCCTTTAAAGGTCGTTTTATTGGGCTTAGTCCTCGAAGGATCGATGCCCATTTTCTGCACTATATCCTGATAAAGCAGGTTCAGGCTGCTGCCACCGTCCATGAGGACTCGAGTGAGGTGAAATCCGTCAATGATTGGGTTGAGAACCAATGCGGTGAATCCGCCGTGACGGATGCTAGTGGGGTGGTCCCTTTGATCAAAAGTGATCGGGCAGGAGGACCATGGGTTGAACTTCGGGGCGACTGGCTCCATCGCGTATACGTCCCTTAACGCACGCTTCCGCTCCCTCTTGGGGACGTGGGTTGCGTATATCATGTTCACCGTCCGCACTTGTAGGGGGAATCCCTTCTGTTCACTACTGTTCAGCGGCCGGGACTCTTCCTCATCGTCGCTATGTAGCCCCTGATCTCTGTTTTTGGCGTGTAACTTGCCTGCCTGCTTGAACACCCAACAATCCCTGTTGGTATGATTGGCTGGCTTTTCGGGGGTGCCATGTATTTGGCACAAGCGGTCGAGTATTCGGTCCAAACTGGACGGGCCTGGAGTATTTCTTTTGAATGCCTTTTTCCGCTGACCGGGTTTAGAGCCTCTGAATCCGGTGTTAACTGCCGTATCATCATCATTGTCGCCGTTAATGCGGTGCTTGTTCTTGTTGCGACGCGACCTGGCACTGTTGTCCTTGGTATCTGAATTACCAGGGATCTTGGTTATGTTATTGCTACGAGCCAGCCAGCTGTCTTCTCCCGCACAAAAGCGGGTCATGAGCCTCGTGAGGGCTGCCATAGATTTTGGCTTCTCCTGTCCAAGGTGCCGGGCAAGCCACTCGTCGCGGATATTATGCTTGAAGGCCGCTAGGGCCTCTGCGTCCGGACAGTCGGCGATTTGATTTTTTTGGTTAGGAACCGTGTCCAGAATTGCCTGGCCGATTCCTCTGGCTGCTGAATTATGTGGCTGAGGTCATCGGCGTCTGGTGGTCGCACATAAGTGTCCTGGAATTTGTCGATGAATGCGGCTTCCAGGTCCTCCCAACAACCAATGGATTCTGCTGGCAAGCTATTAAGCCAATGCCGAGCTGGTCCTTTAAGTTTGAGTGGGAGGTATTTGATGGCGTGTAGATCGTCGCCGCGGGCCATGTGGATATGGAGGAGATAGTCCTCGATCCATACCGCAGGGTCTATTGTGCCATCATATGATTCGATGTTTACGGGTTTGAAACCCTATGGGATTTGATGATCCATTACTTCATCTATGAAGCATAGTGGGTGTGCGGCGCCTCTGTATTGGGCTATAGCACGACGCAGCTCAAACGAGCTTTGTCTATTGTGTTCGGCCCGGCCGGATTTACTATATCCGGAGTGACGATCACCGTCACGTGCCGTGGGGCGCCCACACGATCCATAGATCGACCTTGTTTGCTTTGCCTTGTCCTCCAATATATCTCGCAGGTCTGGCGCATTCCCCCGTGCCTTGGTATTTTTAAAGCGGCGCCGGGGTGCGGCTTGAGTGGAGGGCCGAGAGGCCTCTTTGTCACGACCACGTGGTGGCCGGTCCGCCGCGTCATGCGCTGGTGATGTAGGTGCTTCTTCCTCTAATCGGGGTAGCAACCTGCGCTTTGGGTAGCTCTTGGAGGGGCGTTCGAGTTCATGCTCTTCGGCCGCTAGGACTTCCGTCCATTTGTCGGCTAGCAAGTCTTGATCAGCTCTAAGCTATAGCTGTTTTTTCTTGAGGCTGCTCGCCGTGGCTATAAGCCTGCATTTGAAGTGCTCTTGTTCGACGGGATCCTCAGGCACGACAAATTCGTCGTCGTCGAGGCTTGCCTCGTCTTCGGAGGGAGGCATGTAATTATCATCCTCGACCTCTATGTCTGCCGCTCTCTCATGAGGGCTGGCTTCTCCGTCCTCCTGTGCTGAGTTTTGCTGGAGGGGGTTTTCTTCGGCACTGTCCGGAGTGTTATTATCTCCCGTGCTGGAATCACCGTTTTTGCTTTGGCAGGATTTAGAGTGGCGCCGCTAACGTCGGCGCTTAGGTTGTTTCTTGGAGGGGTCATCCTCCGCTGTTCCATCGCCATCGCCCTCTTTTGGGGTATCCACCATGTATATGTCATATGACGAGGTGGTTTTCCGGTGCCCTATAGGCGCTGATTCCTGATGGTCTCCTGCATCGGCGTCCATACCGTCGATGTCTTCGTAGTCGTAGTCGAGCACGTCGGTTAAATCATCGACAGTGGCTACAAAGTGGGTGGTGGGTGGGTTTTGAATTTCTTCATCATCCGCATCCCAACCTTGCTGACCGTGATCCGGCCAGGGCTCTCCTGATAAAGAGAGAGACTTTAGTGAATTCAGAATATCACCAAAAGGCGAGTGCTGAAAGATGTCCGCGGCGGTGAACTCCATAATCGGCGCCCAATCGGATTCGATCGGCAGGGGCGCGGGAGGCTCGGAGTCCGGAGGGGAGTCTGGCACCTTGGAGTTACAGGCTTCGCAAAGGACAAAGCTGGTGTTCGGCTCGATCGCCGCAGAGATTTCGGCCTCCGAGGCGGCGTCCAACCACCTGTCCTCGATCGGCGCGATCGGCTCCGAACTAAGGGTCGGGGCCGATGCGGGCGCGGCCTCCAAAGCACCGTTCGGCAGCAGAGCTAAATCATGCCCTTCGTGACAGTGCGGCGCGCTCGGCTGTGGTTCGAATCCGTCGAAGATCAAGTCTCCGCGGATATCAGCCGTGTAGTTCAGACTTCCAAATCTGACCTGATGGCCAGGGGCGCAGCTTTCGATCTGCTCCAGATGGCCAAGCTAATTCGCCCGCAGTGCAAATCCGCCGAATACGAAGATCTGTCCGGGGAGAAAAGTCTCACCCTGGACCGCATCGCTGCTGATGATCGGAGAAGCCATCGGGCCTAAAAGTGACGACACAGAGGAACTCTCAATGAAAGCACCAATGCCGGTGTCAAAACCGGCGGATCTCGGGTAGGGGGTCCCGAACTGTGCGTCTAGGCGGATGGTAACAGGAGACAAGGGACACGATGTTTTTACTCAGGTTCGGGCCCTCTCGATGGAGGTAAAATCCTACTCCTGCTTGATTAATATTGATGATATGGGTAGTACAAGAGTAGATCTACCACGAGATCAAGGAGGCTAAACCCTAGAAGCTAGCCTATGGTATGATTGTTGTTCTGTTGTTCGTCCTACGGACTAAAACCCTCCGGTTTATATAGACACCAGAGAGGGCTAGGGTTACACAGAGTCGGTTACAATGGTAGGAGACCTACATATCCGTATCACCAAGCTTGCCTTCCACGCCAAGGAAAGTCCCTTCTGAACACGGGACGAAGTCTTCAATCTTGTATCTTCATAGTCCAGGAGTCCGGCTGAAGGTATAGTCCGGCTATCCGAACACCCCCTAATCCAGGACTCCCTCACTAACCATAGCATGAAACATATGGATCCAAATCAGCCCCTTACGAAGCAACGCATAAACTAGGGTTTAAGCTTCTGTCACTCTAGCAACCCATCATCTACTTATTACTTCCCAATGCCTTCCTCTAGGCCCAAAATAATGGTGAAGTGTTATGTAGTCGATGTTCACATAACACCACTAGAGGCTAGACAACATACATCTTATCAAAATATCAAACGAATACCAAATTCACATGACTACTAATAGCAAGACTTCTCCCTTGTCCTCAGAAACAAACGTAACTACTCACAAAGCATATTCATGTTCATAATCAGAGGGGTAATAATATGCATATAGGATCCGAACATATGATCTTCCACCAAATAAACCAACTAGCATCAACTACAAGGAGTAATCAACACTACTAGCAACCTACCAGCACCAATCCCGGACTTTGAGACAAGAATTGGATATAAGAGATGAACTAGGGTTTGGAGATGAGATGGTGCTAGTGAAGATGTTGATGGAGATTTCCCTCTCCCGATGATAGGAGCGTTGGTGATGACGATGGTGATGATTTCCCCCTCCCGGAGGGAAGTTTCCCCGGCAGAACAGCTCTGCCGGAGCTCCAGATTGGTTCCGCCTCGTGGCGGCGGAGTCTCGTCCCGAAAGGTTGCTTCTTATTTTTTTCTCATCGAAAGACTTCATATAGCAGAAGATGGACGTCGGAGACCCACCAGGGGGCCCACGAGGTAGGGGGCGCGCCCTAGTAGGGGGGCGCGCCCCCCACCCTCGTGAGCAGGGTGTGGCCCTCCTAGACTTCATCTTTGGCGAGGATTTTTCTTTATTTATTTTAAGATACTCCGTGGAGTTTCAGGACTTTTGGAGTTGCGCAGAATAGGTCTCTAATATTTGCTCCTTTTCCAGCCCAGAATTCCGGCTGCCGGCATTCTCCCTCCTTATGTAAACCTTGTAAAATAAGAGAGAATAGCCATAAGTATTGTGACATAATGTGAAATAACAGCCCATAATGCAATAAATATCGATATAAAAGCATGATGCAAAATGGACGTATCAACTCCCCCAAGCTTAGACCTCGCTTGTCCTCAAGCGAAAAGCCGATAACAATAAATATGTCCTCATGTTTAGAGGTAGAGGCGTCGATAAAAATAAAATACAGACATGAAGGCATCATGATTATTCTCATAATAGCAACATATATAGATTTTGTCATATGATTACTCATGTTCAAGCGATGATCTATTCACAATACAAAAGTATAAATCATAAACCTTATTGGGCTCCAACAAACTATAATCTCAGTCATTGAAGCAATTGCAATTAATCATAACATCGGAAAGAGTCTATGTCAGAGCTTAAAAGCAAGTCCACATACTCAACTATCATCTAGTCCTTCATAATTGCTAACACTCATGCGATACTTGTGGTTACAGAGTTTTAATCAGACACAAAGAAAGATATGGGCTTATAATTTTGCCCCACAACCTTTTACTTCAAGGGTAATGTCAACAATAATGGTTCATGCTCCCCCACATCCAATTAGATATATATATCATGTTCCTTCCAACATGCTGAGCTTGCCAAAGGATAAAATGAAAAAGAAAAGGTGAAGATCACCATGACTCTTGCATAAGGTAGAAGATAATAATAAAAGATAGGCCCTTCGCAGAGGGAAGCAGAGGTTGCCATGCGCTTTTATGGTTGGATGCACAAAATCTCAATGCGAAAGGACGTCACTTTATATTGCCCCTTGTGATGTGAACCTTTATTATGCAGTCCGTCGCTTTTGTTACTTCCACATCACAAGATCGTATAAAGCTTATTCCTCCCACACCAATCAATCATACATATTTTGAGCAATTTTTATTGCTTTGCACCGATGACAACTTACTTGAAGGATCTTACTCAATCCATAGGTAGATATGGTGGACTCTCATGGCAAAACTGGTTTAAGGGTGTTTGGAAGCACAAGTAGTATCTCTACTTAGTGCTGAGAATTTGGCTAGCATGAGGGGGAAAGGCAAGCTCAACAAGTTAGAGGATCCATGAAGACATACTTTATCTCAGATATAAGAAAGACATAACTCATTACGTTGTCTTCATTGTCCAACATCAACTCTTTAGCATGTCATATTTTAATGAGTGCTTCCAATCATAAAAGATGTCAATGATCATATATCTATATGTGAAACCTCTCTTTCCCAATTACTTCCTATTAATTGCCATGATGACCAAAGTTATGTCTGCCAATTCCCAACAACTTTTAATCATCATACTCTTTCTATGTGAAGTCATTACTCTCAATAAGATCAATATGAACTCTTTGTTCCCCTTTTTTATTCTTTTTCTTCTTTTCTTTTATTCACCCAAGATCATGGCAAAATAATCAGGCCCTTGACTCAACACTAATCTTTATTATATATATATAGCTCACGGACTCGATTACAAAGAGAGATAAAAAAGCAAAGCTAAAAACTAGATCATGCCATAAACTTTATTCTAGTAGATCAAGATACTACTAATGGGATCGAACTAAGAAAAACGGTAAAGATAGGACTCCCCCAAGCTTGGCAGTTGCCAAGGGGAGTGCCCATACTCATGTGAGTATGTCTCCTTCTTTGTTGGTGAAGAAGGTGGAGGTGACGGGTAATCGCACATCGAGCGTAGGAGGTCCTCCAGCTTGCGAATAATGCCCTTGAGTGCGACAATATGCTCCTTCAACAAAATATTTTCTTGTGTGAGATACTTGTTTTGTATATGAGCTAATTCAATCATCTTGAAAGCTTCGATCTCAGTTGGCGTAAGAAGGTTATGATCAAGTTGAAAGATGTCCTTTGCTGCCGGAGCTTGATCTTCCGTGGCCTTCTTGATCCTTTCATCCTTGTTGACCCTCGTGGGTTCTTCCCTCTTCGATCTATCTTCATTAGCCAAGCATCGTTGTCACCATTATTGGAGGAGGGAGACGACATGATGCCTAGCCTAGAAAACCCTGACAGAAAACAACCCGAAACAAGAACAGAGGAGATTTGCGTGATACGGGAGTCAAAACCTTCGGGAGAATATATAGTGAATTTTTACCAACCAAAATACGTATCGTGCAAGAAAACGGAGTCCGGAAGGCACACGAGGTGCTCACGAGGTAGGGGGCACGCCCAGAGGGGTAGGGTGCGCCCACCACCCTCGTGGGGCCCTCGTGTCCTTCCTGGACTGGTACTTATTTTTCTATTTTTCTTAATATTCCAAAACGGAGAGATATTGCCTTAAAAATTGTTTTGGAGTCGGTTTACTTACCATACCACATACCTATTCCTTTTCGGAGTCTGAAACGTTCCGGAAAGTGTCTCTTATGTATTCCTCCGGGGTTACGGTTTCAATAATACTGGTTTCAACATTTATGGGATTACCTGAGATATAATGTTTGATTCTTTGACCGTTTACCACCTTCGGATTTGTGCCTTCGAAGTTGTTGATTTTTATTGCACCGGAACGATAGACCTCCTCGATAACATAAGGGCCTTCCCATTTAGAGAGAACTTTTCCTGCAAAAAATCTTAAACGAGAGTTGTATAGCAATACATAATCACCTACATTAAACTCACGCTTTTGTATCCTTTTGTCATGCCATCTCTTAACTTTTTCTTTAAACAACTTGGCATTTTCATATGCTTGGGTTCTCCATTCATCAAGTGAGCTAATATCAAATAACCTCTTCCCACCGGCAAGTTTGAAATCATAGTTGAGCTCTTTAATAGCCCAATATGCCTTATGTTCTAGTTTGAGAGGTAGGTGACATGTTTTTCCATAAACCATTTTATACAGAGACATACCCATAGGATTTTTATATGCAGTTCTATATGCCCATAATGCGTCATCAAGTTTCTTAGACCAATTCTTTCTAGACCTATTAACAGTCTTCTGCAAAATTAATTTGAGCTCTCTATTACTCAATTCTACTTGACCACTAGACTGCGGGTGATAAGGAGATGCAACTCTGTGATTAACGTCATATTTAGCAAGCATTTTACGGAAAGCACCATGAATAAAGTGTGAACCACCATCAGTCATTAAATATCTAGGGACTCCAAACCTCGGAAAAATAACTTCCTTAAGCATTTTAATAGAGGTGTTATGATCAGCACTACTAGTTGGAATAGCTTCTACCCACTTAGTAAAGTAATCAACAACAACCAAAATATGAGTGTATCCATTAGAGGCAGGAAAAGGTCCCATATAATCAAAGCCCCAAACATCAAACGGTTCAATAACAAGTGAATAATTCATAGGCATTTCTTGACGTCTACTAATATTACCAATTCTTTGGCATTCATCGCAAGACAAGACAAACTTACATGCATCCTTGAGGAGAGTAGGCCAATAAAAACCGGATTGCAATACCTTATGTGCAGTTCTATCTCCAGCGTGGTGTCCTCCATAAGCTTCAGAATGACACTTGCGTAGGATCTGTTCCTGTTCATGCTCAGGTACACAACGTCTAATAACACCATCTACTCCTTTATAAAGATGTAGGTCATCCCAAAAGTAATGTCTCAAATCATAGAAAAACTTTTTCTTTTGTTGGTATGTGAAGCTAGGTGGTATAAACTTAGCAACAATATAATTAGCATAATCAGCATACCATGGAGTACTACGAGAACTACTTATAACATTTAATTGTTCATCAGGAAAGCTATCATTAATAGGTAGTGGGTCATCAAGAATATTTTCTAACCTAGATAAGTTGTCTGCAACGGGGTTCTCAGCTCCCTTTCTATCAACAATATGCAAATCAAATTCTTGTAGCAAGAGAACCCATCTAATAAGTCTAGGTTTAGCATCTTTCTTTTCCGTAAGATATTTAATAGTAGCATGATCAGTGTGAATAGTTACTTTAGAATCAACAATATAAGGTCTAAACTTATCACAAGCAAATACAACTGCTAAAAGTTCTTTTTCATTAGTAGCATAATTTCTTTGAGCATTGTCTAGGGTCTTACTAGCATAATGGATAACGTTTAATTTCTTATCAACTCTTTGCCCTAAAACAGCACCTACAGCATAATCACTAGCATCACACATAATTTCAAAGGGTAAATTCCAATCAGGTGGCTGAACAACAGGTGCAGAGACTAATGCTTTCTTAAGTATTTCAAATGCTTCTACACAATCATCATCGAAGACAAATGGTATATCTTTTTGCAATAAATTAGTCAGAGGCCGAGAAATTTTTGAGAAGTCCTTAATGAACCTCCTATAAAATCCAGCATGACCAAGGAAACTTCTTATACCTTTGACGTCCTTGGGACATGGCATCTTTTCAATAACATCAACTTTGGCTTTATCAACTTCAATACCTCTTTCGGAAACTTTGTGCCCCAAAAGAATACCTTCATTAACCATAAAGTGGCACTTTTCCCAATTCAAGACAAGATTAGTTTCTTCACATCTTTGCAAAACTCGATCAAGATTGCTCAAGCAATCATCAAAAGAGGAACCATAGACGGAAAAATCATCCATGAAAACCTCACAAATCTTTTCACAAAAGTCAGAGAATATAGCCATCGTGCATCTTTGAAAGGTAGCAGGTGCATTACATAAACCAAAAGGCATACGTCTATAAGCAAAAGTACCAAAAGGGCATGTAAAAGTAGTCTTTGATTGATCTCTAGCTGACACAGGTATTTGAGAGAAACCAGAATAACCATCTAGAAAGCAGTAATGTGTGTGTTTGCATAATCTTTCTAGCATTTGATCAATAAAAGGTAAGGGGTAATGATCTTTCTTAGTAGCTTTATTTAATTTGCGGAAATCAATTACCATCCTATAGCCTGTAATAATTCTTTGTGGAATCTATTCATCTTTATCATTAGGAACAACAGTAATACCTCCCTTCTTAGGGACACAATGGACATGACTTACCCACTGACTGTCAGCAACAGGATAAATTATAGCTACCTCCAGAAGCTTGAGTATTTCTTTTCTTACCACTTCTTTCATTTTAGGATTCAGACGTCGTTGAGGATCACGAATGGGTTTAGCATCTTTCTCCAAATTTACTTTATGTTGACATAGAGTGGGACTAATGCCCTTAAGATCATCAAGAGTATATCCAATAGCAGCACGGTGCTTCTTCAGAGTTTTCAATAATCTTTCTTCTTCGTGCTCTGAAAGGTTAGCACTAATAATAACAGGATATATCTTGTTTTCATCGAGATAAGCATATTTGCGATTATCAGGCAACGGTTTAAGCTCAAACACGGGATCACCCTTGGGTGGAGGAGGATCCCCTAAAATTTCAACAGGCAAGTTGTGTTACAGAATAGGTTCCTATTTAAAGAATACTTCATCTATTTCCCTTCTTTCATTCATGAACATATCATTTTCATGGTCTAGCAAATAGTGTTCTAAAGGATCACTAGGAGGTACGGCAATAGAGGCAAGACCAATAATTCCATCCTTACAAGGTAATTCTTCCTCACGATGTTGTTTACTAAATTTAGAGAAATTAAACTCATGAACCATATCATCCAAGCCAATAGTAACAACATTCTTTTCGCAATCTATCCTAGCATTAACAGTGTTCACGAAGGGTCTACCAAATATAATGGGACAAAAGCTATCTTGCGGAGAAGTAAGAACAAGAAAATCAGCAGGATATTTAGTTTTCCCACACAAGACTTCAACATCTCTAACAATCCCAATTGGTGAAATAGTATCTCTATTGGCAAGTTTAATTGTGACATCAATTCCTTCTAACTCAGCAGGTGCAATTCATTCTTAATTTCTTCATATAAAGTATTCGGGATAACACTTGCACTAGCACCCATATCACATAAGCCATGATAACAATGATCTCCTATTTTAACCGAAATAACAGGCACGCCTACTACAGGTCTATGTTTATCTTTATCACAAAGCTTAGCAATTCTAGCAGTTTCACCTTCGAACTAAATAACATGCCCATCAATATTACCAGACAAGAGATCTTTATCAAAAGCAATATTAGGTTTTACTTTAACTTGCTCAGGGGGTGTATAAGTTCTAATATTGCTTTTATGAACAACAGTTGAAGCTTTAGCATGATCCTTTACTCTCACAGGGAAAGGTGGTTTCTCAACATAAGCAGTAGGAACAATAGGATCATTATAAGTGACAGTCTTTTCTTCAACTTTAATAGGTGCAGCTACTTTTACTTCTATAGGAGGATGATATTTAAACCACTTCTCCTTAGGGAGATCAACATAAGTAGCAAAAGATTCACAGAAAGAAGCTACTATCTCAGAGTCAAGTCCATATTTAGTGCTAAACTTATGGAAAATATCGGTATCCATAAAAGATTTAACACAATCAAATTTAGGTGTCATACCTGACTCCTTACCTTCGTCGAGGTCCCAATCTTCAGAGTTTTGTTTAACTCTATCCAATAAGTTCCATCTAAATTCAATAGTCTTCATCATAAAAGAGCCAGCACAAGAAGTATCGAGCATGGTGCGATTGTTTTCATAAAGCCGAGCATAAAAACTTTGCATAATTATTTCTCTCGGGAGCTCAAGATTGGGGCATGAAAATAACATTGATTTAAGCCTCCCCCAAGCTTGAGCGATGCTTTATCCTTCGCGAGGCCGGAAATTATATATATAATTGCGATCACAATGAACAAGATGCGTAGGGTAATACTTTTGATGAAATTCCAATTTCAATCTTTTATAGTCCCACGATCTCGTATCACATAGCCTATACCATATCAATGCGTCTTCCTTCAAAGATAAAGGGAAGACCTTCTTCTTAGAAACATCATCGGGTACACGTGCAAGCTTAAATAATCCACAAACTTCATCCACATATAATAAGTGCTCATCAGGATGCTTTGTTCCATCTCCTGTAAAAGATTTAGCTAGCAGTCTTTCCATCATACCCGAAGGAAATTCAAAAGGAGTTTCATTTTCAATAGGTTCAGTAGGTTGAGGAGCAACTCTTTGCTCTATTGGACGGGACAAAGATACCCCGAACAAGCCCCTTAGAGAATTACTTTCCATAGTAACAAGTGATAGTAAATTTCAGCACATTATATAAATTTTTCCTTACCAAATTCCACCTACCAAAGGCGCTACACTCCCCGGCAACGGTGCCAAAAAAAAGTCTTGATGACCCACAAGTATAGGGGATCTATCGTAGTCCTTTCGATAAGTAAGAGTGTCGAACCCAACGAGGAGCAGAAGGAAATGATAAGCGGTTTTCAGCAAGGCATTCTCTGCAAGTACTGAAATAAGTGGTAACAGATAGTTTTGTGATAATGTAAATTGTAACGAGCAACAAGTGACAAAAGTAAATAAAGTGCAGCAAGGTGGCCCAATCCTTTTTGTAGCAAAGAAAAAGCCAGAATAAACTCTTATATAAGGAAAAGCGCTCCCAAGGACACATGGGAATATCGGCAAGCTAGTTTTCATCACGTTCATATGATTCGCGTTCGGTACTTTGATAATTTGATATGTGGGTGGACCGGTGCTTGGGTGCTGTTCTTACTTGAACAAGCATCCCACTTATGATTAACCTCTATTGCAAGCATCCGCAACTACAACAAAAGTATTAAGGTAAACCTAACCATAGCATGAAACATATGGATCCAAATCAGCCCCTTACGAAGCAACACATAAACTAGGGTTTAAGCTTCTGTCACTCTAGCAACCCATCATCTACATATTACTTCCCAATGCCTTCCTCTAGGCCCAAAATAATGGTGAAGTGTTATGTATTCGACGTTGACATAACACCACTAGAGGCTAGACAACATACATCTTATCAAAATATCAAACGAATACCAAATTCACATGATGACTAATAGCAAGACTTCTCCCTTGTCCTCAGGAACAAACGTAACTACTCACAAAGCATATTCATGTTCATAATCAGAGGGGTAATAATATGCATATAGGATCTGAATATATGATCTTCCACCAAATAAACCAACTAGCATCAACTACAAGGAGTAATCAACACTACTAGCAACCTACTAGCACCAATCCTGGACTTTGAGACAAGAATTGGATACAAGAGATGAACTAGGGTTTGGAGATGAGATGGTGCGGGTGAAGATGTTGATGGAGATTGCCCTCTCCCGATGAGAGGAGCGTTGGTGATGACGATGGTGATGATTTCCCCCTCCCGGAGGGAAGTTTCCCCGGCAGAACAGCTCTACCAGAGCTCTAGATTGGTTCCGCCTCGGTTCCGCCTCATGGCGGCGGAGTCTCGTCCCGAAAGGTTGCTTCTTATTTTTTCTCATCCAAAGACTTCATATAGCAGAAGATGGACATCGGAGACCCACCAGGGGGCCCACGAGGTAGGGGGGCGCACCCTAGTAGGGGGGGGCGCCCCCACCCTCGTGGACAGGGTGTGGGCCCCCTAGACTTCATCTTTGGCGAGGATTTTTCTTTATTTATTTTAAGATATTCCGTGGAGTTTCAGGACTTTTGGAGTTGCGCAGAATAGGTCTCTAATATTTGCTCCTTTTCCAGCCCAGAATTCCAGCTGCCGGCATTCTCCCTCCTTATGTAAACCTTGTAAAATGAGAGAGAATAGCCATAAGTATTGTGACATAATGTGAAATAACAGCCCATAATGCAATAAATATCGATATAAAAGCATGATGCAAAATGGACGTATCAGCGGCAGTGTGCGGGTCGACAGCGGCGCGCGGGGGATTGAGAGGGAGGAGTGTGGAGTGTGAGTGAGGAGTGAGAGATGAGGCCGGGCCGGGGGCGCGCTCGGGGGGGGGGGGAGGGAGTGGGCTTAACAACAACGCGGGCAATGGGCCAGCGCCACTGCTAAGTCCACTAGCTGTAGCGCTGGCGCAAAACACACGCTACAGCTAAGTGGCCTGCCCTTTGGCCCCGGCGGCCCGCTAAAAAGCAGCGCGGCCCGCGCCAACCTGCGCTGCTACTACTCAGAAGCAGTAGCGCCCGTTCTGGCCGGCGCTACTGGTAAATACCAGTAGCGTGTGTTCCCAAACAGGCGCTAGTGCTAATATTCTATGTATAAGCATTTTCCTAGTAGTGATGCCGGCAGCTGGAATTCTGAGCCTAAAAAAGCTACGTCACAGTTACCAATTCTGCACATCTCCAAATGAGATGAAATTTTGTGGAGAATTATTTTGGAATATATAAAAAATACTGGAGCAAATAACTACCAGAGGGGGGCCACCTGGTGAGCACAAGATACCAGGGCATGCCAGGCCCCCTAGGCGTGCCCTGGTGGGTTATGCTCAGCATGGCCCACCTCTGGTGCCCATCTTCTTGTATATAGGTCATTTTGACCTAGAAAAAAAAACAGGAGGGGACATTCGGGATGAAGCGCCGCCGTCTCGAGGCGGAACTTGGGCAGGAGCACTTTTGCCCTCCGGAGGAGCGATTCCGCCGGAGGAACTTCCCTTCCGGAGGGGGAAACCATCGCCATCGTCATCACCAACAACTCTCTCATCTTTGGGAGGGTAATCTCCATCAACATCTCAATAGCACTGTCGTGGTGGGCGCACGACAGATGCCAAGGGATGGCTAAAGTAAGGAGGAGGCTCGAGGGCGCTGGTGGACTCCAGAGGCGGGGTTGGCATGAGCGAGCGTGGGACGCTGGACATACCCAGTTTCGGGGCTCTCCGGAGAGATAATACCCCTAGTCCCGCCGAGTGTAGTTGGATGATCGATAGTACAATGTTGCTCCTGGAGCTGTATGGAGGAGGAAGGAAGCTGGCCAAGGCTTGGGCTGCTCCTTCTCTCCGGTGTTGTTGTTTTGTGGCTAGTCCTATGCTTACTTGCTTTTCTCTCGTATGTGTTTTCTGCTTGCCCTCTCGCTCACCCCCCCCGGATGACCGTGGGCTCCCGGGGGGTTTTATAGTCCAACCCCCCGGGGGTACAATGGTAATGTTACAAGTCGGTGTGTCCGTATTGTCGGTGTCCGGGGACCTGGGCTAGGTCCCGCTGAGGGCTTGTGGTTCGCCAGGTTCCCCTAGGTGCGGCCCCCGCATGCCTAGGGGGACTGTGCGCTGTCTTGTCGATCGTCAGGGCGTGGCCGAGTCGAGTTGCGTACAGTGCTCTCCGTCAGGTTGTCTCTTGCTGTCGTCAGCGGTGAGGGCGGGGGCACTGTAGCCACGCCGGCCCTGGTCAGTAGGTAGGTGAGGGACACTGTTGCCACGTTCCTGCTGACCAGAGGCATGGGCGGGGCACTGTTGCCTCGATCATCGTTGATTGAAGTCTCGTCCCCGTTATATGGCCTGGATGGGATGGGAGTTGACCCACGGCTGGATTGCGTAGCACGCCACGGGTGGCGCCGGCTTATTGAGGAGGATTTGGTCATGCTGGGTTCGGCTGTCTTGCGCTAGTTTTTGGGGCCGAGTCGACGTGTCTTGCCGGGTCGGCTTGTCTAGCCGGCTTGCGGGGCTTGGCCGGGTCGAGCGACCCGGCCAAGCGCGTGCCGGTATTGAGGGGTGGTGCCAACCCCGTTGTTTTTTAAAGAGGATCCGGGTTCTGTTGCCTGCCCGGGGTCCATCCCCCCGACAAGCACCATCTCCTCTCAAACCCTAGTTCATCTCTTGTGTTCAATCTTTGTACCGAAACCTTAGATTGGTACCTGTGGGTGACTAGTAGTGTTGATTACATCTTGTAGTTGATTACTATATGGTTTATTTGGTGGAAGATTATGTTTCAGATCCAGTATGCTATTTAATACCCCTCTGATCTTGAGCATGATTATCATTTGTGAGTAGTTACTTTTGTTCTTGAGGTCACGGGAGAAGTCATGTTGCAAGTAATCATGTGAACTTGATATGTGTTCGATATTTTGATGATATGTATGTTGTTATTTCTTTAGTGGTGTCATGTGAACATCGACTACATGGCACTTCACCACATTTGGGCCTAAGGAAATACACTATGGAGTAGTTATTAGATGATGGGTTGCTAGAGTGACAGAAGCTTAAACCCTAGTTTATTGCACTACTTCGTAAGGGACCGATTTGGATCCAAAAGTTTAATGCTATGGTTAGATTTTATCTTAATACTTTTCTTGTAGTTGTAGATGCTTGCAAGGGCGTTAATCATAAGTAGGAGGTTTGTTCAAGTAAGAACATCACCTAAGCACCGGTCCACCCACATCTCAAATTATCAAAGTAGCGAACACGAATCAAGCCAACATGATGAAAGTGACATGGTGAAATTCCTGTGTACCCTCAAGAACGCTTTGCTTATCAAAAGAGACCGTTTTGGCCTGTCCTTTGCCACAAAAGTATTGGGATACCTTGCTGCACTTTAATTACCGTTACCTTTACTTGCTCGTTACAAATTATCATGCTATCAAATTACCTGTTGCCGATTATTTTAGTGCTTGCACAAAATACCTTGCTCAAACCACTTGTTGTTTCCTTCTGCTCCTCGTTGGGTTCGACATTCTTACTTATCGAAAGGTCTGTGATTGATCCCCTATACTTGTGAGTCATCAACACCCAGAAGCAGAGCTATGCATGGTTGTTTGAAAAATCAAAACTGAATCTGGTAATCTAACTAGAGTTTGGAAGGACTCGGTTAATGGGCTCGTCCCATTCAACATGTAGCTCCCCCAACTATTTGACATATGCACTTATAAGGACTGTACTATAGAGCAGTTTAATGTAGTTGATGCATCTTCTTGTTTCGAACTGGACAATGGTGAGAGATGTGTGAGCATATCTCTGGTATTCGTCCGACGACTGATAATGATGTGATTTATTGGGGTCCAAATAAAAATGATAATTTCTCGACCAAATATATGTACAAATGGCTAGAGAATCCTTTGAGTGGTTGCAATTATAAATGGATTAGGAAGGCTAAATTGTGTGTGTGCCCAGAATTTTGTCCTTACTCGTTAAGTTCTGAAAAGTAGGAAATTACCTGGTAATCCATCATGCTCTTTTCTCAACTACCCCGAGACTGCCACACACAATTTGTCCGGTGGCCCAAGTGATCCGACGATTGGTTAGGGTTGTATAAAGGACCGAGTTATGCCCTAATAACTATTGTCAATATTATGTTTGGAGCTTCAAGTTTCTCCCTGGTGGAGTTAAGTTTCATATGGTTGGCTTAGCTGCTATAACCTGGGCCATATGGCTAGCCCGCAACAGAGGTACCTTTGAGAAAAAGATGACTAAGATGCCTTTTGAAATTGTTTTCTTCGCATGTTCCTTTATTTTATATGGGGCAGGTCTTCAACATGAGGGAGATGCAAAGGTGTTATGCTCTGGCGCCGAGATGACCAGGTCGAGTACCATGACCTTGATGAGGCTTTATGCTGTTTCAGGCAACCAATAAAGGGAGAATAGGCTCGTCCTCAGGTGGGTGTTCCTGGAGCTGTCTTCGGGTGCCCAGGATGGTGATCTTCCTGGCTTTGTTCTTTTGTTGTTGTTGTTTGCCTTCCATAGTACTTGTTGTTAATTTGCTCCTTGTTATGCTGGTGATAGGCCCCTTCTCTGTGGGCATGTAATAGGACTAGTTTATTTTGGTGCTGTTAGGTTTTCATCCTATCGGATGCGTTTCGATGGAGAGCGAATGTAGTGGGTTTCCTTGCGCGCTTGCTACATCTCTGTCCCCTCCTCCTGAATGTTTCTAAAACTAATGTATTTCCATTCAATGCAATGGAAAGAGGTTACCCTGGTTAAAAAAATGATGCCCAGAAGGCCGTGACCAGCATGGCCAGCAGCACGGGGTAAGGCCATCTCCAAGGCGGACCCATAAATCTCCTGCAACCGTCCAGACCACGCCATCCGGACCACGGAAGCCGTCCAACGCGGTCTTGTATCGGTCGGCGGGGCTGTCCGAACGTGATTTCTCCCGCAAAACGGAGACAAAAGTGGGGGAGGTTTGTGGGAGTCCGGAGACACAAAACGTATGAATCCAACACCCGAGGCCCACCCAAAACCCTTCCCAGAACCTGGGACTCCATCCTCCCCATTTTATTTCCTTCCTTCTTTCTCACTTACCATCGGCGTCGCTCCACCACCCCGGCCACCACGCCATACCCCTGCCAGAAATCTGCATTTCCATCACCTCCGGTGATCCAGCAGGGTTCCCCGCCGCTTCTCCTCTGTCTCCGTCCAACCCCCTGTCCTCCGGCCCGCTAGGTACCGTCCTCTACCATGCCTGACAACATATGATGAATCGCCGGAGCTGAAAACAGTTGTCCTTTCTTGTTTGTAGCAATGGATTCCGATTTGGAGTACATATACGGGTAGTATGTTGAGTCCTTCGATGGCTTGTCAGGCAAGGAGGAGTACTCCGATGAGATGGCGATGATGCAGGCAGTCCTTGAATACATGGAGCGTGTGGAGGAGCATGTTCTCAATTTCAAGGGCTGAATCAAGGGCCATCGAGTGCTCAACCGCAATAGGGTGCGCGACATTTGACACTGTTGGACGACTACTTTGCCCCCGATACACTATTCCTGACCATTTTCGCCGGCATTTTTGCATGCGCAAGATTGTCTTCAATTGTTTGTACCATGGCGTCCGGTCCTACGATGACTACTTCATCCTGAAGAAGGACGCCGTGGGAACGATTGGCTTCTCTGGTCACCAGAAGTGCACGACCGCACTTCGGATGTTGCATATGGCACGACCACTGATTCGTGAGACTAGTTCCTACGGATGTCTGAGAGCACATGCGGAGATGCCATGGTCAGGTTTGCAACTACGTGGTCGAGGTGGTCGGACCTCAGTGCCTGGGAGAACCAACTGTGGCAGACACCGAGAGGCTCCTGGAAATCTCAGAAGCAAGAGAGTGTCCAGGTTTGCTTGGATCTCTTGACTGTATGCATCGGAAATGGAAGAGTATTGCTCGAAGGCTTTACAAGGGCAATATCAGGGTCATGTTAAGAAACTCACCATCATTGTTGAAGCAGTTGCATCACATGATCTTTGGATTTGGCACACTTTCTTTGGCATGCCCGGGTCTCACAATGACATCAATGTGCTGCAACGATCACCGTTGCTTGCGACATTGACTAAAGGAAAAGCTCCTCCTTTCCACTATACTGTCAATGGACATGAGTACAACCTGGGCTACTATCTGGTTGACGGTACCTATCCTGCACGGGCTATCTTTGTCAGCACCATCTCAAACCCAGTTGGCCAAAAAAGGCTCACTTTTCCCAAAGACAAGAAGCAGCTAGAAAGTGTTGGGGAACGTAGTAATTTCAAAAAAATCCTACGCACATGCAAGATCATGGTTTTGCATAGCAACGAGAGGGGAGAGTGTTGTCCACGTACCCTCGTAGACCATAAGCGGAGGCGTTATGACAACGTGGTTGATGTAGTCGTACGTCTTCCGATCGATCGATCCTAGCACCGAAAGTACGGTACCTCTGCGATCTGCACACGTTTGGCTCGGTGACATCCCACGAACTCACAATCCAGCAAAGTGTCGGGGAAGAGCTTCGTCAGCACGACGGCGTGATGACGGTGATGGTGAAGCTACCGGGCAGGGCTTCGCCTAAGCACTACGACGATATGACCGAGGTCGATTATGGTGGAGGGGGCACCGCACACGGCTGGAAACAATAAACTTGTGTGTCTATGGGGTGCCCCTGGCCATGTATATAAAGGATGGAGGGAGGAGGAGGCCGGCCCTCATAGGGCACGCCCAAAGTGTGGAGTCCTACTAGGACTCCCTAGTCCTAGTAGGATTCCACCTCCCACATAGAATAGGAAAAAGGGAAGGGAGAAGGAGAAGGAAGGAAGGGGGCGCCCCCTTTCCCTAGTCCAATTCGGACCATTTCATGGGGAAGGGGCGCGGCCACCCTTGAGGCCTTTCTCTCCTTTCCCGTATGGCCCATTAAGGCCCAATACGAATTCCCGTAACTCTCCGGTACTCCGAAAAATACCCGAATCACTCGGAACCTTTCTGATGTCTGAATATAGCCTTCCAATATATCGATCTTTACGTCTAGACCATTTCGAGACTCCTCATCATGTCCCCGATCTCATCCGGGACTCCGAACAAACTTCGGTCATCAAATCACATAACTCATAATACAAATCGTTACAGAACATTAAGCGTGAGGACCCTACGGGTTCGAGAACTATATAGACATGACCGAGACTCATCTCCGGTCAATAACCAATAGCGGAACCTGGATGCACATATTGGCTCCTAAATATTCTACGAAGATCTTTATCGGTCAAACTGCATAACAACATACGTTGTTCCCTTTGTCATCGGTATGTTACTTGCCCGAGATTCGATCGTCGGTATCATCATACCTAGTTCAATATCGTTACCGGCAAGTCTCTTTACTTGTTCTGTAATGCATCATCCTGCAACTAACTCATTAGTCACATTGCTTAGAAGGCTTGTAGTGATGTGCATTACCGAGAGAGCCTAGAGATACCTCTTCGATACACGGAGTGACAAATCCTAATCTCGATCTATGCCAACTCAACAAACACCATCAGAGACACCTGTAGATCATCTTTATAATCACCCAGTTACATTGTGATGTTTGATAGCACACAAGGTGTTCCTCCGGTATTCCGGAGTTGCATAATCTCATAGTCTGAGGAACATGTATAAGTCATGAAGAAAGAAGTAACAATGAAACCGTAACGATCACAATGCTAAGCTTACGAATGGGTCTTGTCCATCACATCATTCTCCTAATGATGTGATCCCGTTCATCAAATGACAACACATGTCTATGGTTAGGAAACATAACCATGTTTGATAACCGAACTAGTCAAGAAGAGGCATACTAGGGACACTTTGTTTTGTCTATGTATTCACACATGTACTAAGTTTCCGGTTAATACATTTCTAGCATGAATAATAAACATTTATCATGAAATAAGGAAATAAATAATAACTTTATTATTGCCCCTAGGGCATATTTCCTTCAGTGTCCCACTTGCACTAGAGTCAATAATCTAGTTCACATCGCCATGTGATTTAACACCAATAGTTCATATCACCATGTGATTAACACTAATAGTTCACATCGTCATGTGACCAACACCCAAAGGGTTTACTAGAGTCAGTAATCTAGTTCACATCGCTATGTGATTAACACCCAAAGAGTACTAAGGTGTGGTCATGTTTTGCTTGTGAGAGAAGTTTAGTCAACGGGTCTGCCACATTCAGAGCCGGATGTATTTTGGAAATATTATATGTCTACAATACTCTACACGGAGCTACTCTAGGTAATTGCTCCCACTTTCAATATGTATCCGGATTGAGACTCAGAATCATCCAGATCGGTGTCAAAGCTTGCATCAATGTAACTCTTAACGACGAACTCTTTATCACCTCCATATCCGAGAAATATTTCCTTAGTCCTCTAAGGATAATTTTGACTGCTGTCAAGTGATCTACTCCTAGATCAAAATTGTACTCCCTTGCCAAACTCAGGGCAGGGTATACAATAGGTCTGGTAGACAACACGGCATACTTTATAGAACCTATGGCTGAGGCATAGGGAATGACTTTCATTCTCTCTCTATCTTCTGCCGTGGTCGGGTTTTGAGTCTTACTCAACTTCACACCTTGCAACACAGGCAAGAACTCTTTTTTTGACTGTTCCATTTTGAACTACTTCAAAATCTTGTCAAGGTACATACTCATTGAAAAAACTTATCAAGCTTCTTGATCTATCTCTATAGATCTTGATTCTCAATATGTAAGCAGCTTCACCGAGGTCTTTCTTTGAAAAAACTTCTTTCAAACACTCCTTTATGCTTTCCAGAAAATTCTACATCATTTCCGATCGACAATATGTCATTCACATATAATTATCAGAAAGGATGCAGTGCTCCCACTCACTTTCTTGTAAATACAGGCTTCACCGCAAGTCTGTATAAAACTATATTCTTTGATCACACTATCAAAGCGTACATTCCAACTCCGAGATGCTTGCACCAGTCCATAAATGGATCACTGGTGCTCACACACTTTGTTAGCACCTTTTGGATCGGCAAAACCTTCTTGTTGTATCATATACACTCTTCTTTAAGATATCCGTTAAGGAATGTAGTTTTGACATCCATTTGCCAGATTTCATAAAATGTGGCAATTGCTAACATGATTCAGACAAACTTAAGCATCGCTACGAGTGGGAAAACCTTATCGTAGTCAACACCTTGAACTTGTCGAAAACTTTTTTTTGACAATTCGAGCTTTGTAGATAGTAACACTACTATCAGCGCCAGTCTTCCTCTTGAAGATCCATTTATTCTCAAAGGCTTGCCAATCATCGGGCAAGTAAATCAAAGTCCATACTTTGTTCTCATACATGGATCCCATCTCAAATTTCATGGCCTCAAGCCATTTCGTAGAATCTGGGATCATCATCGCTTCCTCATAGTTCGTAGGTTCGTCATGGTCAAGTATCATGACCTCTAGAATAGGATTACCGTAGCACTCTGGTGCAGATCTTACTCTGGTTGACCTACGAGGTTTGGTAGTAACTTGATCAGAAGTTTCATGATCATCATCATTCGCTTCCTCACTAATTAGTGTAGGAATCACTAGAACTGATTTCTGTGATGAACTACTTTCTAATTCAGGAGAAGGTACAATTACCTCATCAAGTTCTACTTTCCTCCCACTCACTTCTTTCGAGAGAAACTCCTTCTCTAGAAAGGATCCATTTTTAGCAATAAATATGTTGCCTTCGGATTTGTGATAGAAGGTGTACCTGAGGGAGTCCTGGATTAGGGGGTCCTGGTACAGCCGGACTATATCCCTTTGGCCGGAATGTTGGACTATGAAGATACAAGACTCAAGACTTCGACCCGTGTCCGGATGGGACTCTCCTTGGCGTGGAAGGCAAGCTTGGCAATATGGATATGTAGATATCCTCCCTTGTAACCGACTCTATGTAACCCTAGCCCCCTCGAGTGTCTATATAAACCGAAGGGTTTTAGTCCGTAGGACAACAACAATCATACCATAGGCTAGCTTCTAGGGTTTAGCCTCTACGATCTTGTGGTAGATCAACTCTTGTAATACTCATATCATCAAGATCAATCAAGCAGGAAGTAGGGTATTACCTCCATCGAGAGTGCCCGAACCTGGGTAAACATCGTGTCCCGCGCCTCCTGTTACCATCCGCCTTAGACGCACAGTTCGGGACCCCCTACCCAAGATCCGCCGGTTTTGACACCGACATTGGTGCTTTCATTGAGAGTTCCACTGTGCCGTCACCATAAGGCTTGATGGCTCCTTCTATCATCGGCAACGATGCGATCCAGGGTGAGGTTTTCCTCCCCGGACAAATCTTCGTATTCGGCGGCTTCGTACTGTGGGCCAACTCGCTTGCCCATCTGGAGCAGATCGAGAGCTACGCCCCTGGCCATCAGGTCAGGTTTGGAAACTTGAACTATACTGCCGACATCCGCGGAGACTTGATCTTCGACGGATTTGAGCCCATGTCAGGTGCGCTGCACAATCACGACGAGCATGATTTGGCTCTGCCGTCGGACAGCGTTCGGGAGATCACACCTGCAACCACTCCGGCCCTTAATCCGGAACAAATTGCGCCATTTGAGGACGAGAGGATGGACCCCACCACGGAGGCCGCACACTCAGTGGCGATAGAGCCGAATACTGACTTCACCTCCTACGAGACCCGTGTTGCCGAACCGTTGGATTCGTCCCCGGCCACGGACTCCGAGCCACCTGCATCCATGCCCATCAAATCCGATTGGGCACCAATCATGGTGTTTACCTCCGCGGATATCTTTCAGCACCCGCCTTTTGGCGACGTGCTAAACTCGTTGAGGTCTCTCTCCCTGTCAGGAGACCCTTGGCTGAACTATGTCCAGCTAGAATGGGATGCAGACGACGAAGAAATTCGCTTCCCACCCACCACCCACTTAGTAGCCACTGTCGACGATTTAACCGACATGCTCGACTTCGGCTCCGAAGACATCGATGGTATGGACTACGATGCAGGAGACGAACAAGAACCACCGCCCGTAGGGCGCTGGACTGCCACCTCATCGTATGACGTATACATGGTGGACACCCCCAAAGAAAACAATGACGAGGAACGGAAGGATGCAGCGAAGGATAGCTCCCTCGAGAAGCAACCAAAGCGACGGCGTAGGCGCCGCTCCAAATCCCGCCTCGGCAAAAATAGTGATAACATCGCAAGAGAAAATAACACCCAGTTGACTCCAGAGGAAACGACGACCACATTGACCCAGCGATAGAGCAGGATGAACCAGCGAACGGCAAACATAGTACGGATCCGCTGTACGAAAACGGCGATGCCGAGGATAAAGCTCGTCAACCTCCCTCCGGAGAGGAAAACAGTCCGGACGAGGATGTACACATCATCCCGGAAAGGCACTTGGAACAAGAGAACCTCCGTAGAAGGCTTATTGCCACCGCGAGGAGTCTAAACAAGCAAAAGCAAAGGCTTAAGGCCGTGCAGAATACGCTCAACAGTAGATGGAGCAAAGTGCTTGACACTGAAGAAAAGTATGGTGGCAGTCGCCACACAAAGAGCTATCCAAAGCGCAAGCTATTGCCCGAATTCGATGATAAGGCCTTAGAGCCCACACAACCGAAAAATAAAACGGTCGACCGATCGGATCGACCACCTCGTGGCCGCGATAGAGTGGCTAACGAGACCGCAAATAAGTCAGCACACGATCCACGCAAGGACTCGCATCAAAAGGCCGGCGTGACCAGATCCATCTACGGATCTAGGAAGCGCACTCCAGCGCATAATCAAAACCGAACACTGCAACCGTCAGAACACCATGACACATCCAAATACAGGGGTGCCGCGCACCCCCTATGTTTCACCGATGAGGTGCTGGATCACAAAATTCCAGAGGGATTCAAACCCATGAACATAGATGCATACGACGGAACGACAGACCCTGGGGTCTGGATTGAGGACTTCATCCTGCATATTCATATGGCTCGCGGAGACGATCTCCACGCAATCAAATATTTGCCCCTCAAGTTGAAAGGACCAGCTCGGCACTGGCTGAAGAGCCTCCCCGAAAATTCAATTGGAAATTGGGAGGAGCTTGAGAATGCTTTTAGGACTAACTTTCAAGGAACCTATGTCCGACCTCCGAATGCAGACGATTTAAGTCATATAATTCAATAGCCCGGAGAGTCAGCCCGAAAGCTTTGGAACAGATTTCTCACTAAGAAGAACCAAATCGTCGACTGCCCGGACGCCGAAGCCTTAGCAGCTTTCAAAACATCGTCCGAGATGAATGGCTCGCTAGACACCTCGGCCAAGAAAACCCGAGAACAATGGCAGCCCTAACAAGCCTCATGACCCGCTTTTGCACGGGCGAAGATAGCTGGCTAGACCGTAGTAGCACCAGCGACCCAGGCACATCCGAAGTCAAGGATGGGAATGGAAAACCACGACGCAGTAAAAGCAAGCGTCAAAATAACGAAGACAACCCAGACAACACGGCGGTAAACGCCGGATTCAGGGGCTCTCGACCCGGTCAGCGAAAAAGCCTTTCAAAGGCACCAGAGATGGACCGTCCAGCCTAAACAAGATTTTAGACAAATTATGTCAGATTCATGGCACCCCCGATAAACTTGCAAATTACACCCACAGAGAATGCTGGGTCTTCAAGCAGGCCGGTAAGCTAAACGCCGAACATAAGGGGAGGGAGACACCAAGTGAAGACAAGGACGAGCCTCGCCAGCAAAGCACTGGGGGACAGAAAAAATTCCCACCAGTGGTCAAAACAGTGAACATGATTCATGTGACGAAGAGGAGAAGCAAACATGCAGTCCGAGACACACACGTCGTAGAGCCCGTCACCCCTAAGTTCAACCCCTGGTCGGCCTGCCCAATCACTTTTGATCGCAGGGATCACCTGACAAGTACCCGACACGGAGGATTGGCTGCCTTGATGTTAGACCCAATAATCAATGGATACCATCTCACACGAGTCCTTATGGACGACGGTAGTAGTCTTAATCTGATATATCAGGACACAATCCGCAAAATGGGGATAGACCCGACAAGAATCAGCCATAGTAATACTACCTTTAAAGGAGTAATACCAGGCCCCAAGGCCCACTGTACGGGCTCTCTAGTATTAGAGGTTGTATTCGGTTCTCCCGACAACTTCCGAAGCGAAAAGTTAACCTTCGACATCGCTCCATTCCGAAGTGGCTATCAAGCACTACTCGGAAGAGCAGCTTTTGCTCGTTTTAGTGCAGTACCGCATTACGCTTCTCTTAAGCTTAAGATGCCCGGTCCACGTGGCATCATCACAATTAGCGGAAATATCGAGCGTTCCTTACGCACGGAAGAACGTGTGGCGGCTTTAGCAGCCGAATACTAAACGAACTCTCCAACCAGAATAAATGATCGGTCATCAAGACCGTGGACACGGCTAGACGAGTCTGGCGCATCACTAGTTGTAACAGCTTAGATATACCTAAGATTGGTTTGATGGATTTACCCTCATAGGCGGTACCAGGGGCTTCCTGCATGTAAAACAACTACAGTTCGGCTCGACCTTATTTATCTTGATTTTTAATGGTTTATTGAGAATAACCAATTTTTTGCACGACAACTTTCACCTAAGTTCTTCTCTTTTACAGATGGTAATCGTGCTACACCCTTCCAGGATACGGCACTACGGAGACACAGGCGCAGACGTGCAGTAGGGCCCCGCTCAAAGGTTTCTTTTTAGATTAAGACCCTGCATAAACCTTTTTTACAGTCTCTTGTTGCTTCACATCCTCCAGATACTCAGCATAACCGAGAGCGATGCTGATGTTATTGGCATTTCGCCACGTCAGAATGATGCACGTACCTGGACACTCAGGGATCATTATCAAGGGCGTTATTCAGCCCAGTATATGTTGTATAGACCGAATACCTTAGGGAGTGTTCGGCGTCGCGAGTTTGGCCTTATATGCATCAGCTCCGAATCATGTTTTTGGTCAAATGTTGGGTTTGCCCGGCTCCCGCGTTTTGCTACCTTACGTTCCGCTCTATCGGCTAAGGTGGCATCGGGAGAACTACAGCGATTGTGCCCTGGTTCATCCGAACGAGCACCTCAGTAGAGAAAGTCGAAAACTGACTGTCATGATAAAGCGCGAGACTGGTCAACCACTCGACGACTCATCGGAATCTTTGGGATTCCTCCGCTTTAACGAAGGACCGGTTTCCCCGGTCATGTACGTATGCGCACCGTATTCGGATAGCCGTGGAAATACCAGGGGCTATATAGTAGCCCCACTGTCAAACTCCTATGGTTAAGTGAAAGTGTTAAAGCAATATAGTCCGATTGCCTCATTCGCCGCGGTACCACCTCCTTAATGGACCAAGACGTTGGATCAAGTGTGAAGACGCGCTTTTGCGAACACCCCCGCATTATATGCGTGGGGCTAAAGCCGACGACTGCAAACTTTCAGGATATATATATATATATATATATATATATATATATATATATATATATATATATATATATATATATATATATATATATATATGAAAATGGGTCAGTACACCCGGGAGTATGTACACCCGGGAGTGTTTACATCTGGTGACCATCGACCATATATATAGTAGCACTATTCTAATCCAGGGATTAGAATAGTTATTTGGATCACAACGTCTATATAAGACCCGATAGGACGTTTCTGGATCCGAGAAAACAAAAATCAAACCAACCTCACCGGCCCACTATCACATCCCGACCTTATCCCCACGCCCTCCTCGAACCTCCCCCGTCAGCGCCACTCAGCCTCCCACCCCAGGCCGCCGCCGCCACCTCGCTCCTCCGGCAGCAAGCACCGCCGCCCCCACCTCTCTCCGCCGGCAGAACCTCCTACACCCCACCTCCCTCCTAGGCAGAAGCTCTGCCGCCGCACCTTCCTCCCCCGGCAGCAAGCGGCGTTGGCCCCCACCTCCTTCCCCAGCAGATGCGCCGCCGTCCCCACCTCCCACCTCGGTGACCGCGCCGCCTTCCCCACCTCCCACCCCGATGACCGCGCCACCGTCCCCACCTCCCACCCCGGCGAACGCGCCGTTGTCCCCACCTCCCTCCTCCAACAGCATACGTCGCCGCCCCAACCATCCTCTCCAGCAGCATGCACAGCGCGAGATGCACCCCCAGCTAGCACAAGACGCAGCCTCCCCACTGTTGCCTGGGACCAGGGACCAGGCGGCCGGTTTTCTACCTCGAGCACCAGCCGGCCGTTCAACTACACTCTCTGGTGTCGTTCAGAAAACTCACCTGGTGCTGTCCTACTCCTCTTCCTCCTCGATGCAGCACGAGAATGGCAGCATCCAACCATCTCCTCCATATCGACTGCGACCGGGCAGCCACAGCCCCATGAGCCAGCAGTCTGAATGATTCATGAAAGGACAGGTACATAGTGGGCCAAAGTACATTTGGTGTCCCCCTGAAGCATACATGGCACATGTATTTAGTTTCTTCGTCCGCTGTTGGATCATAGCGTCGTGCCTCTGAACATTGGTGATTGTGTGTCGGTAGAATTCAGAGTGAACACAAGTTAGCATAAGGTCCCGTTCCATGCTTGCAACTTCTGAGTCGCTTTTGATTGGGGGTCCAAGATGATTGCTTTAGACGGAAATTCAGATGAAGCAAAGCACCTTCCTAGTCATAATTTTCGTTTTTGATGGCCACCGCTAGTTGCAGGATCTTTTAGGCAGCAACTACAACTAAGTTCTTTAGGATAGTAGTAGTGACGCATCAGGCTATGAATGGTTAGTAGAGGCAGAGCGATACCTCAAAACGAAATGTTGCTGTTGCTTTCTGACTGGTTCCAAGGTGACTGTTTGTGTTCCCTCAAAAAAATGTGACTTTTTGTGACTGAAATTCCGAATGAACATGAGTTAGCAGTAGATTCCATCCTTTCTATGATGGATGTTTCTAAATACTGAATTTCAGACTCTTCAGACATAACATTTGTAGCGATTCAGTGGTCTTGTTAGTTACTTTATACTAGCTCTGAGACCAATATATCTCCGCCTGCATTTTTGTGAATTTATTGTGTTGAATGAAACACAGGGAGTGTTGAAGTCTTCCCTATCACTCTCCCCTCTGAACGTTGTTGTTGTAAAATTCTGCTAGAGTGTACATTAGTTTTGCTATCATACTCACCCTCTGAACCCTGTCCTCATTAGTTGCTTTTACTGAACAAAACCTAATCTTAGCTTCTCGATCTGCTACTGTGGCTTTTCATGTTTATGGGAAAGTAAAAGATAACCCCATCAAAAAAAAGGAAAACAATATAATGAAAATACTACAAGGTTTGGTTAGGAACACCAACACAAGTTCAAAAGGAAAAAATTCAGAAGTTCGGATAGAACAAGAACACAAGTTCATATAGAGTGCAAGTTCTTTCTGAAGTGCACACTCTGATTCCATTCTTCCCATCCCCCAAATTTTCTCATAAATTTGTGTTCTGCGTATAATCCAATAAATTTTATGTATGAGCGAAAAACAAGAAAGAACAATAAAACCAGGAAGTCCAAATTAAAAAGATGGAGAAGTTCGATGATTATAGAAAACTCAGATTTTCCTCGTTAGTAAAGAATGGAAATAAGAAGTTCAAAAATTAAATAACAATAAGTTCAAATTTTAATAATAGAGCGCTTGAAAATTTCATAAAAAAGATATAAGAAATAAAACCAGGAAGTCCATATTAAAAATATGGAGAAGTTTAATGATTACAGAAAACTCAGATTTTCCTTGTTATTAAACAATGGAAACAAGAAGTTCAAAAATAAAATAACAAGAAGTTCAACTTTTAAAAATAGAGCGCTTCAAAATTTCATAAAAAAGATTAAGAAAATAAAACTAGGAAGTCCATATTACAAAGATGGGGAAGTTCGATGATTATAGAAAACTCATATTTTCCTCCTTATTAAATAATGGAAACAAGAAGTTCGAAATTAAAATAACAAGAAGTTCAACTATTAAAAATAGAGCGCTTCAAAATTTCATAAAAAAGATTAAGAAATAAAACCAAGAAGTCCATATTAAAAAGATTGAGAAGTTCAATGATTATAGAAAACTCATATTTTCCTTGTTACTGAATAATGGAAACAAGAAGTTCAAAAATAAAATAACAAGAAGTTCAACTATTAAAAATAGAGCGCTTCAAAATTCATAAAAAAGGATTAAGAAAATTAGATTAAAAATCTCAAATATTTTCACGTAACCGAGAGAAGTTCAGGTTGATAACTGCCAGAAGTTCATGTGCTACACGGTGTGCATTTTGTATTAAAAAAGAATAAAAAAGCAAAGGATAAATGTTTGTTGTCATAAGTTCAAGTCTTTCGTCGGAGAAAGTTAAAAAAATTATTGTGAGAGAGATTTGTATAAAAAGAATATCATTTGTGTAACACTGACGAATGGATGAGAAAATTACAAACGAAAATACGTCACAGAAGTTCAACTGAAAACAGCAGGAAGTTCAACTACTATAGTGGATGAATTTCAGATGAAAAACTTTGAAAACCGTCGCGAGTATTAAAAAAGATCAACATGGGAAAGTTGTGTGTTCACAACAGCTTTCCACTGGTATATCACTTGCTCAATTTCGGTGAGTGTTCCGGTGAGTGGATGGAGATCTACGAGCAAAAAAAACACATGAAAAACAGATTGATGTTTAGGTAGACATGCCGACAAGTTCAAGTTCTTCACGCGGTGCATTAACGAAGAATCTGTTTCGCGATAGAGGCAGAATGAATGACCTCGCTGTTTTTGAAATTACTTAAAAACAGCTAGGAATCAAAGAAAACCATCAACATGAAAAAGTTTTGCATTTTCCGTAGCTTTTCAGCGGTATATTATTTGCCCCTTTCCGATAAAGTTTGTAGAAATTATGGCAGAAATACGTTTTTAGCAATTTTCAAAATTGACTTAAAACAGTAAGGAATTGAGAGAAATGATATATACAAAAAAGTTTCGCATTTACTCATGCTTTCCAATGCCATATCATTTGTTGAATTCGGACTTACTGTTAAAAAATTAGCTTGAAAATACAAACTCGATGGAACTTGTACCGTTTTTTAAATTACTTTTAAACCGTTCAAAATTAGGAAAAACTTTCAACACGAAAAAGTAGCGCATTTTCGCAAGCTTTCCAACGCCATATCATTTTCCTCAACTGGGTTAGCAGTTTAGAAATTACATTGAAATACGAACTTGGTTGTTCGGTTTGCGAAATTTAACGATTTTCCAAATTACACTTTATCCATAGGGAATTAGAGAAAACTTTCAACATGATGAAGCAGCGGTTTTGCAGCAGCTTTTCAAAGCCATATTATTTACCTCATTTCGATAAACGGTTTAGAAATGCGATCAAAAATACGATTCACGTTTTTTGTGCGAAGAAAAAACGGTTTTCAAAACAGCTCTTAAACCGCTTACATTTTGCCAAAAATTTAACTTGGGTCATGATACTAGTGTCCATAGCTTTCCAACGGTATATCACAAGCCCCATTTGGACACCTTTTAGCTGAAGTTCAACCTAGTACTCGGGGAAGGTCAGGCGCGTTACTCAAGAAGTTCATGTTGTGATCAGAATAGTATGCTGATCCCGTGATCAGAATATATATAGACACACACACACATAAACGGCCGCACAGGAGGCATCATAATACTTTCAGGCAAAAGTATAAACACAACATTTATAATTCAAATAACATTGTTCTTACAATTGGGATACATGTCACTAGAACATGATACTCTTCGAGCACTGAGCCTCTATTAAACGAGCGCCTTCTAAGACTTCCTCAAAATAGTGCTCGGCCGATATCCGGCCCACGGCCGAACTTTGGGTTGAAACAACGGTGACCTCCATCTCTGCCCAGTATGTCTTGACACGGGCAAGAGCCATCCGCGCACTCTCTATGCACGCCGACCTCTTCACAGCGTCGATATGCGGCACAACACCAAGGAATTGTTGCACCAAGCCAAAATAACTATTCGGCTTTGGTCCTCCCGGCCAAAGATGATCCACAACAGACCTCATGGCAAGCCCGGACAACCTATGGAGCTCGGCCCACTCGGCCATTTGCTCATTTAACAGCAGGGACGCGTCGGAGCATTGAATTGCGACCAGAACAACTTTTCCACTTCGTGATCTTTTTTATCTTCGAAAAACTTGGTCGCATGAGCAGCACTTGCCGCCAAATCCAGGTACGCGTCCGCATAACTCCATAATTGATCCAGAAGGGCATACTTAGGATCTCCGAACTTTGTCCACCACAAAAAGGGCTTCCCAGCCGTGATATTTCTGGCTTGACGTAGCTCCTCCCTCGCTGCTCTGATTGTGGAGCGGGCTTCCTTGGCTGCTACCGTGGCTTTCTCCAGGTCCGCCATCTTAGTTCGGTTTCCCTTTTCAAGAAGCTCATAACGGTCGGCGGCATCTTTCAGCTCAACAGCCATCTTGGCTATTTTCTCTTTGCTCTGGCAATGGGCAGCCTGTTCGGCTCTTAGCGCTTCGACCGCCTTTAGGGCGGCCGCATCACTCCTCCTGGCTTGTTCCTTGGCTCGGGCAAGTTCCGCCCGAAGGGCCTCCACGGTGGCAGCCCCATCTGTAGTCACAACATATTACAGATACTAGCATCATGCTCCTCTTAATATGTGTTGATCATAGGAGAATACGTACCCTGTGCCTCGTCAAGCCACTTGTTTACAAGCATGTCGGCATCTGCCGCACCAAGTTGCCGCTTCAGTTCGGCAAACTTACCAGTCCGGCTAGCCACCGGACCCTCAGCCGCCTGCACATAAAAGCAGCACGGTTATTACCTGGGACTATGATCCTCTATTTGCCGTCCTTTTTGACAGCAACCAGAGTCTCAGAGGCTACTATCTGCATAGGGCACATCTAGCATGTGCGGTACCGTCAAAAAATACATATTACTTTGCGTACCTCAAAGCCTCTCAGCAGGCTCATAAAAGCTTCATGCAACCCACTTTCTGCGGATGAAATCCTCTCAACCATCGTACCCATTAGCGTACGATGCGCTTCTGAGATACTCGCTTGCTCCAGAAGATTCATTAGTGCGTCTGGTTGCGCACTGGGCAGTCCCGGACTCTTTATGTTACTCTCCTTATGAGCCGAATACTCCGGACTTCGGGTGGCCGAAGGGTTACCCTCTGGCCTGGGCAGATCAGGAGAAATCCTCCGTGACGACACCTCAGGGTCGTCCGCCTCACGAGGCGGGGAGGCACGGGGAGGTTTTTCGCTCTCCATCATCTCCGGAAGAAGATCCCCCGAAGACGAACTCTGTCGAGGAGGGCTACGATCCGGACTACAAGACATACGTCTCGGTTATTGTTCTCAGAAATAAAGCAGGGTATATACACTATGAAGTACTTTTGTTTACTTACAGCTCGGTGGAGGACTGTTCCCCTTGCAGGCACTGTGCGGTAAGGATTCCCTCCGTGTTAGGACCCCTGACGAAGGTTTCTTCCCTCGTTTGGAAACCATTGTTTCCAAGTCTTGAGAGGTGGCACTCTTCCTTCCTTGGGGAGAAGGAATTTTAGATTCTTCTCCCTGGTTATCCTCCTTCGTGGAGGCACTAATTCCCCCGGTCTGGATGAATAATGAGTGAGGCTCACTTTTTGCTTCTTTATCCCCCCTTCATCTTCCCCTGATGACGCTTGATAAGGCACGAGCTCAAGCATTCTGGCCAGTACTAGATCTGTCGGGCCTTTGGGAAGGGGGGCCGAACACCTGATCATCTTTGCCTTTTTTATCCAGTCCTAGTCAAAAAGCGACTTTTCATAATGACGTTGTGGTAAATTAAAAGATCATGTGTTCGGCCTCGGAATTACTTACCTGGGTGTCTGGACGATTGCAGTTCAGACCCGTATCCTTGGAGGTGTCCGGACACTTTATTTGTGATCCGAAGAACAATCTGTACATCTCTTCAAGCGTCACGCCGAAGAAGTGCCGAATAGTTCGCGGTCCTTCTGGGTTGAACTCCCACATACGGAGAGGTCGACGTTTGCAAGGCAGGACTCGACGAATTAGCATGACTTGCATTACCTTGACAAGGCTGACATCTCTCTCGAGGAGATCTCGGATGCGACTCTGCAATATTGGCACATCATTTACTGGCCCCCAGTCCAGCCCCTTGTTAATCCACGACGCCAGTTGTGGCGTGGGGCCTGAGCGGAAGGCAGGGGCGGCTACCCACTTAGTACCCCGGGGAGCTGTGATGTAAAACCACTCTCGTTGCCATAACTTGGATGTCTCCGGGAAGGAACCCTTTGGCCATGGAGCATCGGCGCCTTTGTTTATCATGGCGCCTCCGCACTCTGCGTGTCTCCCCTCAATCATCTTCAGCTTCACATTGAAGGTCTTGAGGCATAAGCCGAAGTGTGGGGTGATGCGAAGGAAGGCTTCACACACGACGATGATGACGAGATGTGAAGGATGGAATCCGGAGCCAGATCATGGAAATCGAGCCTGTAGTAGAACATAAGCCCTCTGACAGAGGGATCAAGACTAAAGCCTATCCCCTGGAGGAAGTGGGAAATAAATACGACACTCTCGTTGGGTTCGGGAGTGGGAATGACCTACCCTTGAGCAGGCAGCCTGTGCAAGATTTCGGCGGTCAGATACCTAGCTTCTCTTAGCTTCTTGATGTCCTCCTCCGTGACAAAGGATGGCATCCGCCGACCTTGAAGGTTGGATCCGGACATGATTGAAGGTCCGAAGCGCCTAGCCTGAGCCTTGGGTGTTGGAGCTCGAGGTGGGGGAAGGATTCGATTGAGTGCGAGAAGAAAAGGTAATGCCTTGGCCCCTTTATAAAGAGGGTGAATATCAAGCGTCCTCCGCGTGGCCATTTGGAACTTGCCTAAAATTGAGGAGGCATACCAGCAGTCATGATGGGGTTACCCACGCCCGTATTGATGACAATCCCGTGAGAAAAGGGACACGATCTCTGCTTCGACAGGACGTGCCAATAAAACCGCCTCGCGACACGTGCAGTGGCAGGCTCGGAAAAACGGTTCGTCATGACTAGACCAGGGCAGTACGTCACATTATGAAAAGCTGTCAGCAGATTAGATTTGTGGAAATATTATTCTCTCTACGGTGGTATGTGGAATTTGTTTTGCAGAGCCGAACACTATCCTGGTGTTCAAAATCTTCTATGGAGTATTCAGAGGAGGAACCCGCGTTGCAATGCCGAAGACAAACTGCGCGCCGGACTCATCGTCATTGAAGCCTGGTTCAGGGGCTACTGAGGGAGTCCTGGATTAGGGTCCTCGGACAGCCGGACTATATCCTTTGGCCGGACTGTTGGACTATGAAGATACAAGACTCTAGACTTGTATCTGTGTCCGTACGGGACTCTCCTTGGCGTGGAAGGCAAGC
The DNA here is from genome assembly GCA_032464435.1 of Aegilops umbellulata. Classification (NCBI taxonomy): domain Eukaryota; kingdom Viridiplantae; phylum Streptophyta; class Magnoliopsida; order Poales; family Poaceae; genus Aegilops; species Aegilops umbellulata. Next base: position 130,040,837 of record CP136057.1, on the reverse strand, counting down.
TTGGCAATACGGATATGTAGATCTCCTCCCTTGTAACCGACTCTGTGTAACCCCAGCCCCCTCCGATGTCTATATAAACCGGAGGGTTTTAGTCCGTAGGACAACAACAATCATACCATAGGCTACCTTCTAGGGTTTAGCCTCTATGATCTCGTGGTAGATCAACTCTTGTAATACTCATATCATGAAGATCAATCAAGCAGGAAGTAGGGTATTACCTCCATCGAGAGGGCCCGAACCTGGGTAAACATCGTGTCCCCCGCCTCCTGTTACCATCCGCCTTAGACGCACAGTTCGGGACCCCCTACCCGAGATCCACCGGTTTTGACACCGACAGTACCCAACATTTACTTTTGGGTATCCTATGAAGACGCACTTCTCCGATTTGGGTTTGAGTTTATCAGGCTAAAACTTTTCACATAAGCAATCCTAAACTTTAATAAATGACAACTTAGGTTTCTAGCCAAACCATAGTTCATACGGTGTCGTCTCAACGGATTATACGGTGCCCTACTTAACGTGAATGTAGCTGTCTCTAATGGATAACCCCAAAAGGATAGTGGTAATTCGGTAAGAGGTATCATAGATTGCACTATATCCAATAAAGTACGGTTATGACGTTCGGACACACCATTATGCTGTGGTGTTCCAGGTGGCATGAATTTGTGAAACTATGCCACATTGTTACAAATAAAGACCAAACTCGTAACTCAAATATTCTCCTCCACGATCAGATAGTAGAAACTTTATTTTCTTATTATGATGATTTTCCACTTCACTCTGAAATTCTTTGAACTTTTAAAATGTTTCAGACTTATGCTTCATCAGGTAGATATACCCATATCTACTCAAATCATCTGTGAAGGTGAGAAAATAACGATACCCGTCGCGAGCCTCAATATTCATCGGACCACATACATCAGTATGTATGATTTCCAACAAATCTGTTGCTCGCTCCATTGTTTCGGAGAACGGATTCTTAGTCATCTTGCCCATGAGGCATGTATCGCAAGCATCAAGTTATTCATAATCAAGTGATTCCAAAAGCCCATCAACATGGAGTTTCTTCATGCGCTTTACACCAATATGACCTAAACGGCAGTGCCACAAATAAGTTGCACTATCATTATTAACTTTGCATCTTTTGGCTTCAATATTATGAATATGTGTATCACTACGGTCCATATTCAATAAACCATTTATATTGAGTGTATGACCATAGAAGGTTTTGTTCATGTAAATAGAACAACAATTATTCTTTGACTTAAATGAATAACCGTATTGCAATAAACATGATCCAATCATAGTCATGCTCAATGCAAACACCAAATAACATTTATTTTAGGTTCAACACTATTCCCGAAGGTAAAGGGAGTGTGCCATGGTGATCTTATCAACCTTGGAATCACTTTCGACACACATCATCACCTCGCCTTTAACTAGTCTCTGTTTATTTTGCAACTCCCGATGTGAGTTACTACTCTTAGCAACTGAACCAGTATAAAATACCGAGGGGTTGCTATAAACACTAGTAAAGTACACATCAATAATATGTATATCCAATATACCTTTGTTCACTATGCCATCCTTCTTATGCACCAAGTATCAAGGGCAGTTCCACTACCAGTGACCATTTCCTTTGAAGTAGAAGCACTAAGTTTCAGGCTTGGGTCTAGGTTTGGGCTTCTTCACGGGAGTGGCAACTTGCTTGCCATTCTTCTTGAAACTAGTGGTCTTGTCAACCATCAACACTTGATGCTTTTTCTTGATTTCTACCTTTGCCGATTTCAGCATCGTGAAGAGCTTTGGGAATCGTTTCCGTTATCCCTTGCATATTATAGTTCATCACAAAGTTCTAGTAACTTGGAGATAGTGACTAGAGAACTCTGTCAATCATTATCTTATCAGGAAGATTAACTCCCACTTGATTCAAGTGATTGTAGTACTCAGACATTCTGAGCACATGCTCACTCGTTGAACTATTCTCCTCCATCTTGTAGGCGAAGTACTGTCAGAGGTCTCATACCTCTTGACACGGAAATGAGTATGAGATACCAATTTCAACTCCTGGAACATCTTATATGCTCCGTGGCATTCATTTTTGAAGTCCCGGTTCTAAGCCGTAAAGCATGGTGCACTAAACTATCAAGTAGTCATCATACTGAGCTTGTCAAATGTTCATAACGTTTGCACCTACTCCTGCAATAGGTCTGTAACCTAGCCGTGCACAAGGACATAATTCTTCTGTGCAGCAATGAGGATAATCCTCAGATCACAGACCTAGTCCGCATCATTGCTACTCTCATCTTTCAACACTGTTTTTCTCTAGGAACATATCAATAATAAACGGGGAGCTATATCGCGAGCTATTGATCTACAACATAGTTATGAAAATACTATCAGGACTAAGTTCATGATAAATTAAAGTTCAATTTAATAAAATTACTTAAGAACTCCCACTTAGATAGACATCCCTCTAATCATCTAAGTGATCACGTGATCCAAATCAACTAAACCATGTCTGATCATCACGTGAGATGGAGTAATTTTCAATGGTGAACATCACTATGTTGATCATATCTACTATATGATTCACGCTCGACCTTTCGGTCTCAGTGTTCCGAGGCCATATCTACATATGCTAGGCTCGTCAAGTTTAACCCGAGTATTCTGCGTGTGTAAAACTGGCTTGCACCCGTTGTATGTGAACGTAGAGCTTATCACACCCGATCATCATGTGGTGTCTCAGCACGAAGAACTGTCACAACGGTGCATACTCAGGGAGAACACTTATACCTTGAAATTTTAGTAAGGGATCAACTTATAAAGCTATCGCCAAACTAAGCAAAATAAGATGTATAAAAGATAAACATCACACGCAATCAAAATATGTGACATGATATGGCCATCATCATCTTGTACCTTTGATCTCCATCTGCAAAGTACCATTATGATCTCCATTGTCACCGGCATGACACCATGATCTCCATCATCTTGATCTTTATCAATGTGTTGTCACATGGTCGTCTCGCCGACTATTGCTTTTGCAACTATTGCTATCGCATAGCGATAAAGTAAAGCAATCGTATGGCGCTTGCATCTTATGTAATAAAGAAACAACCATAAGGCTCCTGCCAGTTGCTGATAACTTGAACAAAAACATGATCATCTCATACAACAATTTATATCTCATCACATCTTGACCATATTACATCACAACATGCCCTGCAAAAACAAGTTAGACGCCCTCTACTTTGTTGTTGCAAGTTTTACGTGGCTGCTACGGGCTGAGCAAGAACCGTTCTTACCTACGCATCAAAACCACAATGATTTTTCGTCAAGTATGTGTTGTTTTAACCTTCAACAAGGACCGGGCATAGCCACACTCGATTCAACTAAAATTGGAGAAACTGACACCCGCCAGCCACCTGTGTGCGAAGCACGTCGGTAGAACCAGTCATGCGTAAGTGTACGCGTAATGTCGGTCCGGGCCGCTTCATCCAACAATACCGCCGAATCAAAGTATGACATGCTGGAAAGCAGTATGACCATTATCGCCCACAACTCACTTGTGTTGTACTCGTGCATATAACATCTACGCATAGACCTGGCTCGGATGCCATTGTTAGGGAACGTAGTAATTTCAAAAAAATTCATACACACACGCAAGATCATGGTGATGCATAGCAACAAGAGGGGAGAGTGTTGTCCAGGTACCCTCGTAGACCGTAAGCGGAAGCGTTATGACTACGCGGTTGATGTAGTCATCCGTCTTCATGATCGACCGATCCTAGCACCGAAAGTACGACACCTCCGCGATCTGCACATGTTCGGCTCGGTGACGTCCCACAAACTCATGATCCAGCAGAGTGTTGGGGAAGAGCTTCACCAGCACAACGACGTGATGACGGGGATGATGAAGCTACCGGCGCAGGAATTCACCTAAGCACTACGACGATCTGACCAAGGTGGATTATTGTGGAGAGGTGCACCGCACACGGCCGAAAACAATCAACTTGTGTGACTATGGGGTGCCCCCTGGCCACGTATATAAAGGATGGAGGGAGGAGGAGGCCGGCCCTCATAGGATGCGCCCAAAGTGTGGAGTCCTACTAGGACTCCCTAGTCCTAGTAGGATTCTGTATGAAATATGCCCTAGAGGCAATAATAAAGTTGTTATTTATATTTCCTTATATCATGATAAATGTTTATTATTATGCTAGAATTGTATTAACCGGAAAATTAGTACATGTGTGAATACATAGACAAACAGAGTGTCACTAGTATGCCTCTCCTTGAATAGCTCGTTGAATCAAAGATGGTTAAGTTCCCTAGCCATAGAAATGAGTTGTAATTTGATTAATGGGATCACATCATTAGAGAATGATGTGATTGACTTGACCCATTCCGTTAGCTTAGCACTTGATCGTTTAGTATATTGCTATTGTTTTCTTCATGACTTATACATGTTCCTATGACTACGGGATTATGCAACTCCCGAATACCGGAGGAACACTTTGTATGCTACCAAACGTCACAACGTAACTGGGTGATTATAAAGGTGCTCTACAAGTGTCTCCGATGGTACTTATTGAGTTGGCATAGATCGAGATTAGGATTTGTCACTCCGATTGTCGGAGAGGTATCTCTGGGCCCTCTAGGTAATGCACATCACTATAAGCCTTGCAAGCAATCTATACCTATACTAATTACCGACTCCCAAGAAATTCCCACGTTAATTAGATTTTACGAGCCGTTAATCTGGTGGGGCCGAATTATTACGGTGTAGATCGATTCATGAAATCCTCCATAAAAAAACTAAATTCTAACATTAATTAGATTTTACGAGCCGTTAATCTGATGGGGCCGAATTATTAAGATGTAGATTGATTCATAAGATCATCCAAAAAAACTTAGTTCTAATTAATACTACAATTTAATGCATCTAAACTTCTAAACCATTGGATCACCAAGATTAGATGCGGAGTCATCCCTTGGTTCCATAACCCTAATCTCCCGGTCTAACATGTCTCCTATCCTCGATCGTATTCCCCACATGTCGCCCCCACGACAAAGCCATGGCTTCTCTTTCTCCCTCACAACCCTGCCTCTTCCCGTAACCTAAATCATCAAACATCAGTCATCTCATATTTTGAGCAAAAACAATCAGCTCTCCAGGGCGTAGCAAGTCAATTCCTTTTGCCATTGATTTGAAGTGAAGAAGAGTTCTAGAAGTAGAGAGCCATGGACTCGATCGGCCGTGCTACTGCCACAGTCCGACCTTTCTGAGGCGAGAGATGATTCTTTTAGACGGTCATGCACGGCAGAAGCTAATAGAACTTTGCTACTTTTAGAGCTGTCCGGGCACGGTAAGATGTGCTGGTATACATCAGCTGGCTGATTGATTTCTCACCAGGTACAGGCATACGGAAATGCAAGCAAGTTTACACAGAGCTTTATGGGCCTTTGGCCATAGATCAATTCAGGTGTGTCGTATTTTGTATGTGTTATTCGCAGGTCCATCGATCAGCTTACGGAAGTTAGCTTCATATGTGGAGATTGGTTCTGGCGAGCTTTATTGGTTCTTTTCGACGATCACGCACGTACGGAAGTGAATTAACTCGAAGGTAAGATATGTTAGCATAATCTTGAATTAGAGTGATGTGTTAGTTAGTTTGGTTTAACTAGTGATCAAGGTGGCCGTGTAATTAGGTAAGATATACTAGGTGAGAGTAGGACCGATTGATTTCTCACCAGGTATGGCCATGCATGCACGTACAGAGCTTTATGTGCCTTTGGCCATAGATTGATTTGGGCGTGTGGTACTCCATATGTGTTACTGTCTGGTCGATTAACCAGCTTGCGGAAGCTAGCTTCGTATGTGGAGATTGCTTCCGGCGAGCTAGGCTTTGTATTCTTGTTGGAGAGTATGCGGCAACTCAACTGCCCGTCTCCGAGAAATTAAAGCAGAATCTATGCGAGCACGTCCATCATTTTCTATATGCCATGGAGAACGGCGGACACCGAGAAGATGGATCCAGGTTACTGGTGTTCATGGTGGTGGGCCAAGGGCCCAAGGCTATGCATAGATACACCAAACTGCGACAACGTGCATGATCTAGATAGCAGAGCATGTTCGCTGAATCTGTCGCCCTCGCATAGCAAGGGCCAAGTGTAATTTGATCCCTGTAGTTGGTGGTTTCTGCTCCGGTGCTCCCCGCCTGGGCTGAACGCGAGCGGAAAAAACACAAGGACGGTCCAGATGCGTCGATGGCGGTTCGTCATGAGGGGCATGATGCTCATTTCAGGTGGGTGTATAGCGCGCGTAGACCAGTCGTAGAGCCCTGTATGAGCCCGCGCCGGCCCGTGTACTATTGTACGCCGGGCGTGTACGTGTATTATACGCTGGCGGTTGCGTTTCCCCGCGGTCGTGCGCGTGCACGTGTTCGTGGGTAGTTTCCAAAAAAGCCCCCTAGTATAAGAGGAGGGGAACGGGCACCGGCCGCATCGCCCACCCCATTTCCCCCAAATCCCCTCCCTCTCCCTCCTCTCTGCTCTGCCTCATCGTCTCCCTCACCGGCCACCCCACCTGCTCGCTCACCACCGCCGCCTCCCACTCTTGTCCTGCTTGCTTCTGGCTCGGATGGAGCAAGGCCATCGCGAAGCCGCCGTCGCGGGCGGAGATCTGCAGAAAACGGGCGCGGAGACCGTGGCAGATGCCGTGCAGACCCTCGTCGGCGGCGCGGGTGCAGGAGCTGCTGCATCCCCACGCGCTGGATCGGTCGCTGCGACGGCGGATCTGGAGGAGAAGAAGGTGGCCGTGGCGGACTCAGCCGTGCCGGTGCTTGGCGTGACGGCGTCGAGCGGCCCGTCTGATGGACCTGCGGAGGCCGGCGGCGAGCACGTGGACCCGCAGGTAATCCTTGCCAGCAGTCCCCTCCGTTGCTGTTACCCCCGTTAAGCAGTAGTTTGGGTGTTAGTGTTTTTTGTAGTTGCTAGTTGCTGCATCCCCTTCTGATAGTTAGGGTTTTTAGATGTTTGATTGATTTATAGTGAAGATTAAGTTTCGATTCTGTGATTGAATCATCCAGTAGATCAAGTAGTTAGGGTTTTTTAATGAGATGTTAAGTTGGGGATTTTTTGTATTGGATTCAATTAGAGCCACAGATATGTTGTATCTGTGATTGAATCACATCCAGTAGATGTACTAGTTAGAGTTTCTTAATTAGATGTTTAGTTGATTATGTGATCGAATCATCCAGTAGATCAAGTAGTTAGGGTTTTTTTAATGAGATGTTAAGTTGGGGATTTTTTGTATTGGGTTCAATTAGAGCCACAGATATGTTGTATCTGTGATTGAATCACATCCAGTAGATGTACTAGTTAGGGTTTCTTAATTAGATGTTTAGTTGATTCTGTGATTGAACATTGTGTAGATCAAGTAGTTAGGGTTTTTTAATGAGATGTTAAGTTGGGGATTTTTTGTATTGGATTCAGTTAGAGCCACAGATATGTTGTATCTGTGATTGAATCACATCCAGTAGATGTACTAGTTAGGGTTTCTTAATTAGATGTTTAGTTAGGGTTTATTCGTATTGGATTCATTTATAGCCTCTGATATGTAGAATGTGTGAATAAATCACATCCAGTAGATGTAGTAGTTAGGGTTTTTTAATTACATGTTTAGTTGGGGTTTTTTGTACTGGATTCAATTAGAGCCACTGATAAGTAGAATTTGTGATTGAATCACATCTAGTAGATGTAGTAGTTATGGTTTTTAAGGTTTATTTGTATTGGATTCAATTATAGACAGATATATACTGAATCTGTGATTGAATCATCTAGTAGATGTAGTAGTTAGGGTTTTTTAATTAGATGTTTACTTAGGGTTTTCTTGTATTGGATTCATTTATAGCCAGTTATATGTAGGATGTATGATTGAATAATCCAGTAGATGTAGTAGTTATGTTTTTTTAATAAGTTGGTTAGTTTAGGGTTATTTGTTTTATTAATTTATAGACAGTTATATAGATTCTGTGATTGAATGATGTAGTAGATGTACTAGTTAGTGTTTCTTAATTAGATGTTTAGTTAGGTTTCTATTGTATTGGATTCATTTATAGGGAGAGATAAATGTAATTAAATGGTGTGACTGAATGATGTAGTAGAAGTAAGAGTTATGATATTTTAATTAGATGTATGAGTTAGTGTTATTTGTAGTGGATTCATTTATATCCAATGATATATGTACGTAAATTTTGTGATTCAATGTTCTAGTGGATCTAGGAGTTAGTGTTTTTTAATTAGATGCTGGAGTTAAGGTATTTTAATTAGATGTAGGAGTTAGGCTTCACCATTTCACTTATTACTTATGAGTGATCATTGAGAACTGCTCTGAACTAAATATTTATCAAGATTTACAAATGAAATGAAAACCTGACATGTTTGTGAAGTTATATATAAAGGTCCTATTTGCATTGTCTGTCAAAAACTGCTATATCATGGGTTAATAAGAGAGGAATGATATTCATTTATACCTTCATATGCATGTTCAAAAGCAAAAACTGAAATTGTATGTCCATATGAATGAACTTGTATTTTCATAAGCTAATTGTTTAGTATGTATATAGCTTCATATATAGTGTATGAAATATAGTTAGGAGCTTTCCATCATTTTGCAAAATGAACTTGTTTGTCATGACATTATTTGAAGTGCAATTCAATTTCTTGTAAATGACTTGCTTGGTTGACAATATAGCAGAAGGAGGATCTGGTTGGCCAGAAGAGGAAGTGGGATTCATCTGGCTACTACCCTTATGACAGTGATGAGGATGAGCCCTACGAGGTAAGGCCTAGCTGAAATTTTATTTGAAATGTTAGTGTTAGATGTTTATAGTATTTGAATGCATAATGTATTAATGTCAGTCATTATTGTGTGCAGTATCAATCTGGAGATGATGTAGTCGAGGGGAATGCCGAGTCCTTTGAAGAGAAGGAGGTGCTGAAGATCAGGGCCCAAGGAGCTGCTAGGTACTACAACTGGAGGTCTGACAAGTACCGGTGCCCCTACTGCAGCAGGCCCAAGCCCAGGTCTGGGTTGCTGGAGAATCTGATGGAGCATTGTCGGGCTACATCCATCAGCAGTGATGACTACAAGATCAGGGCTCAGCATTCTGCCCTCCACAAGGTCCTGAGAAACCCCAACGTGTAGTTGCCCTAGACCCTCGTTGTCGTATGATGTAGGAAGGCTCAGTCGTTTTTGTTGGAAATATGCCCTAGAGGCAATAATAAAAGGATTATTATATTTCCTTGTTCATGATAATCGTCTATTGTTCATGCTATAATTGTATTGTCCGGAAATCATAATACATGTGTGAATACATAGACCACAGTGTGTCCCTAGTAAGCCTCTAGTTGACTAGCTCATTGATCAATAGATAGTCATGGTTTCCTGACTATGGACATGGGGATGTCATTGATAACAGGATCACATCATTAGAGAATGATGTGATGGACAAGACCCAAACTTAAGCATAGCACAAAAGATCGTGTAGTTCGTTTGCTAGAGCTTTTCTGAATGTCAAGTATCATTCCTTAGACCATGAGATTATACAACTCCCGGATGCCGTAGGAGTGCTTTGGGTGTATCAAACATCACAACGTAACTCGGTGACTATAAAGGTGCACTACAGGTATCTCTGAAAGTGTTTATTGGGTTGGCATGAATCGAGACTGGGATTTGTCACTCCGTATGACGGAGAGGATCTCTGGGCCCACTCGGTAAGACATCATCATGATGAGCTCAATGTGATCAAGGTGTTGTTCATGGGATGATGTGTTACGGGAACGAGTAAAGAGACTTGCCGGTAACGAGATTGAACAAGGTATCGGTATACCGACGATCGAATCTCGGGCAAGTATCGTACCGATAGACGAAGGGAATTGAGTACGGGATTGATTAAGTCCTCGACATCGTGGTTCATCCGATGAGATCATCGAGGAGCATGTGGGATCCAACATGGGTATCCAGATCCCACTGTTGGTTATTGACCGGAGATCGTCTCGGTCATGTCTGCATGTCTCCCGAACCCGTAGGGTCTACACACTTAAGGTTCGGTGACGCTAGGGTTGTAAAGATATTAGTATGCAGCAAACCGAAGGTTGTTCAGAGTCCTGGATGAGATCCCGGACGTCACAAGAGGTTCCAGAATGGTCCGGAGGTAAAGAATTATATATAGGAAGTGTCGTTTCGGCCATCGGGAAGGATTCGGGGGTCACCGGTATTGTACCGGGACCACTGGATGGGTCCCGGGGGTCCACTGGGTGGGGCCACCCATCCCGGAGGGCCCTGTGGGCTGAAGTGGGGAGGGAACCAGCCCATAGTGGGCTGGTGCGCCCCCCCATGGTCCTCCCCCCTGCGCCTAGGGTTGGAAACCCTAGGGCAGGGGGCGCACCACTTGCCTTGGGGGGCAAGGCTCCCCCCTGGCCGCCGCCCCCCTGGAGATGCATCTCCAGGGCCGGCGCCCCCCCTAGGGGGCCTATATAAAGGGGGGAGGGAGGGCAGCCACACCCTGCAGCCTTGGCGCCTCCCTCTCCCCTGTTACACCTCTCCCTCTCTCCGTAGACGCTTGGCGAAGCCCTGCTGGAATTCTGCTGCATCCACCACCACGCCGTCGTGCTGCTGGATCTTCATCAACCTCTCCTTCCCCCTTGCTAGATCAAGAAGGAGGAGACGTCATCCCGACCGTACGTGTGTTGAACGCGGAGGTGCCGTCCGTTCGGCGCTGGTCATCGGTGATTTGGATCACGACGAGTACGACTCCATCATCCACGTTCTTCTTGAACGCTTCCGTTGCGATCTACAAGTGGTATGTAGATGCTCTCCTATCCCCTCGTTGCTAGAATACTCCATGGATATATCTTGGTGATGCGTAGGAAAATTTTAATTTCTGCTACGATCCCCAACAGTGGCATCATGAGCTAGGTCTATGCGTAGTTTCTATGCACGAGTAGAACACAAAGTAGTTGTGGGCGTCGAATTGTCAATTCTTCTTGCCGTTACTAGTCCTATCTTGGTTCAGCGGTATTGTGGCATGAAGCGGCCCGGACCAACCTTACACGTACGCTTACGTGAGACCGGTTCCACCGACTGACATGCACTAGTTGCATAAGGTGGCTGGCGGGTGTCTATCTCTCCCACTTTAGTTGGATCGGATTTGATGAATAGGGTCCTTATGAAGGGTAAATAGAGATTGACAATTCACGTTGTGGTTTTAACGTAGGTAAGAAGCGTTCTTGCTAGCAACCTATAACAGCCACGTAAAAACTTGCAACAACAATTAGAGGATGTCTAACTTGTTTTTGCAGCAAGTGCTTTGGGATGTGATATGGCCAGAAGTTGTGATGAATCATGTATGTGATGTATGAGATGATCTTGTTATTGTAATAGGAATCACGACTTGCATGTCGATGAGTATGACAACCGGCAGGAGCCATAGGAGTTGTCTTTATTTATTTATGACCTGCGTGTCAACTTAAATCGTCATGTAATTACTTTACTTTATTGCTAAAGCGTTAGCCATAGTAGTAGAAGTAATAGTTGACGTGACAACTTCATGAAGACACGATGATGGAGATCATGATGATGGAGATCATGGTGTCATGCCGGTGACGACGATGAACATGGCGCCCCGAAGATGGAGATCAAAGGAGCGAAATGATGTTGGCCATATCATGTCACTATTTGATTGCATGTGATGTTTGTCATGTTTTTACATCTTATTTGCTTAGAATGACGGTAGCATAAATAAGATGATCCCTCATTAAAATATCAAAAATGTGTTCTCCCTAACTGTGCACCGTTGCTAAGGTTCGTCGTTCCGAAGCACCACGTGATGATCGGGTGTGATAGGTTCTTACGTTCGCATACAACGGGTGTAAGCCAGATTTACACATGCAATACACTTAGGTTGGATTGACGAGCCTAGCAGGTACAGACATGGCCTCGAAACACGGAGGACCGAAAGGGCGAACATGAGTCGTATAGAAGATACGATCAACATGGAGATGTTCACCGATGATAACTAGTCCGTCTCACGTGATGATCGGATACGGCCTAGTTGACTCGGATCATGTATCACTTAGATGACTAGAGGGATGTCAAATCTGAGTGGGAGTTCATTCATTAATTTGATTAGATGAACTTAATTATCATGAACTTAGTCTAAATCTTTACAATATGTCTTGTAGATCAAATGGCCCACGCTAATGTCACCCTCAACTTCAACGCGTTCCTAGAGAAAACCAAGCTGAAAGATGATGGCAGCAACTATGCGGACTGGGTCCGGAACCTGAGGATCATCCTCATAGCAGCCAAGAAAGATTATGTCCTAGAAGCACCGCTAGGTGATGCACCATTCCCAGAAAACCAGGACGTTATGAACGCCCATCAGTCACGTACTGATGATTACTCCCTCGTTCAGTGCGGCATGCTTTACAGCTTAGAACCGGGGCTCCAAAAGCGTTTTGAGCCACACGGAGCATATGAGATGTTCGAGGAGCTGAAATTGATTTTCCAAGATCATGCCCGGGTCGAGAGATATGATGTATCCGACAAGTTCTTTAGCTGCAAGATGGAGGAAAATAGCTCTGTCAGTGAACACATACTCAAGATGTCTGGGTTGCACAACCGCTTGACTCAGCTGGAAGTTAATCTCCCGGATGAGGCGCTCATTGACAGAATCCTTCAGTCGCTCCCACCTAGCTACAATAGCTTCGTGATGAACTACAATATGCAGGGGATGGAAAAGACCATTCCCGAGTTGTATTCAATGCTGAAATCTGCGGAGGTGGAGATCAAAAATGAACATCAAGTGTTGATGGTGAATAAAACCACTAAGTTCAAGAAAGGCAAGGGTAAGAAGAACTTCAAGAAGGACGGCAAGGAGGTTGCCGCGCCTGGTAAATCAGTTGCTAGGAAGAAGTCAAAGAATGGACCCAAACCTGAAACTGAGTGCTTTTATTGCAAGGGAAATGGTCACTGGAAGCGGAATTGCCCCAAGTACTTAGCGGATAAGAAGGCCGGCAACACTAAAGGTATATGTGATATACATGTAATTGATGTGTACCTTACCAGTGCTCGTAGTAGCTCCTGGGTATTTGATACCGGTGCCGTTGCTCATATTTGTAACTCAAAACAGGAGCTGCGGAATAAACAGAGACTGGCGAAGGACGAGGTGATGATGCGCGTCTGGAATGGTTCCAGGGTCGATGTGATCGCCGTCGGCATGCTACCTCTACATTTACCTACGAGATTAGTTTTAAACCTCAATAATTGTTATTTAGTACCAAGTTTGAGCATGAACATTGTATCTGGATCTCGTTTAATGCGAGATGGCTACTCATTTAAATCCGAGAATAATGGTTGTTCTATTTATATGAGTGATATGTTTTATGGTCACGCTCCGATGGTCAATGGTTTATTCTTAATGAATCTCGTGCGTGATAATACACATATTCATAGTGTGAATATCAAAAGGTGTAAAGTTGATAACGATAGTCCCACATACTTGTGGCACTGCCGCCTTGGTCACATTGGTGTCAAGCGCATGAAGAAGCTCCATGCTGATGGACTTTTGGAGTCTCTCGATTATGAATCATTTGACACATGCGAACCATGCCTCATGGGCAAAATGACCAAGACTCCATTCTCAGGGACAATGGAGCGAACAACCAACTTATTGGAAATCATACATACAGATGTGTGTGGTCCAATGAGCGTTGAGGCTCGCGGAGGCTATCGTTATGTTCTCACTCTCACTGATGATTTGAGTAGATATGGCTATGTCTACTTAATGAAACACAAGTCTGAGACCTTTGAAAAGTTCAAGGAGTTTTAGAGTGAGGTTGAGAATCAACGTGACCGAAAAATAAAGTTCTTACGATCAGATCGTGGGGGAGAATATTGAAGTCACGAATTTGGCACACACTTAAGAAAATGTGGAATCGTTTCACAACTCACGCCGCCTGGAACACCTCAGCGTAACGGTGTGTCCGAACGTCGTAATCGCACTCTATTGGATATGGTGCGATCTATGATGTCTCTTACCGATCTATCGCTTTCATTTTGGGGCTATGCTTTAGAGACTGCCGTATTCACTTTAAATAGGGCTCCGTCAAAATCCGTTGGGACGACACCGTATGAATTATGGTTTGGAAAGAAACCTAAGCTGTCGTTTATGAAAGTTTGGGGTTGCGATGCTTATGTCAAGAAACTTCAACCTGAAAAGCTCAAACCTAAATCGGAAAAATGCGTCTTCATAGGATATCCCAAAGAAACAGTTGGGTATACCTTCTACCTCAGATCCGAAGGCAAGATCTTTGTTGCCAAGAACGGGTCCTTTCTAGAGAAAGAGTTTCTCGCGAAAGAAGTAAGTGGGAGGAAAGTAGAGCTTGATGAAGTACTACCTCTTGAAAATCAGAGTAGCGCAGCTCAGGAAAATGTTCCTGTGGTGCCTGCACCGATTAGAGAGGAGGTTAATGATGATGATCAAGATACTTCTGATCAAGCTCCTACTGAACTTCGTAGGTCCACAAGGACACGTTCCGCACCAGAGTGGTACGGCAACCCTGTCCTGGAAATCATGTTGTTGGACAATGGTGAACCTTCGAACTATGAAGAAGTGATGGCGGGCCCAGATTCCGACAAATGGCTAGAAGCCATGAAATCCGAGATAGAATCCATGTATGAAAACAAAGTATGGACTTTGAATGACTTGCCCGATGATCGGCGAGCCATAGAAAATAAATGGATCTTTAAGAAGAAGACAGATGTGGATGGTAATGTAACCATCTATAAGGCTCGACTTGTCGCTAAGGGTTATCGACAAGTTCAAGGGGTTGACTACAATGAGACTTTCTCACCCGTAGCGAAGCTGAAGTCTGTCCGAATCATGTTAGCAATTGCCGCATTCTATGATTATGAGATATGGCAAATGGACATCAAAACGGCATTCCTTAACGGCTTTCTTAAGGAAGAATTGTATATGATGCAGCCGGAAGGTTTTGTCGATCCTAAGAATGCTAACAAAGTATGCAAGCTCCAGCGCTCTATCTATGGGCTGGTGCAAGCATCTCGGAGTTGGAACATTCGCTTTGATGAGATGATCAAAGCGTTTGGGTTTATGCAGACTTATGGAGAAGCCTGCGTTTACAAGAAAGTGAGTGGGAGCTCCGTAGCATTTCTCATATTATATGTGGATGACATACTATTGATGGGAAATGATATAGAATTCTTGGAAAGCATAAAGGCCTATTTGAACAAGTGTTTTTCAATGAAGGACCTTGGAGAAGCTGCTTATATATTAGGCATCAAGATCTATAGAGATAGATCGAGACGCCTCATCGGTCTTTCACAAAGTACGTACCTTGACAAGATTTTGAAGAAGTTCAAAATGGATCAGTCCAAGAAGGGGTTCTTGCCTGTATTGCAAGGTGTGCGATTGAGCACGGCTCAATGCCCGACCACGGCAAAAGATATAGAAGAGATGAGTGTCATCCCCTATGCCTCAGCCATAGGGTCTATTATGTATGCCATGCTGTGTACCAGACCCGATGTAAACCTTGCCGTAAGTTTGGTAGGTAGGTACCAAAGTAATCCCGGCAAGGAACACTGGACAGCGGTCAAAAACATCCTGACGTACCTGAAAAGGACTAAGGATATGTTTCTTGTTTATGGAGGTACCGAAGAGCTCGTCATAAAGGGTTACGTCGACGCCAGCTTCGACACAGATCTGGATGACTCCAAGTCACAAACCGGATACGTGTATATTTTGAATGGAGGGGCAGTAAGCTGGTGCAGTTGCAAGCAAAGCGTCATGGCGGGATCTACATGTGAAGCAGAGTATATGGCAGCCTCGGAGGCAGCACAAGAAGCAGTCTGGGTGAAGGAGTTCATTACCGACCTAGGAGTAATACCCAATGCGTCGGACCCGATGACTCTCTTCTGTGACAACACTGGAGCAATTTCCCTTGCGAAGGAGCCCAGGTTTCACAGGAAGACTAGGCATATCAAGTGTCGCTTCAACTCCATTCGTGAAAGTGTTCAAAATGGAGACATAGAGATTTGTAAAGTACATACGGACCTGAATGTGGCAGATCCGTTGACTAAACCTCTCCCTAGAGCAAAACATGATCAACACCAAAATTCCATGGGTGTGGGATTCATCACAATGTAACTAGACTATTGTCTCTAGTGCAAGTGGGAGACTGTTGGAAATATGCCCTAGAGGCAATAATAAAAGGATTATTATATTTCCTTGTTCATGATAATCGTCTATTGTTCATGCTATAATTGTATTATCCGGAAATCATAATACATGTGTGAATACATAGACCACAATGTGTCCCTAGTAAGCCTGTAGTTGACTAGCTCGTTGATCAATAGATAGTCATGGTTTCCTGACTATGGACATGGGGATGTCATTGATAATGGGATCACATCATTAGAGAATGATGTGATGGACAAGACCCAAACTTAAGCATAGCACAAAAGATCGTGTAGTTCGTTTGCTAGAGCTTTTCTGAATGTCAAGTATCATTCCTTAGAACATGAGATTACGCAACTCCCGGATGCCGTAGGAGTGCTTCGGGTGTATCAAACGTCACAACGTACCTGGGTGACTATAAAGGTGCACTACAGGTATCTCTGAAAGTGTTTATTGGGTTGGCATGAATCGAGACTGGGCAGTCAGTCTAGAGGGTTTGACCAGTCAGTCTAGAGGGCAGTATAAATTATTAAAAAATTCAAAAAAATATAAAACCTTGGAAAACTAGCTATGTTTGTCCAAATATTTTAAATATTTTGTAAAATTTATATTTAATTTAAAATTTGAAAAATTTAATGCTTCAAACTTGTTTGCAAAATTTGACATGTGACATATGCAATAAAATTGACATGTGACATATTTTGTTTCAAACTTGTGTGCAAAATTAGACATTTGACATATGCAAAAAAATGAATACAAATTTAAAAAATTACTTTGGGTATCCTCACATGGTGGAAATGTTTGGTCCAAATATTTTAAATATTTTGTAAAATTTATATTTAATTTAAAATTTGTCTGTATTTGTCTGTATTAAAATTTAAAAACCGCATATATATTTGTCTGTATTAATTGTTCTGACAGTTAGAAAATTCATGAATGTGCGAAAAATTGTTGTGTTATATTCTTTTATGAGGTGATTTGAAGAACAACAAATAATGGTGACAAATGCAAAAAGTGAAATATTGTGACACCCGGATAATTAGGCTACAGAAAAACTCTGCTAATGATGCCATGTCACCTCCGTTACTGTTGCTAATCCCTCGTTAGTTCAAAAAAAACGATTCAAAATTCAAATTCCAAATATGGCATACAACAAAAGTTTTCAAACAAGAAAACAAAAATGTTCGGTTTGTGGCAATTAAATCATAGGTAATATTGGTAGAGAAACCACATTTCTATAAAATAATTAAATGCACTATGATAATTAAAACAGTAACTAAAACATTAATTAAATGCATTTTCTAAACTATGAAATATTAAAACATTTTATTTAGGGGTCAAACTTTTTGCAGCTGTGGGTTAAATGATAATACTAATTTAGAAGTTTATTTTATCCTTTAATTAAACTAAAATACATTAAAGACTAAAAGAAAAATGAAAAAAGGTAAAACAAAAAAATAACAAAAGTAAGTGAACACCCCCTCTCGCTGGGGCTCGGCCCAGCTGGCCATTGGGCTAGCCAGACCGGCCCAGGCCGACCCCCCTCACTCCATAACCCCCCTGCCCCGAAACCCTAGCCACTACCGCTCCCACTCCCCCCCACGTCGCCACTCCCTCTCCCCCCTCCCGATCCAATCTGGATCGGGGCGAAGACCCCCCACTCCCCTCGCTACTCGCTCCCCTCCTCTCGGAGCGTCCGCGCCCGAGGACGGTCGCCGCCCGCCGGCGCCGAGCGCCGCCCTCCGGCCTCCTCCTCGCGGCTCCCATCCGCCGCCTCCTCAGCCCTCTCCCCTTCCCCCCGTCTAGATCGGGGCAGAGGCCCCCAACCCCTTCGCCATGACGTCGCCACCAGGCGCCTTAGGCCACCTCTCGCCGGCGCCCGCCTCTCCGCCTGCTCGACGCATCACCGGCGCTGCCCCGCCTCGTCGCCGAAAACGCATCTCCGGCCCTCCATCGAGCATACTGTTGCACAACTACAGGGCCTGTGAAGACCTCCCCGTCCGACCCCATCTTCCCTCCCTACGGTCACCGCGCTCGCGCTCAACCACACAGCAACCGCCCGCAGCTTGTCGCGCCGCTCAAAATGGCGCCCGCGGCCCCCTGCCGACCACACCCTGTGCGTGCACCCGCGGCCCCCTCGCCTCGCTCCTGCGCCCATCGGCGCCCCCCTTTCGCCGCTGCTACCAAGTGCTCGAGCCCGCCTCCGCCCGAGACCGTGCCGCCCTGCTCGTCCCTGCCCGTTTCTCTGCACCGGTGCCGCTCGCGCCCGCCTTGCCCCGTCACGCTGCGCCGCCCGACCGCATCGCCCTTGCTCAGCCCGCTGTCGGCTGGCCCCGCAGCGCGCGTTTCTCCCCCTGCTTCCGGGCGCCCTGTTCTGGCCACCCCCCCATGCCGGCGCTATCGTGCCGTGGCCGCCTGCCGTTGGCCTCGCTCGAGCCAGCGCCCGGGTTCGCCCCTGTCGGGCACCCACGCGCCCGTTACTGGTAGCGCCCGCACCGTTTGGCCTATGGCCCTATGACATGTGGGGCCCCAACCCCTCGGAGACGTTTTGATATATATAAAAAACAAAAATAATTAAAATTACAAATTAATTAGTTAATTAAAGAATTACTTAAGTTAATTAATCATAATTACATTAACCTAATCACTAATTAACCTAATTTGCTGTTAGTTAACTAAGGAGTCTATGACAAACGGGCCCCGTCTGTCAGTTTGACTGGTCAACGGTCATAGTTGACTGCTGACGTCATGCTGACGTCAGCAAACACTATTCTGGATAATGTTAGTTTAAATTAATTAAATAAATTAAAAATGTTTTAAAAACTTTAGAAAATCATATAAAATAAACCGTAGCTCAGATGAAAATACTTTGTACATGAAAGTTGCTCAGAACGACGAGACGAATCCGGATGCGCAGCCCGTTCGTCCACCACACATCCTTAGCATAGCAAACACGCAACTTTCCCCCTCCGTTTCATCTGTCCGAAAACGCGAAACACCGGGAATACTTTCCCGGATGTTCCCCCCCTCACCGGTATCACCTATCCCTACGTTAGGTCACTTCTAGCACAACGTATTGCCGCTTCTTGCTTTTTGTTACATTTGATTGCTCTGTTATTTATTGTGTTCCCCCTCCGTTACTTCTTTCCGGTAGACCCTAGGACCGATGCCGGTACCCCTGTGATCGACTACATCGACGACCCCTCCTTCTTGTCTGAGTAACCAGGCAAGCCCCCCCCCTTGATCACCAGATATCGCCTATTCTTCACTACTGCTTGCATTAGAGTAGTGTAGCATGTTACTGCTTTCAGTTAATCCTATACTGCTGCATAGCCTGTCCTTGCTACTACTGTTGTTACCTTTACCTGCTATCCTACTGCTTAGTATAGGATGCTAGTGTTCCATCAGTGGCCCTACACTCTTGTCCGTCCGCCATGCTATACTACTGGGCCGTGATCACTTAGGGAGGTGATCACGGGCATATATTATATACTTTACACTGTTACATTACCTGTGATACTGTTCGGAGATGGGGGCTGAAGGGGCAGGTGGTTCCACCCAGGTAGTGGTGGGCCTGGGTTCCCGACGGCCCCCGACTGTTACTCTGTGGCGGAGCGACAGGGCAGGTTCAGACCACCTAGAAGAGAGGTGGGCCTGGCCCTGGTCGGCGTTCGCGGGTACTTAACATGCTTAACGAGATCTGGGTATTTGATCCGAGTCTGGCCATTTGGTCTATACGCACTAACCATCTACGCGGGAGTAGTTATGGGTATCCCGGCGTCGTGGTATCAGCCGAAGCACTTTGTGACGTCAGCGAATGAGCGGCGCGCGCCGGGTTGGATCGCGTAACGTGAATTCCTTTGTAATGGAGGTTGCTACGTCTGCTCTCCGGCCGCGTACGCAACGTGCAGGTGTGCTCAGGGCGATGGGCCCAGACCCCTACGTGCTTAGGTTTAGACCGACGTGCTGACCTCTTTGTTGTGCCTAGGTGGGGCTGCGACGTGTTGATCTTCCGAGGCCGGGCATGACCCAGGAAAGTGTGTCCGGCCAAATGGGATCAAGCGTGTTGGGTTATGTGGTGCACCCCTGCAGGGAAGTTTATCTATTCGAATAGCCGTGTCCCTCGGTAAAAGGACGAGCCGGAGTTGTACCTTGACCTTATGACAACTAGAACCGGATACTTAATAAAACACACCCTTCCAAGTGCCAGATATAACCCGGTGATCGCTCTCTAACAGGGCAACGAGGAGGGGATCGCCGGGTAGGATTATGCTATGCGATGCTACTTGGAGGACTTCGGTCTACTCTCTCCTATATGCTGCAAGACGGAGGCTGCCAGAAGCGTAGTCTTCGATAGGATTAGATATCCCCCTCTTATTCTGGCATTCTGCAGTTCAGTCCACTGATATGGCCCCTTACACATATATTCATGCATATGTAGTGTAGCTCCTTGCTTGCGAGTACTTTGGATGAGTACTCACGGTTGCTTTCTCCCCCTTTTCCCCCTTTCCTTTCTTCTGGTTGTCACAACCAGATGTTGGAGCCCAGGATCCAGACGCCACCGTCGACGACGACTCCTACTACACCGGAGGTGCCTACTACTACGTGCTGCCCGCTGATGATGACCAGGAGTAGTTAGGAGGACCCCAGGCAGGAGGCATGCGCCTCTTTTGATTGTATCCCCGTTTGTGCTAGCCTTCTTAAGGCAAACTTGTTTAACTTATGTCTGTACTCAGATATTGTTTCTTCCGCTGACTCGTCTATGATCGAGCACTTGTATTCGAGCCCTCGAGGCCCCTGGCTTGTATTATGATGCTTGTATGACTTATTTTATTTGTAGAGTTATGTTGTGATATCTTCCCGTGAGTCCCTGATCTTGATCGTACACATTTGCGTGCATGATTAGTGTACGATTGAATCGGGGGCGTCACATTTGGTATTAGAGCCGACTGCCTGTAGGAATCCCCCTTCCACACTCCTTGGCCGAAGTCGAGTCTAGACATTGCAAAAAACTTTTACTAACTTGGCTGTGTGCTTTACGGGCCCATGTCGCCAATTGGGTGGTATTAGGATCTTTTATTCCTCGACCTATACTCTAGGACTCTGACATCTCTTCTATTCGGTTTAAATGATTTTGCTAAAAACAAAACTAACTTTAGGTTCTCGAAAACACTTTCTCCCGGAGAGCCCCTTCGGCCCAGATGATCGCCGTGCATCAGAAGATTTCGAAGTTACTCTCCGATACTCTTTTGAGACTTTGTGCCCGTTTCTTTTGCAATTCCCTACCACCGTAATATCCCTATGGATAAATACATACACTTGCCGTTCTTACTTTCATTCCTAGTTGATCTTGTTATAACAAGATACCCTGAAATCCCCTCTGTTGTTCCGAGAATATTTTGTGCCTACTGCCTTGCAGTTCCTTTCCACCTGAATACTCCTACGGATAATTTCTCGCCCTTATCGAGTATCCTCTTACCCCAATTGTTTGTGTTTCACAAAAGTCTTCGAAATACTATTCGATCCTCCGAAAATCCTTAGTAACTTATTGCTCTGCAAATACTTGTCTGCTTGCATTATGGATGCTTTCCATATGGCTGGCAATATTCATTAGTCTCCTTTGACACCATCATTTTGATCATATTGATTCAACATGGGTGCGAATGCACGCAATCATCAATTGACCCTTCTAAATATCTTTCCGGCTCAAACATCATTTTGAACATGAGCTGGTTCTCGACCAAACTATTGTCGTCGATTGGGCCTCTGGTATATTCAACTTAATCATCCTTGATTAAGAGCGTGTGCTCCTGATCCCTTGATTTGAAAATCATAATTCCTTTGCTATTTAGATGTTGGATTATTCAGATGTTCTATAAATCGATGCATTTGCATTCTTTCTTCCTCTGATTTGGTATCGATACTCACATCAATTCCATTGTGGATCGCCATATCCACTGTTGGATTATTGTCCGACAGTGTCCTTCATAATTAATCACCTTGTGAGTTCTTTCTCCGATACATAATGCCTTTGGTAAATTGTATCCTCTCCTTTTTGCCAACCATGCTCTGCTTTCGAGCTGGTGATATTTACTCTTGAAGCTGGTGGTATATGTTTCCACAATACCCTAACGGGTTGAACCTATGCCTTCCTTTATATGTGTGAACTCGGAAGATTTCACGAGTCATACTCATCTGGTATTTCATCAGGTAAAACTTTCAACACTAATGCCTTTATCAAGCGAAAAGTGAATGGAAGGTTATGCATTGGAGAAGTGGGAGTCGACCTTGAACCTTGCGTTCATGCCCAGGGACACGATGTATAACTTATCATGGAAGCTGCTCGTAAAAATGATTACCTCCTTGTTATAAGTTCATCTTGTATCCGTGGTTCGATCCTTTATGATCGTGGATTCCGACCGTGTTCTCCTTTAAATACCATTTCTCGTGCAAGTTTAAGCACTTGTCTTCTGCAGAGCATTACCCTAACCCAACCTCTACTTTGATCTGTCGTCGAGTATTACCCCCCGGTCTCGAGATTATCATGGAACTGCATAACTTCTTATGAGTTCTCCATCAAGTGCTACATTCTCACTGACTCCAATTTTTCATGGCCCCTGAGTTATTAAACACCCAAGGACATCGGTAACTGAATCGAGTCCACATCATGATTAAAAAACTATTGGTAATCTTCTTTACTTACGAGTTTGTACTCGATCACGTCGTTTCTAGCCTGCTCGGCTATATCAGTATCGTGCTGATTTTAACTGTGCTACCGGGTCCTTATTTCCGGAGCACCACTTTCGGCGATGAGCTAAGATTACATCGATCTTCCTCATCTTATCATTTCACCTCGAACAACAAGCTTGACTTCTAGCTTGTGTCGAATCCGTGGTTATCATAGCCTTTCATTACATCCTTGTTTTTCTGCTCGATGGCATATCCATAGAGTCTCCCGACAAAATTTGTCATGATCACCGTCAACACTTTGGCTTCTTCAGAGATGTCGATTGAATTCATGGCTAGAAATACCATCCCTGGCTCCCTGCCCCTCGATGATTTGTGATATCATCAATGACATCTTGACTTTCTGCCAACACAGACCCGGTTGTGCTTGGTTATTCCTTACGTTCTGAGATATCTTGGATTTGTTTCTCGGTATCTCTTGAGATCTTCGAACCCAATCTTTACTTGACACCATATCATTGCTGCATCGAAGCATGATTGTGGTATTCCGAATATCAACAAGAACATTGGAAGCATAATATAAAGTTTCTCGTTCAATTACCATCACACCATTGTATGGGTAATATCATGATTCTTCCCTCTCCCCATTATCTAAATGCTTTTGAACTTGCTATCCTATCATGTATATCATGCTCTTCTTGTCCTTGGGAAGGATATACCCCTGATATATGTGTTAAATACATTTTCCTTTCCATTATTTGGTTTAACCTTTCTTGTGATCTAAGCAGTAATATTCTCTTGCTTATGTATATACCTTGGTGTACAATTCTGTCAGCAAGACCCTGTTACTATTGTTGATGACATTTCGGTAGCCACTGATGGACGAGAACCTTGCCTATTGGCCCGCCTCGTTCAACGAGCAGGGAAATGGTTCTCTTCGTCCCTCGCCCTTGGTATCGACGTTGTTGCCGACATAATCGACAAGCTACCCTCTGACTTGCCTTTCTTGCATGATCACGCAAGACGTCTCCGCCCTTCCTACTTTTAACCCACATGGTGGGCCCATAACCCACGGTTCCACAGGATCGAAACCTGACTCTCCTGTTCAACCCCGTTTCTAAAGTTATTCGTCACGCTTGGCTTCGTATGTAATTCATGAGCCACCTTCCGTGTGATCATCAATTCTGGTATTAAACACAATACCTATACCCGTTGCCTTGTTTCAGACAACGACGATTGTCTATGCACTTCAAACTTCCTATGGTACCTTCTTACTTTGCTCTCGATGAGTTTCATTTGTTCAACTCGAGAGGTACTCATATGCTCATTCATGGGTTAATCCCAGATTATTACCCTTATAGCATTCTGTCGTTGCCGATCTGCCCCGTTACCTATTCGTAAGTACGATAAAGATCCCGAAGAAAGGATGCCTACTTCATCATGATGACCTAAAAAGGTGAAATGAAGACATCTGCATCATGGAGCAAACTCTTCGAGGAGAGCAACCAAAGACGAGAAGATCAGTTAGACTTTCGTAACCAGAACTTCCCCCCTTACACCCCTCTTAAATCTCGGGACGAGATTTCTTGTAGTGGAGGAGAATTGTGACGCCCGGATAATTAGGCTACAGAAAAACTCTGCTAATGATGCCACGTCACCTCCGTTACTGTTGCTAATCCCTCGTTAGTTCAAAAAAACGATTCAAAATTCAAATTCCAAATATGGCATACAACAAAAGTTTTCAAACAATAAAACAAAAATGTTCGGTTTGTGGCAATTAAGTCATAGGTAATATTGGTAGAGAAACCACATTTCTATAAAATAATTAAATGCACTATGATAATTAAAACAGTAACTAAAACATTAATTAAATGCATTTTCTAAACTATGAAATATTAAAAAAAATTATTTAGGGGTCAAACTTTTTGTAGCTGTGGGTTAAATGATAATACTAATTTAGAAGTTTATTTTATCCTTTAATTAAACTAAAATACATTAAAGACTAAAAGAGAAATGAAAAAAGGTAAAACAAAAAAATAACAAATGTAACTGAACACCCCCCTCTCGCTGGGGCTCGGCCCAGCTGGCCATTAGGCTAGCCAGACCGGCCCAGGCCGACCCCCCTCACTCCATAACCCCGTGCCCCGAAACCCTAGCCACTACCGCTCCCACTCCCCCCATGTCGCAACTCCCTCTTCCCCCTCCCGATCCAATCTGGATCGGGGCGAAGACCCCCCACTCTCCTCGCTACTCGCTCCCCTCCTCTCAGAGCGCCCGCGCCCGAGGACGGTCGCCGCCTGCCGGCGCCTAGCGCCGCCCTCCGGCCTCCTCCTCGCGGCTCCCATCCGCCGCCTCCTCAGCTCTCTCCCCTTCCCCCCGTCTAGATCGGGGCAGAGGCCCCCGACCCCTCCGCCAAGACGTCGCCACCAGGCGCATCAGGCCACCTCTCGCCGTCGCCCGCCTCTCCGCCTCCTCGACGCATCGCCGGTGCTGCCCCGCCTCGTCGCCGAAAATGCATCTCCGGCCCTCCATCGAGCATACCGTTGCACAACTACAGGGCCGGTGAGGACCTCCCCGTCCGACCACATCTTCCCTCCCTACGGTCACCGCGCTCGCGCTCAACCACACGGCAACCGCCCGCAGCTTGTCGCGCCGCTCAAAATGGCGCCCGCGGCCCCCTGCCGACCACACCCTGTGCGTGCACCCGCGCCCCCCTCACCTCGCTCCTGCGCCCATCGGCGCCCCCCTTTTGCCGCTGCTACCAACTGCTCGAGCCCGCCTCCGCCCGAGACCGTGCTGCCCTGCTCGTCCCTGCCTGTTTCTCTGCACCGGTGCCGCTCGCGCCCGCCTTGCCCCGTCACGCCACGCCGCCCGACCGCATCGCCCTTGCTCAGCCCGCTGTCGGCTGGCCCCGCAGCGTGCGTTTCTCCCCCTGCTTCCGCGCGCCCTGTTCTGGCCACCCCCCACGCCGGCGCTGTCGTGCCATGGCCGCCCGCCGTTGGCCTCGGTCGAGCCAGCACCCAGGTTCGCCCCTGTCGGGCGCCCACGCGCCCGTTACTAGTAGAGTCCGCACCGTTTGGCCTATGGCCCTATGACATGTGGGGCCCCAACCCCTCGGAACGTTTTGATATATAAAACAAATAAACAAAATCAATTAAAATTACTAATTAATTAATTAATTAAAGAATTACTTAAGTTAATTAATCATAATTAGATTAATCTAATCACTAATTAACCTAATTAGCTATTAGTTAACTAAACAGTCTATGACAAACGGGCCCCGTCTGTCAGTTTGACTGGTCAACGGTCACAGTTGACTGCTGACGTCATGCTGACGTCAGCAAACACTATTCTGGATAATGTTAGTTTAAATTAATTAAATAAATTGAAAATGTTTTAAAACTTTAGAAAATCATATAAAATAAACCGTAGCTCAGATGAAAATACTTTGTACATGAAAGTTGCTCAGAATGACGAGACGAATCCGGATACGCAGCCCATTCGTCCACCACACATCCTTAGCATAGCAAACACACAACTTTTCCCCTCCGTTTCATCTGTCCGAAAACGCGAAACACCGGGAATACTTTCCCGGATGTTCCCCCCCTTCACCGTTATCACCTATCCCTACGTTAGGTCACCTCTAGCACAATGTATTGCCACTTCTTGCTTTTTGTTACATTTGATTGCTCTGTTATTTATTGTGTTCCCCCTCCCTTACTTCTTTCCGGTAGACCCTGGGACCGATGCCGGTACCCCTGTGATCGAGTACATCGACGACCCCTCCTTCTTGTCTGAGCAACCAGGCAAGCCCCCCCCTTGATCACCAGATATCGCCTATTCTTCTCTACTTCTTGCATTAGAGTAGTGTAGCATGTTACTGCTTTCAGCTAATCCTATACTACTGCATAGCCTGTCCTTGCTACTACTGTTGTTACCTTTACCTGCTATCCTACTGCTTAGTATAGGATGCTAGTGTTCCATCAGTGGCCCTACACTCTTGTCCGTCCGCCATGCTATACTACTGGGCCGTGATCACTTCGGGAGGTGATCACGGGCATATACTATATACTTTACACTGTTACATTACCTGTGATACTGTTCGGAGATGGGGGCTGAAGGGGCAGGTGGTTCCACCCAGGTAGTGGTGGGCCTGGGTTCCCGATGGCCCCCGACTGTTACTTTGTGGCAGAGCGACAGGGCAGGTTCAGACCACCTAGAATAGAGGTGGGCCTGGCCCTGGTCGGCGTTCGCGGATACTTAACACGCTTAACGAGATCTGGGTATTTGATCTGAATTTGGCCATTTGGTCTATACGCACTAACCATCTACGCGGGAGTAGTTATGGGTATCCCGGCGTCGTGGTATCAGCCGAAGCACTTCGTGACGTCAGCGACTAAGCGGCGCGCGCCGGGTTGGACCGCGTAACGTGACTTCCTTTGTAATGGAGGTTGCTAGGTCTGCTCGCCGGCCGCGTACGCAACGTGCAGGTGTGCTCAGGGCGATGGGCCCAGACCCCTACGTGCTTAGGTTTAGACCGACGTGCTGACCTCTCTGTTGTGCCTAGGTGGGGCTGCGACGTGTTGATCTTCCGAGGCCGGGCATGACCCAGGAAAGTGTGTCCGGCCAAATGGGATCAAGCGTGTTGGGTTATGTGGTGCACCCCTGCAGGGAAGTTTATCTATTCGAATAGCCATGTCCCTCGGTAAAAGGACGACCCGGAGTTGTACCTTGACCTTATGACAACTAGAACCGGATACTTAATAAAACACACCCTTCCAAGTGCCAAATATAACCTGGTGATCGCTCTCTAACAGGGCAACGAGGAGGGGATCGCCGGGTAGGATTATGCTATGCGATGCTACTTGGAGGACTTCAGTCTACTCTCTCCTATATGCTGCAAGACGGAGGCTACCAGAAGCGTAGTCTTCGATAGGATTAGATATCCCCCTCTTATTCTGGCATTCTGCAGTTCAGTCCACTGATATGGCCCCTTACACATATATTCATGCATATGTAGTGTAGCTCCTTGCTTGCGAGTACTTTGGATGAGTACTCACGGTTTCTTTCTCCCCCTTTTTCCCCCTTTCCTTTCTTCTGGTTGTCGCAACCAGATGTTGGAGCCCAGGATCCAGACGCCACCGTCGACGACGACTCCTACTACACCGGAGGTGCCTACTACTACGTGCTGCCCGCTGACGATGACCAGGAGTAGTTAGGAGGACCCCAGGCAGGAGGCCTGCGCCTCTTTCGATTGTATCCCCGTTTGTGCTAGCCTTCTTAAGGCAAACTTGTTTAACTTATGTCTGTACTCAGATATTGTTGCTTCCGCTGACTCGTCTATGATCGAGCACTTGTATTCGAGTCCTCGAGGCCCCTGGCTTGTATTATGATGCTTATATGACTTATTTTATTTGTAGAGTTGTGTTGTGATATCTTCCCGTGAGTCCCTGATCTTGATCGTACACATTTGCGCGCATGATTAGTGTACGATTGAATCGGGGGCGTCACAAATATGACCCAAAAAAGCCCGCCTACTAGCTGCATACTACACAATTCAACGGCCAGCATACGACTAGCAACCCAATCATTTATTGGGCCAGGATGCAGGCCCGCCAGATTATGATAATAGGCAGCTAGTAGGCCCCACTAGGCAGGGACGGACGGGGTTAGGCATGTGCTGCCCGCTTTAGAAAGGAACTCGAAAGGGGAAGCTCAGCCCGGTATATAAACCGGTGCGAACTCCCCTCGCTTGGGGAGGTGGGACTAAACTCCCAGCACCACTGGGATGTGCCCCGCGCGACGCTCGCTTGGGCCTAATTCGGGTGGGCCATCGCAGGCCAGCCTCACCCGCGCGCAGATTATTACCATGCACTATTAAAATTCAAAAAATGCAATATAATATGTTTCAAAAATTCAAAAAAGGTATAATATGTTTTTAAATATAAAATGCAATATAAAATGCAATATAATATGTTTCAAAAATTCAAAAAATGCAATAATTTAAAATCTAATATATTTTTACTCCTTCACTTATTCTCGCACTATTAAAATTCAAAAAATGCAATATAATATGTTTCATCTTTATTA
This sequence comes from Aegilops umbellulata, assembly GCA_032464435.1. Classification (NCBI taxonomy): domain Eukaryota; kingdom Viridiplantae; phylum Streptophyta; class Magnoliopsida; order Poales; family Poaceae; genus Aegilops; species Aegilops umbellulata. The sequence goes on along the minus strand of CP136057.1, from coordinate 130,011,795 downwards.
TAATATATCTTTTCTATTTTCTATTTCAAAAAAGGTATATCAAATATACTTTTTCTTTGTTATTTCTTCTTAGAGTTTTAAAATTGAATTATATGTTTTGTACTTTATTTCTTATTATAGTTGTAAAAATCAAAATTCCATGAATGTATGTTGTCTTCTATTTCACTTCTTAAATATAATTTTCATTATATTTACAAAATTCCATTTGGTTGAGTCCAGAAAAACAACGTCCTTCGAGCTCCCCCTCCGGCAGACCCGAATGATGGTGATTGCACATGTGGTATGTGCTGGCCTGCATGAAATGACACCAAACTTTGGCACCATGTGAGGATGCCCAATGTAGGCCCCCATGCAACATGTGAGCCATTCCTGACACCGAACGAATGTTGCGTCACGTCCGGGCAGCGTTTCGGGTTTTTTTCACCGGCAAAATCCTAGTAAATGCATCGAGTGTCGGAAATCAATGAGAATTGGCATGCATGATGTCCATGGTCATCCCATTGTGTGAAAAAAATTTAGGGCCATTTGGTTGACTTGAAATAATTATTTGATATCAAAATTTTGTAATATGAAAAAGAAAAGAAAAAAGTACATGAAACGAGCCCCTCGTCGCTCAAAGAGAGGAGCACCTGCGATTTCTTACACAATTCCCGGATCGGAATCTACAAAAAAAACTCGAGCGTGGGAAGCCTATCCCTTTAATTTAGGAGCACGTACTGCCTCTCCTCAACCAAGAAAGGCAAAGATCACGGACGTACTTTCCCTGGTGGTTACGACGACCTAGGAGATCATCCTCCTCCTATATAGCCTCGGCATCATCTTTCATGTCATCTACGACGGCTCCTACCGCCGAGTCGACGACAGCTGCGTCCCTAGCATCGGCCCAACTCCACCAAGATCGTCGAGAACATCCAGATCGTCAGCGCGTGCTGGCCATCGTGGACGAACTGCGTCCACGTTACAACGCCGACAACTTCCATCTTCATCGACCGATCCAGTATGTTGACAACCGTACCGCATCCATGATGCTTTTCTTTGTGCGTGTGTTAGATTCGATAAGACTAAGATTAATTAGCGCATAATCTTCGCATTACATCTGTTGGAGTAGATGTTTTTTGTTTGTGCGTGTATTAGATTAGATAAGCCTGCGACACTAGATTAGTTTGTGTGTGTATTAGATTAGATAGCCCTACGATTGCAAATTAGTTTCTGCATGTTGTTTGTTGTCTTTCACTTGTAGGTTGGATTGATGAATGAACAATAATTTTAAATCAGTGTTAGTTATAGCATAGTCACTTTAAGTTATAGCAATGCCCTAAGACATCCATGTTTCAACTATGAGACGCCCACTAATATTGTATGTGTTGCACGTTTGTTTGATGCATGTTCCAGTATGCATAATTTCATTTTCTTCTGTTCGATTTACTGTTAATTAGGCACTGTCACGTATTCTTATATCTAATTGTACAGTAACATATGAAAATTAATGATTAGATAAATAATGTTACTTTTGATTATGAAACTAATTGGTTAAATAAGTACTTGTTAAACTGTCATTTTATGTGTTGCACGTGTCTCTGCTGAATGTTTCAGTATGAATAAATTATGTTCTATAGTTTTCTATATAATGTGGGATAGTGTATTCCATTATTATGTTTTATGCAACAATATGTTAGGAAAAAAGTTGATTACATAATTTATGGTACTGTAACCATGTATGTTTTTTTAACAGGATGGATGAACTGAACGGAGAAATTGTTTGCGCCATAGAAAAATGGTGCAAACTTATTGCCGGTCTATCTTCCGGTCAACGTGCCGCACTTGCCGAAACACCACTCCGTAGCATGCTTCAGATACCTTCGTTCAAGATGCGTACACTGCTGATCCGGTACATGGTTGAGATTTTTGATCCTAGCAAGGGCAAATTCATTGTACAAGACTTGGTTGGCGAAGTGTCTCTCGGTCCCGTGGATGTTGAGTGCATCTTGGCCTTGGAGAACCACGGACTGTCGGCAGAAGGTATTCTCGATGAGGAAGGTGAGGATGTTAAAGATCGAGTGCCGCCTCAATTCCTGAGCAAGACCACAGGAAACATAGTCATCGACGATCTGATTGTGGACATCACAAAAAATAAATCTGCGGACGATGATTTCCTTCGGAGAGTTGTCCTCGTGTTGCTTGGAACAGTTCTTGCTCCCATGTCGAGCAAGACTGTACCAAAGCAATATTACGCATACTAACTATAATTTTTCATATTCATGCAGTACCTGTACTGGGAGAAGGTTCACCCTCTGGAAGGTGAATGCGCATTCAATCCTAGCTTGTCACTGGAACCTCTAATGAGAAATTGGACTGAAGCTGGAGCCTCAAGGAGAGACAAGTTTGATTATGACCAAGGACGTGGCCGTGGTAACATCAAGGTAATTCATTACGTTGGGTACTTCTTAAATCTTTTATATAACATAATTAGTTGTATTAATATTTTTATTGATCACATATACTTGTATTTCACATGCAGATTGAAGACAACATAACCGAGGAGTATAGGGCGCACGAGCGCAAAGTACCCGAACCAGAAAAGCCAAAAATGAAGCCCGCCGTTGGTGCGGCAAAGAACTCCAAGTTAGCCTCAAACGCGGACGAGATGATGAACCTCATCATGAAGCGGTGTATGGATTACATACGCAGCCAAATGAAGGAAATACCGGAACAAGTAGCTGAGGTGACACACCCTTAATTCAATGTTCACAACATTTTTGTAGTTGCAAAACCATGCCGACATTAATTAATATTTTTTATGTAATGCAGAGATTGTTAGAGAAGTTGAACCAAAATGGTGTGATGTACAAGCCAGTGGCTGCTGCGGCTTCCGGCAACAACGATGCAGACCTAGAAGTGGATTCCTTTGAGAATGGTCCGCCAGAAAAAAAGAATTCGTGTACAAGGATGACTCTGACGGTCTAGAGCCGGTGATTGATTTGACACAGCCTGACGAGCCTGTTGTCAACAAGAACAACAATGATGAGGTAGTATGTTTTCATTTATTTGTCTTCATTTATCTCAATTATGCATCTTCATTTTCGTTAACTGAACCTATCACATTATTTCTTTGTTAACCAGAAAACACCTGCCAAGTTAAATGTTGACAAGACAACGGAGTGCGGCGCAACACCGGAGAACCCTTGGATTGTAGGTAATTCTCCTCGAGCAGAATCGTCCGACATTGACATTTCTGCAAGTTCTATCGACAGGATGGTGGGTAGGAGCAAGGGTAAAAGTTCTGCAGCAACCGCAAAAGAAGACGATGTTATATCCGGGAAGCGCCGACGGACTGTTCCCAAGAAATTTGAATCCCCCTTTAAACTTGACAAGCCCAGCAAGCAAAGCGCTCATGGTACTAAGCCATCCGACAATACTACCACAACTAGAGGTACCGTTAGTAGCTATCTTAGTGCTTAATTTACTACCATTTCATGTACTCACCGTTCGTGACGTTCGTAATTTATCATGCAGCTCTGTTTAGTAACAATGACGTGGAAGGCTCTGCTAAGGACGATCTCACACCGGAACTCATTGATGCTGTTGTTACGTTTGTGGAGGCAGCTGCTCGGTCTGAGAAGAATATGAATAAAAGAGTTTACTACAATGAACGTGGGACCTCTGTGACTGTGGAGAGTATACGACCGGTACTTGAGCATACATGGCTGGCGGATGACGTAAGATCTATTACCATGTCCTGCTATTTAAGTGCATAATCTAGGTGTCACCTATGAAAATAAGATGTTCTATTATTTTACGCAGATTATCGATGCTTATCAGACACATTTGGCTCTGCGGGTTGGTCATGATCGACACCTCTGTCCAGCCTGGAGGTCCAAATACCTTGTTGATCGTGCTAAGGCACGAGACAACCCTGAACCATCGACATACAACATGGATAGTGCGTTGAGCAGAGCTAGAGCAGTACGTAGGGTTCTAGAGGAGTATACCATCCGTGGTAAGGTACGATATGTTCTTACTAGTTCATTAACACTCATTTTAACAAGCATAATTGCATCTGATTACAAATGTGTTCCACATTTTAGTCGTTTATCCTGTTGAACGTCGGCAATACACACTGGATCACCGTGGTGATGCACAACCGCAAGAAAGAATTCCGAGTTTTTGATTCGCTCTATCCTCTCGAGTTCTCTCTCGACACTATGAAAGCACTGGTACTCTACCCAACATTGAGCATATTCTTCATATGAAATGTCATATGGTTTCTCACAACTACTTTCTTTCAAATATCGACTAGCAATAGCAATTGATATGGGAGAGGCAAACCGTATTACACCTGGAAAATATCCAGGCGTCACTAAGTGGCCTATCTTACCTCAGATCGACATGCCACTACAAGAGGACGGGTGAGTTACGGTTCATCATTTTCTACTTACGAAATACATGTTCGTGTGCATGGTGACTAATGTTTGCATATATATTAGGAACTCTTGTGGCCTTTTTGTGATTGAAGTTATGGAGCATTGGGACGGGGATCGATGGACCACCGATTTTACCCAGGTAATTTATCCTCTCTTTTCGTACACTTGTACAATTGTCATATAATACCAACTTCTATTCATTAAACATTGTTCTAAAAATTGCAGGCCACGGTTAATGCAAGGATAAGGCGTCTCGTCGCCGAGTTGGTTCTCTCACCTACCAACACGCTCGAATGTGTGAAGAACAAAATCCGCGACATCGCAAAGAAAAGCAAGGCGTGAAGACATCATACGTGATTCAACATTCTATTTTTAGTCGTTTGTTTTAAGTCCTGAAGCACGTTTCCCGGCATGGAGAACTTTGATTTTCAATCATTCATGTAATAAGCACGATACCATGGATTTTGTGTGGATTTTTGGTCGCCCACACATACTTGCGTATGTGTAATACAGTCAGACTATACGTTTCATACCAATAAATTTTTGCTTCCCTTCATTTATTCTACCTTAATGTATTTTGCTGCTGTGTTCATTCTTTTCTTCCATAGAAGAGTAATTCATTTCCTTTTCACTTTTGCATATTTTTTTGATTTGATTTGGCATTATTCAACAATAAGAAAAAATGATAAATTCCTTTTTGTTTGCCTGAGAATCAACCTCGGCTGTCGTGCCATCCGGTGTGGGATCCCGCGCCCGAGACAATGACAGATCCGGTCCCCACGCGGGCGACCCAGTCAACAAGCGCCACTTGGCGCGGGGCGACGCGCCAGGTCTGGACCCGCCCGACCGCTCGGTGGAGACAGCTCGCGTGTCGGACGCAGACGGGCCACCCGTGGATCCTGCGGTTGGTGGAGTAGGCAGATCCGCCTGGGATCCCGTGCGCATGATTGCCGCTGGATCTCTCGGGATCGGCGTCCGCTGGTGGATCTTCCTCCTCTCTTGCTACAGACTCCCTTGGCGTTATCTGTTGCTTCAAATCACGTTGAACAGTTCTTTTTTGCTACATTTTTGTTAGCCTTTTCCTTTTCTACATCATGAAGATCAGGATCAGTAGCACCATCAATCACATGATCAACTACTCTTTCGCCCCCTTGATCAGTACGATTTAGAGCTCCGGTGGGGGCAAAATAATTTCAGTGCTTAGCCGAGAACCCGCATTAGGATGCAGGTTAAACAAGAGCAAACTATTTCGAAAGTGATATAATTTATTGGTTAATATAATATACTTAGACCTTACACAAATGAACTGGCCACAATGCAGATAGGACTTGATCATTCAGTTCAACAATAAACCACAAAACATACTTAAAATTCATCACAAATCTCCTTCAGCTTCTTGATCTTATCAACGTACCCATGTTTCTGTTTGAGAAAATCTGCAATAATATACTCCAGTTTTTTCTTCTCTTGCTTCAGCTGGTCCCTCTCTCTCATCACTTGGTCTCTCTCTAGCACCACCCGGTCCCGGTCTTTCTCAGCCTTTACCCTCAGGACCTGATGTAGATTGGCACAACCATGGTCTGCCATCTTATTCTTCTCTAGCTCCTCTTTGAGATCGCTAAGTGACAATCTTGCATTGCCCAACTGCGTGAGAGCATCCTCCTTATCGGCCACCAGTTTAGCAAAGTCCATTTTGAAAAATCTCGGCTCTTCCTCCGTCATCCTCTTTTCTCCAATTAACATGCATTTGTCTTCAGCATTCTTAATATTCTGTCTCAACTTCTCGTCATACATGCTCCACAGTTCTCTCAGGCAGAACTTCGTAGCCACTGACCACTCCGGGTCTACCCATTCCACATAGTTACATTTCACCTCTTCCTACAGTATGAAAAAATATGGTCTCAATCATATATGCACAAATGCAATATAATTACATGCAATGCACTAAAAATATGGTATCAATCATATAAACACAAAATGTAGCATGCAATGATATACAAAACATAAATACAAGTATATGCTATTATATGCTAAACAAATATTAGACCATGAAAAATACAACATAAATACGGAATTTCTAAATGCACAAATTAATTGAAATTGTATGCAATTTTTGGCAGATCAATGGATTACCGCGAAGTAAGTCGAGCACGAGGTAATGTAAACATATATTTACAGTACAGAACAACATACCTTCTGACCACAAGCAAGAAAACGTCTGCCAGTGTCCAAGGAAACAAAAGCAACTAGCCTGACGCAAGGTTCTCGATGCAGACAACGAGAAGGCAGATCGTGAGCAATGCCACTCCATTCATAGCACGGGATAGTCGTAGGAAGCTAAACGAAACAACATAGATAATGCACAAATCAACGCCCTACGTTAAATACCGGAAATGAAGAACCCTAACCCTAAGCCAAGCACTATCTAGAGATTATATAGTAGGAGTGTACCTGCAGGCTAGTCACGGATTCGCCATCCGAAGAAGAGCTCGACTCGTCGCTCCACGAAACCATGGCGTAACGTGACCGGCGGCAAGACGTGGATCGGTGGTGGCGGCGGCGGTCGCAGTGGATAGATAGAACGCGCGTGGAGATCGCGAGGGAAGAACCGCCCCGACCAGGTGGCCAGCGCAGCCCATTTAAATGTGCTATAATCAAAATAAAAATTGTTAAATGGGCTCAGCAACCGGAGCGGCCGTGTGTCGCACCGTCTAACGGCATCCGTCACCCCCCTCCACGTCATCGCGACAAGTGGCCCGAGTTACACTACAAGCCCTAAAATGGTGGGTTTTTCTTTTCTTTATGAGGTGAAATTGGTGGGTTTTTGGTACGAAGTCTATACTATAGACCAATGTGAGCTGGTATCTTCCATATCTAAATGGTGCTGAACCAAAGGAGTGAAAAAAATTAATTATTATCACACATAATTACATCTTCTATATCTAAACAACTAGCCACCACTAACCTATTTCTCTTAACATGCAAGTTTGCCACCTCGTCATTTAACATGTATGAAGAAAGGTCCACTACAACATGCAAACAAAAGATTCTCGCAACAACATGTACATGTTACACGTAACCATTTCTCTATGAATATATTGCAAAACATTCCCGCAACAACATGCCGGGTATCGTCTAGTTTTCTAATATAATATAATTTGAGTGGACAACACAAAAGATGACATCATTACAATGGATAAAATGCTATCCATTTTCCATGATTAAATTCCCTAGTGACCGCCTCCTGTTTAGTCCATATATGCTACAAGCACTATCTCAAGGTACTGGCCTCTTGCAATATTATATATCATGTATCATGTATGCAGTAACACATTGTAAACACCTCACTATTAGATCACTGGATTCATCCTAACATAACTCTAGCAACTGTTCTACTCTTCTTCGCCCACCACGCTTCTGCACACAATAACAGGATAAGTTAATGAATGACAAATTAAAAACAATTAAAAACAACTATTACAAAAACTTACTTCTGATTTAGTTTGCATTTCTTGCTGCGTTTAGTGTGCCCTAGCAATTTGCATGCACCGCACCTGATTCTGATCTCGTCGTACGAAAGTGGCCTACCATTTTTCGACATAGGGCGGTTCTCATCTACCTTAGTTGCACCTTCCGCTGATACTTTAATAGGATCTTGAACTTCAACTATGTTGCCTTGGCCATCGTCTACATATTCAATTGCACAAGTACTAAGATCAGCCGTTTTCTTACTCAAATTTTCCTTTAGCTGATCATACTCATGGCTCTTAGCTATCACGGTCTTCAAACTCTCCTGTAACTGATCCCACAAAGCTGGGTGTTTGCATGCTGCATGCATAGCTTCTAAAGCCAACACACTGACCTGGCTATATTTCATTCTTTCAGTTGCTCTAGTCCATCCAAATCCCAACATATCACTTGTGCGCCTCGCGGGCAGTCCCAACCTTGCGTCTTTCGTGAACCGCACAAGAACTAAACACTTTGGTATTTCAGATATATTCAAGTAATACAGTACATGGAATATGTGCTTGCAAGGTAGACCCTTTCGAATCATTCTTCTGCAGCTGCACCTTATAGTTTCTGCGGAATTTACTGGAGTGTACTCCACCCAAAAACGGCTCTTCCGGTTATTCTTCCAGGCCACGATGTACTGCTATGATCCGTCTTCGAGCTTTATTTCTACAATCTCCATGCCGCCAATTTTCCTAAGATCAGCTTGCAACATATAGAAGTTTGCTGGAGTGAAGACGTGAGAAGCAGCTATCTCAAGTTCCCTCGAGCTAGTAACTGCCACCGGTACACTCTGTGAGGCAGTGCAATCATCTCGTGCCTCATTCTCACGGATACGTACAACGGCGTTGTCATAGTGCAAAATCATATCCACCAGGGTCATTTCATTGTCTAGGTGGAGGTGAAGGCATGAGTTTAGACTTTCACTCCTCTGGTTGCTTTTCATGCCAAGCCAAAAACCCTCTGTCAGATAAGCCGCGGCCCACAGTCTCCTCTTCTTATACATCCGTCTCAACCATGTTACTATTTTTCCGACTGCCATCTTTTGGAAAACGCGTGCCATCTCTCCTCAAACGTGGTCGTGGACGTGCTGTGGTACAGAAGAGTTCGGAACTCCTTCAAGGACTTGTGACTGAGGTGAATCTTCATATTTTTTCTATATGCCACGTACATATACGGTGCCACACGTCTGGCAAGACTTGGCGTATTGCCTTGATCATCGCAGCGTCGGCGTCCGTGATAACACTCTTCGGCATCTTTTGACACATGGACCTCAAAAAAGTCTCCAACAGCCACACATATGTCTCTTCGGTCTCGTCCGAAACTATGGCACAAGCAAAAACAGTGGTCTTCCGGTGATGGTTAAGACCAACAAAGGGTATGAATGGCATACCATACCGGTTCATTTTGTACGTGCTGTCAAATACAAGCACGTCGCCGAAGTCCTCATAGTCATGACGAGACTGGGAGTCACACCAGAACATCCTATTCACATGTCCTTTCTTGTCTAGCTTGTACTCGAAAAAGAAGCTAGGATCCCTCTGTTTCCTACTGGCCATGATGCCTATGACTGTGGCAGCATCACCTTTTGAAAGCAGCTTCCTCTTCTCCCTGGCACAAAGGTTGTATATTTCACGCCTAGTAAAACCAACACCGCCATACCATACATGTTTGCTGATGAACGAATCCATCATGTCGTGAATTCTAATCCCTGTAGCTCCCATGGACAGTATCTCAGCTCTCTTGTACTCTTTGATTTTTCTGTGGGACCAAAGAGAAGGTACCTCGTCCGGTCCTGCCAAGATATGGCTATGCTTGTCCTCAAAACTATCAACATACCAAACCCCACGCTTTTGGTCAAGCTTCACACTCAGGTGCGCTTCGCAGTGGCAGCGTGTCTCGGGTCTGAGCCTACGCCTGTGTCCTTCCTCGGTTAGCAACCTGCTATCACGTTTTCCTTGTCTGGAACAAACAAACCGCCTATAACGGATATGACGTGACTTGGTTTTGGTATACCTGACCTTATTCTTTCTAATGCTGAAACCATTTTCTCTAGCATAGCTGTTGTAGAAATCATACACAGCATCATGAGACGTAAAAGTCTTTTGTATTATCTGCATGAACATATCCCTCTTATCATCTGCACTAGCAGTATCTTGGACATTCTTTTTCCCCTCAACTTCTGTCACCTACACAATCATAACATAGCCATGAAAACAGTCTTCTATGGTATAACATTACTTCCATACAACATTCATTACATACATACCTCACTCATGATGACCGATGATTGCGACTCCCCAGAATCAGGTGCAGCTAATGATTTGACATCAAGGCATGTCTCCGCGTCGGATTCACCGTAATAGTCGTACGCATTATGACATTCGGAAATGAGCTGAAAAATATAACACAAATACATAAGTACTTATAATATAATATTCCAGGATTTATTCAACTTGCATGAATGCCAACAAAAAATTCCACTTCCATACCTGACTAATGTAATCCTCATTCGAGATCTCCGAGTTGTTTTCCTCACCATCATCATGCTCATTGTTTTCCTGACCATCATCATGTTCATCCATCTATAAATTTTCAAAATATAATATCGTCGGATGCCACCAAAAAATTACAACATGATAATGCGACTCACATTAAGATCTTCCAATACGTTCCCATTCTCTGACCTATCTCCATGATCTGAATTTTCATCATCTGACCAATTTTCTATCCAGTCTTTCATCACTTCTCCAAACTCCATGTCATACATCATATCAGTTAACTCATCGTCCGCCATTTCCTACAACAATTAATATGTATCATCGCATGTGCAAACATTATCAATGCTGACATATACAACACCTAGCGCACGATCACGGATGTTAAATAAACTACCCCAACCGGAGAGCACCCCAACTGAGGGCGTTCAGATCGTGCACACAACCGACGCCAGCGACCTCTGATCAGCGATGGATCCTCCCCCTCTCTACACCGAGCGGCGTTAAGGTACTTCCCACGAATCCAGTACGTGATCATTCGATCGCGAGAAGCTGCGCTGCCCGTGATAAAATGCGCCGCCGGATTCCTAGCCCATGGCACCAGTCGTGATTACTTTGGATCGCCGGATACCTACTTAAGCCGCCGTATCAAATAACGGATCTGTCGTGCACACAACCGACGGCAACCGACGCTAGGTTAACCCTAGAAAGAAGAAACCCACTTTACCCCGCGTGATCACTGTGTATATCACGACGAGCAGCACTACCAGTACAAGATCTGCGATGGCCTGGACCGCCAGAAAGCTAGGTTACCCGCCCCGCTAGGTTAACCACTACGACGAAAACAGCGGCAGTTCGTTTGATGCTGCCGCGAGCGAGACAAACGTGAGGAAACGAGATGCGGTACCTGCGAGCGCTGGAGGTTGACGACGGTGCCGCGCGCGCTCTCGGACGAGATCGCCGGAGATAATATCGCCGAATGATGGAGGAGCTGCGGGAATGATGGAGCTGCGTGATTGATGGATCGGCCGTCGGCAGGTCCTACCTGGTCGTGGGGTCGTGTCATCCTTTTTTTGTCGGGATGTCACCGTATACATACGTATGGGTCATACGGGTTATACGTGGCTTGGATATGGGCTACGGGGCTTGGATATGGGCAGCGGCGGGTCAGAGAAAAAATAGATGGCGGGGGTCAAGAATACCCCTAGGAAATTCAGTTAGGGGGTGCACCGGAGCAAGCCTCGTAGTTGGTGTTATATATATCAATGATCCAGGTAACATGCTCGATGAAGCCACATTTCACCAAATAACAAATAGTGAGATACAAATGGTTCTCAGCTTCTCATCGGTATGTCTGCATGTGGCTGGTGGGTTCACTGCGTGACGGTCATATCAATAGTTCAGGTAACATGCTCGATGAACCATATCCAAAAAAATAGCGAGAGTTGAATCGCAGAGTTGAAATTAAATACTCACTTCTGGTATCGCGTGAAAGGAAAGAGGTAGATCCCAGGACTACTGTAGCTAACTTTGATGGTGATGATGGTCTTAATACTCATGATCGTATTAATGGCTGGGCTGAGTTAACTGCAGAACTATTCCAAACGTTCAAGGTGAGTGTGCAAAATCTTTTTGCTAATCCATTTCTACCTGCACGTCATCCTGCATCTACTTCTCACATTACATGATCTAGAGGATAAATTATTATACAATTGACTTCAGAGAAGTAAGCGATAGACTACTGTAAAAGAATGTTTTCGGTGATTCATTTATATGCACACAAAAATACCATATTCTTCCGTAAGGAGTACCTTTCAGTGATATTATTATAGAATAGTATATATGCTCGGTGGAAGCGTAGCTTAGGTACCACGATTGTTTTGGCCTCACGGATTTTTGCACACTCAGATTCAGCCTATGTACATCCTTCAGGTGAACAAGGGATAGACCTAAATATTCTCACGGCTGTTAATGATTTTGTTGGATAATAGATGACAACTTTAGTTTCATAAAAATAGTAACTAAAATGTACTTTATTGATTTGATTTGTCCGCGTGACAAACAATGTGTCTCTACTTTCCTGCAAAATGAACGATTTTGTTGGACTAATATAAAATAAGTTTTTTTTGTTAAAAGAACCAGAGGGTGACATGATTTCTACAAGGTTCAGTTGAACATGATGTCAATATATACCATCGTCTTCTTTCTTACCTGGACTAATTTTTATGCACTACCATCTTTTGCACACTTTTGGCTAAATCTGAAGCGGTAAAATCTTCATATGGTCAGTTCAATTATTATGTTCGTGGATCTGATATCATATAAGGTGTCACGTCAAATTCATCAATAGTAATGACTCGAAGCAAACAAATTCTACTTAATTAACAATTGATTTCAAAAATATGTATTGCTTATTTACACTACTTTTCATTAAAATTAGAGCTAAACAAAGAACAGTCGTTCCAACTTGAACCTATCAAATCATATTTTTCATCTACATTCATGTATTCTTACTCATTGATTTTTCAAGGGCATAAGTTTTGATAGATAAAAAAGGTTTGATAGTTATTAAGTGTTCATTATATATTTTATGTGTATCCATCAACCCTGTTACCCCACTGGTAGTTTTTCACCATGGCTAATCAAAACAGGGAAGAAAATGATAAATAATGAAATGGATTGATAATATTTCACGTATTTTTTTTCAAATGCCAATAATTGTTCTCTTTCGTCAGTGAAAGAAACTATCATTTCTTTCCGTTATTGCTATTTCCACATGCCAACAACATATATAATATGAAGGAAGACATTTCGACTGCGACTATTCTCCATCTAGAATTATATTTCAAATTAACCAACAATTATTTCCATGCAATTATTTGGCAGATTCAACAAATATAAGCTACTTAAAATATTGTTCAAATATTTAGTTATTAAAAATTTTACTCAAGGCATTTCATGGAAATTTACATGTGTCGTGCAGTTAAGACATATCAATAGTTATAGGTCAGCTGGAGTCAGTTTTGCAACTCGATCTTCATTGTCACTATAGCCTTTAGATGCTACCCTTAGCATCATACACTATTTTTATTTCATATTTAATCAGTGATTTGCAACATTGATATTGATGATAATCTATGAAGCATTTCATCTTTAAATATGAATAGTATCAGCTTTTTGGGGGGAATAACTCTTTTTTACACTATTTATTGTTTTCTTTTGGCTTAATCACTAATGTAGCAGCATGTTGTCCATAACATACTGTAAATACTAGGGAAATACCTATTCTCATATGCCTTTCACTGCATGACATATATTTCGGATACATGTCAAGTATCAGAGAGTATCGCTAGACAAAAATGGAAGCTCCGGTATATGATTCAATAAGTGTTAGTCTTCTAGAAATGGTCTGGTCCATGCATTATTTTTTTTGTCCATAGAGATACAGGTATTACTTTATGTGTACTTCATTTTTATTTTAAAACAGTACAGCAGCTCATCTCAATTATTAATGAATAAGTTATAGTTCAGGTGTTGCTTTCAAACTTTATGAATTTCATGTGCACTTATATAACCTGATCATGCATTGCCTTTGTTCACGGAAATTTTCTTTGCACACGATGAACATAAATATAATTAGAAAGAATGGCATTCAGTATAACATTTGTGGACACTCAACTTAGATTGATCATGACATGATGAAACAATAATAACTATTCCATTACCATAGACAACATAAATGGAGAATCTTTTATTGTTCACCAAAGTGATTAAGTATTATTTTTTCAGTTGAAGTGATTCCATTATTGAAAAAATAGAGTTGTCACACAATTTTTTATTTGATTTCCCACTAAAACTAAGAGAAATAATATGATTACCGGATTTCACACATACACGTGTGTGTGTGTGAGAGAGAGAGAGAGAGAGAGAGAGATAATGTGCATATATGCATAATCGATGACCCAGTTAGTCCCCAATCAAGCATATAATAAAGGTGGAAAAAGTAATGTGGTATTTTTTAGCTTAAAAGTAATGTGATCATTGCTATGCATTATCCATAATTATTTTGTGTTTATTAATTGCTAGCCCGTCCAAGTGCACGGGTTGACGACTAGTGTGACTAATGAGTTAGTTACGGGATGATGCATTACGGAACGAGTAAAGAGACTTGCCGGTAACGAGATTGAGCTAGGTATTGAGATACCGACGATTGAATCTCGGGCAAGTAACATACCGATGACAAAGGGAACAACGTATACTGTTATGCGGTTTGACCGATAAAGATCTTCGTAGAATATGTAGGAACCAATATGAGCATCCAGGTTCCGCTATTGGTTATTGACCGAAGATGAGTCTCGGTCATGTCTACATAGTTCTCGAACCCGTAGGGTCCGCACGCTTAACGTTCGATGACGATTGGTATTATCAGTTTATGTGATTTGATGTACCGAAGGTTGTTCGGAGTCTCTGATGAGATCATGGACATGACGAGGAGTCTTGAAATGACCGAGCCGTTAAATCGATATATTGGAAGACTATATTCGGACATTGGAAAGGTTCCGAGTGATCCGGATATTTTTCGGAGTACCGGGGGAGTTATGGGAATACGGGAGTACATCTGGGCCTTAGTGGGCTTTAGGGGAAAAAGAGGAGAAGCCACGAGGGCTGGCCGCGCCCCCCCCATGTGCCTAGTCCGAATTGCACTAGGTGAGGGGATGCGCCCCCTCTTTCCTTCTTCTCCCCCTTTCCTTCCTTTCCTCTCCTAGTAGGACTAGGAAAGGAGGAATCCTACTCCTACTAGTAGGAGGATTCCTCCCCCCCTTGGCTCACCTAGAGAGGCCGGCCGGCCTTCCCTTCCTCCTTTACATACGTGGGGAGGGGGGCATCCTAGAAGACACACAAGTGGATTAGTTGATCTTTTAACCGTGTGCGGTGCCCCCCTCCACCATAATCCACCTCAGTCATATCGTAGCGGTGCTTAGGCAAAGCCCTGCGTTGGTAGCATCATCATCACCGTCATCACGCCGTCGTGCTGACGGAACTCTCCCTCGAAGCTCTGTTGGATAGTGAGTTTGTGGGACATCACCGAGCTGAACATGTGCTGAACTCGGAGGTGCCGTGTGTTCGGTACTTGGATCGGTCGGATCGTGAAGACGTACGACTACATCAACTGCGTTGTCATAACGCTTCGCTTATGGTCTATGAGGGTACGTGGACGACACTCTCCTCTCTCGTTGCTATGCATCACCATGATCTTGCGTGTGTGTAGGAATTTTTTTGAAATTACTATGTTCCTCAACAGTGGCATCCGAGCCAGATTTATACGTAGATGTTATATGCATGAGTAGAACACAATTGAGTTGTGGGCGATACTAGTCATACTGCTTACCAGCATGTCATACTTTGATTCGGCGGTATTGTTGGATGAAGCGGCCCGGACCGACATTACGCGTATGCTTACATGAGACTGGTTCTACAAACGTGCTTCGCACACAGGTGGCTGGCGGGTGTCGATTTCTCCAACTTTAGTTGAATCGAGTGTGGCTACGGCCGGTCCTTGTTGAAGGTTAAAACAACACATACTTGATGAAAAATCGTTGTGGTTTTGATGCGTAGGTAAGAATGGTTCTTGCTAAGCCCGTAGCAGCTACATAAAACTTGCAACAACAAAGTAGAGGACGTATAACTTGTTTTTGTAGGGCATGTTGTGATGTGATATGGTCAAGACGTGATGAGATATAAATTGTTGTATGAGATGATCATGTTTTCTTAAAGTTATCGGCAACTGGCAGTAGCCTTATGGTTGTCTCTTTATTGCATAACATGCAAGCACCATATAGTTGCTTTACTTTATCGCTATGCGATAGCAATAGTTGCAAAAGCAATAGTTGGCAAGACGACCATGTGGCGACACGTTGATAAAGATCAAGATGATGGAGATCATGGTGTCATGCCGGTGATGATGGAAATCATGACAGTACTTTGGAGATGGAAATCAAAGGCACAAGATGATGATGGCCATATCATGTCACATATTTTGATTGCATGTGATGTTTATCTTTTATACATCTTATTTTGCTTAGTTCGACGGTAGCTTTATAAGATGATCCCTTACTAAAATTTCAAGGTATAAGTGTTCGCCCTGAGTATGCACCGTTGCGACAGTTCTTCGTGCTGAGACACCACGTGATGATCGGGCGTGATAAGCTCTACGTTCACATACAATGGGTGTAAGCCAGTTTTGCACACGCAGAATACTCGGGTTAAACTTGACGAGCCTAGCATATGCAGATATGGCCTCGGAGCACTGGAGACTGAATGGTCGAGCGTGAATCATATAGTAGATATGATAAACATAGTGATGTTCACCATTGAAAACTACTCCATCTCACGTGATGATCGGACATGGTTTAGTTGATTTGGATCACGTGATCATTTAGATGACTAGAGGGATGTCTATCTAAGTGGGGAGTTCTTAAGTAATATGATTAACTGAACTTTAATTTATCATGAACTTAGTCCTGATAGTATTTGCATATCTGTGTTGTAGATCAATAGCTCGCGATGTAGCTCCCTGTTTTATTTTTTATATGTTCCTAGAGAAAACTAAGTTGAAAGATGTTAGTAGCAATGATGCGGATTGGATCCATGATCTGAGGATTGTCCTCATTGCTGCACAAAAGAATTATGTCCTTGATGCACCGCTAGGTGACAGACCGATTGCAGGAGCAAACGCACATGTTATGAACGTTTGGCAAGCTCGATATGATGACTACTTGATAGTTTAGTGCACCATGCTTTACGGCTTAGAATCGGGGCTTCAAAGACGTTTTTTGAAACGCCACGGAGCATATGAGATGTTCCAAGAGTTGAAATTAGTATTTCAGACTCATGCCCATGTCGAAAGGTATGAGACCTTTGACAAGTACTTTGCCTCAAAAGAACGGCAAGCAAGTTGCTGCTCCCGTGAAGAAGCCCAAAGCTAGACCCAAGCCTGAAACTGAGTGCTTCTACTGCAAAGGAAATGATCACTGGAAGTGGAACTGCACTAGATACTTGGCGGATAACAAAGGATGGTAAAGTGAACAAAGGTATATTGGATATACATGTTATTGATGTGTACTTTACTAGTGTTTATAGCAATCCCTCAGCATTTGATACTGGTTCAGTTGCTAAGAGTAGTAACTCGAAACCGGAGTTGCAGAATGAATAGAAACTAGTTAAGGGCGAGGTGACGATGTGTGTTGGAAGTAGTCCCAAGATTGATATGATCATCATCGCACACTCCCTATACTTTTGGGATTAGTGTTGAACCTAAATAAGTGTTATTTGGTGTTTGCGTTGAGCATGAATATGATTTGATCATGTTTATTGCAATACAGTTATTCATTTAAGTTAGAGAATAATTGTTGTTCTGTTTACATGAAACCTTCTATGGTCATACACCCAATGAAAATGGTTTGTTGGATCTCGATCGTAGTGATACACATCTTCATAATATTGAAGCCAAAATATGCAAAGTAAATAATGATAGTGCAACTTATTTGTGGCACTGCCGTTTAGGTCATATTGGTGTAAAGTGCATGAAGAAACTCCATGCGGATGGACTTTTTGAATCACTTGATTATGAATCATTTGAAACTTGCGAACCATGCCTCATGGGCAAGATGACTAAAACTCCGTTCTCCGGAACAATGGAGCGAGCTAGTGACTTATTGGAAATAATACATACCGATGTATGTGATTCGATGAGTGTTGAAGCTTGCGGCCGGTATCATTATTTTCTGACCTTCACAGATGATTTGAGCAGATATGGGTATATCTACTTGATGAAACGTAAGTCTGGAACATTTGAAAAGTTCGTATAATTTTAGAGTGAAGTGGAAAATCATCGTACCAAGAAAATAAAGTTTCTACGAACTGATCGTGGAGGAGAATATTTGAGTTACGAGTTTGGTCCTCATTTGAAACAATGCGGAATAGTTTCGCAACTCACGCCACCTGGAACACCACAGCGTAATGGTGTGTCCGAACATCGTAACCGTACTTTATTTAGATATGGTGCAATCTATGATGTCTCTTACCAATTTACCACTATCGTTTTGGGGCTATGCATTAGAGACGGCTGCATTCATGTTAAATAGGGCACCATCTAAATCTGTTGAGACGACACCATATGAAATGTGGTTTGGCAAGAAACCAAAGTTGTCGTTTCTTAAAGTTTGGGGTTGCGATGCTTATGTGAAAAAGTTTCATCCTGATAAGCTCAAACCCAAATCGGAGAAATGTTTCTTCATAGGATACCCATAGGAGACAGTTGGGTACACCTTCTATCACAGATCCAAAGGCAAGACATTCCCTGCTAAGAATGGATCCTTTCTAGAGAAGGAGTTTCTCTCAAAAGAATTGAGTGGAAGGAAAGTATAACTTGATGAGGTAATTGTACCTGCTCCCTTATTGGGAAGTAGTTCAACACAGAAATTTGTTCCTGTGACTCCTACACCAATTAGTGAGGAAGCTAATGATGATGATCATGTAACATAAGATCAAGTTACTACCGAACCTCGTAGGTCAACCAGAGTGAGATCCGCACCAGAGTGATACGGTAATCCTGTTCTAGAGGTCATGTTACTTGACCATGACGAACCTACGAACTATGAGGAAGCGATGATGAGCCCAAATTCCGCGAAATGGCTTGACGCCATGAAATCTGAGATGGGATCCATGTATGAGAACAAAGTGTGGACTTTGGTTGACTTGCCAGATGATCGGCAAGCCATAGAAAATAAATGGATCTTCAAGAGGAAGACGGACACTGATAGTAGTATTACTATCTACAAAGCTAGACTTGTAAAAAAAAGTTTTGACAAAGTTCAAGGTGTTGACTACGATGAGATTTTCTCACTCGTAGCAATGCTTAAGTCTGTCCGAATCATGTTAGCAAATTGCCACATTTTATGAAATCTAGCAAATGGATGTCAAAACTATATTCCTTAATGGATTTCTTAAAGAAGAGTTGTATATGATGCAACCAGAAGGTTTTGTCGAATCTAAAGGTGCTAACAAAATGTGCAAGCTCCAGCGATCCATCTATGGACTAGTGCAAGCATCTCGGAGTTGGAATGTACACTTTGATGAGTTGATCAAAGCATATAGTTTTATACAGACTTGCGGTGAAGTCTGTGTTTACAAGAAAGTGAGTGGGAGCACTACAACATTTCTGATAAATATATGTGAATGACATATTGTTGATCAGAAATAATGTAGAATTTTCCGGAAAGCATAAATGAGTATTTGAAAGGAGTTTTTCAAAGAAAGACCTCGGTGAAGCTACTTACATATTGAGCATCAAGATCTATAGAGATAGATCAACACGCTTGATAAGTTTTTTCAATGAGTACATACCTTGACAAGATTTTGAAGTAGTTCAAAATGGAATAGTTAAAGAAATAGTTCTTGCCTGTGTTACAAGGTGTGAAATTGAGTAAGACTCAAAGCCCGACCACGGCAGAAGATAGAAAGAGAATGAAAGTCATTCCCTATGCCTCAGCCATAGGTTCTATAAAGTATGCCATGCTATGTACAAGATCTATTGTATACCCTACACTGAGTTTGGCAAGGGAGTACAATAGTGATATAGGAATAGATCACTGAACAGCGATCAAAATTATCCTTAGTGGAATAATGATATGTTCCTCGATTATGGAGGTGAGAAAAGGTTCATCGTAAAGGGTTACGTCGATGCAAGTTTTGACACGGATCCAGATGACTCTAAGTCTCAATCTGGATACATATTGAAAGTGGGAGCAATTAGCTAAAGTAGCTCCGTGCAGTGCATTGTAGACATAGAAATTTGCAAAATACATACGGATCTGAATTTGGCAGACCCGTTGACTAAACTTCTCCCACAAGCAAAACATGATCACACCATAGTACTCTTTGGGTGTTAATCACATGGCGATGTGAACTAGATTACTGACTCTAGTAAACCCTTTGAGTGTTGGCCACATGGTGATGTGAACAATGGATATTAATCACATGGTGAAGTGAACTATTGGTGTTAAATCACATGGCGATGTGAACTAGATTATTGACTCTAGTGCAAGTGGGAGACTGAAGGAAATATGCCCTAGAGGCAATAATAAAGTTGTTATTTATATTTCCTTATATCATGATAAATGTCTATTATTCATGCTAGAATTGTATTAACCGGAAACTTAGTAGATGTGTGAATACATAGACAAAAAGAGTGTCACTAGTATACCTCTACTTGACTAGCTCGTTGAATCAAAGATGGTTAAGTTTCCTAGCCATAGACATGAGTTGTAATTTGATTAACGGGATAACATCATTAGAGAATGATGTGATTGACTTGACCCATTCCGTTAGCTTAACACTTGATCGTTTATTATGTTGCTATTGCTTTCTTCATGACTTATACATGTTCCTATGACTACAAGATTATGCAACTCCCGAATACCGGAAGAACACTTTGTGTGCTACCAAATGTCACAACGTAATTGGGTGATTATAAAGGTGCTCTACAGGTGTCTCCGATGGTACTTATTGAGTTGGCATAGATCGAGATTAGGATTTGTCACTCCGATTGTCGGAGAGGTATCTTTGGGCCCTCTCGGTAATGCACATCACTATAAGCCTTGCAAGCAATGTGACTAATGAGTTAGTTACGGGATGATGCATTACGGAACGAGTAAAGAGACTTGCCGTTAACGAGATTGAACTAGGTATTGAGATACCGACGATCGAATCTCCGGCAAGTAACATACCGATGACAAAGGGAACAACGTATACTGTTATGCGGTTTGACCGATAAAGATCTTCATAGAATATGTAGGAACCAATATGAGCATCCAGGTTCCGCTATTGGTTATTGACCGGAGATGAGTCTCGGTCATGTCTACATAGTTCTCGAACCCGTAGGGTCCGCACGCTTAACGTTCGATGACGATTGGTATTATGAGTTTATGTGATTTGATGTACCGAAGGTTGTTCGAAGTCCCGGATGAGATCATGGACATGATGAGGAGTCTCCAAATGATCGAGCCATAAAGATCGATATATTGGAAGGCTATATTCGGACATCGGAAAGGTTCCGAGTGATCCGGGTAATTTTCAAAGTACCGCGGGAGTTACGGGAATATGGGAGTACATATGGGCCTTAGTGGGCTTTAGGGGAAAAAGAGGAGAAGCCACGAGGGCTGGCCGTGCGCCCCCCATGGGCCTATTCCGAATTGGACTAGGGGAGGGGATGCGCCCCCTCTTTCCTTCTTCTCCCCCTCTCCTTACTTTCCCCTCGTAGTAGGACTAGGAAAGGAAGAATCCTACTCCTACTAGGAGGAGGATTCGTCCCCCCCTTGGCGTGCCTAGAGAGGCCGGCCGGCCTTCCCTCCCTCCTTTATATACTTGGGGAGGGGGGCACCCTAGAAGACACACAAGTTGATCAGTTGATCTTTTAGCCGTGTGCGGTGCCCCCCTCCACCATAATCCACCTCGGTCATGTCGTAGCGGTGCTTAGGCGAAGCCCTACGTCAGTAGCATCATCATCACTGTCATCACGCCGTCGTGCTGATGGAACTCTCCCTCGAAGCTCTGCTGGATCATGAGTTCGTGGGACGTCACCAAGCTGAACGTGTGCTGAACTCGGAGGTGCCATGTGTTCGGTACTTGGATCGGTCGGATCGTGAAGACGTATGACTAGCGTTGTCATAATGCTTCTGCTTACGGTCTACGAGGGTACGTGGATGACATTCTTCTTTTTCGTTGCTTTGCATCACCATGATCTTGCATGTGCGTAGGAATTTTTTTTGAAATTACTACGTTCCCCAACAGATTCCACCTCCCACATGGAATAAGAAAAAGGGAAGGGAGAAGGAGAAGGAAGGAAGGGGCACCCCCTTTCCCTAGTCCAATTCGGACAAGTCCATGGGCCTTTCTCTCCTTTCTCGTATGGCCCATTAAGGCCCAATACGAATTCCCGTAACTCTCCGGTACTCCAAAAAATACCCGAATCACTCGGAAACTTTCCGATGTCCGAATATGGCCTTCCAATATATCGATCTTTACGTCTCGACCATTTCGAGACTCCTCGTCGTGTCCCCGATCTCATCCGGGACTCCAATCAAACTTCGGTCATCAAATCACATAACTCATAATACAAATCATCACAGAACGCTAAGCGTGCAGACCCTACGGGTTCGAGAACTATGTCGATATGACCGAGACTCATCTCCGGTCAATAACCAATAGCTGAACCTGGATGTTCATATTGGCTCCTACATATTCTATGAAGATCTTTATCGGTCAAACCGCATAACACCATAAGTTGTTCCCTTTGTCATCAGTATGTTACTTGTCAGAGATTCGATCGTCGTTATCATCATACCTAGTTCAATCTCGTTACCAACAAGTCTCTTTACTCGTTCTGTAATGCATCATCCTGCAACTAACTCATTAGTCACATTGCTTGCAAGGCTTATAGTGATATGCATTACCGAGAGGGCCTAGAGATACCTCTCCGATATACGGAGTGACAAATCGTAATCTCGATCTATGCCAACTCAACAAACACCATCGGAGACACCTGTAGAGCATCTTTATAATCACCCAGTTACGTTGTCACGTTTGATAGCACACAAGGTGTTCCTCCGGTAGTCGGGAGTTGCATAATCTCATAGTCTGAGGAACATGTATAAGTCACGAAGAAAGCAGTAGCAATGAAACTGTCATGATCATAATGCTAAGCTTACGAATCGGTCTTGTCCATCACATCATTCTCCTAATGATGTGATCTTGTTCATCAAATGACAACACATGTCTATGGTTAGGAAACATAACCATCTTTGATAAACGAACTAGTCAAGTAGAGGCATACTAGGGACACGTTGTTTTGTCTATGTATTCACACATGTACTAAGTTTTCAGTTAATACAATTATAGCATAAATAATAAATATTTATCATGAAATAAGGAAATAAATAATAACTTTATTATTGCCTCTATGTATTTAACATTTGTCTATGTATTCACACATGTACTAAGTTTTCGGTTCATACAATTCTAGCATGAACAATAAATATTTATCATGAAATAAGGAAATAAATAGTACAAAGGAATATGTGTGCAAAAATTTGAATATACGGTGCCTCTGTAGGTATATATCCATGCATACGAAGCCACTAACCTGACAGAGCTTCGCCATCCAGAACGAGTGCAAATTCGAAGAACTGGCAGAGGAGGCGGAGCAACCTTGAGGTGCGAAGCTATTTTTGTGAAGAGAGGAGAGAGATGGGCCAGCATCCGCACAAATATTAGAGATGCGTTTGGAAGGGGCTGCCCCTCTCTATTTATAGGTGCAGGAGGAAGTGGCCTATTGGAGGAGGGGCTGCCTACTCCCCTCAGGACGCACAAAAAGGAGTGCGACCCCCTCAAACCCTAGCCGCACCAGGAGTCCTGGCCTCCAAGCCAAGGGAGAGGGGGGCCCACTATTGGGCCTTTAGGCCAATGTGGCTGCTCCCCTCTTTGACTTAGCAACAAGAGCAACCTACAACACCCTAAAAGTATTTCAGGAGGTTCCGGAGAATCAATGACCTTTCGGTGATTTTTCTAGGCTTCCGGAACTTCCCCGTTTTCCCAAAACTTGTTTGGTTTTCTTCGAAACACTTTCGGTTCTCTTTCCGAAACATTATTGATATTCCCAAAACTTTTCCGGTGAATTTCCCAGAAGCTCCTAACTCATATAGTACTCAACAATAAGTGAATCTTAAGTATGTGACCCACAAGTTTGGTAATGTCTAAACATGAACCCAAAACTCCTTCTGGTGCAATGATCAATAGCGGACCGTGGACATCCATATTGACCCTTTCACCCACACGAATAAATATCAAGTGAATTTGTTGTCGTGTGCTATTCCTGTTGTTTCATGGTACTTTAAGAAACTTGAGGTGAGATATATCATCATCCACACGAATCAACACTTGATCACTACATATGCTTGTTATCCTTATTACTGGTTTTGTTCTATTTTCGTGTTCCTGTATTCTAGCATCCCCGTGAACAAGTCACTCTGTGTTTAGCTAGACGATGATGGATACCATCAAACCGAGAGGGCCCTAAGAATATCTGTCCATTGTTGAATGGGCAAATCCCAGTCTCGAGTTGTCAAGTACCTCGTCATACTTTTTCGATGCACCCAAAAGTTGTCGTTATGATCACCCACTACAACATTAGGTAAGAAGGTACTCGACACTCTCGTGGTCTCAGAAATTATACATACGCTAACATCTATGTGATTATACTAGAAACTATATGACGATGTGATCTCATAGTATATCAATCGATTAGGTATGTTGAACACAAGTGTTCTTTCAATAATGTGTCCTTAAAGTTGTTGGCATCCTCGTTACTTTAACTATGCGCATGATCAGGAAAACATAACCATGATGCAACTTGAGCTAGTCTTAGAGGCGAGACTAGGAATGTATTTACCATTTATTATTCCACACGTGCACATGAGATTTCCTCCGAGCCTCGTGGTTATTGTAGACTTGAGAACCATTGCAATTGTAGCCCAGAAAATAAGCATTAATTATTAAAAAAATAACATTTATTATTGCCTCTAGGGCATATTTTCTTTAGTTACCATGCTAGAGAAAACTAGCATTGGATAGGCCTTGCTACTTTTTTTATTTTTTTCTTCTATAACCACCTATACATAACCCTTTAATATTAATGAAAAAAAGGCAGGAATTCCAATGTGTGATGGAAGTTTTCTTTGCCTCCCATGAAACCTTGACTTCCCTGCACCGTCAGGAAGCGAGCCCCTTGATGGCTTCCCGCCGGTTGCCGCCTCCTGCCTACCCAACTACTCTATTAATGGTGCAAGTGTCGGGCTATAGAAGACTATTGGTGAGCCCCTGTCTCCTATCCGTTGTGTTACCAGATCCTCCGATTCCCCTCTTCGTCTCCAATAGCGATGTGGAATGAGCGCGCACTCATCCTTAGGTTTGGAGTTGACGAGAAGATGAAGAAGCCAATGGATCCCAACAAGGCCTTATGAAAATTTAGGGACGAAGCAACAAACGAGCTCACATGTCACAATGCAGAAAGAGGGCAGCGGATTTGGGACCGCGCGCCAACCCCCTCTCCCCATAGGTGACGCATGGTCGTCCTGGGATGACACGCCTGACTCTGCCTTGTGCCCGCACCCCTTGCCGTATGCACACCTTCGTAGAAGCAAAGTGTCGCCACCGTGATGGCCATCGCCGTGGCCACAAGTAATTAGGGTAGTTTGTTTCTATCAATGTAAGTCACGATGACTCTATCTTTAACTGTGAACTTGACACTTCTGCCAAATCGATGCTTGTGTCAAAATTAGGCATTTCACCTCCATGCAGATAATACTTAAGTCGGAGGGGAGAGGGGGAAGGGGATCTCGCCGTGCTGGAGTCTCCTTGGGGAGGAGTCAATGGAGGTGGGTGGTGGTGGCATTCAATTTATATGATCCACGTTGTTTGATGGCGTAGCACTGCCCACTGGATCTGGTACTGATGGTCCATGGTGGAGACCTTTGTCGATGGCGTGGTCAGACTTGATCTGCTATAGCGCCTCCTATGTTGGGCGGGTATGCCACCACGGATTGACAACAAAGAGTCGCCCCTTTTGTTGGAGCATCACTTGACTGTTGTGGATCGGAGAAAGGAAAAATGAAGGGGGTTTTCCTAAGAATGTAGACACGGGGAAGAAAAGGCGGCACACGAGGTAGTCAAATAAATTAGGTGGTTTCCCGAGCAAGACTGTCTGTGACAATGTAGCGATCCGACCTCAGACGGTCAAATCTCTGTGCATAAGTGTCATCCCTGGATCGGTAATGCTGACACACACAGTACTCGAAGGATTTATAGCAGAGTGCAATCACACACTTATTACATCGAATGTCTCAAAAGAGAGCTTATTACAATAATATGGCTTAAGGCCATCTAAAGAAGATAACTGCGGAAGCATCGAAGGTAAATGAGTCCATCAACTCCAACAGCAAAGCTGAGTGCACGACAACGACCTAGCGCACCTTACTCTTCGTCTGAAAAGTCTGAAACATAATACGTTGCAGCCCGAAACGGGTCAGCACATGGAATATGCTGGCAAAATAACACTGTAGAGCAATGAACAAGATACATGCTAACACTACATGCATATATGGCTGGTGGAGGCTCTAAGGTTAACATGTTTTTTGGGAAAAGCCAATTTTTCCCTACAACAAAGAAATATATTTTATTTAGCTACAAAGTTTGTTGGTAAACATTCAGAAGGTTCCTCCAACTCAATCCCAATTAAACTGGGTAATAAAGGAGTATGATCATAGTGTTACTTGCATTGCTGACGATGTGCAAACCCTAGAGACTCGTAATAGCATGTTTCGCACTCCTGTAATTCTATCGCAAACAAACAATTGCATACATAAGCACTCAAGCATAGATGCAAGGGTAAAACTCAGATGAGAAAGTCCAAACTGAAAGTTCAACTGAAGTGCTTCGATTTGCAAAAAGAATCAATCATATCGGAGCTACGAAACTCAAACTACGATCAAAACAAGTTCGAATTCAAATCTGCTTGAAACCAAATTTTAAATTGTCAAAATCATGTTCAAGTTGATTAACTGGAAAGAGGGGTTCGAGACGAATATTCTGGCGTTAGTTTCACTGGATTTCGACAAACGGTTGAAAAGTTGCGAGGGCTTGAAGATCAAGGGCTAATCTGTGATAAAAAAAATAATAGCGGATAGGTCCCTGGCCGAAAATAAAATAAAAAGAAAAAACTAACGAACGAACGTTCGTTATCAGAGACAAACGCACGAACGCGTTCACGAACAGAGGCATTTGGGTGAACGTTCGCTAAATAGAGCCGATCGGAAAACCGAGAAAACCCTAACCCAAAAAATAAAACCGATCTAGATCTAAACCAAAAAAAAACGGCGGCGGTTTTTACCGGTTCCTTAAAAAACCGGCGGCGGCGGCGCGGCAAAGGCGAGGCGGCGCGGCGGCGGCGCCGGCGGCGAGCAGCAACGGCAGCGGCGCGGGCAGGCGGCGGTGGTGCGGGCTGCGACGGCGGGGGTGGGTGGAGGAGAGGTGGTGGCGGCGGGGGGGTATATAAAGGCCTCGAGGGGCTTTGGCTTGGGGAAGGGGCGACGGCGGCGGAGTCCTAGCCGGATTCCTGGTGGAGTCCGCTGGTGGCACGGCGGCGCGGCGCGGGGAGGCGGTGGCGCGGGCGGGCTGGCCTGCTCGGCTGGGCCTTCGGCCCAGTCGGGCGGGAACTTTGTTTTTTTTTAATAAATTCCACCGGAAAACAAAAATCCTAACAAAATACTAAAAAAATATAAAAATGCCAAAAACAATTTTCGCCGTCTAAATAAGATATTTAGAACAAAGTGAACATTTTTCTGGCCTAAAAATGCATATTTTTTCTAATTCAAATAAAATCTCGAATAAAATGCAAATAAAATATTTATTTGATTTTAAAAAATTCTCCAGTATTTCTCTCTTTTTGAAGAAGTCATATTACCTTCTCTCTTTTATTTTAATATTTGAAATACTCGGCGAGAAAAATATTAAAACCAAAATGATCCTATTTTCAAATCTGAAAAATTCAAATATGAAAATAATGAAATCTCCAACTCTCTCCCTGGGTCCTTGAGTTTCTTAAGATTTCTAGGATCAAAACCAAAATACAAATAAAAATATGATATGCATATGATGACCTATGTATAACATCCAAATTGAAAATTTGGGATGTTACAGACAGTGAGAGACTAGAGGTAGTTACAAATTACTAACCACCTCCAGTATATACTCAAGGGGTTTCGTAATTCTGCCCACCTTCAGTGCTTGGTATAGGACAAATAACCGCCTCTGATAGTGCTATTACAGGCAACTTTGTTGTGTTGGGTCACAACCGCTTCCCAGGGGCATTGCTAATGCTCATTTTTCTACTAGTGATGTATCATTGATATAGGCACTGAGATTGAATTGGGGAGGCACAAATGGTGGGTGAAGGTATATATGAGATATGATTGATGTTAATCCATTAGAATATGCATGTCTCCATTTGCAACCCATGGACAATTAGGTAGTATATGTAATATCAATCTTTTTACGAAAAAAGGGGAGTTTTATCGATAAACAACACCCCGCCTCGTTGATTGGAAGAATGAAGAACACACTCTGGGGCGTGGTGCGAACGAATATTGACAATGAAACTACTCTGCGTCCGACATTATGGTGGCCGGTTTTCACACGACTCCTGATCCAGTGGCTATATAAGCGCTCCTCATACCAATACATGGTTGGATACATAGCATCATCCAAACATTGGCCGGGTACTGTCGTCCCTATAGCAGCTCTCTATTGACAACCCACCCTCTCCTTTACAAAAAAATAAATATATGTGATAAAACAACCCTGCATAAGTTGTTGGTGTTTGGATACTAGTAATATTTTTATCAACATAGAAATGTCTTTTTTTGTGGGAAAATATAGAAATGTTTGACTTGTAAAGTTCTAACAAAATTAAATCATGGATGGAATATTATTCTAGTTTTGACTTTAGAAAATGGCGATGTGTATGCTATCTTGACGTGGTTCCAGTATCTTTGGAGTTTGCTGGTAGTACATGCAGCTAAGAAAAATATTATTCTAGTATCTTTGGAGTTTGACTTGTAAAGTTCTAACAAAATTAAATCATGGATGGAATATTATTCTAGTTTTGACTTTAGAAAATGGCGATGTGTATGCTATCTTGACGTGGTTCCAGTATCTTTGGAGTTTGCTGGTAGTACATGCAGCTAAGAAAAATATTGGCTACTCGTCGCTTTTGAGCTATACCTTGTGTTCTTTCATTATACTTTTTTTTCTTTGCAGTTGTGACATTTTCTTTATTCAGGGTATCGCTTTCACCAAATGGGCATCTATCAATCCAAGCTAGAAAGTATAATCAAGTTTAAATATTACTCCCTTCAATCCAAAATAAGTGTCACAATTTTGAATTAGGGTTAGTTAAAAAATGCGACACTTATTATGGATCCGAGGTAGTATAGGAAAGCTATACCATTTTTTGGGAGAATAACACACTTATTTTACTTTTATTTATAATAATTGAGTAGCCCTATGTTTTTCAAATCTCACGGATGCATCCGTACGTTAGAAACAGGAGAATGTTACTGAGCTCACGTTCTCCGGAAAGGCATGGCAAAACGAACATTTCTATGACAATTAGTTGTCGTGGGATGACAAATTTCTTCTGAAAGCACATCAAATTCTAGCAAAAGAATGAACTGAACGAATTTCTCATATTCATTACAGAAAAATGCCATAAAAACCGTTTGTATTTGTCATGCATCCGAGCAAACGTTTGCTGATTATGAGGGTTCTAGAAATACCCGAGTCGTGGATTTGAGCTAACATCTACCAGAAACTCGCTTTGACGATGTCAAACGAAGCTTCTACACCTAGGCGGGCAAGCCGCGGGAGAAAAAGTGGTGCACA
The DNA here is from genome assembly GCA_032464435.1 of Aegilops umbellulata. NCBI lineage: Eukaryota > Viridiplantae > Streptophyta > Magnoliopsida > Poales > Poaceae > Aegilops > Aegilops umbellulata. The sequence goes on along the minus strand of CP136057.1, from coordinate 129,981,812 downwards.
GACCACAGTTGAGGTCCCTTCAACGGTCACCACTCACTACTCGCTAGCGCGGGGCTGAAAGCATGAAAGCTCCCTCGATCGGTCTCGACCGCCAGTTCATAACAAAAGCAATTGCGGTTTGCCAGCTCACTTAGCGTCTTGCCTTTTTTTACCCAGTCAGCTCTATCTGAGGCTGGCAAGGCTGCAACAATTTCTAACCACCTGGTGTGTGTCGGCCGTACACAAGGCGTTCTTTCTTTATCTTGAGAGGAACACGCACATCGGCACATGGTGTTCGTCACACCGGAGCACTAGTCTAACTCACCTGGACTGTTTGACAAATTGGGCCTGACGTAGTTTAGTGCCTCTTTAGTTTGCAATTTAAAAACCAAATAAGAATACGTCCCCATCCCCGTGCCCCTCTCTGATGCGACTCAGGGGAACCCTAGCTTCCCCCGTCGCCGAGGGCCACTGCCGGGCAAAACCCTGGCAGTCTGGCGGCGGCGGGGCCTCTCCCTGGCGCGTCCCTCTGTCTCCCCCGGCGGCAGCGCGCGTAATCTCGGCGACGGCTTGGCGGCGTGGTGCGGCGGAGCTACCTCGGTCCTTTGGCGGGGGTGGAGGGCAGGGTGTCGTCCGGTGCCGCCTCTGCGGCGATTGCAGCATGGGGCCCTTGACCCCGATCTGGATCTGGTGGTGCTTAGGTCTAGGTCACGGTTGCCTGTGAGCCGTGGTGTTCGTGGGGTCTTGGTGGCCTCTGGGGACCATGGGGGTGCCTGCGGCCGCTCTTGCCTGGCGTGGTGATGCTGGTGGAGGTGTTGCATGGTGGAGAGCACGGGAAGAGGTGGTGCGCAATCACGTGGTGGAGCGGGGCGGTGGTCTTCTTCGAGCTCGGTGGTGGATGCAGGAGGTTGCAGCGCGGGGCCTTGGCGGATGTGGATCTCGGCCAGGTGTGGTGGTGCCGGGAGTGGCGGTTGGGATTTGCTGCGGTGGCCGGGGCGCGCGGAGTGGCTCTTGTCGACGCCTGCTTGGCTTGGAGGAGGGCAGTCCATTTGTGGTGTTTGGTGGCGACACGGCCAGGATCTGTGTTGCTCTACCTTGTTGGCCGCTTCTCTGACAAGCCTGCGGAAAGGCCTCAACTCCCTTATAGCCCTCACCGCTTGGAGCATCTGGAAGCATCGAAACGTCGCTCTCTTCGACGGCCTCGACCATCTAACGACGCCCACACTATCAAGGAGAAGGCCCGACTTTGGTCTAAAGCTGGAGCTCAAGGATTAGCACTAATTATCCATGTAGTCTAGAATGATTGTACTGAGGTTGAGCACCAACATGCTCATGCCATGCTCCTGGGGACGCCGATGCGTGCATGCCCCCTCGAGCGGCACCCTGTATGTTCTCTCCACCTATCAATGAAATGATGCGCAACAATGTGTATTCACGAAAAAAAGATTTGTGTTGGTTCCATGCCTGAGGTCGGAGCAGGGGCTCGCACAGGGGAGCACCATGGTCGGCGTGCGCGTTCACGTGGGCGATTCGGCGCACCGTTTCCTACCCTATGTGGCCCCGGGTTGCAGGAGCGGCATGGAGTGCCAGCGGATCTTCGATGTTATTGAGGATGGATGGGTGCTGGCGAGGTGGTTTCCGCGGTCGTGCATGTGCTGGTTGATGGTCGGGCTGCTCTCGGCCATGCAAGGGCGATGTACCGCCATGGTGTGGACACGGTGGCGAGGTGTTGCGACAGCGGCGGTGTGACTCCGGCAGTTTGGCCAATCTGTTGATGGGGTGGGAGAGGCTGCTGGAAATATGCCCTAGAGGCAATAATAAAGTTGTCATTATTATATTTCCTTATTCATGATGGTTAAGGTTTCCTAACCATGGACATGAGTTGTCATTTGATAACGGGATCACATCGTTAGGAGAATGATGTGACGGACAATACCCGTCCATTATCTTAGCATATGATCGTTCAGTTTATTGTTATTGCTTTCTTAATGTCAAATACATATTCCTTCGACTATGAGATCATGCAACTCCCAATACTAGAGGAATACCTTGTGTTCTATCAAACGTCACAACATAACTGGGTGATCATAAAGATGCTCTACAGGTATCTCCGAAGGTGTCCGTTGAGTTGGCATGGATCGAGATTAGAATTTGTCACTCCATGTATCAAAGAGGTATCTCTGGGCCCTCTCAGTAATACTGATACATCTCCAACGTATCTACAATTTTTTATTGTTCCATACTATTATATTATCCTCTTGGATGTTTTATATGCATTTATATGCTATTTTATATGATTTTTGGGACTAACCTATTAACCTAGAACCCAGTGCCAGTTTCTGTTCTTTTCTTATTTTTGAGTTCCGCAGAAAATGAATATCAAACGGAGTCCAATTGAGCAGAAAATTTACGGTGATTTTTTATGGATCAGAAGAAGCCCCCGAAGCAAAAGAGTTGGGCCAGAAGAGCCACGAGGCCTCCACAAGGGTGGAGGGCGCGCCCCCTATCTTATCATCGCCTCGTGGACCCCATCACTTGTCCTCGACGCCAAAAATTCCTATAAATATAGAAACCCCCATAAATAAACCTAGATCGGGAGTTCCGCCATCGCAAGCCTCTGTAGCCACGAATAACCTCTCGGGACCCTGTTTCGGCACCCTTCCTTAGGGGGAAACCATCACCGATGGCCATCTTCATCATCCCGGCGCTCTCCATGACGAGGAGGGAGTAGTTCACCCTCGGGGCTGAGGGTATGTAGCAGTAGCTATGTGTTTGATCTCTCTCTCTCTCTCTCTCTCTCTCTCTCTCTCTCTCTCTCTCTCTCTCTCGTGTTCTTGATTTGGCACGATCTTGATGTACCGCGAGCTTTGCTACCATAGTTGGATCATATGGTGTATTCTCCAATCTACCTTCTTGTGATGAATTGAGTTTTACCTTTGAGGTTTCATTATTATTGGATTGAATACTATTATGGATTTGAGAACACTTGATGTATGTCTTGCGTGGGATACTTATGGTGACAATGGGGTGTTCTATGGATTCACTTGATGTATGTTTTGGCACTCAACTCGCAGATTCCTGAGGTGACATTGGGATAATCTATGCATAGGGGTTGATGCACGTTTGCGTCCTTGTTTCTTTGGTAGGAATCTTGGGGCACTTGTTTGTGTACAAACCGGTGGATCTCGGGTAGGGGGTCACGAACTATGCGTCTAGGATCGATGGTAACAGGAGACGGGGGACACGATGTTTACCCAGGTTTGGGCCCTCTCTATGGAGGTAATACCCTACTTCCTGCTTGATTGATCTTGATGAATATGAGTATTACAAGAGTTGATCTACCACGAGATCGTAATGGCTAAACCCTAGTAGTCTAGTCTGTATGACTATGGTAATGTGTATATGTGCTTTCTGGACTAACCCTTCCGGTTTATATAGACACCGGGGGGATCTAGGGTTTACATGGAGTCGGTTACATAAGAAGGAATCTTCATAATTGATCGCCAAGCTTCCCTTCCACGCCAAGGAGAGTCCAATCCGGATACGAGTATGGTCTTCGGTCTTCATGTCTTCACAGCCCATCAGTACGGCCCATGGATAGCAGGCCGGACGCCCGAGGACCCCTTAGTCCAGACTCCCTCAGTAGCCCCTGAACCTAGCTTCAATGACGAGGAGTCCGGCGCGCAGATTTGTCTTCGGCATTGCAAGGCGGGTTCCCTCCTTCCGAACTCCAGAATAGTCTTCGGATGAAGTAAGTATATCCGGACCTGTGTATATAATTTCGGAGAATACAATATCCCACAAGCCCAACTTGTCGATAACTGTTCATGACATCGTATCACGCTTGCCCCGTTACTATTTCCAACCGTCGGCTAGCGAGCCGCTCCACATCTCAGGGCGCGGTTTTATTGGCACGTCTTGTCAAAGCAGAGATTGTGTCCCCTTATTTATGGGATTTTCATTAATGCAGGCCTGGGCAACCCAACCGTCCCCTGGGTACAACTCCTTGGTGATAGGTAGGTTTAGAGACCCAGGGGGAGACGCCCAGTATTCGGGGTCTTTATATAGAGACCCAGTCTCGTCTTCTTGCCTTGCGCTTGCTTCTTCCTCAACCCCAGCCACCCCAAGTTCCAACCCTCGGGTTCCAATCGCCACCAGCCCTAATCATGTCCGGATCCAACCGTCAAGGCCGGTGGGTGGCTTCTTCTGTCGCAGAGGAGGATTGCGAAGCTTCGCGCAGCGAGGTATCTGACCGCAGAAATCCTTCATCGGCTTCCTGCACAAGGGCAAGTTATACCTACCCCTAGATCTGGCGAGAGGGTAGTATTTGTATCCCACTTCCTTCACGGGCTAGGGTTCGCGCTTAACCCCTTCGTCCGGGGGCTCATGTTCTACTATGGGCTAGATTTTCACGATCTGGCCCCGGACTCTATTCTCCTCATCTCGACATTTATCGTCACGTGTGACGCCTTCCTCCGGACTCCTCCACACTTTGGTTTGTGTCTCAAGACATTTGATGTGAGGCCGCAGGTGACAGAGGAGGAGCAGGTAGAGTGCGGCAGCGTCATAATAGGCAAGCTTGCCAGCGCGGTTTGGCCCGAAGGATCTTTCGCCAAGTCTTCTGACCTATGGCAGCAGGGGTGGTTTTATATCAACGAGCCGCGGGGCTCCAAGTGGGCGGCTACACCTGTGTTCCGACCTGGCCCTCCAATTCAGCTCGCTTCATGGATCAATAAGGGATTGGACTGGGGATCCATCAATGAAGTGCAGACTCTGCAAAGTCGAAACCGAGAAGGGCATCGATCTTGTGAACGTCGATCAAGTAATGCTAGTCCGCCGGACCCTGCCATGTCAGCGGCGGCCTCTACGTATGTGGGAGTTTAATCCAGAAGGGCGGCGGACTCTTCAACACTTCTTCGACACTATGCATGAAGGAATGTGGAAATTATATTTCGGGGAACGAGAGCAATGGCCGAACACCACCGAAGATGTTGGCCTTGACTGCAATCATCCGGACACTTCGGTAAGTACTCGATATCCGAACACCTTCCATTCAAGCATATCTTGACAGGATACTGAACAATCCGTCCCTATACAGGACTGGATAAAGAAAGCGGTGCTAATCTGGTGTCCTGCGCCCCTTCCCGAAGACCCCGCGATCGCCCTGCTGACGAGAATGCTGATTCCGACACCGTACCAGGTGTCTGCAGAGGGGGTGAGAGCAGGGAGCCCAAAGGTGATACCCGCCCTAAGGATGAATTAAACGTTGTGTTCGGGGAAACTGAAACCCTTTTGCCCAAGGGTAAAGGTGCTGAGGGAGCCCTCCATGGCAAGAAGAGGGGCGCTTCCAAAGATCAGGAGGGGAAGCCTTCCAAGAGAGGAAAAACGCCATCATCGGGCGGCTTGGACCGGGCGAGCGATGCTGTCGTAGGGCTTGATGATGAGGACGAACCTTGGGGCAAACCGTAAGTGAGGCTAGGGCACTTTAAGCGTGCCTCATTCCTTTCCTATTAGCGAAGTAATCATCCAACATATGTTAATCCACGCAGGTTGATGTCTGGTGTTTCTCAATCGTCCTCCTCCTCGGGAGATCTTCTTTCGGAGATGATGGAGAGTGACATGCCTTCTCCGGCCTCATCACCCAACAGGGGGGATGATACCGAGGTATCATCCCAAAGGACTCCTCCCGATCGCCAAGTAGTGCAGGAAATGAAGAAGGCGTTACCCGAAGGTGGTGCCTCTGTCACTCGGGGTTCGGGAATCAAGAATGGCGTCCCCGAACCGTTCGGTTTACAGCCGGAGACGATTCTGGAGGCGAGTAAGCGGGTTCCTTCACAGGAATGCCGTACTCCGGCGGCGGTTTCTGAAGACCCAGGAGCGCCGGAAATGCTGACGAACATGCTACGACAAGCGTCCATTTCATAAGAGCATCGTGCCTTGATGGTTACGGTGGTCAAAATGTTGGGGAACGTAGTAATTTCAAAAAAATTCCTACACACACGCAAGATCATGGTGATGCATAGCAACGAGAGGGAAGAGTGTGTCCACGTACCCTCGTAGACTGAAAGCGGAAGCGTTAGCACAACGCGGTTGATGTATTCGCACGGCACCTCCCAGTTCAACACACGTTCAACTCGATGACGTCCCTCAAACTCTGATCCAACCGAGCTTTGAGGGAGAGTTCCGTCAGCACGACGGCATGGTGACGATGATGATGTTCTACCGACGCAAGGCTTCGCCTAAGCACCGCTACGATATGACCGAGGTGGATTATGGTGGAGGGGGGCACCGCACACGGCTAAGAGATCCAAGGGATCAATTGTTGTGTCTCCAACGGGTGCCCCCCTCCCCGTATATAAATGAGTGGAGGAGGGGGAGGGCCGGCCCTCTCTATGGCGCGCCCTAGGAGGAGTCCTACTCCCACCGGGAGTAGGATTCCCCCCTTCCAAGTAGTAGGAGTAGGAGTCAAGGAAAGGGGAGAGAGAAGAGAAGGAAGGAGGGGGCGCAGCCCCTCCCCCTAGTCCAATTCGGACTAGGCCTTGGGGGGCGCGCAGCCTCTCCTCTCTCTTTCCCCTAAAGCCCAATAAGGCCCATATACGCCCCGGCGAATTCCCGTAACTCTCTAGTACTCCAAAAAATACCCGAACCACTCGGAACCTTTCCGATGTCCGAATATAGTCGTCCAATATATCGATCTTTACGTCTCGACCATTTCGAGACTCCTCGTCATGTCCCCGATCTCATCCGGGACTCTGAACTACCTTCGGTACATCAAGATATTCTGAGCACATGCTCACTAGCTGAGCAATTCTCCTCCATCATGTAGGCAAAGTACTGTCAGAGGTCTCATACCTCTCGACACGGGCATTAGTATGAAATACAAATTTCAACTCTTGGAACATCTTATATGTTCCGTGGCGTTTCAAAAAACGTCTTTGAAGCCCCGATTCTAAGCTGTAAAGCATGGTGCACTAAACTATCAATTAGTCATCATACCGAGCTTTTGTCAGAACGTTCATAACGTCTGCATCTGCTCCTGCAATAGGTCTGTCACCTAGCAGTGCATCAAGGACATAATTCTTATGTGCAGCAATGAGGATAAACCTCGGATCACGGATCCAATCCGCATCATTGCTACTAACATCTTTCAACTTAGTTTCCTCTAGGAACATATCAAAAAATAAAACAGGGCGCTAAACGCGAGCTATTGATCTACAACATAGATATGCTAATACTACCAGGACTAAGTTCATGATAAATTAAAGTCCAGTTAATCAAATTACTTAAGAACTCCCACTTAGATAGACATCCCTCTAATCTTCTAAAGTGATCACGTGATCCATATCAACTAAACCATGTCCGATCATCACGTGAGATGGAGTAGTTTCAATGGTGAACATCACTATGTTGATCATATCTACTATATGATTCACGCTCGACCTTTCGGTCTTAGTGTTCCGAGGCCATATCTGTTATATGCTAGGCTCGTCAAGTTTAACCTGAGTATGCCGCGTGTGCAACGGTTTTGCACCCGTTGTATCTGAACGTAGAGTCTATCACACCCGATCATCACGTGGTGTCTCAGCACGAATTTTTTTCGCAACGGTGCATACTCAGGGAGAACACTAATACCTTGATAATTTAGTGAGAGATCATCTTATAATGCTACCGTCAATCAAAGAAAGATAATATGCATAAAAGATAAACATCACATGCAATCAATATTAGTGATATGATATGGCCATCATCATCTTGTGCTTGTGATCTCCATCTCCGAAGCACCGTCATGGTCACCATCGTCACCGGTACGACACCTTGATCTCCATCGTAGCATCGTTGTCGTCTCGCCAATCTTATGCTTCTACGACTATCGCTACCGCTTAGTGATAAAGTAAAGTATTACAGGGCGATTGCATTGCATACAATAAAGCGACAACCATATGGCTCCTGCCAGTTGCCGATAACTCGGTTACAAAACATGATCAACTCATACAATAAAATTTAGCATCATGCCTTAACCATATCACATCACAACATGCCCTGCAAAAACAAGTTAGACGTCCTCTACTTTGTTGTTGCAAATTTTACGTGGCTGCTACGGGCTGAGCAAGAACCGTTCTTACCTACGCATCAAAATCACAACGATAGTTTGTCAAATTGGTGCCGTTTTAACCTTCGCAAGGACCGGGCGTAGTCACACTTGGTTCAACTAAAGTTGGAGAAACTGACACCCGCCAGCCACCTGTGTGCAAAGCACGTCGGTAGAACCAGTCTCGCGTAAGCGTACACGTAATGTCGGTCCGGGCCGCTTCATCCAACAATACCGCCGAACCAAAGTATGACATGCTGGTAAGCAGTATGACTTATAACACCCACAACTCACTTGTGTTCTACTCGTGCATATGACATCTACGCATAAAACCTGGCTCGGATGCCACTGTTGGGGAACGTAGTAATTTCAGAAAAATTCCTACGCACACGCAAGATCATGGTGATGCATAGCAATGAGAGGGAAGAATGTGTCCACGTACCCTCGTAGACCGAAAGCGGAAGCGTTAGCACAACGTGGTTGATGTAGTCGTACGTCTTCACAATCCGACGCAGTTGACGCAGGGCTTCGCCTAAGCACCGCTACGATATGACCGAGGTGGATTATGGTGGAGGGGGGCACCGCACACGGCTAAGAGATCCAAGGGATCAATTGTTGTGTCTCCAAGGGGTGCCCCCTCCCCGTATATAAAGGAGTGGAGAAGGGGGAGGGCCGGCCCTCTCTATGGTGCGCCCTAGGAGGAGTCCTACTCCCACCGGGAGTAGGATTCCCCCCCCCCTTCCAAGTAGTAGGAGTAGGAGTCAAGGAAAGGGGAGAGAGAAGAGAAGGAAGGAGGGGCCGCAGCCCCTCCCCCTAGTCCAATTCGGACTAGGCCTTGGGGGGCGCGCAGCCTCTCCTCTCTCTTTCCCCTAAAGCCCAATAAGGCCCATATACTCCCAGCGAATTCCCATAACTCTATGGTACTCCGAAAAATACACGAACCACTTGGAACCTTTCCGATGTCCGAATATAGTCGTCCAATATATCGATCTTTACATCTCGACCATTTCGAGACTCCTCGTCATGTCCCCGATCTCATCCGGGACTCCGAACTAACTTCGGTACATCAAAACACATAAACTCATAATAAAACCGTTATCGAACTTTAAGCGTGCTGACCCTACGGGTTCGAGAACAATGTAGACATGACCGAGACATGTCTCCGGTCAGTAACCAATATCGGAACCTAGATGCTCATATTGGCTCCCACATATTCTACGAAGATCTTTATCGGTCAAACTGCATAACAACATATGTTGTTCCCTTTGTCATCTGTATGTTACTTGCCCGAGATTCGATCGTCGGTATCTCAATACCTAGTTCAATCTCGTTACCGGCAAGTCTCTTTACTCGTTCCGTAATACATCATCCCGTAACTAACTCATTAGTTACAGTGCTTGCAAGGCTTATAGTGATGTGCATTACCGAGTGGGCCCAGAGATACCTCTCCGACAATCGGAGTGACAAATCCTAATCTCGAAATACGCCAACCCAACAAGTACCTTTGGTGACACCTGTAGAGCACCTTTATAATCACCCAGTTACGTTGTGATGTTTGGTAGCACACAAAGTGTTCCTCCGGTAAACGGGAGTTGCATAATCTCATAGTCATAGGAACATGTATAAGTCATGAAGAAAGCAATAGCAACATACTAAACGATCGAGTGCTAAGCTAACGGAATGGGTCAAGTAAATCACATCATTCTCCTAATGATGTGATCCCATTAATCAAATGACAACTCATGTCTATGGCTAGGAAACATAACCATTTTTTATCAACGAGCTAGGCAAGTAGAGGCATACTAGTGACACTCTGTTTGTCTATGTATTCACACATGTATCATGTTTCCGGTTAATACAATTCTAGCATGAATAATAAACATTTATCATGAAATAAGAAAATAAATAATAACTTTATTATTGCCTCTAGGGCATATTTCCTTCACAAAAAGGTTCTATCCACGAAGAGTGGATTGAACGAGGCCTTCACGAGCCTTCTAAGAGGTTTTGAGGTTTGTGATGTAATTTTGCCAATTGAATTTTATTGACAGAATGCACATGTTGTATATGCAGTAGCCCCTGAGGCTCGGATTGCTTTCCAAAGGAAGTGATCGGAGGATCAAAGAGATATGCTCAGGTATTAAACTTGATTTAATTTGAAATACAGGCTGCCTCCCCTCGTGTGGCTGCCCGAAATACGGAGGTGGCCGAACTGCAGCGAAAGCTGGATATTGTGGAAGATGACATTGCATTGATCAACAGGCGTCTTGATGACTCGCAAGGTATATATTTCAAGCATTCCTTACACCAGTGTGCTTGACGCTGAAAAGAGTTTTATATGAAATGTGCATGAAATGTAGATGGTGCTGCCGCCGTGGAGGCTCTTCGAGCGGAGCTAGTCCGGCCAAGGAGCGGGCCCGGTTTAGTAATGCTGCTGCTAAAAAGGCATCGGCTGAATTAAAGGCCGAACAAGCTGCGCGATGCCAAGGCGAGGAGAAGATATCCACGATGACACTCGAGTTGGAGAGTGCTACTGGTCGCTGCGAATTTCTTGAGAAGGAGAATAAAGCCTTAACGGCTGAACTGGGCAAGGCCCGACAGGAGGTGAGAGAAGCGCAATCAGAATCTTGAGCACTCCGTGAGGAGGTTCGGCAGGCGAAGGAGATAGTGGCTGGAAAACCTTTTCTGCTGCAGACTAAGTTCGGCGACCCGGACTATGCTCAGCTTAACCAAGTGTGGAGTTCTCCGCACGAGTATTTGGACTTGCTGAAGAGTTCTTCCAAGGCAGTGCGGTATCACCAAGCGCGAGATGGATATGCAACGGAGAAGCTTTTTTGGTCACAGTTTGGCGTGTCAAAGCGCCATCTGCTGCTCAATGAACAGATGTCCCAATGGGCCGGACTTCATAGGGTATCTGGCGCTGCCATGAAGGATGTCATAATCCGGCTGTGCCAACCGATCCTAAGCCAAATAGCTATTTCAGTTTGGTGCAGAAGCTTGTCGATGCGGTGCCGCAAATTAATGCTACGAAGCGATCGACGTGCATTGAAGGTGCACTGATGGCCTTTGCCCGAGTCAAGACATTCCGGGGAAAGGTAAAGGCCATCGACGTCGCGACGAAGGGTCCGCCCAGAGGCACGGACCATCAGGAACCGGAGCATTATTTTGAAGACGTCCTAGAGGCCGCCCGCTTGATAGAGGGTCAATGCTCTAAAAACATAATGTTCGAGTGAGGTGTATGATGATTGTAAAAGACAATTTTATAGTTAATCTATTTATGTTTTGCTCGAAAGCTTGAATTCCTCCTGTGCGGCCATTTTAATATAATCTGAAAGTTTTCCCGTCGTCGGCTTCATCCCCTCGTAGGAAGTACGGGGGTGTACGGAAAAGCATTTAGTCACTCTTTATCCAACGTCTTGCTCCATGAAGGAGGTGATAATGCGGCGAACCAGGCAATCGGACTATAAGGCGTTAAAACTTTCACTTGGCCATAGGAGTTTTATGGTGGGGCTACGACACAGCCCCTGGTATGTATGCGGCGTGTGGTGCCTTACATATCTGATCTGAAAAAGATCCCTCGTGTTACACGGAGAATCGCTAAAGATTCCAATAAGTCGTCAAGTGGTTGACCAGCTCTCGTCACATCTTGACAGTCAGTTTTCGGCTTTCTCTATTGAGGTGCTCATCCGGCTTAGGCCAGGGCACAATAGTAGTAGTTCTCCCTTTACTACCCTAGCCGATAGAGCGAAACGTAGGGTAGCAAGCACAGGAGCCGGGCAACCCAACTATTGACCCAAGACAATGATTCGGAGCTGATGCATATAAGGCCAAACTTGCAACGCCGAAGTACGCTATAGAGTTGTTCGGACTTTTACTGGCAACTAATTCATTCCCATACAGAGCCCCTGGCAGGGTATGCCGAGGTGCATCTGCAAAGTAGCCGTTGAGGCCGTACTTATTGTTGAAAGAGTATGAAAGATTAGCTCGGATGAGGCTTACTGAGAGCGGAGCGATGTGCCAATGATAAATTTATGTATGTATGTATGTATGTGTGTGTGTGTGTGTGTGTCTATATATATATATATATATATATATATATATATATAATTAAAAAAGGAATCCACATATCCGGCTATTTGACATGCTCGGGGTAAGGATCAGAGGAAAAAGGGCATAGTACAGGCTTGGAATAAAGAGTGCGGTCTGCAAAAAGTTATTTTGGACCTCCTGTCGCACGTCTGCGTCGCCCGTCCTCGGGGAGGGGAATCCTTAACGGAAGTAGCCCCTTAGGTGAGTGTACGGATCCGAACTCCGATAGAGTCCGTTGTAGATGTTGTCCAGTTAGTCACCTGTTCTTAAGTGATGATATAGAAAAATAAGGAAAACAGATAAAGAAACGTTAGGGAATGCTTGCAGGGTTGTCCGTATTGTGCTTCCGCCGATGCCCATGGTATCTTGAGTGCGTAGTAATGTGCTTGTGGTGTAAATTTTGCCAGTATAGTAGGTGGGTGGCGGAAGCCGAACTGCTATTTGCATTCCGGGAGTGGTCAAATTTCAGAGGGAAACTGTTTCTGGCCCCTGGTGTTCGGCTGGAGAGCCAATCCGTCGTCTTTATCGCCTAGTGGCCTCCTCCCCTTGTGATCAGCGTTAAGCTTGCCTGCCTGCTTGAAGACCCAACAATTTCGGTTGGTATGATTAGCTGGCCTATCAGGGTGACCATGCAATCTGACAAGGTCGGTCCAATATCCTGTCAAGGGTGGATGGTCCATCCTGGTTTGCCTTTAGTAGCTTCTTCCGTTGACCGGGCTTTGGATTGTGAAATACGGCGTTCACCGCTGTGTCTCATATATTACTGCGACTATTGTGTTCGGTTCATCGTGGCTTGCCGTTGGCGTCTCAGATTTCGGAAGTGCCCGGGCCGCTGGCGTTGTTGCTTTTACGAGCGAGCCAGTTGTCTTCTCCCGCGCAAAAAAGCGAGTCATAAGAGCGGTAAGGGATGTCATGGATTTGGGTCCTTCCTGGCTGAGGTGCCGCGCTAGCCATTCATCCTGGACGCTATGTTTGAAGGCTGCAAGGGCTTCTATGTCCAGAAAATCGACAATTTGGTTCTTTTTGACTAAGAACCTGGTCCAGAGCTCCCTGGTTGACTCGCCGAGCTCCTGGACAATGTGACTTAAGTCATTGGCATATAATGGCCGGACATATGTTCCATGGAAGTTGTCTTGAAAGGCGTCTTCCAAATCTTCCCAGTTGCTAATATAATTTTCTGGCAAACTGTTTAGCCAGTACCGAGCTGGCCCTTTAAGCTTGAGAGGTAGGTATTTAATGGCATGAAGGTCACCTCCGTGGGCCATGTGAATATGGAGGAGTTAATCCTCGATACATACCGCGGGATCTGTTGTTCCATCGTATGATTCGATGTTAATGGGTTTAAACCCGTCTGGAAATTCATGCTCCATTACTTCGTCAGTGAAGCAGAGAGGGTGTGCGGATCCTCTATGTTGGGCCTGATGACCCACAAGTATAGGGGATCTATCGTAGTCCTTTCGATAAGTAAGAGGGTCGAACCCAACGAGGAGCAGAAGGAAATGATAAGCGGTTTTCAGCAAGGTATTCTCTGGAAGTACTGAAATAAGTGGTAACAGATAGTTTTGTGATAGGATAATTTGTAACAAGCAACAAGTAACAAAAGTAAATAAAGTGCAGCAAGGTGGCCCAATCCTTTTTGTAGCAAAGGACAAGCCTGGACAAACTCTTATATAAGGAAAAATGCTCCCGAGGACAAATGGGAATATCGTCAAGCTAGTTTTCATCACGTTCATATGATTCGCGTTCGGTACTTTAATAATTAGATATGTGGGTGGACCGGTGCTTGGGTGCTGTTCTTACTTGAACAAGCATCCCACTTTTGATTACCCTCTATTGCAAGCATCCGCAACTACAACAAAAGTATTAAGGTAAACCTAACCATAGCATGAAACATGTGGATCCAAATCAGCCTCTTACGAAGCAACACATAAACTAGGGTTTAAGCTTCTGTCACTCTAGAAACCCATCATCTACTTATTAATTCCCAATGCCTTCCTATAGACCCAAATAATGGTGAAGTGTTATGTAGTCGACGTTCACATAACACCACTAGAGGCTAGACAACATACATCTCATCAAAATATCGAACGAATACCAAATTCACATGACTACTAATAGCAAGACTTCTCCCGTGTCCTCAGGGACAAACGTAACTACTCACAAAGCAATTGATGTACATAATCAGAGGGGTAATAATATGCATAATGGATCTGAACATATGATCTTTCACCAAGTAAACCAACTAGCATCAACAACTAGGAGTAATCAACACTACTAGCAACCTACTAGTACCAATCCCGGACTTGGAGACAAGAATTGGATACAAGAGATGAACTAGGGTTTTGAGAGGAGATGGTGCTCGTGAAGATGTTGATGGAGATTGCCCTCTCCCAATGAGAGGAGTGTTGGTGATGACGATGGCGATGATTTCCCCCTCCCGGAGGGAAGTGTCCCCGGCAGAACAGCTCTGTCGGAGCCCTAGATTGGTTCTGCCTCGCAGCGTCGGAGTTTCGTCCCGAAAGGTTGCTTATTATTTTTTCCTAATCGAAAGACCTCATATAGCAGAATATGGGCATCAGAGAGCCACCAGGGGGCCCACGAGGTAGGGGGCATCCTAGGGGGGGCGCCCCCCACCCTCGTGGACAGGGTGTGGGCCCCCTGGTCTTCATCTTTGGCAAGGATTTTTCATTATTTTTAACTAGATGTTGCGTATAGTTTCAGGAGTTTTGGAGTTGTGCAGAATATGTCTCTAATATTTGCTCCTTTTCCAGCCCTGAATTCCAGCTGCCGGCACTCTCCCTCCTTATGTAAACCTTGTAAAATAAGAGAGAATAGCCATAAGTAATGTGACATAATGCATAATAACAGCCCATAATGCAATAAATATCGATATAAAAGCATGATGCAAAATGGACGTATCAACTCCCCCAAGCTTAGACCTCACTTGTCCTCAAGCGAAAGCCGATAACGATAAATATGTCCCCATGTTTAGAGGCAGAAGTGTCGATAAAAATAAAATACGGATATGAAGGCATCATGATTATTCTCATAACAGCAACATGTATGAATATTGTCATATGATTTCTTATACTCAAGTAATAATCCATTCACAATGCAGTGTACGAATCATAAACTTTATTGAGAACCAACAAACTATAATCTCAGTCATTGAAGCAATTGCAATTTATCATAACATCAGAAAGAGTTTATGTCAGAGCTTAAAATCAAGTCCACATACTCAACTATCATCTAGTCCTTCATAATTGCTAATACTCACGCAATACTTGTGGTTATGAAGTTTTAATCGGACACAGAGAAAGATAGGAGCTTATATTTTCGCCCCACAACCTTTTACCTCAAGGGTATGTCAACAATAATAACTCATGCTCCCCCACATCCAATTAGGTACATATACCAGAATCTTTCCAACATATTGTGCTTGCCAAACAATAAAATGAAAAAGGAAAGGTGAAGATCACCATGACTCTTGCATAAGGTAGAAGATGATAATAAAAGATAGGCCCTTCGCAGAGGGAAGCAGAGGTTGCCATGCGCTTTTATGGTTGGATGCACAAAATCTCAATGCGAAAGAACGTCACTTTATATTGCCCCTTGTGATATGAACCTTTATTATGCAGTCCGTCGCTTTTATTACTTCCACATCACAAGATCGTATAAAGCTTATTTCTCCCACACCAATCAATCATACATATTTAGAGCAATTTTTATTGCTTTGCACCGATGACAACTTACTTGAAGGATCTTACTCAATCCATAGGTAGATACGGTGGACTCTCATGGCAAAATTGTTTTAAGGGTATTTGGAAGCACAAGTAGTATCTCTACTTGGTGCTGAGAATTTGGCTAGCACGAGGTGGAAAGGCAAGCTCGACATGTTGGAGGACCCATGACAACATACTTTATCTCAGATATAAGAAAACACAACCCATTACGTTGTCTTCCTTGTCCAACATCAACTCTTTAGCATGTCATATTTTAATGAGTGCTCCCAATCATAAAAGATGTCAATAATAGTATATTTATATGTGAACCCCTCTTTCCTTATTACTTCCTATTAATTGCAACGATGACCAAAGCTATGTCTGCCAACTCCCAACAACTTTTAATCATCATACTCTTTCTATGTGAAGTCATTACTCTCAATAAGATCAATATGAACTCTTTATTTCTTTTTATTCTTTTTCTTATTTTCTTTTATTCACTCAAGATCAAAGCAAAATAATCAAGCCCTTGACTCCACACTAATCTTTATTATATATCTCACGGACTCGATTACATAGAGAGGTCAAAAAGCAAAACTCAAAACTAGATCATGCCATAAACTTTATTCTACTAGATCAAGATACTACTGATGGGATAGAACTAAGAAAAACGGTAAAGATAGGAGATGAGTTTGCGATACGATACCGGGGCACCTCCCCCAAGCTTGGCAGTTGCCAAGGGAAGTGCCCGTACCCATGTGATTATGTCTCCTTTGTCGGTGAAGAAGGTGGAGGTGATGATAGATAGTCGCACATAGAGCGTAAGAGGTCCTCCAGCTTGCGTATAATGCCCTTGAGTGCAGCAATATGCTCCTTCAACAAAATATTTTCACGTGTGAGATACTTGTTATGTATACGAGCTAACTCAATCATCTTGAAAGCTTCGATCTCAGTTGGGGTAAGAAGATTATGATCAAGTTAAAGGATGTCTTCTGCTGCCGGAGCTTCTTCCTCCGTGACATTCTTGATCCCTTCATCCTTGTTGATCTCCATGGGTTCTTCCATCTTCAGGTCTATCTTCAATAGCCAAGAATCGTTGTCACCATTTTTGGAGGAGGGGGACGACATGCTACCTGGCCTTGACAACCCTGACAGAAAACAACTTGAAATAAGAACAGGGGACAATTGCGGGATACGGGAGTCAAAACCTTCGGGAGAATATATAATGACTTTTTACCAACCAAAATGCGTAACGTGCAAGAAAACGGAGTCCATAAAGCACATGAGGTGCTCACGAGGTAGGGGGCGCACCCAGTGGGGTAGGGTGCGCCCTCCACCCTCGTGGGGCCCTCGTGTCCTTCCCCGGACTGCCACTTATTTTTCTATTTTTCTAAATATTCCAAAATGGAGAAATATTGTCTTAAAAATTGTTTTGGAGTCGGTTTACTTACCGTACCACATACCTATTCCTTTTCGGAGTCTGAAACATTCTGGAAGGTGTCCCTTATGTATTCCTCCGGGGTTACGATTTCGATAATATTGGTTTCGACATTTATGGGATTACCTGAGATATAATGTTTAACTCTTTGACCGTTTACCACCTTCGGATTTGTGCCTTCGAAGTTGTTGACTTTTATGGCACCGAAACGATAGACCTCCTCGATGACGTAGGGGCCTTACCATTTAGAGAGAAGTTTTCCTGCAAAAAATCTTAAACGAGAGTTGTATAGCAATACATAATCACCTACATTAAACTCACGCTTTTGTATCCTTTTATCATGCCATCTTTTAACTTTTTCTTTAAACAACTTGGCATTTTCGTAAGCTTGGGGTTCTCCATTCATCAAGTGAGCTAATATCAAATAACCTCTTCTCACCGGCAAGTTTGAAATCATAATTGAGCTCTTTAATAGCCCAATATGCCTTATGTTCTAGTTCAAGAGGTAAGTGACATGCTTTTCCATATGCCATTTTATACGGAGACATTCCCATAGGATTTTTATATGAAGTTCTATAGGCCCATAATGCATCATCAAGTTTCTTGGACAAATTCTTTCTAGACCTATTGACAGTCTTTTGCAAAATTAATTTGAGCTCTCTATTACTCAATTCTACTTGACCAGAAGACTGTGGGTGATAAGGAGATGCAATTCTATGATTAACATCATATTTAGCAAGCATTTTACGGAAAGCACCATGAATAAAATGTGAACCACCATCAGTCATTAAATATCTAGGGACTCCAAACCTCGGGAAAATAACTTCTTTAAGCATTTTAATAGAAGTGTTATGATCAGCACTACTAGTTGGAATAGCTTCTACCCACTTAGTAACGTAATCAACAGCAACTAGAATATGTGTATATCCATTAGAGGCAGGAAAGGGTCCCATATAATCAAAGCCCCAAACATTGAATGGTTCAATAACAAGTGAATAATTCATAGGCATTTCTTGGCATCTACTAATATTACCAATTCTTTGACATTCATCACAAGACAAAACAAACTTACGGGCATCCTTGAAGAGACTAGGCCAATAAAAACCGGATTGCAATACCTTATGTGCAGTTCTATCTCCAACTTGGTGTCCTCCATAAGCTTCGAAATGACACTTGCGTAGAATATGTTCCTGTTCATGCTCAGGTACACAACGCCTAATAACACCATCTACTCCTTCTTTATAAAGATGTGGGTCATCCCAAAAGTAATGTCTCAAATCATAGGAAAGCTTTTTCTTTTGCTGGTATGTGAAACTAGGCGGTATAAATTTAGCAACAATGTAATTAGCATAATCAGCATACCATGGAGTACTACGAGAAGTACTTATAACATTTAATTGTTCATCAGGAAAGCTATCATCAATAGGTAGTGGGTCATCAAGAACATTTTCTAACCTAGACAAGTTGTCTGCAACAGGGTTCTCAGCTCCCTTTCTATCAACAATATGTAAATCAAATTCTTGTAGCAAGAGAACCCATCTAATAAGTCTAGGTTTAGCATCTTTCTTTTCCATAAGATATTTAATAGCAGCATGATCAGTGTGAATAGTTACTTTAGAATCAACAATATAAGGTCTGAACTTATCACAAGCAAATACAACTGTTAGAAATTCTTTTTCAGTAGTAGCATAATTTCTTGGAGCATTGTCTAGAGTCTTACTAGCATAATGGATAACATTTAATTTCTTATCAACTCTTTGCCCTAGAACAACACCTATAGCATAATCACTAGCATCACACATAATTTCAAAGGGTAAATTCCAATCAGGTGGCTGAACAATAGGTGCAGATATCAATGCTTTCTTAAGTATTTGAAATGATTCTACACAATCATCATCAAAGACAAATGGTATATCTTTTTGTAATAAATTAGTCAGAGGCCGAGAATTTTTTGAGAAGTCCTTAATGAACCTCCTATAAAATCCGGCGTGACCAAGGAAACTTCTTATACCTTTGATGTCCTTGGGACATGGCATCTTTTCAATAGCATCAACCTTGGCTTTATCAACTTCAATACCTCTTTCAGAAACTTTATGCCCCAAGACAATACCATCATTAACCATAAAGCGGCACTTTTCCCAATTCAAGACAAGATTAGTTTCTTCACATCTCTGCAAAAATCGATCAAGATTGCTTAAGCAATCATCAAAAGAGGATCCATAGATGGAAAATCGTCCATGAAAACCTCACAAATCTTTTCACAAAAGTCAGAGAATATAGCCATCATGCATCTTTGAAAGGTAGCAGGTGCATTACATAAACCAATAGGCATACGTCCATAAGAAAAAGTACCAAAAGGGCATGTAAAAGTAGTCTTTGATCGATCTTTAGCCGACACAGGTATTTGGGAGAAACCAGAATAACCATCTAGAAAGCAATAATGTGTATGTTTGCATAATCTTTCTAGCATTTGATCGATAAAAGGTAAGGGGTAATGATCTTTCTTAGTAGCCTTATTTAATTTACGGAAATCAATTACCATCCTATAACCTATAATAATTCTTTGCGGAATCAATTCATCTTTATCATTAGGAACAACAGTAATACCTCCCTTCTTAGGGACACAACGGACAGGACTTACCCATTGACTATCAACAACGAGATAAGCATATTTCTTTTCTCACCATTTCTTTCATTTTAGGATTAAGCCTTCGTTGATGATCACGGACTGGTTTGGCATCTTCTTCCAAATTTATTATGTTGATATAGAGTGGGACTAATGCCCTTAAGATCATCAAGCGTATATCCAATAGCAACACGGTGCTTCTTCAGAGTTTTCAATAATCTTTCTTCTTCATGCTCTGAAAGGTTAGCACTAATAATAACAAGATATATCTTCTTTTCATCGAGATAAGCATATTTAAGATTATCAGGCAACGGTTTAAGCTCAAACATGGGATCACCCTTGGGTGGAGGAGGATCCCCTAAGATTTCAACAGGCAGATTGTGTTTCAGAATAGGTTCCTGTTTAAAGAATACTTCATCTATTTCCCTTCTTTCATTCATGAACATATCATTTTCATGGTCTAGCAAATAATGTTCTAAAGGATCACTAGGAGGTACGACAATAGAAGCAAGACCAATAATTTCACCCTTACTAGGCAATTCTTCTTCACGATGTTGTTTACTAAATTTATAGAAATTAAACTCATGAATCATATCATCCAGGCCAATAGTAACAACATTCTTTTCGCAGTCTATCTTAGCATTAACAGTATTCAAGAAGGGTCTACCAAATATAATGGGACAAAAGCTATCTTGTGGGGAACCCAGAACAAGGAAATCAGCAGGATATTTAGTTTTCCCACACAAGACTTCAACATCTCTAACAATTCCCACTGGTGATATAGTATCTCTATTGGCAAGTTTAATTGTGACATCAATATCTTCTATCTCAGTAGGTGCAATTTCATGCTTAATTTCCTCGTATAATGTATGTGGTATAACACTTGCACTAGCACCCATATCACATAAGCCATGATAACAATGATCTCCTATTTTAAGAGAAATAACAGGCACGCCTACCACAGGTCTATGTTTATCTTTAGCTCTAGGTTTAGCAATTATAGCAGTTTCACCACAGAATTGAATAACATGCCCATCAATATTATCAGCCAAGAGATCTTTAACAATAGCAATATTAGGTTCTACTTTAACTTGCTCAGAAGGTGTATATGTTCTAATATTGCTTTTACGAAGCACAGTTGAAGCTTTAGCATGATCCTTTATTCTAATAGGGAAAGGTGCTTTCTCGGCATAAGAAGTAGGAACAATAGGATCATTATAAGTGACAGTCTTTTCTTCAACTTTAATAGGTGCAGCTACTTTTACTTCTATGGGAGGATGATATTAAACCACTTCTCCTTGGGGAGGTCAACATAAGTAGCAAAAGATTCACAGAAAGAAGCTACTATCTCACAGTCAAGTCCATATTTAGTGCTAAACTTACGGAAAATATCGGTATCCATAAAAGATTTAAGACAATCAAACTTAGGTGTCGTACCTAACTCCTTACCTTCATCGAGATCCCAATCTTCAGAGTTGCGTTTAATTCTATCCAATAAATCCCATTTAAATTCAATAGTCTTCATCATAAAAGAGCCAGCACAAGAAGTATCGAGCATGGTGCGATTGTTTTTAGAAAGCCGAGCATAATGATTTTGAATAATTGTTTCTCTTGGGAGCTCATGATTGGGGCATGAATATAACATTGATTTAAGCCTCCCCCAAGCTTGAGCGATGCTTTCTCCTTCACGAGGCCAAAAATTATATATATAATTGCGATCACGATGAACAAGATGCATAGGATAATACTTTTGAGGAAATTCCAATTGTAGTCTTCTATAGTTCCATGATCTTGTATCATCACATAGCCCATACCATGTCAATGCATCTCCCTTCAAAGATAAAGGGAAGACCTTCTTCTTGACAACATCATCGGGTATACCTGCAAGCTTAAATAATCCACAAACCTCATCCACATATATTAAGTGCTCATCACGATGCTTTGTTCCATCTCCTGCAAAAGGATTAGCTAGCCGTTTTTCTATCATACCCGAAGGAACTTCAAAGGAACATTTTCATTTTCAGTAGGTTCATTAGGTTGAGGAGCAACTCTTTGCCCTACCGGTCGGGGTGAAGATACCCCGAACAAGCCCCTCAGAGGATTACTTTCCATAGTAACGAGTGACAATAAATTTCAGCACACTATATACATTTTTCCTTACCAAATTCCACCTACCAAAGGCGCTTCACTCCCCGGCAACGGCGCCAGAAAAGATTCTTGATGACCCACAAGTATAGGGGATCTATCGTAGTCCTTTCGATAAGTAAGAGTGTCAAAACCAACGAGGAACAGAAGGAAATGATAAGCGGTTTTCAGCAAGGTATTCTCTGCAAGTACTGAAATAAGTGGTAACAGATAGTTTTGTGATAAGATAATTTGTAACGAGCAACAAGTAACAAAAGTAAATAAAGTGCAGCAAGGTGGCCCATTCCTTTTTGTAGCAAAGGACAAGCCTGGACAAACTCTTATATAAGGAAAAGCGCTCCCGAGGACAAATGGGAATATCGTGAAGCTAGTTTTCATCATGTTCATATGATTCGCGTTCGGTACTTTGATAATTTGATATGTGGGTGTACCAGTGCTTGGGCGCTGTTCTTACTTGAACAAGCATCCCACTTATGATTAACCTCTATTGCAAGCATCCGCAACTACAACAAAAGTATTAAGGTCAACCTAACCATAGCATGAAACATGTGGATCCAAATCATCCCCTTACGAAGCAACGCATAAACTAGGGTTTAAGCTTCTGTCACTCTAGCAACCCATCATCTACTTATTACTTCCCAATGCCTTCCTCTAGGCCCAAATAATGGTGAAGTGTTATGTACTTGACGTTCACATAACACCACTAGAGGCTAGACAACATACATCTCATCAAAATATCGAACGAATACCAAATTCGCATGACTACTAATAGCAAGACTTCTCCCGTGTCCTCAGGAACAAACGTAACTACTCACGAAGCACATACATGTTCATAATCAGAGGGGTAATAATATGCATAATGGATCTGAACGTATGATCTTTCACCAAGTAAACCAACTAGCATCAACTACAAGGAGTAATCAACACTACTAGCAACCTACTAGTACCAATCGCGGACTTGGAGACAAGAATTGGATACAAGAAATGAACTAGGGTTTTGAGAGGAGATGGTGCTGGTGAAGATGTTGATGGAGATTGCCCTCTCCCGATGAGAGGAGCGTTGGTGATGACGATGGCGATGATTTCCCCCTCCCGGAGGGAAGTGTCCCCGGCAGAACAGCTCTGCCGGAGCTCTAGATTGGTTCCGCCAAGGTTCCGCCTCATGGCGGCGGAGTTTCGTCCCGAAAGGTTGCTTATTATTTTTTCCTCATCGAAAGACCTCATACAGCAGAAGATGGGCATCGGAGAGCCACCCGGGGGCCCATGAGGTAGGGGGGCGTGCCCTAGGGGGGACACGCCCCCACCCTCGTGGACAGGGTGTGGGCCCCCTTGTCTTCATCTTTGGCTATGATTTTTCATTATTTTTAACTAGATGTTCCGTGGAGTTTCAGGACTTTTGGAGTTGTGCCGAATAGGTCTCTAATATTTTCTCCTTTTCCATCCCTGAATTCCAACTGTCGGCACTCTCCCTCCATATGTAAACCTTGTAAAATAAGAGAGAATAGCCATAAGTAATGTGACATAATGCATAATAACAACCCATAATGCAATAAATATCGATATAAAAGCATGATGCAAAATGGACGTATCAGGGCCACACTATGAAGCACCTCCGGCGGGCTCCGTTTACGGTGCTCGGACCGGGCATGGTCGGCCTTGTAGTGTCCGAATAGGTGGCCATCGTCGTCGGTCGGGGTATATCTCCGTGATCTGTACATCGATCTTGTGCGTCCTGCTCTACCCTCCGGGTCTTGGTTGATGTTGCGAGTGTTCCCCCGAGATGTTTTGTTCTTGCTTTGACGGTCGGATGGGTTGTTATGGTGCTCTGCTTGGGCTGCTGCTTTGTGTGGACCGAACTGTGGTCGGCCCACCGCATTGTTCGATGGTGGTGTGGGCTCCATCGCCCTGCCATCGTATTGAGGGAGCCACCTACTCTTGGGGTGGCTTATGTCTAGGGTGCTAAGGCCGTATTCTTCGGCGGCCAGGACCTCGGTCCATCTATCATTGAGCAAATCTTGGCTTGCTTGAAGCTGCAGTTGCTTCTTCCTTAGGCTCCTTGCAGTGGCTATAAGCCAGCATTTAAAGCGCTCCTGCTCGAGAGGTTCCTTAGGCATGATAAAATACTCGTTGCTGAGGATCTACTATTCCTCGGAGAGTGGGAGATAATTCCTGTCCTCCAAGTCTCCATATGTGGCCTGTTCATTAGGGTTGTCTTGCCCGCTTTCCTGTTTCTCCTGCTCAGATTCTACCTCAACAGGGTCTTCCTTGTCCGGAGTAGTGTCTTCTCTGGTGCTAGTAGTGTTTTATCTTGAGCGATGTGACCTAGAGCGGCGCCGTGTGCGCCGGTGTTCGGGCTGTGTACCAGGAGGTTTATCCTCGACCAGATCCTCCTTGTCATCGTCGAGAGCGTTGTAAGGTGTGTCTATCATACACACGTCATACCAGGAACTGGTCATCCCGTGCCTAGCGGGTAGTAAGCTCTGGCCTTGCCCCTCATCGTCGTCCGCACTGTCAATGTCTTCGGAGCGGGGGTTGGGCGTGTTGGTTAGGTCTTCAACAGTGGCTATGAAGTGGGTGGCGGGTGGGAAGCAAAATTCTCCATCATCCGCCTCTAGCTCGAACCGGACATAGTTCGGCTGTGAGTCCTTCTCCAAGGACAAATTCTTTAAAGATTTTAGCACGTCACCCAAAGGCGAGTGCTGGAAAACGTCCGCGGCGCTGAACTCAAAGATTGATAACCGATCTAGCTCGGTGTCCGCAGGCGTACACAGTCCGGACCTTATAGCCGGAGACAAGTCCGAAGGTCGGTTAAAGCGAATATTGCAGGGCGTTGAGTCCATGTGAGGCTCCAACACCGCGGACTCTGCGGCCTCGGATGGCACGATCTGCTTTGGCTCTAAGGCCGTTGCAGCAGTAGGAACCATCTCCTGGGTGTGATCCGATGACAGATTTAAGTCACGTTCATCGGGGTGAGGGGGAGCGATCGCCACGGGCTCAAATCCCTTGAAGATCAAGTCTCCACGGATATCCGTGACATAGTTCAAGCTTCCAAATCTGACCTGATGGCCAGGGGCGTAGCTGTCGATCTGCTCCTGATGGCCAAGCGAGTTGGCGCGCAGTACGAAGCCGCCGAATACGAAGATCTGTCTGGGGAAGAAGGTTTCTCCCTGGACAATGTCATTACTGACGATCGAAGGGGCCATCGAGCCCTTTGCCGACGACACAGTGGAACTCTCAATGAAAGCACCAATGTCGGTGTCAAAACCGGCGGATCTCGGGTAGGGGGTCCCAAACTATGCGTCTAGGATCGATGGTAACAAGAGACGGGGGACACGATGTTTACCCAGGTTCGGGACCTCTCTATGGAGGTAATACCCTACTTCCTGCTTGATTGATCTTGATGAATATGAGTATTACAAGAGTTGATCTACCACGAGATCATAATGGCTAAACCCTAGAAGTCTAGCATGTATGACTATGGTAATGTGTATATGTGCTTTCCGGACTAACCCCTCCGGTTTATATAGACACAGGGAGGATCTAGGGTTTACATGGAGTCGGTTACATAAGAAGGAATCTTCATAATTGATCGCCAAGCTTGCCTTCCACGCCAAGGAGAGTCCAATCCGGATACGAGTATGGTCTTCGGTCTTCATGTCTTTACAGCCCATCAGTACGGCCCATGGATAGTAGGCCGGACGCCCGAGGACCCCTTAGTCTAGGACTCCCTCAGCACTCTTTGAGGTTCTTTGTGTTGGATTTAATATTATGAATCTGAAGTTGTTTGATGCATATCGTATAATTGACCGACGGATACTTGTGGTGACATTGGAGTATCTAGGTGACATTAGGGTTAATTGATGTGTGTCATATGGTGTTATTTTACTACGAACTCTAGGGTTGTTTGTGACACTTACAGGAATAGCTCAATGGATTGATCGGAAATAATAACTTTGAGGTGATTTCGTACCCTACAAGCAATTTCATCTTATGTTCTCCGCGTAGGAACTTTGGAGTGAATTTTGTCGCACGTTGAGGGATTGTCATGTGATCTAATTATGTTATCATTGTTGAGATAACTTCCACTAGTGAAAGTATGAACCCTAGGCCTTGTTTCCAAGCATTGCAATACCGTTTTTGCCCACTTGTACTACTTGCTACCTTGCTGTTTTTATATTTTCATATTACAAAAACCTATATCTACTATCCATATTACACTTGTATCACCATCTCTTCGCCAAACTAGTGCACCTATACAATTTACCATTGTATTGGGTGCGTCGGGGACACGAGAGGCTCTTTGTTATTTGGTTGCAGGGTTGTTTGAGAGAGACCATCTTCATCCTACGCCTCCCACGGATTGATAAAACTTAGGTCATCCACTTGAGGGAAGTTTGCTACTGTCCTACAAAACTCAGCGCTTGGAGGCCTAACACGACTCTACAAGAAGAAGGTTCCGTAGTAGACATCAAGCTCTTTTCTGGCGTCGTTGTCGGGGAGGCTAGGTAAGAGGCACTCACATCCCGTCAACGAAGCTCTTTTCTGGCGTCGTTGCCGGGGAGGTTAGTGCTTGAAGGTATATCTCTAGATCTTGCAATCAAATCTTTTAGTTTCTTGTTTTATCACTAGTTTAGTTCATAAAAGAAAACTACAAAAAATGGAATTGAGGTTGCCTCATATGCTTCATCTTTTTAATGTCTTCCGTGAAAATGATGGAAAAGAAAATTTTGCTCAAGTGTTAGAAGAAGTCTATAAAATGTTTGGCACTAAATTTTTGAATGATGAGCATGATTGCAATGTTGTTA
Source organism: Aegilops umbellulata (assembly GCA_032464435.1). Taxonomy (NCBI): domain Eukaryota; kingdom Viridiplantae; phylum Streptophyta; class Magnoliopsida; order Poales; family Poaceae; genus Aegilops; species Aegilops umbellulata. Next base: position 129,954,919 of record CP136057.1, on the reverse strand, counting down.
GTATGAATTCTTTGAATATCCATGATGCTAGTGATAAGCAAAGCCACAAGCTTGGGGATGCTATGTTTGATGAAGACGATATTTTTAGTCCCCCAAGTTATAATGAGAATATTAATTATGATGAAAGCATGCCTCCTATTTATGATGATTATATTGATAAAAGTGGGTTTGGAAGAGTGTCAACTTTAGGAAGTAATGCTCCCACTATTTTGGAGGGTGTTTCATCTTAGTGTGAAAATTATGAAAGTTGATTTGGAGAGGTCATGATTTATTTAGTGATGAATCCACTATTTTGGAAGAGGTTCCAATTTATTATGAGAACAAAGTTGCTACCTATGATGGTTATTGTGATGACATGTATGCTATAAAGAATAATGATAAGCATGAAACTTGTCATCATGATTTTAATTTTCAATTGGATTATGCCTCACATGATAGTTATTTTGTTGAGTTTGCTCCCACTACTATTCATGAGAAGAAATTTGCTTATGTGGAGAGTAATAAAATTTCTATGCTTGTGGCTCATGAAAAGAATGCTTTATGTGATGGTTATATTGTTGAATTAATTCATGATGCTACTGAAAATTATTATGAGGTAGGAACATATGCTTGTAGGAATTGCAATAATAACAAGTTTCCTCTCTATGTGTTGAAAATCTTGAAGTTATGCTTGTTTTGCCTTCCTATGCTAGTTGATTCTTTCTCCCATAAATTGCTTGCTCACAAAATCCCTATGCATAGGAAGTGGGTTAGACTTAAATGTGTCAATCATATGCTTCATGATGCTCCCATTATGTTTCAATTCTTATCTTTTATGTGAGCATCATTCACATCATCATGCCTAGCTAAAAAGGCATTAAAGCAAAGCGCTTGTTGGGAGATAACCCAATATTTACCCTAATATTTTTGTGTATTCTCATCATTAAGATACTGTAGTAATCAAGTTTTATAGCTTTTGTTTCAATAAAGTGCCAAGTAAAGCCTTTGGGGTGGTGTGGATGATAGTTGACTTGATTATGTGCAAAAACAGAAACTTTTGCTCCCAGTCCAGGAATTTTGAAAATTCACTGGAAAGTGATTTTGATCTGAATTTTCTACACAAGATTTCTATACAAATTCCCCAGGTTGTCCTAATTTTTCAGAATTTTTGGAGTTACAGAGGTATGGACAGTTTCCATATTACTACGGACTGTTCTGTTTTTGACAGATTCTGTTTTCATTGTGTTGTTTGCTTATTTTGATGAACCTATGAGTAGTATCAGAGGGTATGAACCATGGAGAAGTTGGAATACAGTATATATAACATCAATATAAAATTAGAATGAGTTCACAACAGTACCTAAGTGGTGATTTGCTTTATTATACTAAAGGAGCTTACGAGTTTTCTGTTGAGTTTTGTGTTGTGAAGTTTTCAAGTTTTGTGTGAAGTTTTGATGGACTACGGAATAAGGAGTGGCAAGAGCCTAACCTTGGGGATGCCCAAGGCACCCCAAGGTAATATTCAAGGGCAACCAACCATCTAAGCTTGGGGATGCCCCGGATGGCATCCCCTCTTTCGTCTTCGTTCATCGGTAACCCTACTTGGAGCTATGTTTTTATTCACCACATGATATGTGTTTTGCTTGGAGCATCATTTTATTTCATTATGTTATGCTTGCTGTTTGAATAATATCCCAAGATATGAAATTCTTAATTATTATAGAGTCTTCACATATTCACATAATTATTCGACTACTCATTGATCTTCACTTATATCTTTTGGAGTAGTTTGTCATTTGCTCTAGTGCTTCACTTATATCTTTTTAGAGCACAACGGTGGTTTTATTTTGAAGAAATTGATGAACTATCATGCTTCAATTATATTATTTTGAGAGTCTTAAACAACATGGTAATTTTCTTTGGTTACGAATTTAGTCCTAATATGATAGGCATCCAAGAAGGATATAATAAAAACTTTCATATAAAGTGCATTGAATACTATGAGAAGTTTGATTCCTTATGATTGTTTTGAGATATAAATATGGTGATATTAGAGTCATTCTAGTGAGTAGTTGTGAATTTGAGAAATACATGTGTTAAGGTTTGTGAGTCCCGTAGCATGCACGTATGGTGAACCGTTATGTAACGAAGTTGGAGCATGAGATATCTTTTGATTGTCTTCCTTATGAGTGGCGGTCGGGGACGAGCGATGGTCTTTTCCTACCAATCTATCCCCCTAGGAGCATGCGCGTAGTACTTTGTTTTGATGACTAATAGATTTTTGCAATAAGTATGTGAGTCCTTTATGACTAATGTTGAGTCCATGGATTATACGCACTCTCACCCTTCCAACATTACTAGCCTCTCTAGTACCGCGCAACTTTCGCCGGTACCATACACCCACTATATACCTTCCTCAAAACAGCCACAATACCTACCTATTATGGCATTCCCATAGCCATTCCGAGATATATTGCCATGCAACTTTCCACCGTTCCGTTTATTATGACACGTTCAATCATTGTCATGTTGCTTTGCATGATCATGTAGTTGACATCGTATTAGTGGCAAAGCCACCGTTCATAATTCTTTCATACATGTCACTCTTGATTCATTTCCCATCCCGGTACAACGCCGGAGGCATTCATATAGAGTCATATTTTATTCTAGTATCGAGTTGTAATTTTTGAGTTGTAAGTAAATAAAAGTGTGATGATCTTCATTATTAGAGCATTGTCACATGTGAGGAAATAAAAAAGAGAGAGGAGGCCAAAAAAAGAGAAGGCCAAAAAAAGAAAAAGAAATGAGAGAAAAAGAGAGAAGGGGCAATGTTACTATCCTTTCTCCACACTTGTGCTTCAAAGTGGCAACATGATCTTCATGATAGAGAGTCTCCTATATTGTCACTTTCATATACTAGTGGGAATTTTTCATTATAGAACTTGGCTTGTATCGATGGGCTTCCTCAAGTTGCCCTAGGTCTTCATGAGCAGGCAAGGTGGATGCACACCCACTTAGTTTCCTTTTGAGCTTTCATACACTTGTAGCTCTAGTGCATCCGCTGCATTGCAATCCCTACTCACCCACATTGATATCTATTGATAGGAATCTCCATAGCCCATTGGTACGCCTAGTTGATGTGAGACCATCTCCGCCTTTTTGTCTTCTCCACAACCACCATATTCTATTCCACCTATAGTGCTATGTCCATGGCTCACGCTCATGTATTGCGTGAAAGTTTAAAAGGTTTGAGAACATCAAAAGTATGAAACAATTGCTTGTCTTGTCATCGGGATTGTGCATGATTTGAATATTTTGTGTGATGAAGATGGAGCATAGCCAGACTATATGATTTTGTAGGGATAACATTATTTGGCCATGTTATTTTGAGAAGACATAATTGCTTTATTAGTATGCTTGAAGTATTATCGTTTTTATGTGAATACTAAACTTTTGTTTTGAATCTTATGGATCTGAATATTCTTGCCACAATAGAGAAGATTACATTGATAAATATGTTTGGTAGCATTCCACATCAAAAAATTTGTTTTTATCATTTACCTACTCGAGGATGAGCAGGAATTAAGCTTGGGGATGCTTGATACGTCTCCATCATATCTATAATTTTTTATTGTTCCATGCTATTATATTATCCATCTTGGAAGTTCTATATTTATTTATATGCTATTTTATATGATTTTTGGGACTAACCTATTAACCTAGAGCCCAGTGTCAGTTTCTATTTTCCCTTGCTTTTGAGTTTCGCAGAAAAGGAATATCAAACGGAGTCCAATTGAGCTCAAAATTTACGGTGATTCTTTATGGACCAGAAGAAGCCCCCGAAGCAAAAGAGTTGGGCCAGAAGAGCCACGAGGCCTCCACAAGGGTGGAGGGCTGATGACCCACAAATATAGGGGATCTATCATAGTCCTTTTGATAAGTAAGAGTGTCGAACCCAATGAGGAGCAGAAGGAAATGACAAGCGGTTTTCAGTAAGGTATTCTCTGCAAGCACTGAAATTATCGGTAACAGATAGTTTTGTGATAATGTAATTTGTAACGGGTAACAAGTAACAAGTGTAAATAAAGTGCAGCAAGATGGCCAAATCCTTTTTGTAGCAAAGGACAAGCCTGGACAAACTCTTATACAGAGAAAAGCGCTCCTGAGGACACATGGGAATATCGTCAAGCTAGTTTTCATCATGTTCATATGATTCACGTTCATTACTTTGATAATTTGGTATGTGGGTAGACCGGTGCTTGGGTGCTGGCCTTTCTTGGACAAGCATCCCACTTATGATTAACCCCTATTGCAAGCATCCGCAACTACAAAAAGAAGTATTAAGGTAAACCTAACCATAGCATGAAACATATGGATCCAAATCAGCCCCTTACGAAGCAACGCATAAACTAGAGTTTAAGCTTCTGTCACTCTAGCAACCCATCATCTACTTATTACTTCTCAATGCCTTCCTCTAGGCCCAGATAATGGTGAAGTGTCATGTAGTCGACGTTCACACAACACCACTAGAGTAAAGACAACATACATCTCATCAAAATATCGAACGAATACCAAATTCACATGACTACTTATAGCAAGACTTCTCCCATGTCCTCAGGAACAAACGTAACTACTCACAAATCATATTCATGTTCATAATCAGAAGGGCATTTGAAGGAAATATGCCCTAAAGGCAATAATAAAGTTATTATTTATTTCCTTATTTCATGATAAATGTTTATTATTCATGCTAGAATTGTATTAACCGGAAACATGATACATGTGTGAATACATAGACAAACAGAGTGTCACTAGTATGCCTCTACTTGAATATCTCGTTGATCAAAGATGGTTATGTTTCCTAGCCATAGACATGAGTTGTCATTTGATTAACGGGATCACATCATTAGGAGAATGATGTGATTGACTTGACCCATTCCGTTAGCTTAGCACTCGATCGTTTAGTATGTTGCTATTGATTTCTTCATGACTTATACATGTTCCTATGACTATGAGATTATGCAACTCCCGTTTACCGGAGGAACACTTTGTGTGCTACCAAATGTCACAACGTAACTGGGTGATTATAAAGGTGCTCTACAGGTGTCTCCGAAGGTACTTGTTGGGTTGGCGTATTTCAAGATTAGGATTTGTCACTCCGATTGTCGGAGAGGTATCTCTGGGCCCACTCGGTAATGCACATCACTATAAGCCTTGCAAGCATTGCAACTAATGAGTTAGTTGCGGGATGATGTATTACGGAACGAGTAAATAGACTTGCCGGTAACGAGATTGAACTAGGTATTGAGATACCGACGATCGAGTCTCGGGCAAGTAACATACCGATGGCAAAGAGAACAACGTATGTTGTTATGCGGTTTGACCGATAAAGATGTTCGTAGAATATGTGGGAGCCAATATGAGCATCCAGGTTCCGCTATTGGTTATTGACCGGATACGTGTCTCGGTCATGTCTACATAGTTCTCGAACCCATAGGGTCCGCACGCTTAAAGTTTTGATGACAGTTATATTATGAGTTTATGAGTTTTGATGCACCGAAGGAGTTCGGAGTCCCGGATGAGATCGGGGACATGACGAGGAGTCTCGAAATGGTCGAGACGTAAAGATCAATATATTGGACGACTATATTCGGACATCGGAAAGGTTCCGAGTGATTAGGGTATTTATCGGAGTACCGGAGAGTTACGGGAATTCGCCGTGGAGTATATGGGCCTTACTGGGCCATACGGGAATAGAGGAGAGAGGCCAAAAGGAAGGAGGCGCCGCCCCCCCTCTGGTCCGAGTTGGACAAGGGGTGCAGCCCCCTTTTCCTTCTTCCTCTCCCCCTCTTTCCTTCTCTCCTACTACAACAAGGAAAGGAGGAGTCCTACTCCCGGTGGGAGTAGGACTCCCCCCTTGGTGCGCCCTCCTCCTAGGCCGGCCGCCTCCCCCTTGCTCCTTTATATATGGGGGCAGGGGGCACCCCATAGACACAACAATTGATCATTGATCTCTTAGCCGTGTGCGGTGCCCCCGTCCACCATAGTCCACCTCAATAATACTGTAGCGGTGCTTAGGCGAAGCCCTGCGTCGGTAGATCATCAACATCGTCACCATGCCGTCGTGCTGACGAAACTCTCCCTCAACACTCGGTTGGATCGGAGTTCGAGGGACGTCATCGGGTTGAACGTGTGTTAATCTCGAAGGTGTCGTACGTTCGGTACTTGATCGGTCGGATCATGAAGACGTACGACTACATCAACCGCGTTGTGCTAACGCTTCCGCTTTCGGTCTACGAGGGTACATGGACAACACTCTCCCCTCTCGTTGCTATGCATCACCATGATCTTGCGTCTGCGTAGGATTTTTTTTGAAATTACTACGTTCCCCAATAGTATTAATATGCATAATGGATGTGAACATATGATCTTCCACCAAATAAACCAACTAGCATCAACTACAAGGAGTAATCAACACTACTAGCAACCCACAGGTACCAATCTAAGGCTTTGGGACAAAGATTGGATACAAGAGATGAACTAGGGTTTGAGAGGAGATGGTGCTGGTGAAGATGTTGATGGAGATTGACCCCCTCCCGATGAGAGGATCGTTGGTGATGACGATGGCAATGATTTCCCCCTCCCGGAGGGATGTTTCCCCAGCAGAACAGCTTTGCCGGAGCCCTAGATTGGTTCCACCTCGTGGCGGCGGAGTTTCTTCCCGAAAGCTTGCTTATGATTTTTTTCTCGAACGAAAGACTTCATATAGCAGAAGATGGGCACCGGAGGCCTGCCAGGGGGCCCACGAGGCAGGGGGCGCACCCAGGGGGTAGGGCGCGCCCCCCACCCTCGTGGCCAGGGTGTGGGCCCCCTCTGGTATTTTCTTCACTCAGTATTTTTTATTAATTCCAAAAATGACTTCCTGAAGTTTCAGGACTTTTGGAGCTGTGCAGAATGGGTATCTAATATTTGCTCCTTTTCCAGCCCAGAATTCCAGCTGCCGGCATTCTCCCTCTTCATGTAAACCTTGTAAAATAAGAGAAAATAGGCATAAGTATTGTGACGTAACATGTAATAACAGCCCATAGTGCAATAAATATCGATATAAAAGCATGATGCAAAATGGACGTATCAACTCCCCCAAGCTTAGACCTTGCTTGTCCTCAAGCGGAAGCCGATAACGATAAATATGTTCACATGTTTAGAGATAGAGGTGTCGATAAAATAAAATACGGATATGAGGGCATCATGATTATTCTTATAACAGCAACGTATATGGATATTGTCATGTGATTTCTTATGCTCAAGTAATAATCTATTCTCAATGTCAAGTATGAATCAGAAACTTCATTGAGAACCAACAAACTATGATCTCAGTCATTGAAGCAATTGCAATTTATCATAACATCGGAAAGAGTCAATATAAGAGCTTTTCAGCAAGTCCACATACTCAACTATCATTTAGTCTTTCACAATTGCTGACACTCACGCAATACTTATGGGTATGGAGTTTTAATCGGACACAGAGAAAGATAGGGGCTTATAGTGTTGTCTCCCAACCTTTTACCTCAAGGGTAATGTCAACAATAATAATTCATGCTAACTTATGCTCAAGTAATAATCTATATATATATCAGGATCTTTCCAACACAATGTGCTTGCGAAAGGATAAAATGTAAAAAGGGAAGGTGAAGATCACCATGACTCTTGCATAAGGAATAAGACAAAAAGTAAAAGATAGGCCCTTCATAGAGGGAAGCAAAGGTTGTCATGTGCTTTTATGGTTGGATGCACGAAATCTTAATGCAAAAGAACGTCACTTTATATTGCCACTTGTGATATGAACCTTTATTTTGCAGTCCGTCGCTTTTATTGCTTCCATATCACAAGATCGTATAAAGTTTATTTTCTCCACACTAATAAATCATACATATTTAGAGAGCAATTTTTTATTGCATGCAACATGACAACTTACTTGAAGGATCTTACTCAATCCATAGGTAGATATGGTGGACTCTCATGGCAAAACTGGGTTTAAGGATATTCGGAAGAACAAGTAGTATCTCTACTTGGTGCAAAGAATATGGCTAGCATGAGGGGGAAAGGCAAGCTCAACATGTTGGATATGATCCATGACAATATACTTTATTTCGGATATAATAAAACATAAACCATTGCGTTGTCTTCCTTGTCCAACATCAACACTTTAGCATGTCATATTTTAATGAGTGCTCACAATCATAAAAGATGTCCAAGATAGTATATTTATATGTGAAAACCTCTCTTTCTTTATCACTTCCTATTAATTGCAACGATGACCAAAACTATGTTTTTTAACTCTCAACAACTTTTATTCATCATTCTCTTTATATGTGAAGTCATTACTCTCCATAAAATCGATATGATCTCTTCTATTTCTTTTTTCTTTCTTTTTTCTTACTTTTTTCTTTCTTTTTTCTTTCTTTTTTCTTTAATTCCCTCACGATCATACCAAGATAATCAAGCCCTTGACTCAACACTAATCTTTATTATATATAGCTCGCAGACTCGATTACATGCAAGGATCATAAAGCAAAACTCAAAACTAAATCATACTAGAACTTTATTCTACTAGATCAAGATATTACTAAAAGGATCGAACTAATAAAAATGGTAAATATAGGAGTGTGATGGTGATACGATACCGGGGCACCTCCCCCAAGCTTGGCAGTTGCCAAGGGGAGTGCCCATACCCATGTGATTATGTCTACTTCTTCGGGGGTGGTGATGTGATATTATTGGCTATGATACCCCTCAGGATGCGATTCTCCTCCTCGAGCTTGTTGACTTGCCGCTTAAGATCCATTATTTCCCTAAGGAGCTTACCCGTGACGGTTAAACCTCCTTGCTCCCATGGATGCTGCATAGCTGCGGGAGAACAAGTAACGCTCCTTTTCATATTTTCATAAGAGAGAAATTTAACATTGGAGGGGATGACCGAGTTTGGGATAGCTGAGCACTGTAGTTCTCCCATCGCGAATCCTGCCCGGAAGCGAGAAGTAACTTCTTGATCCTGCTCCATGGCATCTATCCTTTTTAAGTCAGCTTCCATCTCTTCCTCCGTTGAGGGCCCAAAGTGATAGGCATCGCTCTTTGCCCCTGGACCTGGTGTCGGATGAGACACCCGACTCTCCCCGACTGACTCTTGAGAAGACATCTTGCTCTAATTTGCTATAGAAACAACTCGAAACAAAAACAGAGGATATTTGCGTGGTACGGTGGTCAAAACCTTCGGGAGATTATATAATGAATTTTTACTGACCAAAAGAAGTATTGTGCAAGAAAACAGAGTTCGGAGGGCACACGAGGTGCCCACGAGGTAGGGGGTGTGCCCAGGGGGTAGGGCGCACCCTCCACCCTCGTGGACGCCTCGTGTCCTTCCCGGACTACTTCTTATTCTTCTATTTTCTTAAATATTCCAAAATGGAGAAAAATTGCCATTAGAACTGTTTTGGAGTCGGTTTACTTACCGTACCACATACCTATTCCTTTTCGGAGTCTGAAACATTCTGGAAAGTGTCCCTTATGTATTCCTCCGGGGTTACGGTTTCAATAATATTAGTTTCAACATTTACGGGATTACCTGAGATATAATGTTTGATTCTTTGACCGTTCACCACCTTTGGATTTGTGCCTTTGAAGTTGTTGATTTTTATGGCACCGGAGCGATAGACCTCCTCAATAACGTAAGGGCCTTCCCATTTAGAGAGAAGTTTTCCTGCAAAAAAATCTTAAACGAGAGTTGAATAGCAACACATAATCACCTACATTAAACTCATGCTTTTGTATCCATTTGTCATGCCATCTTTTAACTTTTTCTTTAAACAGTTTGGCATTCTCATAGGCTTGGGTTCTCCATTCATCAAGTGAGCGAATGTCAAATAACCTCTTATCACCGGCAAGTTTGAGATCATAGTTGAGCTCTTTAATGGCCCAATATGCCTTATGTTCTAGTTCGAGAGGTAAGTGACATGCTTTCCCATAGACCATTTTATACGGAGACATACCCATAGGATTTTTATATGCAGCTCTATATATAGGCCCATAATGCATCATCAAGTTTCTTGGACCAATTCTTTCTAGATCTATTAATAGTCTTTTGCAAAATTAATTTGAGCTCTCTATTACTCAATTCTACTTGACCACTAGACTGCGGGTGATAAGGGGATGCCATTCTATGATTAACATCATACTTAGCAAGCATTTTACGAAAAGCACCATGAATAAAATGTCAACCACCATCAGTCATTAAATATCTAGGGACTCCAAACCTCAGAATAACTTCTTTAAGCATCTTAATAGTGTTATGATCAGCACTACTAGTTGGAATAGCTTCTACCCACTTAGTAACGTAATCAGCAGCAACTAAAATATGTGTATACCCATTAGAGGAAGGAAATGGTCCCATGTAATCAATGCCCCAAACATCAAATGGTTCAATAACAAGTGAATAATTCATAGGCATTTCTTGACGTCTACTAATATTACCAATTCTTTGACATTCATCACAAGACAAGACAAACTTACGGGCATCTTTGAAGAGAGTAGGCCAATAAAAACCGGATTGCAATACCTTATGTGCAGTTCTATCTCCAGCATGGTGTCCGCCATAAGCTTCGGAGTGACACTTGCATAGGATCTGTTCCTGTTCATGCTCAGGTATACAACACCTAATAACACCATCTACTCCTTCCTTATAAAGATGTGGGTCATCCGAGAAGTAATGTCTCAAATCATAGGAAAACTTTTTCTTTTGCTGGTATGTGAAACTAGGTGGTATAAATTTAGCAACAATGTAATTAGCATAATCAGCATACCATGGAGCAGTACGAGAAGCATTTATGACATTTAATTGTTCATCAGGAAAGCTACCATCAATAGGTAGTGGGTCATCAAGAACATTCTCTAACCTAGACAAGTTGTCTGCAACGGGGTTCTCAGCTCCCTTTCTATCAATATTATGTAAGTCAAATTCTTGTAGTAGGAGAACCCATCTAATAAGTCTAGGTTTAGCATCTTTCTTTTCCATAAGATATTTAATAGCAGCATGATCAGTGTGAATAGTTACTTTAGAATGAACAATATAAGGTCTGAACTTATCACAAGCAAATACAACTGCTGAGAATTCCTTTTCAGTAGTAGCATAATTTCTCTGGGCATTGTCTAGAGTTTTACTAGCATATTGAATGACATCCAATTTCTTATCAACTCTTTTTCCTAGAACAACACCTACAACATAATCACTAGCATCGCACATAATTTCAAAGGGTAAATTCCAATCAGGTGGTCGAACAATAGGTGCAGAAATTAATGCTTTCTTAAGTATTTCAAATGCTTCCACACAATCATCATCAAAGACAAAAGCTATATCTTTTTGTAATAGATTAGTCAGAGGCCAGGAAATTTTTGAGAAGTCCTTAATGAACCTCCTATAAAAACCAGCATGACCAAGGAAAGTTCTTATACCTTTAATGTCCTTGGGACATGACATCTTTTCAATAGCATCAACTTTGGCTTTGTCAACTTCAATACCTCTTTCAGAAATTTTATGCTCCAAGACAATACCTTCATTAACCATAAAGTGGCATTTCTCCCAATTCAAGATGATATTAGTTTCTTCACATCTCTGCAAAACTCGATCAAGGTTGCTCAAGCAATCATCAAAAGAGGATCCATAAACTCAGAAATCATCCATGAAAACCTCACAAATCTTTTCGCAAAAGTCAGACAATATAGCCATCATGCATCTATGAAAGGTAGCAGGTGCATTACATAAACCAAAAAGCATACGTCTATAAGCAAAGGTACCGAAAGGGCAAGTAAAAGTGGTCTTTTCTTGATCATCAGCTGACACAGGTATTTGAGAGAAACCAGTGTAACCATCTAGGAAGAAAAAATGTGTATGTTTGGATAGCCTTTCTAGCATTTGATCAATGAAAGGCAAAGGGTAATGATCTTTTTTAGTAGCTTTATTTAATTTGCGGAAATCAATTGCCATCCTATAACCTGTAATAATTCTTTGCGGAATCAATTCATCTTTATCATTAGGAACGACAGTAATACCTCCCTTCTTAGGGACACAATGGACACGACTTACCCACTCACTATCAGCAACGGGATAAATTATACCTACTTCTAGGAGCTTTAATATTTCCTTTCTTACCACTTCCTTCATCTTAGGATTTAGCCGTCATTGGTGATGAATAACTGGTTTGGCGTCTTTCTCCAAATTTGTTTTGTGTTGACATAGAGTGGGACTAATGCCCTTAAGATCATCAAGAGTATATCCAATAGCAACACGGTGCTTCTTCAGAGTTTTCAATAATTTCTCTTCTTCATGCTCTGAAAGGTTAGCACTAATAATAACATGATATATCTTCTTTTCATCAAGATAAGAATATTTAAGAGTATCAGGTAATGGTTTATGCTCAAACACGGGATCACCCTTGGGTGGAGGAGGATCCCCTAGGATTTCAACAGGCAAGTTGTGTTTCAGAATAGGTCCCTGTTTAAAGAATACTTCATCTATTTCCCTTCTTCCATTCATAAACATATCATTTTCATGGTCGAGCAAATATTGTTCTAAAGGATCACTAGGAGGCACGGCAATAGAAGCAAGACCAATAGTTTCATCTTTACTAGGCATTTCCTCATCACGGGGTTGTCTACTAAATCTAGCAAAATTAAACTCATGAGACATATCACCCAAACCAATAGTAACAACATCCTTTTCATAGTCTATCCTAGCATTAACAGTGTTCAAGAAGGGTCTACCAAATATAATGGGACAAAAGCTATCTTGTGGGAACCAAGAACAAGAAAATCAGCAGGATATTTAACCTTCCCACACAAGCTTCAACATCTCTAACAATCCCAATCGGTGAAATAGTATCTCTATTGGCCAGCTTAATTGTAACATCAATTTCTTCTATCTCAGTAGGTTCAATATCATGCATAATTTCTTTGTATAAGGAATGAGGTATTGCACTTGCACTAGCACCCATATCACACAAGACATGATAACAATGATCTCCTATTTTAACAGAAATAACAGGCATGCCTACCACAGGTCTATGTTTATCTTTAGCACCAGGTTTAGCAATTCTAGCAGTCTCATCACAGAAGTAAATAACATGCCCATCAATATTATCAGCCAAGAGATCTTTAACCATAGAAACTTTAGGTTCAACTTTAACTTGCCCAGGGGGTTTGTGTGTCTTAATATTACTTATGTTGACTACAGTTGAAGCTTTAGCATGATCCTTTATTCTAACAGGGAAAGGTGGCTTCTCAATATAAGCAGCAGGAACAACAGGATCATCATAAGTGATAGCCTTTTCTTCAACTTTAATAGGTGCAATTACTTTTACTTCAATGGGAGGATTATATTTAAACCACTTCTCCTTAGGGAGATCAACATGAGTAGCAAAGGATTCACAGAAAGAAGCTACTATCTCAGAGTCAAGTCCATATTTAGTGCTAAATTCATGAAAACATCGGTATCCATAAAAGATTTAACACAGTCAAACTTAGGTGTAATACCTGACTCCTTACCTTCGTCGAGATCCCAATCTTCAGAGTTGCATTTAATTCTTTTCAATAAGTCCCATTTGAATTCAATAGTCTTCATCATAAAAGCTCCAGTACAAGAAGTATCGAGCTTGGAGCGATTACTGAGAGAAAGTCGAGCATAAAATTTTTGAATAATCATTTCTCTTGAGAGCTCATGATTGGGGCATGAATATAACATTGAGTTAAGCCTCCCCCAAGCTTGAGCGATGCTTTCTCCTTCGCGAGGCCAAAAATTATATATATAATTACGATCACGATGAACAAGATGCATAGGATAAAACTTCTGATGAAATTCCAATTTCAATCGTTTGTAGTTCCATGATCCCATATCATCACATAGCCTATACTATGTCAATGCCTATACCTTCAAAGATACAGGGAAGACCTTCTTCTTGATAACATCATCAGGCATACCTGCAAGCTTAAATAATCCACAAACTTCATCCAGATAGATTAAGTGTAAATCGGGATGCAATGTTCCATCTCCTGCAAAAGGATTAGCTAGCAGTTTCTCTATCATACCCAAAGGAATTTCAAAGTAAACATTTTCAGTAGGTTGAGGAGCAACTCTTTGCACTACTGGTCGGGGTGAAGATACCCCGAACAAGCCCCTCAAAGGATTATGTTCCATAGTAACAAGTGACAGTAAATTTCAAACCACTATATAAATTTTTCCTTATGAAATTCCACCTACCAAAGGCGCTTCACTCCCAGGCAACGGCGCCAGAAAAGAGTCTTGATGACCCACAAGTATAGGGGATCTATCGTAGTCCTTTCGATAAGTAAGAGTGTCGAACCCAACGAGGAGCAGAAGGAAATGACAAGCGGTTTTCAGTAAGGTATTCTCTGCAAGCACTGAAATTATCGGTAACAGATAGTTTTGTGATAATGTAATTTGTAACGGGTAACAAGTAACAAGTGTAAATAAAGTGTAGCAAGATGGCCCAATCCTTTTTGTAGCAAAGGACAAGCCTGGACAAACTCTTATATAGAGAAAAGCGCTCCGGAGGACACATGGGAATATCGTCAAGCTAGTTTTCATCACGTTCATATGATTTGCGTTCGTTACTTTGATAATTTGGTATGTGGGTGGATCGGTGCTTGGGTACTGGCCTTTCTTGGACAAGAATCCCACTTATGATTAACCCCTATTACAAGCATCCGCAACTACAAAAGAAGTATCAAGGTAAACCTAACCATAGTGTAAGTGCATCTAGTGCCCCTTAGTGATTTTGGTGTATTGAAGACTTATAGGTTAAGGATCTAATGTGTTTATGAGTGTACACAGGTATATAAGTCTATGAGGTATTTGATATTCACAGAGAAAGTCGGCCCCTAAAAATGAAGTTCTTCGACTGAAGACTTTGATATTCTGAAGACTTTGAAAGTGAAGAAATTGGTGTAACCTTGAAGACTTGGTATTCATTCGAGGAACATGAAGCGTGAAGACTTTTGTTTTCGTTGTTTCATTTTCTCTTTATTGAGTCATAGGAAACACCGTACTATTAAAGGGGGTCGAGGAAATACTAAGGAAAACTTTCCATGTGATGCTCAACTCAAAATCCTACACCTACCAATCCCTTCAAGTGAAGCCATTGGAAATCTCATACAGTTCAGTCAATTTCTTCAGTGACAGAGACTCAGTTCTTCTGGTCACTAAGGATTTTGTTCTGACTGAGGAGTTAGGAATTCGCCAGTGCGGATTGCCTACACTGTGAGGAACATGATAGCCCTGAGAAATTTGAACCTCAAATTTCCGACCGTTGCTGTGCTACGTGCTAGCTGTCCCAAAATATCTTATCCACCTAACGGTCATATCATTGAAGGGCATTTATGTCTTATCATGTCGGGCTGCTCCCTAGGCTATAAATAGCCGCCCCCTACAACCACTAGCTGGTGAAAGCACGTTATATCGACTAGAGGGGGGTGAATAGGCGATTTTTGTGAAATTCTTCACTGAGGAATTTGCTCGTGAGGAAATTCCTTGGTGAAGAAATACTAGCAGCGGAATAAGTACTCAAAAGTAAACATAACAGATTACATGCATGGTCATCATGATGAAATGAAGACAAACACAGAGTACAGAAAGCGTAGGTACAGGATAACTCTAGATGAAGACAACAGACTGAAGAAATTGAACTGAGGAATTTGTGAAAGTCTTCAGTCAATGTCTTCAAACACAGATATGAACGAACAGATAACACTGTAATGAGGAAATGAAAGTGTTGAGGAAATATAACCAGTAAGCTTGGTGAAGACAATGATTTGGTAGACCAGTTCCAACTGCTGTCTCAGTTGTACGTATGGTTGGAGCGGCTGAGTATTTAAACTCGAGGACACACAGTCCCGGACACCCAGTCCTGAGCATGCAGCTCGGGACACCAAGTCCTCACCGTATTCTCCTTGAACAAAGGACACACAGTCCTCGTCCAATCACTCGTGGTAAGTCTTCAGGTGACTTCCAAACCTTCACAGACTTGGTCACTCGGTGATCCACAATTCCTCTTGGATGCTCTAGACCTTGACGCCTAACCGTCTGGAAGAAGCACAGTCTTCAAAGGTAACAAGCGTCGGATCCACGCAGGATCAATTTCTTCAGTGATGCTCAATCACTTTGGGTTTGTAGGTGTTTTGGGTTTGGGTTTGGATTTTTCTCACTTGATGATTTTCGCTCAACGTCCTCGGAGGATGGGTTGCTCTCAAATGACAAGTGTCAAGTTCACGCGGAGCAGCCAACCAGCTAGTGGTTGTAGGGGGCGGCTATTTATAGCCTAGGGAGCAGCCCGACATGATAAGACATAAATGCCCTTCAATAATATGACCGTTGGATGGATAAGATATTTTGGGACAGCTGGCGCATAGCACAGCAACGGTCGGAAATTTGGATTACAAATTCCTCATGGTTATCATGTTCCTCACTGTATAGGCAATTCGCACTGGTGGATTAACTCCTCAGTCAGAGCAAAGTCCTCAGTGACCAGAAGAACTGCGTCTCTGTCACTGAAGAATTTGACTGAACTGTATGAGATTTCCAATGGCTTCACTCGAAGGGATTGGTAGGTGTAGGATTTGAGTTGAGCATCACATGGAAATTTTCTCCTTAGTATTTCCTCGACCCCCTTTAACAGTACGGTGTTTCCTATGACTCAAGAAAGAGAAAAATGAAACTACGAAAACAAAAGTCTTCACGCTTCACGTTCCTCAAACGAATACCAAGTCTTCAAGGTTACACCAATTTCTTCACTTTCAAAGTCTTCAGAAAGTCTTCAGAATATCAAAGTCTTCAGTCGAAGAACTTCATTTTTAGGGGTCGACTTTCACTGTAAATATCAAACTCCTCATAGACTTATAGACCTGTGTACACTCATAAATGCATTAGATACTTAACCTATAAGTCTTCAATACACCAAAATCACTAAGGGGCACTAGATGCACTTACAATCTCCCCCTTTTTGGTGATTGATGACAACATAGGTTAAGCTTTCAACGGGGATAAATATATGAAGTGTAGAAACTGATATTGAGGAATTTGATTGCAAGATATAGAAGAACTCCCCCTGAAGTTGTGCATAGTGAGGAATTTGCTTTTGAAGCAATGCACACATGAAGAGTTAAATCATGGAGATCTCTCCCTATATCTTGTAATTCATACACGCATTTGATATATGATATGAAGAATTGAAATGCATGATGAAATATGGTGCCTGATGCAATTCAACATGCGTGCGATAACATTAATGAGGAATAAGCATCCAGAATAGCGCATCAAAAGTATCGGAGCTCAAGCATGTATCGAAGTATCAGAGCATAGTGCAACAAAAGTATCAGAGCACCGAGCACCATAGAGTTTAAGATTACAACTCGATCCAATAAAGGTTTCGGAAGAACGAGAGTTGCAACTTTAAAAAAATATGCCCTTATTATAGACCCGCTTGAAGACTAACTCAGATTTCTCCCCCTTTGTCATCAAATGACCAAAAGGATTGAAACTGAGGACTAACGCCCCTGAAGATATTCAAGTTGATGGAGCGCCAGTGTTGTTGGGGTCGGTTGTTGAAGTAGGGCCTGCTGCAGTGTCGTCCAAGTCTTCATTTTCATCAGTGTCGCGCGATGAAGAATATGAACTGGCCACCAGAGAAGGAACCTTGACTTTCTTGTATTTCTTCGGCGGAGGTGCCGACCAGGCAAATTCTTCTTTGAGGCCCATGTTCTCCAAATCTTCAACACTATATACTTGAGACAGAACAGCCCAGGTGCGGTTGAGGGTTTCATGAAGGTAGTAATGGTTTTTCTTCACTGCATTATATGTGGCAGTCATGTTGTGAAGAATTGAACCAAACTGACGCTTGACCCATTTGTGATTGCGATCAACCTTTTGATGAAGACTGAGGAGTAGCTCACGATCAGTCATCACCCTGGGTGCTGTGGCTTGAGGATTTGTCTTGGTAGTGTTAGCAACAGTGTCATGTGTGGCAGAGTCATCATTGGTGGAATAAGAAGCAGCCTTGCGAAATTGTCCATCCAATGGACGAATGCCTTCATCTATCACAGCAGTGGCCTTGCCTTTTTCTTCAGCTGAGGAAAATGTCCGTTTGAGGACTTCAATGGGAGGCAAGTAGCTGCAGTGGTTGAGAGTTTCAGCCTTGTAGTTGAGTGAAGACCTTGTCCTGATGAATCTCATAATCCACGGCGCATAAGGCTTCAGCTCAAATGGTGACATAGCAATGTTGGCCAGAGTCCTCATGAAGAAATCATGGAAGTTTATGGGAACGCCATGTATGATGTTGAAAAGCATATTCTTCATGATGCCAACAATTTCTTCATCAGAAGAATCGTGTCCTTTGATGGGACTGATTGTCTTCGTCAGAATGCGATAGACAGTCCTAGGCACATACAACAGTTCCTTGATGAGGAATTTGGTCCGAGGTGATTGCCCTGGCTTCAGAGGCTTCATGAGCACTTGCATGTAGTGGTTTGACAGCTCAGGTTCATTGTACACGCAACGCGCATCTTCAGTGGGTGGACTAAGAGAAAGGCAACGAAGCAATTCAGTTGTTGGGGCCTTGTAGTGAGTATTGTCAGTCATCCAGTCCAGAACCCATGAATTGACATTGTCAGAGTTGCCAGTGATGTGCAGTGTAGCATAGAATTGAAGAATAAGTTCTTCATTCCAATCACATATATCTGTGCAGAAGTTGAGTAGCCCAGCGTCGTGAAGAACACTGAGGACTGGCGTGAAGCTCGACATAGATTCCATATCCACGTGAGGAATGTGTGCATGGGCGAAGACTTTGTCTTTGTTGTAAAGCACTGAGGAATAGAAATTTGCTTGGCTGGCAGTCCAAAAACGCCTCTTTCTTATGCGAGCAGAGTCATAAGGATTGTATTCAGTGAAGAATACGTGCTCGCCATAGAAGTCTTCAGCCTTGAATTTCTGTTTCCTTGAGAATGGATCCTTTGGCCTTGGCAGAGGAGTGTCAGTGAGTTGCATCACGACCTAAGGAATCGCAAGCTCAGGTTCTTCAGGCTGAGGAATTTCAGGATTTTCCTCAGGTGCAGTCACCTTGTCTGTTTCAGCAGCAGTTTCTTCAGCACTAGGGGCTGGAATTTCTTCATTCACATTAGCAGTGGGATGAGTTGCATCAGAGCCCAATTGTACGGTTGGTGAAGGAGACTGAGGAATTTGCTGCAGGGGAGTGAAGAGTGGGGAATTTGGATGCTGACTTTCCCAAAAGTAGTCATTCATTACTGGAGTTGTGCTTCCAATATCCACATCTTCATCATCAATTTCTTCAACACCAGCCTCTTCAGCGTCAAACTGAGGCATTGGTGATGAGACCATTGGGGTTGAAGGGAGTGCATCCGCTTCAATTTCTTCATCAATCTGCTCTGACGAAGCAGCAGATTGAGTTTCTTCATCTGATCCACTAGGGATCTCATAATCTTCACCAAAAGGAACAAGGTCCTTTGATGGCATGGAGGAGATAGGAATGGCATCAATTGGATTTGCAAAAGAGCTTGTCATTTGCTTCATCTTCTTGGGAGCTGAGGATTCTGAAGCAGCTGATGCCTTCCTTTTCTTCACAGCAGCTCGCTCTGCAGCCTTGGTTTTCTTCACATCTAAGGCAGAGGGAAGAATTGGAGTTGGAGTTGGTGCAGGTGGAGCTGAGGAATCTGGTTCATTTTCTTTAGGCACAACTGTTGCAGTTGCCCTGGTTTCTTCATTTTCTTCAGGCGCACCACTAGTGGATGCCCTGGCAATTTCATCAGCGGCTGAAGCAGAGTCATCAGCCTTGGAGCTAGCATTTTCTTCAGCAGCCTGAACTTCATCAGCGGTGCTGGCATGTTCTTCAGTTTGCTGAACAGATGCTTCAGCTTGAGGAATTTGTTGCGTTGAGGCGGTACCCTTGGTGAAAGTATCAGTTAGCCTTACAAATCTGACCTTGGCTCCTTGCCAATCAGCATAGTACGAGTCAAAGTTGTCGCTGAGGGCTTTGATCTCAGCCTGCATCTTGACAAGTTCCTCAGGCTTCATTTTGAGAACATTTTTCTTCAGCAGCTTTTCCTTGCGATACTGGGATTTCTTGATCTCTCTGGCCCTATCATATTTCCACTTCTCCTCTTGGATGAAGTGAGTCAGCATGTGACTTTGGCCAGGTGTGAGTTTGAAATCAGGCATAGGAGTGTTGGGATCCTTGTGCCAGAGATCAATATAGTCGAGGATCGCTCGTGGATCCAAAAGCAGGGGCACATGTGTGCCTTTGGCTTTAGCAGCCCTTTCTTGGCGGTCCCTGATGATTTCAGCGAGTTCTTCTTCATCAGCTTCATCATCCTCAGATGGCACCGTGAAGACCACTTGCTTCTTTGGACTTGGGCGAGTGCCGCGCCCAGCGGTAGCCTTTTTCTTCAGTAATGAGGGTCCAGTTGAGGATTTTGGTGCAGCTGAGGAACTAGCTGAGACACCAGAGGCAATAGAGATGCCAGTTGTCCTTTGGCATGATGCCAGATGCACAGGAGGTGAGGACTTTGTCGGGACAACTGAGGACTTTGTCGGAGCAGGAGCAGCATGAGGAATTTGCTTTGAAGATTTTGAAGATTCTGGCCATGAGGGCGCAGAAGGTGAAGCACTTGGCTTACGAGCAGGCTTCTTCATCATTGATTTCCTCGGCTTGGCCGGAACCTCAGTGGCAGCAGCAGCAGCAGCAGATTCTTCATTGAATTTCCTCACTGCTTCTTGTGCTTGCTTTTGCAGTTTACGTTGGCGCTTGGCCCATTCTTGAGGAAATTCCTCACCTCTTCTGATGCTTGTGGGATCAGCCACTTGGCCAGGTGCCAATGGAGGGCTTGGGCATGGAGGATTTACTGCGAATTTCTTCATATACTTGGGAGTGACGTATCTGTATTCCCTCCACTCACGTGCCCATCTCCTTTCAATCCTTTGAATGTGCACCTTGCGCTGATTTTTGTCTTCTTTACCAAATTTGGATTCATCAGGTGTGCAATAATCAGCATATATGTCCTCAGGTATTTCAAAGGCAGTCATGACCTCAGGCTTCTTTCCTCCTTTCTGTGGCCTTTTGCCTTCAGCCATTTTCTTCAGATGAGGAATTTGAACAATGGAATTCTCTGAAGAGGTATGCAACTTTTCTTCGAGGAACGCTGCAAATGAGTTAAGTTGATGAGAACCTAAGGATTAAGCAGCGGACATGTGTACCTGTGAACAGAGTATAGTTGCGAGGAATTTGAAGAGGTCATATGCATTCTCAGAGGGTTTTGTAAAGAACAAGTTTTGAGGAATTTTGACCAGATTCTTCTTGAGGAATTTCACTAAGCTCCATATATATCTTAGGTTCCAGAGTTGTATAGATTGAGAATCCACACAATTGAGGAATCTTGAAGAAATTTAGACTTAGGGAAATGAATCAAGAACAGAGAACAAGTGAGGTGTTTTGTGTGTGAGGATTTGAAGAATAAAAACACCTTCGAAGATTTTGTAGAAAAACTTCGAATCAAAGAGGGCAGTAAAATTAGCTTTTAATTACCCTGAATGAAGAACACGACGAACTGTGAGTTGGAACAGTGAAGTTCGTCAATGCAGATCTTCCACGCCCTAACTTGGCGGAGGAAGACGTCTACGGCGGCGGCGGAGGTGAAGATTTCCGCTGTCGGCGCGAGTACGTCGGCGACGAGGTCCAGGCAGTGAAGCTCTTCCTCACCGGCGACGATGGAGTAGCGACGGCGCTAGGGTTTGGAGAGCTCGAGCGAGGTAAAGGAAGTGAGGATGGCAACGGAGGGGTATTTATAGCCGCAGTAAAAACTGCTCGTCCGAAGATTTAGGACTAACATGCCCCTGGCCGTTCTCCTTCACTTGACATGTGTCACCCACGTACTGTGTAGTGGAGATCGTGTCAGATCGAGGGTGAGTAAAATATCCATCGTGGGAAGCGGAACGGATTGAGCGGCAAAACCGAAAGTTTGGATAAGATCAGTTTTAAAGTTCCGTTCGCAATCTCTTCAGCTGACAAGGACACAGTGAAGAATTTGAACGAGTTTCAAATAGAACGCACATGAAGAATTTGTGAATAGACTGGATTGAGTATAGCATAGAGGGGAAGGGTCCGATCACATTCACTTAGTAGAAAAGTTCAAACTTGAAGAAATAGCTATAAGTGAATGCTGTAGAGGACATAAACTCATATATATATATATATATATATATATATATATATATATATATATATATATATATATATATATATATATATATATATATATATATATATATATATAGCCAATGAAGAAAAACGACGGCATAAGTGAAGACTTTGTAAGGTTTGAAGAATTTGAAAAACTGAAGAATTTCAAAAAAAACTCAAATTGAAGATTTTCAACTTTTGTGGTGGCGTGACCCACCGTGTAAGAATGATGATTTCAGACACCGCGTACATTTGTCGTAGGGTTCTGAGAATCAAATTCTTCACTAATTTCTTCACACTTAGAGTGTTATTCTTCATTGATTGAAGAAAAACGTTTCTTCATGTGTTGCACATCTAAGTCATCAATTATGCATAAGTGTTAGGATGAGTGCATTTTCAAAGTACATTCGAAGATTCTAAGATATTTAGCTCACACCGCAACTTGCTAAATCTCTTCTCATCCAAGGGCTTAGTGAAGATATCGGCTAGTTGTTCTTCAGTCTTCACATGCTCAATAGAAATGTCGCCCTTCAACACATGATCACGAAGAAAATGATGACGAATTTGAATGTGCTTTGTCTTCGAGTGCTGAACTGGGTTGTGTGCAATCTTGATGGCACTCTCATTGTCACAGAGGAGAGGCACATTCTTCACGTTGATGCCATAGTCCTTGAGTGTTTGCTTCATCCATAGTAGTTGAGCACAGCAAGAACCAGCAGCAATGTACTCAGCTTCAGCAGTAGACAGTGATACGCAGTTCTGTTTCTTCGAGGACCAACAAACCAAGGATCATCCGAGGAAATGACAAGTACCGGATGTTGACTTGCGATCCACACGGTCACCAGCATAGTCAGAGTCAGAATATCCAATGAGGTCAAAGTCTGAGCCCTTGGGGTACCATAATCCTAGTGTTGGTGTGTGAGCTAGATATCGAAGAATATGCTTCACAGCCATATGGTGTGATTCCTTCGGTGCAGCTTGAAATCATGCACACATGCAAACACTAAGCATTATATCTGGCCTAGATGCACATAAGTACAATAAAGAGCCAATCATGGAGCGGTATACCTTGTGATCGAAGTCAGTACCATTTTTGTCAGTGCATAGATGACCATTTGTGGGCATAGGAATTTTGAGACCTTTGCAATCTTGCATGCCGAATTTCTTCAGGACATCCTTGAGGTATTTCTCCTGAGATATGAATATCCCATTGTGCTGTTGACGAATTTGTAGACCTAAGAAGAATTTCAATTCTCCCATCATAGACATTTGATATTCTTCACTCATCATATAGGCAAATTCATCACTATAACGTTGGTCAGTACAGCCAAAGATGATATCATCAACATATATTTGGCACACAAACAGTTCACCATCATATGATTTAGTAAAAAGAGTGGGATCGAGTGAACCGGGTGTGAAGCCTTTCTTCATGAAGAATTCCTTCAATGTGTCATACCACGCCCATGGGGCCTGCTTGAGGCCATAGAGGGCCTTGTTAAGTTTGAAGACTTTGTCAGGATGTTTTGGATCTTCAAAACCTGGTGGTTGAGCAACATATACTTCTTCCTCAATCTTACCATTGAGGAATGCACTTTTCACATCCATTTGATATAAGATGATATCATGATGGTTAGCATAAGCAAGTAATATGCGAATAGCTTCAAGTCTAGCAACAGGTGCAAACGTTTCATCGAAATCAATTCCTTCAACCTGTGTGTAGCCTTGAGCTACTAGTCGTGCCTTATTCCTCACCACAACACCATTTTCATCTTGCTTGTTGCGGTAGATCCACTTTGTACCAATGATGTTTTGCTTGCGAGGATCGGGACGATTGACCAGTTCCCATACGTTGTTGAGCTTGAACTGATGTAATTCTTCTTGCATGGCCTGAATCCACTCAGGCTCCAGAAATGCTTCATCTACCTTAGTGGGCTCTGTGATAGAGACAAAAGCAAAGTGCCCACAAAAGTTAGATAGATGTGAAGCTTTTGAGCGTGTGAGAGGACCTGGTGCTCTAATGTCATCGATGACCTTCTCCACTTGCACTTCTTTTTCAACGCGAGGGTGAGTCGGTTGCCGTTGAGGAATTTGATCAGCATTTTCTTCAGCATCAATTTCCTCAGGATTTTCTTCAGGTGCATCAGTTCGACGTTTTTCACGTTCTGGAACGAATTCTTCAGCAGATTCTTCAGTAGGAATGACATCTTCAGTTGCCTTGAGCTTGATCGATTCCTCAGGTGCTGGTTCATCTAACACAGAAGGTAGGTGCTCTCTTTGCGAGCCATTAGTTTCATCAAACCGCACATCTACAGTTTCAACAATCTTGTGAAGAACATTGTTGAAGACTCTGTAGGTGTGCGAGTCCTTTCCGTAACCAAGCATGAAACCTTCATGTGCTTTCGGTGCAAAATTAGAGTTGTGATGAGGATCTCTAATCCAGCATTTAGCACCGAAGACTTTGAAATAACTCACATTGGGTTTCTTGTCAGTGAGGAGTTCATAGGCAGTCTTCTTGAAGAATTTGTGAAGATATACTCTGTTGATGATATGGCACGCAGTATCAATTGCATCAACCTAGAAACGACGAGGGGTTTTGTACTCATCGAGCATAGTGCGAGCCATCTCAGCAAGAGTCCTGTTCTTGCGCTCCACGACGCCATTCTGTTGAGGAGTATAAGGAGCAGATAATTCAGGAGTAATACCAAGTTCATCAAGATAGTCATCGAGACCCGAATTCTTGAACTCAGTGCCATTGTCACTTCTGATGTGCTTGATCTTCACACCAAAGTTAGTTGAAGCCCTCGAGGAAAATCGTTTGAAGACTTCCTGCACTTCAGTTTTGTAAGAGACAAGGTGTACCCATGTGTAACGAGAGTAATCATCAACAATAACAAAACCATATTGAGATGCTTCATTAGAGACAGAGGAATAATGGTTAGGACCGAAGAGATCCATGTGAAGCAATTCGAATGGACGAGTAGTGGTCATGATAGTCTTCGCTGGATGCTTGGCCTTTGTCATCTTTCCAGCTTCACAGGCACCACATAAGTGATCCTTGAGGAATTTGACATTTTCAATGCCAATGACATGCTTCTTCTTCGCAAGCGTGTGCAGATTCCTCATGCCTGCATGACCAAGTCGTCGATGCCATAGCCATCCTTCTGAAGTTTTTGCAAGTAGGCACACGGCAGGTTGTGAATCTGCAGAGAAATCAACAATATACAAGTCTCCTCTCCTAAAGCCTTCGAAGACTTTGGATTTGTCAGATTCCATAATCACAACACAACGATACTTGCCGAAGACAACAACCATATCAAGATCACAAAGCATTGAGACAGACATAAGATTGTATCCTAAGGACTCAACAAGCATGACTTTGTCCATGTGTCGATCCTTTGTGATAGCAACCTTACCTAGACCCAATACCTGACTTTGGCTTTTATCAGCGAAGATGATATGCTTCATGTGTGATGCTGATAAAGGAGCATCCATCAACAGATTCTTGTCGCCGGTCATGTGATTTGTACATCCACTATCAAGTATCCATTCAGTGGCTTTGGGTTGATCATCCTGCAGATGAATTAGTGCAACTTACGAACCTCATATACTTCAGTAGTGAAGAATATGATATCACAATTCATCAGATCAATTTCATCAAGCAGTAGAACCGATAAAACAGAGGAAGGACGTGTGAAATGAAAGTTCATTTCATCATGGTTAGCCTGCGTCCTTTCAGGCACTGTTGTCAGGTCCCCAGCAAATTCTTCAGACGTTACAGCACGTCTGGAGACCTGACCCTGCAGAAGAGATTAGTTCTTTTTCTTCACCACCCACATCTGAAGGGGTGGCAAAGAGTTCATCACTCTGCGAGCTCCATATGAGAATGGTGGCAAGGCAGCCAAACCATTTCGTTTCACATAAGAGGGGTTAGGGTAAGCATATGAATAAGCAGAGAAATTCTTCGAGGACTTATGAACATGATAATTTGAAGAATAATGCTCATATTCATAGCCCTTGGCTCTTCCCTGCGAAACAGAGTTGTTAGCACGATAATGTTCATATGAGGACTTTGATCCATGTGAGGAATTTGATCCTCTTGAGGAATTTGGTCTGTATGAGGACTTGGATCCATATGAAGAATTTGGTCCATATGAAGAATTTGATCTGAGGTTCCTTTTCTTCACAGGTGGTGTCATGAGGACATTCACCTGAAGATTTTCAAGGCAACTTTTGGGAACCCAGATTTTCTTCACAGGGGAACCGTTCCTGCAGTTAGTGCCAACATATCTAGCAAATACTTCACCATTCTGATTTTTGAACAGTTTATAGTTGGAGTCAAATGACTCATCAGAAGAATGAGAAGATTCACATGTATAGCCAGATAAATTAGACGGATCAACTGGAGGTCCCTTTGCAGCAACCCATGAGGTTTTGGGGTACTGCTCAGGCTTCCAATATGTACCATCAGCATTGAGTTTCCTCTCAAAGGCAATACGCTCTTTCCTAGGGTTCCTGTTGAGAATCTGTTTTTTAAGCACATCATAAAGAGTCTGATGCCCTTTGAGGCTTTTGTACATGCCTGTCATGTACAATTCCTTCAGCCCTGCATCGTCAGTGATACTAGCAAAGTCCTCAGATGAGGAATTAATGATAGCAGAGACAGGTGAAGAATTTGTAACATTTGAAGCATTTGAACATTCAGGTGAAGAATTAGCAGATTCTCGTTCAATGCATTTTAAACATGGAGGAATAAATTCTTCCTGAGCTGCGCTAATTTGTTGAGCAAGTAGTGAATCGCGCTCCTTCTGTAGATCTTCATAACTCTCTCTTAGCTTCTCAAGATCTTGCTTATTTTGAAGATATTCATAAGAAAGCTTCTCATGATCAGACAAGAGAGTGTTATGATGATTTTGAAGGTTGTTAAACTTAGACTGAAGTCTCTGAAGATTTTCAGTCAAGGCCTTAGAGCGATCCATTTCTTCACCCAACATATCATCACTTTTGTCTAGCATGTTTTGAACCTTTTCAAAAGCCTTATGTTGTTGCACAGCAATTTTAGCAAGTTCAGAATAGCTAGGCTTAAGATTTTCATCAGATTCATCATCGCTAGATTCAGAGGAGGCGTATTTGAGTACCTTGGCACCCTTTGCCATGAAGCAATAGGTGGGAGCATAGTCATCACTGCCTTCGTCAGCCTTGTTTGTGAGATCACTTTCTTTAGCGTTGAAGATGGATTTGCTGACGAATGCAGTAGCAAGGGCTAGGCTCGCCACACCAGACTCAGAATCATCAGATTCTTCTTCTGCTCCACTTTCTTCAGATTCAGCTTCAGAGTCCATTTCCTTGCCAATGAATGCCCGAGCCTTCTTGGAGCTTCTTTTCTTGTGCGACGAAGATTTTGAGGATTTTGATGATGAAGATTTAGAGGGCTTCTTCTTTTTCTTTGCATCATCAGAACTGTAATCCTTGTATTTCTTCTTCTTTCATTCCTTTTCCCACTGAGGACAATCTTGGATGTAATGTCCTGGTTTCTTGCACTTGTGACAAAGCCTCTTCTTATAGTCACTGGTTGAGTAATCATTGCTCCTTGAGGACTTTCCAAAACGGCCACGTCTTGAGAACTTCTGGAATTTCTTCACAAGCAGCGCCAGATCATGACTTAGTTCTTCAGGATCACCAAGGCTGCTATCAGAGTCTTCATCTTCGGACTCAGATACTACCTTGGCCTTTAGTGCACGTGATCTGCCATAGCTCGAACCGTAGAGATCTCTCTTCTCAGCAAGCTGGAACTCATGAGTGTTTAGCCTCTCGAGGATATCAGCGGGGTCAAGTGACTTGTAATCAGCACGCTCTTGAATCATCAGTGCCAGAGTGTCGAATGAGGAATCAAGCGATCTTAGCAATTTCTTCACCACCTCATGGTCGGTGATGTCAGTGGCACCAAGAGCTTGAAGCTCATTTGAGATGTCAGTGAGGCGATCGAAGGTTTGCTGAACATTTTCATTGTCGAGTCTTTTGAAGCGGTTGAAGAGATTGCGAAGAACATCAACTCGAGAATCACGCTGAGTTGAAACTCCTTCATTGACTTTGGACAGCCTATCCCAGATAAGCTTAGCAGTTTCCAAAGCACTCACTCTACCATACTGTCCTTTACTCAGATGGCCACATATGATATTCTTTGCTTGGGAATCAAGTTGCTTGAATCTCTTCACATCGGTAGCGTTCAGTGAGGGTGAGACGGAGGGAACACCATTTTCCACAACATACCAGAGATCGTTATCAATTGCCTCAAGATGCATGCGCATCTTGTTCTTCCAGTAGGGGTAGTCCGTCCCATCAAAGGTAAGACACCCAGCAGAGACCTTGATCATACCTGCGGTCGACATAACTAAAACTCCAGGCGGTTAAACCAAAATCACACAGAACAAGGGAGTACCTTGCTCTGATACCAATTGAAAGCACGTTATATCGACTAGAGGGGGGGGTGAATAGGCGATTTTTGTGAAATTCTTCACTGAGGAATTTGCTCGTGAGGAAATTCCTTGGTGAAGAAATACTAGCAGCGGAATAAGTACTCAAAAGTAAACATAACAGATTACATGCATGGTCATCATGATGAAATGAAGACAAACACAGAGTACAGAAAGCGTAGGTACAGGATAACTCTAGATGAAGACAACAGACTGAAGAAATTGAACTGAGGAATTTGTGAAAGTCTTCAGTCAATGTCTTCAAACACAGATATGAACAAACAAATAACACTCTAATGAGGAAATGAAAGTGTTGAGGAAATAGAACCAGTAAGCTTGGTGAAGACAATGATTTGGTAGACCAGTTCCAACTGCTGTCTCAGTTGTACGTCTGGTTGGAGCGGCTGAGTATTTAAACTCGAGGACACACAGTCCCAGACACCCAGTCCTGAGCACGCAGCTCGGGACACCAAGTCCTCACCGTATTCTCCTTGAACAAAGGACACACAGTCCTCGTCCAATCACTCGTGGTAAGTCTTCAGGTGACTTCCAAACCTTCACAGACTTGGTCACTCGGCGATCCACAATTCCTCTTGGATGCTCTAGACCTTGACGCCTAACCGTCTGGAAGAAGCACAGTCTTCAAAGGTAACAAGCGTCGGATCCACGCAGGATCAATTTCTTCAGTGATGCTCAATCACTTTGGGTTTGTAGGTGTTTTGGGTTTGGGTTTGGATTTTTCTCACTTGATGATTTTCGCTCAAGGTCCTCGGAGGATGGGTTGCTCTCAAATGACAAGTGTCAAGTTCACGCGGAGCAGCCAACCAGCTAGTGGTTGTAGGGGGCGGCTATTTATAGCCTAGGGAGCAGCCCGACATGATAAGACATAAATGCCCTTCAATAATATGACCGTTGGATGGATAAGATATTTTGGGACAGCTGGCGCATAGCACAGCAACGGTCGGAAATTTGGATTACAAATTCCTCATGGTTATCATGTTCCTCACTGTATAGGCAATTCGCACTGGCGGATTCCTAACTCCTCAGTCAGAGCAAAGTCCTCAGTGACCAGAAGAACTGCGTCTATGTCACTGAAGAATTTGACTGAACTGTATGAGATTTCCAATGGCTTCACTCGAAGGGATTGGTAGGTGTAGGATTTGAGTTGAGCATGTCGGGGCGGACGGCGTCCCCCGCGAGCACCTATGGGGCCGGAGCCCCTTTCGTTGTTCGGTGAGGGGGGCGGAGGGAGCACGGAGAGCAGATCGAGGCGAGCACACGGGCGGTTTACCCAGGTTCGGGCCGCGATGGACGCGTAAAACCCTACTCCTGCTTGGTTGTATTGAACTGGAGAGCTCGGGAGCTTGGAGAGCTAGCTGCACCGAGCGTATGGCTGTCTGGATCCGAACCTCCGAACCCCGGAACCCAAATCTCCGAACCCTGGACCCCCCTCTACGTTGCACACGGGCCTCCTTCTATAGCGCAAAGGGGTCACCGACAGGTGTCAACGTAAGAGAAAGGGGTAAAAGTGTAAAAGGGGTGGTAGTTGTAACAGTGCGGGAACAGTGGCGCTACAGTGCGGCACAGTGTTATCATACCTACTTCTGACGGTAGGGGACAAGGGCATTAAATGCCCGTCTCGGTCGCCTGGACAGCACCGAGGCGGACCGTTAGGTGCGCCACCGCTCGCCACGATGGTGGCTGCATGCCACCGCATACCCCAGGCTGCGCGGTGCCCCGCCACGTGCCCTTGGGGGAAGCCCCGGAGCGACGCGTGGGCGGGCGAGCTGGAGCGCGGTCCTGAGGTGGCGATTTGCCGCGGCAAGTGGCTTGCCGCGGGGATCGTCTTCCTGTGCCTGATAGCTTGCCGGCTATCAGGCCTTGCCGGGGCGCATGGCGCGCCGTGGCGGGCTTCTCTTGTGGTGCCTGGGTTCGGCCTTCCCGACAAGCTCCTCTTGTCGGGGTCTCGATCTTCTGTCTCTTATACTTTGTTCTTGGATGGTATTACACGGGCTCAGTCGTCCCGGCAAGCTCCTCTTGCCGGGGTCTTGTCTTCTTGGCCCGGCAAGCTCCTCTTGCCGGGGGCCTTGTCTTGAATGCTTGGTCTTCTCTTGGCGCTTCCTGGGCGGGCCCCGCCGTAGGGTGCTACAACTGCCCGTGCACAAGTCTGGGGTACTAAGGTACCCCTACTTTAGTACACCGACAGGAGCCCCCGGGCCTGGGCCACACACGGTGCCGAGCGTCGTTGGGCCAGGCCCTAACAGTGCACGGGCACGCGCGGCCTTGGTCGCGCTGCTCCTTAACTCCGCATCCGTCGCACCTTCCCCAGGCGGCGCGCGCTTACCGCGGTGTCGTGGGGGCGAAACGCCCGTTCCCTCTTTAAGTGGAGGGAGGTGCGGAGGCGCGGCTCGATAAATGAACGGGGGTGAGGTGCGGCTTTCGAGGCGTCCGTTCCCCATAATCACGGGATGGGGAGAGATCGACCTACCCGTCGCCTCGGTTCTGCGCGCCCACCACGCGGTCCTCATGCACTCGGAGTCGCGGCGGCGGAGGCAGGGAGTCGGGCCGGCGCGGGTCGATGCAGTGGGTCGGCCCCAGTTGCCTGCCCTTCCTCCGCTTCTATTGGAGGAGCGAGGCGGCCGCGTTCCCACTCCGCCCCTTTATAAGGAGCGAAAGGGGGCGACGGAAATCCGCACTCCATCTCCTTCCTCCTTCTGCTTCTGGTTTCCTTCCCCCATCTGCGATGGAGGGGGGGAACCCTGGTTCTTCTTCGGTTGCCGCGAGGGTGTCCGCTAGGCAACGCGCCCCTCCTCCTCTTGCGCCCGCGGCGGCGGAGCCGGTCGTCAGGGGAAGAGGGAGAGGGCGAGGTCGCGGACGAGGTCGTGGACGGGGCCGAGGCGCTCGGGGCGGACGGATCGGTGCGCCGTCCTCGCCTCCGCCAGCGGCTCCGTTCCTTCCCGCGGTCCATCTCGGGGACGACCCCCGTGAGTTCATTATCAGGCTGCGCCGGGCGCCTCGTCGCCGCCTCCGGCTTCCCGCTCCATTCGCGAACGTGTTGGAGGTGGAGCAGCCTGAGACGCTAAACCTGCGCATGAGGGGCTGCGGGATCAGTGGGACGCGAGTCCACGTCGAGTCCCGAGCCCCCGGCGTGGTGTGTCTGGGCCGCGGGTGGAAGACGTTCGCCCGGATCCACAGCTTGACGGAGGGGTTCACCCTCCACTTTAAGCTAGTGGGGGAGGACCTCCTCTCCGTCAAGGCCTTCCGGGGCTTCGGCATCCGGGCCCGGTGCTGCGAAGATAGCTCCTCCGACAGCGAAGGCTCCTCCTCGAGCGAGAGTGACGAGGAGGGGAGCGACAGCGACGACGAGGGGAGCAGCCGCCGGGATGACGGGTCCGACTAGGCGTCGGTCGCAGCCCCGTGTGGCACCGGCGGCCCCATCGTCCGCGCCGGGCTCCATGAACTCCCCGGGGTCGTCTCCTTGGGCGACTGGCGTAGGGGGGCTGCTGAGGAGGACAGAGGGCGGGCGTCGAAGGCCGCGAAGTCGGAGTACGGGCCGACTTCGACAGCTGGCTGACGCTCCGGTGCCTCGTGTTCCAGATGCGCCCCAGACGCCGTCATCACCCTTGCTCTCGGTGACGACCACCGGGGTCTTCTCTTCGGCCCGGCAAGCTCCTCTTGCCGGGGGCTTGATCTCCTCGGGCGGCCGGAGTGGCGAGGCTGGGGAAGAGGAAGAGGCTGGCGGCAAGGCCGCTGCCTCATCTTCCAGCTCTGCCTCCGGCGCCTCCGTCTTCTTCAGCCTCCGGAGACCCCCGGGCGGAGCCCCCGGATCTTCTCTTGGTGCCTTCTGCCACCCGTAGCTCGCCTAGGTGCCCCTTTCGCCCTCTTCGCCTACTTGCCCTACCTCCTGAGGAGAGAGACAAGAAAGGGATTACGGGCGCCCTAGATTTTAGCATGCATGCTGAGTCAGAGTCTCGTCCTTGGTTAGGGTTGTCAGTTCCTAACTGTCGCTAACCCCTAACTTAGAGGTCGAGTCCGCGTCTTTTTCCCGTCCTTTCCCTTTGGCTCGCAGGAATTGAATGTCCTTGCCGGGCCGCTCAAGGACAAGGAAGAGGAGAGGGACGAGCCAACGCCTACGCCCCGGCGAGCCAGAGTCGCCGGGGGCTGCAACCTCAGATAAGTTTTTGCATCCCTCATCATGCATTCTCTTATGGACTGTGGAATTTAAAAGCCTCCTTTCCTCCTGAAAAGCTACCGTGCTCTCTTAGCGGCAAGCCCCAGAGCGCGTTCCTGGGGCCCGTTTCGATAGCAGCCGCGGCAGCAAGGGGGGGGGAAGCGAGGGGCCGGAACTCGCCTGCTCCCCGCCTCCGCCAAGGGCGTGAGAAAGGTCGAGCAGTGCGGGGGAGCGGCTGGGCCTGTTGCCGGGCAAGAAACTGTCTATCTTAACGATGTAAAGGATTCGTTCCTTACCGCGGTTTCCACCCACGAGACAAATGATCTGGCAAACATCCCCTACCTGGCGCGCCAAAGATGTCGGGGCGGACGGCGTCCCCCGCGAGCACCTATGGGGCCGGAGCCCCTTTCGTTGTTCGGTGAGGGGGGCGGAGGGAGCACGGAGAGCAGATCGAGGCGAGCACACGGGCGGTTTACCCAGGTTCGGGCCGCGATGGACGCGTAAAACCCTACTCCTGCTTGGTTGTATTGAACTGGGGAGCTCGGGAGCTTGGAGAGCTAGCTGCACCGAGCGTATGGCTGTCTGGATCCGAACCTCCGAACCCCGGAACCCAAATCTCCGAACCCTGGACCCCCCTCTACGTTGCACACGGGCCTCCTTCTATAGCGCAAAGGGGTCACCGACAGGTGTCAACGTAAGAGAAAGGGGTAAAAGTGTAAAAGGGGTGGTAGTTGTAACAGTGCGGGAACAGTGGCGCTACAGTGCGGCACAGTGTTATCATACCTACTTCTGACGGTAGGGGACAAGGGCATTAAATGCCCGTCTCGGTCGCCTGGACAGCACCGAGGCGGACCGTTAGGTGCGCCACCGCTCACCACGATGGTGGCTGCATGCCACCGCATACCCCAGGCTGCGCGGTGCCCCGCCACGTGCCCTTGGGGGAAGCCCCGGAGCGACGCGTGGGCGGGCGAGCTGGAGCGCGGTCCTGAGGTGGTGATTTGCCGCGGCAAGTGGCTTGCCGCGGGGATCGTCTTCCTGTGCCTGATAGCTTGCCGGCTATCAGGCCTTGCCGGGGCGCATGGCGCGCCGTGGCGGGCTTCTCTTGTGGTGCCTGGGTTCGGCCTTCCCGACAAGCTCCTCTTGTCGGGGTCTCGATCTTCTGTCTCTTATACTTTGTTCTTGGATGGTATTACACGGGCTCAGTCGTCCCGGCAAGCTCCTCTTGCCGGGGTCTTGTCTTCTTGGCCCGGCAAGCTCCTCTTGCCGGGGGCCTTGTCTTGAATGCTTGGTCTTCTCTTGGCGCTGTCGGGGCAGACGGCGTCCCCCGCGAGCACCTATGGGGTCGGAGCCCCTTTCGTTGTTCGGTGAGGGGGGCGGAGGGAGCACGGAGAGCAGATCGAGGCGAGCACACGGGCGGTTTACCCAGGTTCGGGCCGCGATGGACGCGTAAAACCCTACTCCTGCTTGGTTGTATTGAACTGGGGAGCTCGGGAGCTTGGAGAGCTAGCTGCACCGAGCGTATGGCTGTCTGGATCCGAACCTCCGAACCCCCTCTACGTTGCACACGGGCCTCCTTTTATAGCGCAAAGGGGTCACCGACAGGTGTCAACGTAAGAGAAAGGGGTAAAAGTGTAAAAGGGGTGGAAGTTGTAACAGTGCGGGAACAGTGGCGCTACAGTGCGGCACAGTGTTATCATACCTACTTCTGACGGTAGGGGACAAGGGCATTAAATGCCCGTCTCGGTCGCCTGGACAGCACCGAGGCGGACCGTTAGGTGCGCCATCGCTCGCCACGATGGTGGCTGCATGCCACCGCATACCCCAGGCTGCGCGGTGCCCCGCCACGTGCCCTTGGGGGAAGCCCCGGAGCGACGCGTGGGCGGGCGAGCTGGAGCGCGGTCCTGAGGTGGCGATTTGCCGCGGCAAGTGGCTTGCCGCGGGGATCGTCTTCCTGTGCCTGATAGCTTGCCGGCTATCAGGCCTTGCCGGGGCGCATGGCGCGCCGTGGCGGGCTTCTCTTGTGGTGCCTGGGTTCGGCCTTCCCGACAAGCTCCTCTTGTCGGGGTCTCGATCTTCTGTCTCTTATACTTTGTTCTTGGATGGTATTACACGGGCTCAGTCGTCCCGGCAAGCTCCTCTTGCCGGGGTCTTGTCTTCTTGGCCCGGTAAGCTCCTCTTGCCGGGGGCCTTGTCTTGAATGCTTGGTCTTCTCTTGGCGCTTCCTGGGCGGGCCCCGCCGCAGGGTGCTACAACTGCCCGTGCACAAGTCTGGGGTACTAAGGTACCCCTACTTTAGTACACCGACAGGAGCCCCCGGGCCTGGGCCACACACGGTGCCGAGCGTCGTTGGGCCAGGCCCTAACAGTGCACGGGCACGCACGGCCTTGGTCGCGCTGCTCCTTAACTCCGCATCCGTCGCACCTTCCCCAGGCGGCGCGCGCTTACCGCGGCGTCGTGGGGGCGAAACGCCCGTTCCCTCTTTAAGTGGAGGGAGGTGCGGAGGCGCGGCTCGATAAATGAACGGGGGTGAGGCGCGGCTTTCGAGGCGTCCGTTTCCCATAATCACGGGATGGGGAGAGGTCGACCTACCCGTCGCCTCGGTTCTGCGCGCCCACCACGCGGTCCTCATGCACTCGGAGTCGCGGCGGCGGAGGCAGGGAGTCGGGCCGGCGCGGGTCGATGCAGTGGGTCGGCCCCAGTTGCCTGCCCTTCCTCCGCTTCTATTGGAGGAGCGAGGCGGCCGCGTTCCCACTCCGCCCCTTTATAAGGAGCGAAAGGGGGCGACGGAAATCCGCACTCCATCTCCTTCCTCCTTCTGCTTCTGGTTTCCTTCCCCCATCTGCGATGGAGGGGGGGAACCCTGGTTCTTCTTCGGTTGCCGCGAGGGTGTCCGCTAGGCAACGCGCCCCTCCTCCTCTTGCGCCCGCGGCAGCGGAGCCGGTCGTCAGGGGAAGAGGGAGAGGGCGAGGTCGCGGACGAGGTCGTGGACGGGGCCGAGGCGCTCGGGGCGGACGGATCGGTGCGCCGTCCTCGCCTCCGCCAGCGGCTCCGTTCCTTCCCGCGGTCCATCTCGGGGACGACCCCCATGAGTTCATTATCAGGCTGCGCCGGGCGCCTCGTCGCCGCCTCCGGCTTCCCGCTCCATTCGCGAACGTGTTGGAGGTGGAGCAGCCTGAGACGCTAAACCTGCGCCTGAGGGGCTGCGGGATCAGTGGGACGCGAGTCCACGTCGAGTCCCGAGCCCCCGGCGTGGTGTGTCTGGGCCGCGGGTGGAAGACGTTCGCCCGGATCCACAGCTTGACGGAGGGGTTCACCCTCCACTTTAAGCTAGTGGGGGAGGACCTCCTCCCCGTCAAGGCCTTCCGGGGCTTCGGCATCCGGTCCCGGTGCTGCGAAGATAGCTCCTCCGACAGCGAAGGCTCCTCCTCGAGCGAGAGTGACGAGGAGGGGAGCGACAGCGACGACGAGGGGAGCAGCCGCCGGGATGACGGGTCCGACTAGGCGTCGGTCGCAGCCCCGTGTGGCACCGGCGGCCCCATCGTCCGCGCCGGGCTCCATGAACTCCCCGGGGTCGTCTCCTTGGGCGACTGGCGTAGGGGGGCTGCTGAGGAGGACAGAGGGCGGGCGTCGAAGGCCGCGAAGTCGGAGTACGGGCCGACTTCGACAGCTGGCTGACGCTCCGGTGCCTCGTGTTCCAGATGCGCCCCAGACGCCGTCATCACCCTTGCTCTCGGTGACGACCACCGGGGTCTTCTCTTCGGCCCGGCAAGCTCCTCTTGCCGGGGGCTTGATCTCCTCGGGCGGCCGGAGTGGCGAGGCTGGGGAAGAGGAAGAGGCTGGCGGCAAGGCCGCTGCCTCATCTTCCAGCTCTGCCTCCGGCGCCTCCGTCTTCTTCAGCCTCCGGAGACCCCCGGGCGGAGCCCCCGGATCTTCTCTTGGTGCCTTCTGCCACCCGTAGCTCGCCTAGGTGCCCCTTTCGCCCTCTTCGCCTACTTGCCCTACCTCCTGAGGAGAGAGACAAGAAAGGGATTACGGGCACCTTATCTCTTTTCAGCTTGTAAGCCTTCGGGTGCCCGTAATCCCTTTCTTGTCTCTCTCCTCAGGAGGTAGGGCAAGTAGGCGAAGAGGGCGAAAGGGGCACCTAGGCGAGCTACGGGTGGCAGAAGGCACCAAGAGAAGATCCGGGGGCTCCTCCCGGGGGTCTCCGGAGGCTGAAGAAGACGGAGGCGCCGGAGGCAGAGCTGGAAGATGAGGCAGCGGCCTTGCCGCCAGCCTCTTCCTCTTCCCCAGCCTCGCCACTCCGGCCGCCCGAGGAGATCAAGCCCCCGGCAAGAGGAGCTTGTCGGGCCGAAGAGAAGACCCCGGTGGTCGTCACCGAGAGCAAGGGTGATGACGGCGTCTGGGGCGCATCTGGAACACGAGGCACCGGAGCGTCAGCCAGCTGTCGAAGTCGGCCCGTACTCCGACTTCGCGGCCTTCGACGCCCGCCCTCTGTCCTCCTCAGCAGCCCCCCTACGCCAGTCGCCCAAGGAGACGACCCCGGGGAGTTCATGGAGCCCGGCGCGGACGATGGGGCCGCCGGTGCCACACGGGGCTGCGACCGACGCCTAGTCGGACCCGTCATCCCGGCGGCTGCTCCCCTCGTCGTCGCTGTCGCTCCCCTCCTCGTCACTCTCGCTCGAGGAGGAGCCTTCGCTGTCGGAGGAGCTATCTTCGCAGCACCGGGCCCGGATGCCGAAGCCCCGGAAGGCCTTGACGGAGAGGAGGTCCTCCCCCACTAGCTTAAAGTGGAGGGTGAACCCCTCCGTCAAGCTGTGGATCCGGGCGAACGTCTTCCACCCGCGGCCCAGACACACCACGCCGGGGGCTCGGGACTCGACGTGGACTCGCGTCCCACTGATCCCGCAGCCCCTCATGCGCAGGTTTAGCGTCTCAGGCTGCTCCACCTCCAACACGTTCGCGAATGGAGCGGGAAGCCGGAGGCGGCGACGAGGCGCCCGGCGCAGCCTGATAATGAACTCACGGGGGTCGTCCCCGAGATAGACCGCGGGAAGGAACGGAGCCGCTGGCGGAGGCGAGGACGGCGCACCGATCCGTCCGCCCCGAGCGCCTCGGCCCCGTCCACGACCTCGTCCGCGACCTCGCCCTCTCCCTCTTCCCCTGACGACCGGCTCCGCCGCCGCGGGCGCAAGAGGAGGAGGGGCGCGTTGCCTAGCGGACACCCTCGCGGCAACCGAAGAAGAACCAGGGTTCCCCCCCTCCATCGCAGATGGGGGAAGGAAACCAGAAGCAGAAGGAGGAAGGAGATGGAGTGCGGATTTCCGTCGCCCCCTTTCGCTCCTTATAAAGGGGCGGAGTGGGAACGCGGCCGCCTCGCTCCTCCAATAGAAGCGGAGGAAGGGCAGGCAACTGGGGCCGACCCACTGCATCGACCCGCGCCGGCCCGACTCCCTGCCTCCGCCGCCGCGACTCCGAGTGCATGAGGACCGCGTGGTGGGCGCGCAGAACCGAGGCGACGGGTAGGTCGACCTCTCCCCATCCCGTGATTATGGGGAACGGACGCCTCGAAAGCCGCGCCTCACCCCCGTTCATTTATCGAGCCGCGCCTCCGCACCTCCCTCCACTTAAAGAGGGAACGGGCGTTTCGCCCCCACGACGCCGCGGTAAGCACGCGC
Organism: Aegilops umbellulata; assembly: GCA_032464435.1. Taxonomy (NCBI): domain Eukaryota; kingdom Viridiplantae; phylum Streptophyta; class Magnoliopsida; order Poales; family Poaceae; genus Aegilops; species Aegilops umbellulata. The sequence continues at coordinate 129,916,314 of CP136057.1, read as the reverse complement.
CGCCTGGGGAAGGTGCGACGGATGCGGAGTTAAGGAGCAGCGCGACCAAGGCCGCGCGTGCCCGTGCACTGTTAGGGCCTGGCCCAACGACGCTCGGCACCGTGTGTGGCCCAGGCCCGGGGGCTCCTGTCGGTGTACTAAAGTAGGGGTACCTTAGTACCCCAGACTTGTGCACGGGCAGTTGTAGCACCCTGCGGCGGGGCCCGCCCAGGAAGCGCCAAGAGAAGACCAAGCATTCAAGACAAGGCCCCCGGCAAGAGGAGCTTGCCGGGCCAAGAAGACAAGACCCCGGCAAGAGGAGCTTGCCGGGACGACTGAGCCCGTGTAATACCATCCAAGAACAAAGTATAAGAGACAGAAGATCGAGACCCCAACAAGAGGAGCTTGTCGGGAAGGCCGAACCCAGGCACCACAAGAGAAGCCCGCCACGGCGCGCCATGCGCCCCGGCAAGGCCTGATAGCCGGCAAGCTATCAGGCACAGGAAGACGATCCCCGCGGCAAGCCACTTGCCGCGGCAAATCGCCACCTCAGGACCGCGCTCCAGCTCGCCCGCCCACGCGTCGCTCCGGGGCTTCCCCCAAGGGCACGTGGCGGGGCACCGCGCAGCCTGGGGTATGCGGTGGCATGCAGCCACCATCGTGGCGAGCGGTGGCGCACCTAACGGTCCGCCTCGGTGCTGTCCAGGCGACCGAGACGGGCATTTAATGCCCTTGTCCCCTACCGTCAGAAGTAGGTATGATAACACTGTGCCGCACTGTAGCGCCACTGTTCCCGCACTGTTACAACTTCCACCCCTTTTACACTTTTACCCCTTTCTCTTACGTTGACACCTGTCGGTGACCCCTTTGCGCTATAAAAGGAGGCCCGTGTGCAACGTAGGGGGTTCGGGAGTTCGGAGGTTCGGATCCAGACAGCCATACGCTCGGTGCAGCTAGCTCTCCAAGCTCCCGAGCTCCCCAGTTCAATACAACCAAGCAGGAGTAGGGTTTTACGCGTCCATCGCGGCCCGAACCTGGGTAAACCGCCCGTGTGCTCGCCTCGATCTGCTCTCCGTGCTCCCTCCGCCCCCCTCACCGAACAACGAAAGGGGCTCCGGCCCCATAGGTGCTCGCGGGGGACGCCGTCCGCCCCGACATCTTTGGCGCGCCAGGTAGGGGGTGCGTCGAGGTTGTGCGGATCAGATCCGGCGTTCGCGCGAGCGCGCTCTTCGTCAGCTTCTCCGAATTCGCTAGCTTCATCAACACCATGGCCCCGAAGAAGAAGGCTTCGGAGGTCGCGGGCCCGTCCGCGTCTCTTCCACCGCTACCGGAGCCAACGGTGGGCGGGGGAGACGCCGTCGGAGGGGAGGCCACCGGCGAGAACACTCGCGGCGCCACCAAATCCAAGAACAGGGCGGACGACCGAGCCTCGGCCTCCGAGGACGCGGCGCGTCCGTCCCGACAAACGACGACCCAGCAGCGCCATGCCACAGGAGGTGGCATCCGCTTGCTGGACCAAGGGCAAACTGGAGGTTCACGGGACACCCCGGGCTCCGGTCCGGACACGGGCAAGGCAAAGGCGCCGGGGAGGGACCCCGCTCTTTCTAACATTGTTAGGAGTCCGAGCGTATCCCGCTCCTCGCGCCACTCGCTCCCGCTCCCCTCCACTCCGGCAGAAGCGCTCGCGAGAGCGCAACTGCTCCTCGACTACCCTCCAGCGGCTGGCAAGGCCGAAGGCTGGAGGGCCACCATCCAGAGCCTGATCGCCTTCGCCAACAACGACACGCCGCAGCAGCCGGCGACCTCACGGCCACGGCAGGTCGAGAAGACGAAGGCCGACGGCGACAAGACCGCCGGGGGTGCAACCACCATGCACTCCCCGGCGCAGAAGCAGAAGACGCCGCCCCGCTGGAGCAACGCCGACGACGGCTCTACAGCGTCGTCAGACCCGCGGACTCGCCGGGACCAGCGCCGAGTCCTCGACGAGCGGCAGCAAGAAGACGCTCGAACAAGGATTGAGCGCTGCCGAGAAACTCGGCGACAATCAGACCAGCGGGCTGGGAACGCTGTCGATGCGCACGCGCCCGGTGAACCAGGTGACTTACCGTACGCGGCAGGTTGCCCTGCGTTCACCCATGAGCTGCGGCGCGTCCGGTGGCCCAGCACGAAGAACTTCAAGCCCGACGTACCGGAGAAATACGACGGCAGGACGCACCCCTCGGAGTTTCTCAGCATCTACACGATCGCTGTGCAAGCTGCCGGGGGGCGCGACGAGAGGATATTGGCGAACTACTTCCCGCTCGTGCTTAAGCCGAACGTTCGTTCGTGGCTCATGCACTTGCCGGAAGGCTCCATTTCTTCCTGGGCGGATCTTTGCCATCAGTTTGTTGGCGCCTTCACAGGCGGCCACAAACCTCATGGCCAGGATAGCGACCTCCACATCCTAGCCCAGAAGGAAGGAGAATCCCTGCGCAAGTACATCCAGCGCTTCAGCCACGTGCATCGCAACATCCCCGACGTTCACCCTGCCGCGGTTATCAGCGCGTTCCACCAGAACGTGCGTAACCGCCGCATGCGTGAAGAGATGGCCATGACCAAGATCCGGGACGTCAGCGAGCTATATACCCTGGCTGACAAGTGCGCGCGCGCGGAGGAGGGGAGGAAACTCCCCGGGGAGGATGCTGGCGCAGGAGAAAGCGACAGTGACGACACCGCCCCGGCGAGGAGAAGCCAGCGGCGGAATAATAGGAGGAAGAACAGGAAAGAGGTGCTTGCCGTCGAGGAGTCCGGCAAGGAGGCTCCCGCCAAGCAAACGCAGGCTGGCGGCTCCGGCAAGGAGCCTGCCCCCGTGGCGGCAGCCGACAAGCAGGACGGCTCCGACAAGCAATACTGCAAGATCCACCGCACCAAGGGCCACGATCTCTCCAACTGCAAAAGCGTCGAGTACCTCGTCGTGCAGCAGAAGGCTGAGTACGAGAGGCGCGACAAGGGGAAGGCCCAGGGTGGAGGTGGCGAACCAAGCAAGAAGCGGCCGCCCATCGGCTGGGGAGGACGCCGCGGCAAGGCCAAGCAGCGGCAAGGCGATCGGCCTCCCCGGGGCCGCGACGAGGATGAAGAAAACGACGACGAAGACATGGAAGACGAAGATAACAGCGAGCAGGAGTTCCAGAAGGCCACGGAGGTCCTATGCGTTGACGGCGGCGCCTCTCTGCACACCTCCCACCGCCAGCTTAAGCAGTGGGTGCGAGAGGTGAACGCAGCAGAGCCGCCCGTGGAGTCGCGCAGGCCCCTCAAATGGTCCAGCACGCCCATCATTTTCGATCTTGAGGATCACCCCGACCGCACAACCGCGGTCGGGTGCTTGCCGATGCTGGTCTCACCCACCATCCGCAACCTCAAGGTCACTAAAATGTTGGTAGACGGCCGGGCCGGGCTGAACTTGATCTCCTCCGCTGTGATCAAGAAACTCCAGATCCCAGACGGCGAGCTCGAAGAGACCGGTTCTTTCCAAGGAATCAACCCGGGGAGGAGCAAGCCCAAGGGGAAGGTTACTCTGCCTGTGACCTTCGGCGGCGAGCTCAACTTCAGGACTGAGCGCATCACGTTCGACGTCGCTGATATCCCGTTACCATACAATGGGATCCTCGGCCGTCCCGCTCTCGCCAAGTTCATGGCAGCTTCCCACCACGCCTACAACGTGCTCAAGATGCCGGGGCCGATAAGCGTCATCACTGTCCATGGCGACAAAAAGGACGCGCTTATCTGCGCCGACAAGATCTACCGGGATGTAGCAGCCGTGGCAGAGAAGGACACACTTGCCGCTGAAGCCCCCGGGGGGAAGAAGACAAGGACCAAGTCCGGTAAGTCCTCTGGGACCCACCCCGGCAACCGCACCTCTTCGGAGTGCTGCGCCGCCATCGAGGACGTTCCATCGAGCTCCACCGGCAAGTACAAGAAGGGAATGACCGCTCCTCCGGCAACCAAGAAGGTGTCCGCCAAGGAGGACGGCACTGGCGGTACCTTCACCATCAGTGCCACGCTTGACAGCAAATAGGAAAGCGCGCTCGTTGCGTTCCTGCGGGCGAATGTCGACGTGTTTGCATGGCAACCGTCCGACATCCCCGGTGTTCCCAGGAGGGTGATTGAGCACAAGCTCGCTGTCTGTCCTCACGCGCGACCCGTCAAGCAGAAAGTGAGAAAGCAAGCCGTGGAGCGCCAAGAATTCATCAGCGAAGAAATCAAGAAGCTAGAGGCAGCAGGCCTAGTGAGAGGTGTGATCCATCCAACGTGGCTGGCCAATCCGGTCGTCGTGCGCAAAGCCAATGGGAAGTGGAGACTGTGCATAGACTTCACCGATGTGAATAAAGCATGTCCCAAGGATCCATTTCCCTTGCCGCGCATTGACCAGATTGTTGACTCCACTGCTGGATGTGAGCTACTCTCTTTTCTTGATGCATATTCAGGCTACCACCAAGTCTTTATGGCTAAAGAGGATGAAGAGAAGACCGCATTTATCACTCCGTGCGGCACCTATTGCTTCATACGCATGCCGTTTGGACTGAAGAATGCGGGATCAACGTTTGCAAGGGTAGTGCACACTGCTTTCGAGCCACAGATCCATAGGAACGTGGAGGCCAACATGGATGACATCGTGGTGAAGAGCAGGAGCAAGGAAACCCTGATCCAAGATCTGGAAGAGACATTTCAGAACCTGCGCAAGATACAGCTCAAGCTGAACCCCGAGAAGTGCGTTTTCGGAGTCCCCTCCGGCAAGCTTCTCGGGTTCTTTGTGTCACAGAGGGGGATTGAAGCTAATCCCGACAAGATCAAAGCCGTCGAGCAGATCGAAGCCCCAGAGCGCGTCAAGGACGTCAGAAAGCTTGCAGGTTGTGTGGCCGCCCTCAGTCGGTTCATTTCAAGGTCTGCAGAACGCGCCCTGCCCTTCTTTAAAATCTTGAAGAAGGCAGGCCCCATGCAGTGGACTCCAGAAGCGGAGGCGGCGCTGCAAGATTTGAAAAGGTACCTATCCTCCACTCCAATACTTGTCGCACCTAGACCACAGGAGAAGTTGTTGCTATACCTAGCGGCAACCAACCAGGTGGTTAGTGCTGCGTTAGTGGCGGAGAGGGAGGCCAACGAGGAGTCTATACCACCTGCAAGCGAATCCAGCGACAAGCGGGGGGCTGCTCCGGCAAGCTCTGGCCCCGACGAGGACAACCCTGCGCAGGAACAGGGTGGAGCGCGGAAGAAGATGGTGCAGCGCCCGGTGTATTTTGTGAGTTCCCTCTTGCAGGGGGCTAGATCAAGATACTCTGGGGTGCAGAAGTTGCTTTTCGGCCTCCTCATGGCCTCGAGAAAGCTGCGCCATTACTTCCAAGCACATGAGATAACAGTAGTCACTCGCTTTCCGCTGAAGAGGATATTGCACAATCCCGAGGCAACAGGCAGGATCGTCGAGTGGGCACTGGAGCCGTCGAGCTTTGGACTCAAGTTTGAAAGTACTTCAACCATACAGAGCCGAGCTTTGGCAGAATTCATAGCTGAGTGGACCCCGACGCCAGAAGAAGAAGCCCAAGAAACAAGCGCGCCCGTACAAGAAGCAACAAGCGAGTGGGTAATGTACTTCGATGGTGCCTTCTCGCTGCAAGGCGCCGGTGCTGGCGTGGTACTCATCGCGCCCACCGGAGAACACCTCAAGTATGTTATCCAGATGCACTTCCCAAGAGAGCAAGCAACCAACAATACTGCTGAGTATGAAGGCTTGCTCGCCGGCCTCAGGATTGCGGCCGAACTTGGGATCAGAAAGCTGATTGTGCGGGGAGATTCTCAACTGGTGGTCCGGCAAGTCAACAAGAGCTACCAGAGCCCTCTGATGGAAGCTTATGTAGATGAAGTGAGGAAGCTGGAAGAACACTTTGAAGGGCTGCAAATGGAGCACGTCCCGAGAGCTCAGAATGAGATAGCAGATGGCCTTTCGAAGTGTGCTTCGTTGAAGTTACCTGTGGAACCAGGGACCTTCTTACTCAAGCTGACTCAACCATCCGTTACACCATCAGTTGGGCAGTCCAAGAAAAGGAAGTTGATCTCCGGCGATTACTTGCAGGCGAACCTTCCTGAGACCGCCGCCAAGGTCCCCAAGATCAACAACCAGAACGCCGGGGGACAGCCCGCTCCTGCGGATCCCAGGATCCGTCCAGTCGAAGCAGGTGTCCCCGATAAGCCTTGCTCCGGCAAGCAGATCAGCAGTCTGAACGCTGAGGAACAGTCCGCTCCTGCGGATCCGAGGATCTGTCCAGTTGAAGCGGGGGTTCCCGACAAGCTTTGCCCCGGCAAGCTTGCCGGGGGATCACCGGCTCCGGCGGAACCAGAGGTTCTTGCCGTAGAAGCCGGGGTCCCCGCAGCGGCCTTCATGCCTTTAGTCCTTGCCGTCGAGCCCCGGGCTCCGGCATGGGCGCAGCAGATCGTCCGTTTTCTGCAAACTGGAGAACTTCCCGACGACCCAGAAGAGATGGAGAAGATCACTAGGCAGTCAAGTATGTACCAGTTCGTGGACAACGAGCTGTACAGAAGGAGACTCAACGGTGTCAGATTGAAGTGCATCTCCAGGGAAGACGGACAGAAGCTGTTGGCAGAGATACACGGAGGCATATGCGGCCATCACATTGGCGCAAGAGCACTTGTCGGGAAAGCCTTCCGGCAAGGGTTCTTCTGGCAAGAAGCCCTCCAAGATGCAACTGCACTAGTAACCAAGTGTGAAGCGTGCCAGTTCCATGCAAAACAGATTCATCAGCCAGCTCAAGCTCTCCAAACAATCCCTTTATCCTGGCCCTTCTCGGTCTGGGGGCTCGATATCCTCGGCCCTTTTCCCCGAGCCGTCGGGGGCTTCGAGTACTTGTACGTTGCAATCGACAAGTTCACGAAGTGGCCAGAAGTGGAGCCAGTGAGGAGGGTGACCGCGCAGTCAGCAGTCAAGTTCTTCCGGTCGATCGTCTGCCGTTTCGGAATCCCCAACAGAATCATCACCGACAACGGGACACAATTCACAAGTCGCGCCTTCATGCAATACGCCCAGGATCTCGGCGCCAAGGTCTGTTTCGCTTCAGTTGCTCACCCCAGGAGCAACGGTCAAGCAGAAAGGGCCAACGCTGAAGTGCTGCGCGGACTCAAGACCAGGACCTTCGACAGGCTGCGCAAGTGCGGAAGAAATTGGATTGAGGAGCTGCCGGCGGCTCTTTGGTCAATCAGAACGACACCGAGTCGAGCCACCGGACAGACACCCTTTGCTCTAGTCTACGGAGCGGAAGCAGTTATCCCCACGGAACTCGTATACGGATCTCCTCGGGTGCTCGCTTATGACGAGCTCGAGCAAGAGCAGCGGCGCCAAGATGACGCGCTGCTCCTTGAGGAAGGACGTCTCCAGGCTGCGGTACGAGCTGCTCGATACCAGCAAGCCTTGCGTCGCTACCATAGCCGCAAGGTCAAGGCCAGGAGTCTCGAAGAGGGCGACCTTGTTCTTCGGCGCACTCAGTCGGCCAAGGATTCCAACAAGTTGACGCCAAAGTGGGAAGGACCTTATCGGGTGAGACAAGTCACGAGGCCTGGCGCTGTCCGCCTCGAGACCGAAGAAGGCGTACCAGTGAGCAACTCCTGGAACATAGAGCATCTTCGCAAGTTTCACCCATAAGGCGCGGTTGCCGTGACCCGCTCCGGCAACCATCGGTTTGTACAGGCCTTGCCGCTGTTGCATGTAACCCCTTGTACAAAGCCAGGCGAAGCCCCTGGCACCAGATAAAGTTGCCCTGTTAGGCGACCTTGTTCTTAGGCACGTTCAGTCGGCCAAGAATTATAACAAGTCGACGCCGAAGCAGGAAGGCCCTTATCGGGTGAGACGAGTCGCGAGGCCCGGCGCTGTCCGCCTCAAGACCGAAGAGGGCCTACCAGTGAGCAACTCCTGGGAACATAGAGCATCTTCGCAAGTTTCGCCCATAAGGCGCGGTTGCCGTGATCCGCTCCGGCAACCATCGGTTTGTACAGGCCTTGCCGCTGCTGCATGTAACCCCTTGTACAAAGCCAGGCGAAGCCCCTGGCATCAGATAAAGTTGCCCTGTTAGGCGACCTTGTTCTTAGGCACGTTCAGTCGGCCAAGAATTATAACAAGTCGACGCCGAAGCAGGAAGGCCCTTATCGGGTGAGACGAGTCGCGAGGCCCGGCGCTGTCCGCCTCAAGACCGAAGAGGGCCTACCAGTGAGCAACTCCTGGGAACATAGAGCATCTTCGCAAGTTTCGCCCATAAGGCGCGGTTGCCGTGATCCGCTCCGGCAACCACCGGTTTGTGCAGGCCTTGCCGATGTTGCGCGTAAGCCCTCGTACAAAGCCAGGCGAAGCCCCTGGCCGAAGATAAAGAAGCGCTGGCGCCCTAGATTTTAGCATGCATGCTGAGTCAGAGTCTCGTCCTTGGTTAGGGTTGTCAGTTCCTAACTGTCGCTAACCCCTAACTTAGAGGTCGAGTCCGCGTCTTTTTCCTGTCCTTTCCCTTTGGCTCGCAGGAATTGAATGTCCTTGCCGGGCCGCTCAAGGACAAGGAAGAGGAGAGGGACGAGCCAACGCCTACGCCCCGGCGAGCCAGAGTCGCCGGGGGCTGCAACCTCAGATAAGTTTTTGCATCCCTCATCATGCATTCTCTTATGGACTGTGGAATTTGAAAGCCTCCTTTCCTCCTGAAAAGTTGCCGTGCTCTCTTAGCGGCAAGCCCCAGAGCGCGTTCCTGGGGCCCGTTTCGATAGCAGCCGCGGCAGCAAGGGGGGGGGAAGCGAGGGGCCGGAACCCGCCTGCTCCCCGCCTCCGCCAAGGGCGTGAGAAAGGTCGAGCAGTGCGGGGGAGCGGCTGGGCCTGTTGCCGGGCAAGAAACTGTCTATCTTAACGATGTAAAGGATTCGTTCCTTACCGCGGTTTCCACCCGCGAGACAAATGATCCGGCAAACATCCCCTTTTCATTAAAAACATTCCACTCAGGTACAGTTCAGAGAGAATGAAAAACATGAAAGGAGGGATTACAAGGCTTAAACGCAACTAAGGCCCGAAGGCTTACAAGCTGAAAAGAGATAAGGTGCCCGTAATCCCTTTCTTGTCTCTCTCCTCAGGAGGTAGGGCAAGTAGGCGAAGAGGGCGAAAGGGGCACCTAGGCGAGCTACGGGTGGCAGAAGGCACCAAGAGAAGATCCGGGGGCTCCGCCCGGAGGTCTCCGGAGGCTGAAGAAGACGGAGGCGCCGGAGGCAGAGCTGGAAGATGAGGCAGCGGCCTTGCCGCCAGCCTCTTCCTCTTCCCCAGCCTCGCCACTCCGGCCGCCCGAGGAGATCAAGCCCCCGGCAAGAGGAGCTTGCCGGGCCGAAGAGAAGACCCCGGTGGTCGTCACCGAGAGCAAGGGTGATGACGGCGTCTGGGGCGCATCTGGAACACGAGGCACCGGAGCGTCAGCCAGCTGTCGAAGTCGGCCCGTACTCCGACTTCGCGGCCTTCGACGCCCGCCCTCTGTCCTCCTCAGCAGCCCCCCTACGCCAGTCGCCCAAGGAGACGACCCCGGGGAGTTCATGGAGCCCGGCGCGGATGATGGGGCCGCCGGTGCCACACGGGGCTGCGACCGACGCCTAGTCGGACCCGTCATCCCGGCGGCTGCTCCCCTCGTCGTCGCTGTCGCTCCCCTCCTCGTCACTCTCGCTCGAGGAGGAGCCTTCGCTGTCGGAGGAGCTATCTTCGCAGCACCGGGCCCGGATGCCGAAGCCCCGGAAGGCCTTGACGGAGAGGAGGTCCTCCCCCACTAGCTTAAAGTGGAGGGTGAACCCCTCCGTCAAGCTGCGGATCCGGGCGAACGTCTTCCACCCGCGGCCCAGACACACCACGCCGGGGGCTCGGGACTCGACGTGGACTCGCGTCCCACTGATCCCGCAGCCCCTCATGCGCAGGTTTAGCGTCTCAGGCTGCTCCACCTCCAACACGTTCGCGAATGGAGCGGGAAGCCGGAGGCGGCGACGAGGCGCCCGGCGCAGCCTGATAATGAACTCACGGGGGTCGTCCCCGAGATGGACCGCGGGAAGGAACGGAGCCGCTGGCGGAGGCGAGGACGGCGCACCGATCCGTCCGCCCCGAGCGCCTCGGCCCCGTCCACGACCTCGTCCGCGACCTCGCCCTCTCCCTCTTCCCCTGACGACCGGCTCCGCCGCCGCGGGCGCAAGAGGAGGAGGGGCGCGTTGCCTAGCGGACACCCTCGCGGCAACCGAAGAAGAACCAGGGTTCCCCCCTCCATCGCAGATGGGGGAAGGAAACCAGAAGCAGAAGGAGGAAGGAGATGGAGTGCGGATTTCCGTCGCCCCCTTTCGCTCCTTATAAAGGGGCGGAGTGGGAACGCGGCCGCCTCGCTCCTCCAATAGAAGCGGAGGAAGGGCAGGCAACTGGGGCCGACCCACTGCATCGACCCGCGCCGGCCCGACTCCCTGCCTCCGCCGCCGCGACTCCGAGTGCATGAGGACCGCGTGGTGGGCGCGCAGAACCGAGGCGACGGGTAGGTCGACCTCTCCCCATCCCGTGATTATGGGGAACGGACGCCTCGAAAGCCGCGCCTCACCCCCGTTCATTTATCGAGCCGCGCCTCCGCACCTCCCTCCACTTAAAGAGGGAACGGGCGTTTCGCCCCCACGACGCCGCGGTAAGCGCGCGCCGCCTGGGGAAGGTGCGACGGATGCGGAGTTAAGGAGCAGCGCGACCAAGGCCGCGCGTGCCCGTGCACTGTTAGGGCCTGGCCCAACGACGCTCGGCACCGTGTGTGGCCCAGGCCCGGGGGCTCCTGTCGGTGTACTAAAGTAGGGGTACCTTAGTACCCCAGACTTGTGCACGGGCAGTTGTAGCACCCTGCGGCGGGGCCCGCCCAGGAAGCGACAAGAGAAGACCAAGCATTCAAGACAAGGCCCCCGGCAAGAGGAGCTTGCCGGGCCAAGAAGACAAGACCCCGGCAAGAGGAGCTTGCCGGGACGACTGAGCCCGTGTAATACCATCCAAGAACAAAGTATAAGAGACAGAAGATCGAGACCCCGACAAGAGGAGCTTGTCGGGAAGGCCGAACCCAGGCACCACAAGAGAAGCCCGCCACGGCGCGCCATGCGCCCCGGCAAGGCCTGATAGCCGGCAAGCTATCAGGCACAGGAAGACGATCCCCGCGGCAAGCCACTTGCCGCGGCAAATCGCCACCTCAGGACCGCGCTCCAGCTCGCCCGCCCACGCGTCGCTCCGGGGCTTCCCCCAAGGGCACGTGGCGGGGCACCGCGCAGCCTGGGGTATGCGGTGGCATGCAGCCACCATCGTGGCGAGCGGTGGCGCACCTAACGGTCCGCCTCGGTGCTGTCCAGGCGACCGAGACGGGCATTTAATGCCCTTGTCCCCTACCGTCAGAAGTAGGTATGATAACACTGTGCCGCACTGTAGCGCCACTGTTCCCGCACTGTTACAACTACCACCCCTTTTACACTTTTACCCCTTTCTCTTACGTTGACACCTGTCGGTGACCCCTTTGCGCTATAGAAGGAGGCCCGTGTGCAACGTAGAGGGGGGTCCAGGGTTCGGAGATTTGGGTTCCGGGGTTCGGAGGTTCGGATCCAGACAGCCATACGCTCGGTGCAGCTAGCTCTCCAAGCTCCCGAGCTCCCCAGTTCAATACAACCAAGCAGGAGTAGGGTTTTACGCGTCCAACGCGGCCCGAACCTGGGTAAACCGCCCGTGTGCTCGCCTCGATCTGCTCTCCGTGCTCCCTCCGCCCCGCGCCAAAGATGTCGGGGCGGACGGCGTCCCGTGAACCTCCAGTTTGCCCTTGGTCCAGCAAGCGGATGCCACCTCCTGTGGCATGGCGCTACTGGGTCGTCGTTTGTCGGGACGGACGCGCCGCGTCCTCGGAGGCCGAGGCTCGGTCGTCCGCCCTGTTCTTGGATTTGGTGGCGCCGCGAGTGTTCTCGCCGGTGGCCTCCCCTCCGACGGCGTCTCCCCCGCCCACCGTTGGCTCCGGTAGCGGTGGAAGAGACGCGGACGGGCCCGCGACCTCCGAAGCCTTCTTCTTCGGGGCCATGGTGTTGATGAAGCTAGCGAATTCGGAGAAGCTGACGAAGAGCGCGCTCGCGCGAACGCCGGATTTGATCCGCACAACCTCGACGCACCCCCTACCTGGCGCGCCAAAGATGTCGGGGCGGACGGCGTCCCCCGCGAGCACCTATGGGGCCGGAGCCCCTTTCGTTGTTCGGTGAGGGGGGCGGAGGGAGCACGGAGAGCAGATCGAGGCGAGCACACGGGCGGTTTACCCAGGTTCGGGCCGCGATGGACGCGTAAAACCCTACTCCTGCTTGGTTGTATTGAACTGGGGAGCTCGGGAGCTTGGAGAGCTAGCTGCACCGAGCGTATGGCTGTCTGGATCCGAACCTCCGAACCCCGGAACCCAAATCTCCGAACCCTGGACCCCCCTCTACGTTGCACACGGGCCTCCTTCTATAGCGCAAAGGGGTCACCGACAGGTGTCAACGTAAGAGAAAGGGGTAAAAGTGTAAAAGGGGTGGTAGTTGTAACAGTGCGGGAACAGTGGCGCTACAGTGCGGCACAGTGTTATCATACCTACTTCTGACGGTAGGGGACAAGGGCATTAAATGCCCGTCTCGGTCGCCTGGACAGCATCGAGGCGGACCGTTAGGTGCGCCACCGCTCGCCACGATGGTGGCTGCATGCCACCGCATACCCCAGGCTGCGCGGTGCCCCGCCACGTGCCCTTGGGGGAAGCCCCGGAGCGACGCGTGGGCGGGCGAGCTGGAGCGCGGTCCTGAGGTGGCGATTTGCCGCGGCAAGTGGCTTGCCGCGGGGATCGTCTTCCTGTGCCTGATAGCTTGCCGGCTATCAGGCCTTGCCGGGGCGCATGGCGCGCCGTGGCGGGCTTCTCTTGTGGTGCCTGGGTTCGGCCTTCCCGACAAGCTCCTCTTGTCGGGGTCTCGATCTTCTGTCTCTTATACTTTGTTCTTGGATGGTATTACACGGGCTCAGTCGTCCCGGCAAGCTCCTCTTGCCGGGGTCTTGTCTTCTTGGCCCGGCAAGCTCCTCTTGCCGGGGGCCTTGTCTTGAATGCTTGGTCTTCTCTTGGCGCTTCCTGGGCGGGCCCCGCCGCAGGGTGCTACAACTGCCCGTGCACAAGTCTGGGGTACTAAGGTACCCCTACTTTAGTACACCGACAGAGCATCACATGGAAATTTTCTCCTTAGTATTTCCTCGACCCCCTTTAACAGTACGGTGTTTCCTATGACTCAAGAAAGAGAAAAATGAAACTACGAAAACAAAAGTCTTCACGCTTCACGTTCCTCGAACGAATACCAAGTCTTCAAGGTTACACCAATTTCTTCACTTTCAAAGTCTTCAGAAAGTCTTCAGAATATCAAAGTCTTCAGTCGAAGAACTTCATTTTTAGGGGTCAACTTTCACTGTAAATATCAAACTCCTCATAGACTTATAGACCTGTGTACACTCATAAACGCATTAGATACTTAACCTATAAGTCTTCAATACACCAAAATCACTAAGGGGCACTAGATGCACTTACAGCTGGTTCGCTGCTCCGAGAGAAACTGACACTTGTCATTTGAGAGCAACCCGTCCTCCGAGGATTTTGAGCGAAAATCATCAAGTGGGGAAAATCCAAACCCAAACCCAAACACCTACAAACCCAAAGTGATTGAGCATCACTGAAGAGATTGATCCTGCGTGGACCCGACGCTTGTTACCTTCGAAGACTATGCTTCTTCCAAACGGTTAGGCGTCATGGTCTAGAGCATCTAAGAGGAATTGTGGATCGCCGAGTGACCGAGTTTGTCAAGGTTCGGAAGTCACCTGAAGACTTACCACGAGTGATTGGACGAGGACTGTGTGTCCTTAGTTTAAGGAGAATACGGTGAGGACTTGGTGTCCCGATCTGCGTGCTCAGGACTGGGTGTCCGGTACTGTGTGTCCTCGAGTTTAAATACTCAGCCGCTCCAACCAGATGTAGAACTGAGACAACAGTTGGAATTGGTCTACCAAATCATTGTCTTCACCAAGATTACTGGTTCCATTTCCTCAACTCTTTCATTTCCTTGGTATTGTGCTGCTTGTTTATCATATCTGTGTTTGAAGACTTTGACTGAAGACTTTCTCAATTTCCTCAGTTCAATTTCTTCAGTCTGTTTGCCTTCATCTTGTGCTATCCTGTGATTACGCTTTCTGTACTCTGTGTTTGTCTTCATTTCATCATGATGACTATGCTTGTATTCTGTTATGTTTACTTCTGAGTACTTATTGCGCTACAAGTAGTTCTTCGCTAAGGAATTTCCTCACTAGCAAATTCCTCAGTGTAGAATTCATAAAAATTGCCTATTCACCCCCCCTCTAGTCGACATAACGCACTTTCAATTGGTATCAGAGCAAGGTACTCCCTTGTTCTGTGTGATTTTGGTTTAACCGCCTGGAGTTTTAGTTATGTCGACCGCAGGTATGATGAAAGTGGCATGTCACATCTTTGACGGTCATGATTATCCCAAGTGGAAGGCCATGATGAAGAAGCACCTCATGGCGATGAACAGCGAACTGTGGACTGTCACTGAGATTGGTCTTACCGATCTATGCAAGATGGCGGACGCTGATGATATTCGCAAGTACACTCGACTTGACATCATGGCAAAGGATATCATCTGTTCCTGCCTGTCCAGAGATGAATTCAGGCGCGCCATGCATCTTTGCAATGCGAAGCTTATATGGGACCGAATCTCTGATGTCTATGAGGGTCATCGTACTTGTCATGATCCCTGGTTTGAAGATTTCAAGGAATATCTCAAAACGATGACTTTCGAACCAGAATCATCATCTTCTGCACCATGCCTCATGGCAAACGGTGCCAAGGTAACCGAATGTTCCTCATCTGAATCTAGTGATGATGAATCTAATGATGATTTTGGACCTAGTTATACCAAGCTTGTTTGCATTGCCACTAAACAACAAAAGGTCTTGGAAAAGGCTCACAACATGCTTAGTAAGAGCGATGATATGTTGGATGAAGAAATGGATCAGTCAAAAGCCTTAGCTGAAAGTCTTCAGAGACTTCATTCTAAGTATGACTCCCTTCAAGATCAACATAACTCTCTCGTGTCTCATCATGAGAAGCTAAGAGTGAGTTATGAAGATCTTCAGAACGAGCACGATTCATTACTTGCTCAACAAATCAGCGCTGCTCAGGAAGAATCTATTCCTCCATGTTTGAAATACATTGAATGAGAATCTACTAATTCTTCACCTGAATGTTCAAATGCTTCTAATGTTACAAATTCTTCACCTGCCTCAGCTATCACTAATTCCTCATCTGAGGACATTGCTAGTATCACTGACGATGCAGGGCTGAAGGAATTGTACATGACAGGCATGTACAAAAGCCTCAAAGGGCATCAGACTCTTTGTGATGTGCTTAAAAAGCAAATCCTCAACAGGAACCCTAGGAAAGAGGGTATTGCTTTTGAGAGGAAACTCAATGCTGATGGTACATATTGGAAGCCTGAGCAGTACCCTAAAACCTCATGGGTCGCTGCAAAGGGACCTCCAGTTGACCCATCTAATTTATCTGGCTATACATGTGAATCTTCTCATTCTTCTGATGAGTCATTTGACTCCAACTATAAACCGTTCAAAAATCAGAATGGTGAAGTATTTGCTAGATATGTTGGCACTAACTGCAGGAATGGCTCCCCTATGAACAAAATCTGGGTTCCCAAAAGGTGCCTTGAAATTCTTCAGGTGAATGTTCTCATGACTCCACCTGTGAAGAATAGGAACCCCAGATCAAATTCTTCATATGGACCAAAGTCTTCATATGGATCCAAGTCCTCATATGGACCATATTCCTCAAGGGGATCAAATTCCTCACGTGGATCAAAGTCCTCATATGAACATCATCGTGCTAACAACTCTATTTCGCAGGGAAGAGCCAAGGGCTATGAATATGAGCATTATTCTTCTAATTATTATGTTCATAAGTCCTCGAAGAATTTCTCTGCTTATTCATATGCTTGCCCTAACCACTCTTATGTGAAACGAAATGGATTGGCCTCTATGCCACCATTTTCATATGGAGCTCGCAGAGTGATGAACTCTTTGCCACCCCTTCAGATGTGGGTGGTGAAGAAAAGAACTAATCTCTTCTGTAGGGTCAGGTCACGTCCTCACACTACTATATCTGTCATACTACTTGATAAAATTGATATGATGAATTTTGATATCATATTCTTCACTGCTGAAGTATATGAGGTTTGTAAGTTGCACTAATTCATCTGCAGGATGATCAACCCAAAGCCACTGAGTGGGTCCTCGATAGTGGATGTACAAATCACATGACTGGTGACAATAATCTATTGATGGATGGTCCCTTATCATCATCACATCTGAAGCATATCATCTTCGCTGACAAAAGCAAAAGTCAGGTATTGGGTCTAGGTAAGGTTGCTATCACAAAGGATCGACACATGGACAAATTCATGCTTGTTGAGTCCTTAGGATACAACCTTATGTCTGTCTCAATGCTTTGTGATCTTGATATGGTTGTTGTCTTTGGAAAGTATCGTTGTGTTGTGATTATGGAAACTGCCAATTCCAAAGTCTTCGAAGGCTTTAGGAGAGGAGACTTGTACATTGTTGATTTCTCTACAGACTCACAACCAGCCGTGTGCCTACTTGCAAAAGCTTCAAAAGGATGGCTATGGCATCGACGACTTGGTCATGCAGGCATGAGGAATTTGCACACGCTTGCGAAGAAGAAGCATGTCATTGGCATCGAGAATGTCAAATTCCTCAAGGATCACTTGTGCGGTGCCTGTGAAGCTAGAAAGATGACGAAGGCCAAGCATCCAGCAAAGACTATCATGACCACCACTCATCCATTTGAATTGCTTCACATGGATCTCTTCGGTCCTAATCACTATTCCTCTGTTTCAAATGAAGCATCTCAATATGGCTTTGTTATTGTTGATGATTACTCTTGTTACACATGGGTACACCTTGTTACTTACAAACATGAAGTGCAGGAAGTCTTCAAACGATTCTCCTCGAGGGGTTCAACCAACTTTGGTGTGAAGATCAAGCACATCAGAAGTGACAATGGCACTGAGTTCAAGAATTCAGGTCTCGATGATTATCTTGATGAACTTGGTATTACTCATGAGTTGTCTGCTCCTTATACTCCTCAATAGAATGGCGTCGTGGAGTGCAAGAACAGGACTCTTGTTGAGATGGCTTGCACTATGCTTGATGAGTACAAAGCCCCTCGTCGGTTCTAGGTTGATGCAATTGATACTGCATGCCATATCATCAACAGAGTATGTCTTCACAAATTCTTCAAGAAGACTGCCTATGAACTCCTCACTGACAAGAAACCCAATGTGAGTTATTTCAAAGTCTTCGGTGCTAAATGCTGGATTAGAGATCCTCATCACAACTCTAAATTTGCACCTATTGCTATACTTGAGGCTATTCGCATATTACTTGCTTATGCTAACCATCATGATATCATCTTATATCAAATGGATGTGAAAAGTGCATTCCTCAATGGTAAGCTTGAGGAAGAAGTATATGTTGCTCAACCCCCAAGTTTTGAAGATCCAAAGCATCCTGACAAAGTCTTCAGACTCAATAAGGCCCTCTATGGCCTCAAGCAGGCCCCATGGGCGTGGTACGATACTTTGAAGGAATTCTTCATGAAGAACGGCTTCACACCTGGTTCAGTCGATCCTACTCTGTTTACTAAATCTTATGATGGTGAACTATTTGTGTGCCAAATATATGTTGATGATATCATCTTTGGCTGTACTGACCAATGTTATAGTGATGAATTTGCCTATATGATGAGTGAAGAATATCAAATGTCTATGATGGGAGAGTTGGAATTCTTCTTAGGTCTTCAAATTCGTCAACAGCGCAATGGCATATTCATATCTCAGGAGAAATACCTCAAGGATGTCCTGAAGAAATTCGGCATGCAAGATTGCAAAGGAATCAAAATTCCTATGCCCACAAATGGTCAACTATGCACTGATGAAAATGGTATTGACTTTGATCATAAGGTATACCGCTCCATGATTGGCTCTTTATTGTACTTATGTGCATCTAGGCCTAATATAATGCTTAGTGTTTGCATGTGTGCCCGATTTCAAGCTGCACCGAAGGAATCACACCATAAGGCTGTGAAGCATATTCTTCGATATCTAGCTCACACACCAACACTAGGATTATGGTATCCCAAGGGCTCGGATTTTGATCTCGTTGGATATTCTGACTCTGACTATGCTGGTGATCGTGTGGACCGCAGGTCAACATCTGGTACATGTCATTTCCTCGGACGATCCTTGGTCTGTTGGTCCTCGAAGAAACAGAACTGCGTATCACTGTCTACTACTGAAGCTGAGTACATTGCTGCTGGTTCTTGCTATGCTCAACTGCTATGGATGAAGCAAACACTCAAGGACTATGGTGTCAACGTGAAGAATGTACCTCTCCTCTGTGACAATGAGAGTGCCATCAAGATTGCTCACAACCCAGTTCAGCACTCAAAGACAAAGCACATTTAGATTCGTCATCATTTTCTTCCCGATCATGTGTTGAAGGGCGACATTTCTATTGAGCATGTGAAGACTGAAGAACAGCTAGCCGGTATCTTCACAAAGCCCTTGGATGAGAAGAGATTTAGCAAGTTGCGGTGTGAGCTAAATATCTTAGAGTCTTCGAATGTACTTTGAACAGGCACTCATCCTAACACTTATGCAAAATAGATGACTTAGATGTGCAACACATGAAGAAACGTTTTTCTTCAATCAATGAAGAATAACACTCTAAGTGTGAAGAAATCAATGAAGAATTTGATTCTCAGAACCCTACGACAATTGTACGCGGTGTATGAAATCAGCATTCTTATACGATGGGTCACGCCACCACAAAAGTTGAAAATCTTCAATTTGAGTTTTTTTTTCTCATTTTTGAAATTCCTCAGTTGTTCAAATTTTTCAACTTTTCAAAATCTTCACTGTTTCCGTTTTTCTTCATTGGCTATATATATATATATATATATATATATATATATATATATATATATATATATATATATATATAGTGTTACTATTCATCACCCAGGGTGCAGAATAAATTATTCTTCACCCGAGGTAATATTACGACCATTTCATAAATAAATTATGTTTCAAATACAAATAGTTACGGTCATATTGATTCACTGCGTAAAATTTGGCATATAAAAAGGTCAGAAGACCAGAAAAATTACATTTTATGTACATTTTACACTATATTTTTACATCTGTAATTTACGTAACATAAAATATTTTTTACGGCGATTATATATTTCCTTATGTTCTATTTTTATGTCTGAAATAAGACAAAATTTAAGAAACGTAAAATTACGGTGTATTGATGTTAAAATAGAGGGGGGTGAAGAATAACTATTCCTCACCCAGGGTGACGAATAGCGCGACCCTATATATATATATATATATATATATATATATATATATATATATATATATATATATATATATATATATAGTTTATGTCCTCTACAACATTCACTTATGGCTATTTCTTCAAGTTGGTGTTTTCTGCTAAGTGAATGTGATCGGAACCTTCCCCCTCTATGATATACTCAATCCAATCTATTCACAAATTCTTCATGTGCGTTCTATTTGAAACTCGTTCAAAATCTTCACTGTGTCCTTGTCAGCTGAAGAAATTGCGAACGGAACTTTAAAACTAATCTTATACAAATTTTCGGTTTTGCCGCTCAAATCGTTCCGCATTCCACGATGAATTTTTAATTCACCCACGATCTTACACGATCTCCACTACACAGTACGTGGGTGACACATGTCGTGCGAAGGAGAAGGGTCAGGGGCACGTTCGTCCCAAATCTTCGGGCGAACAGTTTTTCACTGCTACTATAAATACCCCCTCATCCCTTCCTCACTTCCTTTACTCCGCTCGATCTCTCTCTCCCACTCGAGCTTCCCAAACCCTAGCGCCGCCGCTGCTCCATCGTCGCTGGTGAGGAAGAGCTTCACCGCCTCGACCTCGTCATCGTCGTACTCGCGCCGACCGCGGAAATCTTCACCTCCGCCGCCGCCGTAGACGTCTTCCTCCGCCAAGTTAGGGCGTGGAAGATCTACACCGACGAACTCCACTGTTTCTCCTCACTGTTCGTCATGTTCTTCATCCAGGGTAATTAAAAGTTACTTTTACTGCCCTCCTTGATTCGAAGTTTCTCTACAAAATCTTCAAAGGTGTTTTATTCTTCAAATCTTCACACACTAAACACATCACATGTCATTTGTTCTTGATTCGTTTCCCTAAGCATCATTTTCTTCAAGATTCCTCAATTGTGTGGATCTTCGATCTATACAACTCTGGAACCTAAGACAAAGCACGCTTAGTGAAATTCTTCAAGACGCATCTGGTCAAATTCCTCAAACTTGTTTTTTTAAAAACCCTTTGAGAACGCATATGACCTCTCCAAATTCCTCGCAACTATACTCTGTTCACAGGTACACATGTCCCCTGCTGAATCACTAGGTTCTCATCAAGTTAACTCATTTGCAGCGTTCCTCGATGAAAAACTGCATACTTCTTCAGAAAATTCAATTGTTCAAATTCCTCAGCTGAAGAAAATGGCTGACGGTAAGAGGCCACAGAAAGGAGGAAAGAAACCTGAGGTTATGACTGCGTTTGAAATCCCTGAGGACATTTATAAAGAATACTGCACACCTGATGAAGCTAAGTCTGGCAAAGAAAACAAAAATCAACGCAAGGTGCGCATTCAGAGGATAGAACGGAGATGGGCACGCGAATGGAGGGAGTACAGATATGTTACTCCAAAGTACATGAAGAAATTCTCTCTCAACCCTCCATGCCCAAGAATACCACTGGCACCTGGCCAAGTGGCTGATGTCAAACGCGGTAGGACTTTCCTGAAGAATGGGCCAGGCGCCAAGCCAAGTTGGCAAGACAAGCCAGAGAAGCAGTGAGGAAATTCAACGAAGATTCTGCTGCTGCTGCTGCTGCCACTGAGGCCTCTGTCAAGCCGAGGAAATCAATGGCAAAGAAGCCTGCTCGTAAGCCAAGTGCTTCACCAACAATGCCCTCACGGCCAAGTTCCTCAGTTGTGCCCTCTCGGCCAGGAACATCAAAATCTTCAAGACCAATTCCTCATGCTGCTCCTGCTCCACCAAAGTCCTCAGCTGTTCCGACAAAGTCCTCAGCACCCGTGCATCTGGCCTCGTGCCAAAGGACTGCAGGCATCTCAATTGCCTCTGGTGTCTTAGCAAGTTCCTCAGCTGCACCAAATTCTTCATCTGGCCCCACTCTGCTGAAGACTAAAGCAACTGCTGGACAAGGTCCTCGGCCAAGTCCCAAGAAGAAACAAGTCGCCTTCCAAGAGCCACCTGAAGATGATGAGGCTGATGATGATGAACTTGCAGAAATCATCAGAGATAGACAACAAAGGGCCACTAGAGCCAAAGGCACACCTGTACCACTGCTTTTGGATCCAAGGGCGATCCTCGATTACATTGATCTCTGGCATAAGGACCCAAATACTCCTATGCCCGACTTCAAGTTGACACCTAGTCAAAATCACATGCTGACTCACTTCATCCAAGCGGAGAAGTGGAAGTATGACCAGGCCAGGCAAATCAAGAAGACCCAGTATAAGAAAGAGAAGTTTCTGAAGACCAACGTGGTGAAAATGTCGACTGATGAACTCATCGAAATTCAGTATGACATCAAAACCCTCAGCGACAAATTTGACTCATACTATGCTGACTAGAAGGGAGCCAAAGTCAGGTTTGTGAAACTGACTGAGAAGTTCACCAATGTTGCAGCCCCATCGCAGCAAGAAGTTCCTCAAGCTGAAGCTTCTGCTCAGCCCACTGAAGAACATGCCAGCACCGCTGATGACTTTCGGGATGTTGACAAAAATGCTAGTTCCAGGGCTGATGACTCCATTCCAGCTGCTGAAGAAATTGCCAGGGAATCCACTAGTGGTGCGCCTGAAGAAAATGAAGAAGTCAGGGCAACTGCATCAGTTGCGCCTGAAGAAATTCAAACAGATTCCTCAGCTCCACCTGTGACTACACCAACTCCTATCCTTCCATCTACATCAGATGTGAAGAAGACCAAGGCCGCAGAGCGAGCTGCACTGAAGAAAAGGAAAGCTTCAAGTGCTTCAGAATCTTCAGCTCCAAAGAAGATGAAGCCCATGACCAGCTCTTTTACAAATCCGATCGATGATGTTCCGATTTCCACCATGCCATCAAAGGACCTTGTTCCTTTTGGTGAAGAATATGAGATCCCAAGCGGATCCGGTGAAGAAACTCAATATGCTGCTTCGTCAGAGCAGATTGATGAGGAAATTGAAGTGGATACAATCCCTTCAACCCCAGTGGTATCATCACCAATGCCTCAGTTTACTGCTGAAGAGGCTGGTGTTGAAGAAATTGATGATGAAGACGTGGACATTGGAAGCACAACGCCAGTAATGAATGATGATTTTTGGGAAAGTCAGCATCCCAACTCTCCACTCTTCACCCCACTACAGCAAATTCCTCAGTACCCTGCACCAATAGTTCAATTGGGCTCTAAAGAAACTCATCCCACTGCATCTGTGCATGAAGAAATTCCAGCCACTAGTGCTGAAGAAACTGCTGCTGCTGATCCTAAGACTACAACTGAAGAGGAACCAGAAATTCCTCAGCCTGATGAACCTGAGATCGCGATTCCTGAGGTCGTGATGCAACTCACTGCCACTCCATTGCCAAAGCCAAAGGATCCATTCTCAAGGAAGCAAAAGTTCAAGGCTGAAGACTTCTTTGGCGAGCACGTATTCTTCACTAATTACAATCCTTATGACTCTGCTCGCATAAGGAAGAGGCATTTCTGGACTGCTAGTCAAGCCAACTTCTATTCCTCAGTGTTGTTTAACAAAGACAAAGTCTTCGATCATGCACATATTCCTCATGTAGACATGGAGTCTCTGCCGTGCTTCGAGCCAGTCCTCAGTGTTCTTCACGATGCTGGCCTGCTATATTTCTACTCTGACATATGTGATTGGAATGAAGAACTCATTCTTCAGTTCTACGCAATCCTGCACATCACAGGCGACTCTGAAGATGTGAATTCATGGGTGCTCGACTGGATGTCTGAAAATACTCATTACAAGGCACCAGCGTCTGAATTGCTTCGTGCCCTACCACTCAGTCCTCACCTTGAAGATGCACGTTGTGTTTACAATGAACCTGAGCTTTCAAATCACTACATGCATGTTTTGATGAAGCCTTTGAAGCCAGGGCAGGCCCTCGTACCAATTTCCTCATCAAGGAATTGCTCTATGTACCTCGGACTGTCTATCGCATCCTCACGAAGACACTGAGTCCTATCAAAGGCCATGACTCAAATGATGAAGAAGTCGTTGGCATCATGAAGAATCTGCTTTTCAACATCATTCATGGCGTTCCCGTCAACTTCCATGATTTCTTCATGAGGACTCTGGCCAATATTGCCATGTCACCGTTTGAGCTGAAGCCTTATGCACCATGGATTATGAGATTCATCAGGACAAGGTCTTCACTCAACTACAAAGCTGACACTCTGAACCATTGCAGCTACTTGCCTCCAATTGCAGTCCTCAAAAGGACATTTTCCTCAGCTGATGACAAAGGCAAGGCAACTATTGTGACAGATGAAGGCATTCGTCGATTGGATGGTCAATTTCGCAAGGCTGCATCCTAATCCACCAATGATGACTCTGCCACACATGACTCTGCCGCCAACAATGCCAAGCAAAATCCTCAAAACACAGCACCCAGGGTGATGACTGATCGTGAGTTACTCCTCAGTCTTCATCAGAAGTTTGATCGCAATCACAAATGGGTCAAGCGTCAGTTTGGTTCAATTCTTCACAACATGACTTCAACACACAATGTAGTGAAGAAAAACCACTACTACCTCCATGAAACCCTCAACCGCACCTGGGTTGTTCTGTCTCAAGTTTACAGCGCTGAAGATCTGCAGAAAATGGGTCTCAAAGAAGAGTTTGACTGGTCTGCACCTCCTCCGGAGAAATTCAAGAAGGTCAAGGTTCCTTCTTTGGTGGCCAGCTCCTATTCTCATCGCATGACACTGATGAACATGAAGACTTGGACGACACTGCGGCAGGCCCTACTTCAACAACCGACCCCGACAACGCTGGCGCTCCTTCATCAACTTGATTATCTTCGGGGGCGTTAGTCCTCAGTTTTGATCCTTTTGGTCATTCGATGACAAAGGGGGAGAAATTTGAGTTAGTCTTCAAGCAGGTCTATTATTTGGGCATTTTTTTGCTAAGTTACAACTCTCGTTCTTTCGAAACTTTTATTGGATCGAGTTGTAAACTTAAACCCGATGGTGGTCTGATACTTCTGCTACGTTATTCTGCATGCTTATTCCTCGTTAATATTATCCACACATGCTGAATTACATCAATCACCATATTTCATCATGCATTTCAAATTCTTCATATTATATGCAAATGCGTGTATGAATTACAAGATATAGGGGGAGATCTCCATGATTCAACTCTTCAAGTGTGCATTGCTAGAAAAGCAAATTCCTCACTATGCACATCTTCCGGGGGAGTTCTTCTATATCTTGCAATCAAATTCCTCAATATCAGCATTTACACTTCATATGTTTATCCCCGTTGAAAACTTAACCTATATTGTCATCAATCACCAAAAAGGGGGAGATTGTAAGTGCATCTAGTGCCCCTTAGTGATTTTGGTGTATTGAAGACATATAGGTTAAGGATCTAATGTGTTTATGAGTGTACACAGGTCTTGTCGTGGTATTTCTCACGGGGGGCTTTGCGAGTCGACAGATGCCACAAGGGCTTAGTGTGTGGGTAAGACTGCTGCTGATAGGCCCGGGAGTGAGTTGCCCAGCTTCGGAGCTCTCCGGAGAGATAATACTCCTACTGCTACATGTCTGAGTGTATCTGGTATATCTGATACAGAGTTGCTCCTAGAGCTGTATCTGAGGTCAGTGCCATAGGCATCTGGCCTCGTATCTGTGTAAATATGTGAGCACAAGAGTGTGTGGCATGGTGCACTTGGCACTAGTGGCCGTATGGATGTGTTTCCATACGTGAGCATGGATGCATGTGTGTGTGAGTCCATCCCCTGGATGGATGGATGGATGGATGCTCCCTTTTATAGTGTGAGGTAGCTTAGTATGTAAGCTATGTAGGTATGGTACCTAGGTAGCTAGTGGCATGGGAAAAGGCATGGTGGGTGTCATCCTTGTCCCCTGGGTCACTTCATAAATAGTGCCAGGGGACAAGTGACACTATACATGATGGCTGAGATGACGCGCGAATAGTGTTCGGGTACATCCGTCTCGTCGGTGTCTCGTCGATGTCGGGTCGTGCTGCAGTCGGCAGCCGGCTGGCTGGCGCAGTCGGACTGAGGGGCTTTGCTAGCCCCGATGTCTTGAAATATCGTCTTGCCGTCCTCGGGGTACCCGTGGTCGATTACTCCGACACTAGCCCCCAAGCCTCCGGGCAACTTGGCAAAGTTGGGCGGAGGTTTTTTGGCGAGTGTTCATGGAAATTATCATGAAAAAAGACAAAGTTAGTCCATGCGGATATATCAAATGTTTGCTTTTAGCATTGCATGTTTTATGCGGAGGGTGCCGACTCGGTTTCGTCCGAGCCCCCTTCAATATTTTTCATGTTCCCTCCACTCTTTGGCTTATGCTCTCGCTTGCCGGACAGCCGCTCTGCGGTCTGTGGCTGAGAGTGGACCGCGGAGTGAAGTGTACAATACTCAGACTCTGGGAGCAAATTTAACCGAGCAGATACTCATAAAAGAAACGACCGGGTCGCCCGAGCCGTTTTTCTTCCCGGACGTTTTTCATGTGGGTGGCCTCCAGCGTTCACCCTTGCTAGCCGGACAGCCGCTTTGCGGTCTGTGACAAAGAGTGAGCCTTTGGTACTGCGCACGCTACTAAGCCGTCTGCGGAAACAAACGTCTCAGGCCAAGCGGCCAGCCCCCGGGCCAACTCTGGCTGGCACCGGGGCGAACAGTAGTGCAACTATAATCAAAATGCGGAGATAGCACCCGAGCATCGCTCGGGGTTATCAGTGCTTGCGTGATGCAAAAATATGCAGGCGAGGAGCTCACATTGGTTTTTGTGTAGTCACGGTCGTCGAAAACAGCCGGCGCGACTCAGCGCTCGCGGAGCGCGTCGGCGCACCCGCTGGGTGTAGCCTTCGAGCCCCCGGGTGCTCGAAGGGGCGTCCCAGCCGGTCAGGCTCGACCGGCCAGGCGGCGAGGCGTTTTGCAACGCCCTTCTTATTCTTTTCTCTTTCTGCCGGCTACTGGCAGTAGGACAAAACTTTTCTCTTGTCTGCAATCTTCGCGGGGGCGCGTCAGCACACCCGCTGGGTGTAGCCCCCGAGATTCGGGCTGACTGCTGAGCAGTCGGGCCGGATCTACCGGCAACTACTTTGTCTTCTCTCTCGCCGAGGCGCGTCAGCGCACCCGCTGGGTGTAGCCCCCGAGATTCGGGCCGACTATAGAGCAGTTGGGACGGATCTCCCGACGACTACTTTGTCTTCTTCCTCGCGGGGGCGCGTTAGCGCACCCGCTGGATGTATCGCCCGAGATTCGGGCGCTCGAGGAGGTCTTGACGACTCGGCCGGCTTGGCGCAGCCGGCGTCGAGGTAGACGAGCGAACGGGTCGGGCCCGCAGCCGGCCAGGCGTTGAAGCCGGCAAGCGGACTCGGCGGTCAGACGGCGACGCGGGTAGGTTGCGGCTGGAGCAGCCGGGCATATCTCTTTTTCCCTTTTTTTCTTCTTTTTTTTAGCACAGCCGGGTCGACTCTTTCTTCGGTCCTTGCTCTTTGTTTCTTCCTCAGCCCGAGCAGCAGGGCAACCGCAGATGACGCGTGACTGGTGACCCGGAGCCGGACCCGGCCAGGAGCGGGTGGCGACCCGGAGCCGGCTTGGGGCGGGCGGAGCAGGACCCGGCCAGGCGCGTGCGGCGACCCGGAACCGGATTGGGGCGAGCGAAGCTGGACCCGGCCAGGCACGGGGCGGCGCCGGGGACCCGGGCGAGCCGGTGGCCGGGACGCGGAGGGGCTGGCAGGGCGCGACGGCGGCAAAGGCAGCCGCGGGGCGCGGCAGCGCGGGAGCCGGTCTTAAGAACGGCAGAGGAGAGCGCGGGGACGACGAGCAGGCGTCCAGGTCGCGCGGGAGGAGGCGGCCAGGTCGCGCGGATGGCTGAGCGGGGGAGACGGCGGGAGGACGACCCGGCGACTCGGAGGAGCGATGGGCCTTGTCGAAGCCAGCACGGCCGAGCGGCCGGGTTGCGCGGGAGGCGGAGGAAGGAGCCGGCGCGGAAGCCTGCGGGAGGAGCGGGCAAGCGGCCGGGTCGCGCGGGGAGGCGGCGGCCGGATCGCACGGATGGTGGAGCGGGGCGAGCGCGCTCGGGGAAGTCGGCCAGCTCGTCGGAGCCGTGGAGGGGCGAGGCCGCGGGACGGGGACGGCGCGGAGGCCGGGCCGCGGGCGCCAGCCGGCAGGCGCGCGCAGGAGCCGGCCGGGGCAGGAGCCGGACCCGGCAGAGGCGAGGTGGACGCGGGAGGAGGCGCGAAGCAGCCAGCGCAGGGCGATACAGCCGACTGTGGAGGACCCAGCCAGAGTGGCGGGCTGGCGGGCGAGCGTGGAGCAGGTGGCCGGGGGCGCACCGACCCGGAGCTGGCCGGGCGGGCGGCAAGCAGGCAGGCGCAGGTGGCCAGTGCGGCAGGGGAGGCCGGGGCCTGCGGGCGAGGACGCGGAGCCGCGCACAGACGAATCCGGACCAACAGGGGTGCGCGCAGACGAAACTCCGACAGCAACGATGCTCGAGCAAGCAACAGTAAGAGAAGTAGGAGGCATCGGCTGCAGCAATGGAGGGAGCAGCAGCGTTCTAGCAGCGGGCCCGGAGCGCACGGGCGTGGCCAAGGCAAGCCGAGGGATGGCAGCACGCACAGGGAGGCGCGGCCATGACGCAGCGTAGAGATTTTTTGGTGGAGTATGTCTTGGGCGTCAACTATATAGGCAGCGCGTGGCCATGGTTGACTGATGCATCTAGCTAGCTTGTAGATGATATATGGAGGCCGGAGCAAGGCGCGAGCAGCGCGTGGATGGCCACGGTCGACCGAAACAAGGCCCCGCGCGCGGCGCGCGCGCGGACGGACAGCCAGCGTCGCAACGGTGGTGGCGAAGAAGGCGAGGCCGACGGCGAGGTAACGACGCCCCTCACAGCCATTCCGAGGGCATGTCGATGTCGAGCCCCCGACCGCTATCGAAGAGACGGCACGACGCCGCGGTGGTGAAGACGAAGAGGCCGACGGCGAGGACGCGCCACCCCTCGCGGCCGCTCCGGGGGCGGGTCGATGTCGAGCCCCCGAGCGCTGCCGGAGAGACGGCGCGACGCCGCGGCGGAGGTGATGAAGAAAAAAAAAAGGGTCCCGCCCGGACAGCGAAACCAGCAGCAGCATGGTAGCAAAGTACCACACCACGGTGGACGCCAACTGTCGTGGTATTTCTCACGGGGGGCTTTGCGAGTCGACAGATGCCACAAGGGCTTAGTGTGTGGGTAAGACTGCTGCTGATAGGCCCGGGAGCGGGTATGCGAGTAGCACGCGGTGGTTTTCCCAGCTTCGAAGCTCTCCGGAGAGATAATACTCCTACTGGTGCATGTCTGAGTGTATCTGGTATACCTTGTACAGAGTTGCTCCTAGAGCTGTATCTGAGGTCAGTGCCATAGGCATCTGGCCTCGTATCTGTGTAAATATGTGAGCACAAGAGTGTGTGGCGTGGTGCACTTGGCACTAGTGGCCGTATGGATGTGTGTCCATACGTGAGCATGGATGCATGTGTGTGTGAGTCCATCCCCTGGATGGATGGATGGATGCCCCCTTTTATAGTGTGAGGTAGCTTAGTATGTAAGCTATGTAGGTATGGTAGCTAGGTAGCTAGTGGCATGGGCAAAGGCATGGTGGGTGTCATCCTTGTCCCCTGGGTCACTTCATAAATAGTGCCAGGGGACAAGTGACACTATACATGATGGCTGAGATGACGCGCGAATAGTGTTCGGGTACATCCGTCTCGTCGGTGTCTCGTCGATGTTGGGTCGTGCTGCAGTCGGCAGCCGGCTAGTTGACGCAGTCGGCAGCCGGCTGTTGACGCAGTCGGCAGCCGGCTGGCTGGCGCAGTCGGACTGAGGGGCTTTGCTAGCTCCGATGTCTTGAAATATCGTCTTGCCGTCCTCGGGGTACCCGTGGTCGATTACTCCGACAGGTCTATAAGTCTATGAGGTATTTGATATTCACATAGAAAGTTGACCCCTAAAAATGAAGTTCTTCGACTGAAGACTTTGATATTCTGAAGACTTTCTGAAGACTTTGAAAGTGAAGAAATTGGTGTAACCTTGAAGACTTGGTATTCATTCGAGGAACATGAAGCATGAAGACTTTTGTTTTCGTTGTTTCATTTTTTCTTTCTTGAGTCATAGGAAACACCATATTGTTAAAGGGGTCGAGGAAAAACTAAGGAAAAATTTCCATGTGATGCTCAACTCAAAATCCTACACCTACCAATCCCTTCGAGTGAAGCCATTGGAAATCTCATACAGTTCGGTCAATTTCTTCAGTGACAGAGACTCAGTTCTTCTGGTCACTGAGGATTTTGTTCTGACTGAGGAGTTAGGAATTCGCCAATGCGGATTGCCTACACTTTGAGGAACATGATAGCCCTGAGAAATTTGAACCTCAAATTTCTGACCGTTGCTGTGCTACGCACCAGCTGTCCCAAAATATCTTATCCACCTAACGGTCATATCATTGAAGGCATTTATGTCTTATCATGTCGGGCTGCTCCCTAGGCTATAAATAGCCACCCCCTACAACCACTAGCTGGTTGGCTGCTCCGAGAGAAACTAGCACTTGTCATTTGAGAGCAACCCATCCTCCGAGGATTTTGAGCGAAAATCATCAAGTGAGGAAAATCCAAACCCAAACCCAAACACCTACAAACCCAAAGTGATTGAGAATCACTGAAGAGATTGATCCTGCGTGGATCCGATGCTTGTTACCTTTGAAGACTGTGCTTCTTCCAGACGGTTAGGCGTCATGATCTAGAGCATCCAAGAGGAATTGTGGATCGCCCAATGACCGAGTTTGTCAAGGTTCGGAAGTCACCTGAAGACTTACCATGAGTGATTGGATGAGAGCTGTGTGTCCTTAGTTCAAGGAGAATGCGGTGAGGACTTGGTATCCCGAGCTGCGTGCTCAGGACTGGGTGTCCGGGACTGTGTGTCCTCGAGTTTAAATACTCAGCCGCTCCAACTAGATGTACAACTGAGACAGCAGTTGGAACTGGTCTGCCAAATCATTGTCTTCACCAAGCTTACTGGTTCCATTTCCTCAACTCTTTCATTTCCTCAGTATTGTGCTGCTTGTTTATCATATCTGTGTTTGAAGACTTTGACTGAAGACTTTCTC
Organism: Aegilops umbellulata; assembly: GCA_032464435.1. NCBI lineage: Eukaryota > Viridiplantae > Streptophyta > Magnoliopsida > Poales > Poaceae > Aegilops > Aegilops umbellulata. Next base: position 129,885,676 of record CP136057.1, on the reverse strand, counting down.
AATTTCCTCAGTTCAATTTCTTCTATCTGTTTGTCTTCATCTTGTGCTATCATGTGATTACGCTTTCTGTACTCTGTGTTTGTCTTCATTTCATCATGATGAATATGCTTGTATTCTGTTATGTTTACTTCTGAGTACTTATTCCACTTCAAGTAGTTCTTCGCTAAGGAATTTCCTCATTGGCAAATTCCTCATTGAAGAATTCATAAAAATCGCCTATTCACCCCCCTCTAGTCGACATAACGCACTTTCACATAGCATGAAACATATGGATCCAAATCAGCCCTTTACGAAGCAACGCATAAACTAGGGTTTAAGCTTCTATCACTCTAGCAACCCCATCATCTACTTATTACTTCCCAATGCCTTCCTCTAGGCCCAAATAATGGTGAAGTGTCATGTACGTAGTCGACGTTCACATAACACCACTAGAGGAAAGACAACATACATCTCGTCAAAATATCGAACGAATACCAAATTCACATGACTACTTATAGCAAGACTTCTCCCATGTCCTCAGGAACAAATGTAACTACTCACAAATCATATTCATGTTCATAATCAGAGGGGTATTAATATGCATAATGGATCTGAACATATGATCTTCCACCAAATAAACCAACTAGCATCAACTACAAGGAGTAATCAACACTACTAGCAACCCACATGTACCAATCTGAGGCTTTGGGACAAAGATTGGATACAAGAGATGAACTAGGGTTTGAGAGGAGATGGTGCTGGTGAAGATGTTGATGGAGATTGACCCCCTCCCGATGAGAGGATCGTTGGTGATGACGATGGCGATGATTTCCCCCTCCCAAAGGGAAGTTTCCCCGGCAGAACAGCTCTGCCGGAGCCCTAGATTGGTTCCGCCAAGGTTCTGCCTCGTGGCGGCGGAGTTTCTTCCCGAAAGCTTGCTTATGATTTTTTTCTCAAACGAAAGACTTCATATAGCAGAAGATGTGCACCGGAGGCCTGCCAATGGGCCCACGAGGTAGGGGCGCGCCCAGGGGGTAGGGCACGCCCCCACCCTCGTGGCCAGGGTGTGGGCCACCTCTGGTATTTTCTTCGCTCAGTATTTTTTACTAATTCCAAAAATGACTTCCGTCAAGTCTTAAGACTTTTGGAGCAGTGCAGAATAGGTCTCTAATATTTGCTCCTTTTCCAGCCCAAAATTCCAGCTGCCGGCATTCTCCCTCTTTATGTAAACCTTGTAAAATAAGAGAGAATAGGCATAAGTATTGTGACATAACATGTAATAACAGCCCATAATGCAATAAATATCAATATAAAAGCATGATGCAAAATGGACGTATCAAGGGCGCTCCCCCCTGTCTTATCGTCGCCTCGTGGACCCCCCTGACTTGTTCTCGACGCCAAAAATTCCTATAAATATAGAAACCCCCAGAAATAAACCTAGATCAGGAGTTCCACAGCCACAAGCCTCTATAGCCACGAAAAACCTCTCGGGACCCTGTTTCGACACCCTGCCGGAGGGGGAAACCATCATCGGTGGCCATCTTCATCATCCCGGCGCTCTCCATGACGAGGAGGGAGTAGTTCACCCTCGGGGCCGAGGTTATGTACCAGTAGGTATGTGTTTGATCTCTCTCTTTCTCTCTCGTGTTCTTGATTTGGCACGATCTTGATGTACCGCGAGCTTTGCTACCATAGTTGGATCATATGGTGTTTTCTCCCCTCTACCTTCTTCTAATGAATTGATTTTTACCTTTGAGGTATCGTTATTATCGGATTGAATACTACTATGGATTTGAGAACACTTGATGTGTGTCTTGCGTGGGATACCTGTAGTGACAATGGGTGTTCTATGGATTCACTTGATGTATGTTTTCACACTCAACTCGCGGATTCCCGAGGTCACGTTGGGGTAATCTATGCATAGGGGTTGATGCATGTTTTCGTCCTTGTTTCTTCGGTAGGAATCTTGGGGCACTCTTTGAGGTTCTCTATGTTGGATTGAATATTATGAATCTGAAGTTGTTTGAATAGTTGACCCACTGATACTTGTGGTGACATTGGAGTATCTAGGTGACATTAGGGTTGATTTATGTGTGTCATATGGTGTTATTTTACTACGAACTCTAGGGTTGTTTGTGATTGTCGGTGTCAAAACCGGCCGATCTCGAGTAGGGGGTCCCGAACTATGCGTCTGAGGATCAAAGGTAACCGGAGGCGGGGGACACGATGTTTACCCAGGTTCAGGTCCCCTTAATGGAGGTAACACCCTACTTCCTGCTTGATTGACTTGGATTAGTATATAGATTACAAGAGTTGATCTACCTCGAGATCATAATGGTTAACCCTAGATGCCTAGCCTGTAGGATTGTGATTGCCCCTACGGACTAAACCCTTTGGTTTATATAGACACCGGAGGGGCCTAGGGTTGTACAGAGTTGGTTCACAGAGAAAGAAATCTTCATATCCGAACGCCAAGCTTGCCTTCCACGCGAGAGAGAGTCCCATCCGGACACGGGAGAAGGCCTTCTATCTCGTATCTTCATGGCCCACCCGCCCGGCCCACGTCACATAGCCCTGACGCCCGGGGACCCCCTAATCTAGGACTCCCACAGTAGCCCCTGAACCAGGCTTCAATGACGATGTGACCGGCGCGCAGATTGTCTTCAGCATTGCAAGGCGGGTTCCTCCTCCGAATACTCCAAAGTAGTTGACCAAAAAGAACTATATCCGGCTTCGTACTATAGTTACAACCCTAAACCACAACGGCAAAATACTTAAACAAAAAAAGGTCATATCTTCTGACAGCTTTTTCGGCGAGGTGTTATGTTCCGACTTTATTATTATTTCGAACCATTTTTTAGCCTCCCGCTTCATGTTTCGAGGCGCGGTTTTCATTGACACGCTTGTCAAAGCAGAGATCGTGTCCCCTTATTACGGGATTCTCATCAATACGGGTTTTGGGTAACCCAACCATGCCGTTTGCACGATGCCTTGGGATTAGGCGAGTTTTAAGGCTCGTGAGGGGACGGTCGACATTTACTGCCTTTATAAGAGGATAAGGATCCACCTTTTACTCCATGCCTTCTTTCTCCTCAGCCCATCCGTCCTCAAGCTCCAGCGCCAAGCTCCAAACTTTCCCCTCAATGCCAAGTACTCCAATTATGTCCAGATCCGGCTCACAAGGCAAGTGGATGGCCTCCTCCGTGACAGAAAAGGACATCAAAGAGCTTCGGGAAGCGAGGTATTTGACAGTGGAGATTAGGCATATACTCCCTGCCAAAGAGCAAGTCATCCCCACTCCAGAACCTGGTGAGAGGGTCGTATTCCTCCCTCACTTTCTCCGGGGACTAGGATTTCCCCTACACCCCTTTGTCTGAGGTCTCATGTTTTATTAAGGGCTGGATTTTCATGATCTGGACCCGAATTCCTTTCTCCACATCTCGGCATTTATCGTCATGTGTGAGGCATTCCTCCGCGTCCCTCCACACTTTGGCCTATGGCTCAAAATATTCAATGTGAAGCCGAAGGTGGTCGATAGGCAACATGCGGACTGCGGTGGCGCCATGATAAGCAAACTTCCCAAAATTATCTGCCAAAAGGGGCCTTCATGGATACCATCAAGATATGGCAGCAGGAATGGTTTTACATTACCGAACCGCGCGGTACCAAATGGGCAGCCGCCCCGTATTTAGATCCGGACCCCCGCTGCGGCTTGCGCCCTGGACCAACAAGGGTCTGGATTGGGGATCATCCGACGAGGTGTTGATGTCGAAGAAGCGCATCAAAAGTATCATAGAGAAGAACACCAGCCTCACAGACGTGATTCAGGTGATTCTAATCCGCCGGTCTCTTCCCTGCCAACGCCGGCAATCCGAAAGGGCCACGGATCCTGATGCGATCTTCGTCACGACGCATAAAGCAATGAAGCTACTTTTACTCAAAAGTCATGGCCGGAGACGTCGATACATGCCTGACTGCAACCATCGCTCCCCAGTAGTGTTATCCTGCATAACACAGTCATTAATCAGAGACGACTGAGAATACATCTATATAGCTGATGAGAGCGAGCGGTCAGATGTCGCTCCATTGCTCGAACAGGAAATCTCTAATGAAGATGCTGTCGGCGCCCTATCAAGCGTCGAGAGGTCTAGAGAGTGCAGAAGCCATAGATGCCTCTGCGAAGTACTCGGGCGCATCCGGAGAGAACGAAACCCATTCCTCCGAGGAGGATGAAGACGAGGAGGAGGAGGACGATGACCGCGCC